>CM060734.1:20037104-20637104 GCA_030704615.1 Takakia lepidozioides | reverse complement strand
TGCAAAAATCATGGTTCATCAACGGATTTCGTCCTGAATATGTAACCATGGTTACAGTAATGCCTAACAACACTTTGGCTGAAGCAGTAGGAACTGCGAAGAAATTGGAATTGGGATTTCATCATAGCAGAAGTAAAGATTCCAAGGATCCCTTGGAAGAAGAAGACTCTGATGATGAAGAAAAACCCAAGCAAAAGAAGAAAGAAGTGATTGACAAAACCACTTTGGATCAGAAGATAACAAAGGCTATCAAGAATTTTAAAGATGAAGGGCCGCGAAAGGCAACATGGTGTCACAAATGCGGGACTGTAGGACACTTGGCAACAGAATGCCACATGAAAGACAAATACTGTGATAATACTAGCCATTGTATTTACAATCAACGGGCCAAGAAAAGTGGGTACACACGAGAGGTGGGGGTACACCAAGTCCGAATCCGACGGGTAGGATCGGATGGACCAAGACGATACAATATGGGTAATCGTTAACAGAGGCCACGAGATGACTATCCACCACGGGATAGAGAACATCAACCCAGAAACAAAGAAATCACGAGATGTCACTATTGCAAGAAAGAGGGACACTGGAAACATGAATGCCAGTTGCGAATCAAGCATGAGGCAGAAGTTGGGAATATAGAAGCCGGACCGAGTGTAGCCGTGAGTGTGGTAACTCCTGTAGTGGATACCCTTGCGGTAACCCGAACTCAGGCCAAGAAACAAAAACCTCCAGATAAGGAGATCGAAGAAGAACGAAAACAATATCCAGAAAGTGCAGCATGGCGGGAAGAAAAAAACTTGCACCAAGAGGTAAGTAAAGCCATAGCTCAAATGCAAGAGGGAACCCATATACCTTCTGGAGAGCCAACTCTAGATAATCAATTCAGACCAATGATGAAGACCACGAATGCAACCACGGAAACAGAATCGGCTGAAGTAATCTGCCAGACCAAGACCCAAATTACCATTGGACAATTATTAAAAATTGCTCCACACTGCAAGAAAACTTTATTTCGGGCAATCGAGGCATTGACACCCACACCAAAACAAAAACCAACACCAGAGGTTTACACGATTAAACCCACAACTATACAACAAACTCCAGACTACGACGAAGCAATACCAGTAATACAAGTACGTATTGGACGGAAGCTGGTAACGGATGTACTCATCGATGGAGGATCCGGAGTGAATATCATGACAGAGAAGATGAAGAAGTCACTAGGATTGGGGCACATGGAACCTGCTCCATTCACGGTACGAATGGCCGATCAACGAAAAGTGCAGCCATTGGGTATCATCAGACGACTTGCAATGGAAGTAGCAGGACTAGTATACGTAGTATCAGTAACCATTCTCAGAATGGAGGATGTGGCAGAAGGATATTCACTACTACTTGGCCGACAATGGTTAACACAAGCCCAATCACACCACGATTGGGGAAGTCAGACTCTCACGATCAAAAATGGATCAGAACAAGTCACTATCACTACGAAACAACGAGGTACCATTCCATGAGAGAAATGACCTTCCATAGTGGAAGAGTATGATTGGTCCAGTGCACTGTCGGATGAAGAAGAAGCCACAGTATATGCAGCCCATCCACAGCTGGAACCTATTGGGCAATTAATGGTCAAACATACCACAACAGTAGGATGTCACATGGTGAACACCCAAAGAGAAACGAATACTCCGAGGACGGAAGATCTGGAGGAAGAAGCTATGGACACACCTCAACACCCTGCCCGTTTTTATCAAGAAAGGGAAGAGGACATTAAATTCAGTGAAGTACCTGCCACGATTGCAACCATCGGACAAGAGATTGCAGGATGGACAGTAACGGAAGAAACTCAATTGATTCAAGTGAATCTGGGAACAGTGGAAGAACCACAGATAATACGAGTAAGTGCAGGTCTTGAAGAATCATTTCTACAAGAAGCCACTGCATTATTCACTGAATACAAGGATGTATTTGCCTGGAACTACAAAGATTTGAAGGGTATACCTTCTAACATCTGTCAGCACCGAATTGAATTGGAAGTTGACACAAAACCAATTCGTCAGAACCGTTACAGAATGAACCCCAACTATGCAGCTAAAGTTTGGGAAGAAATCAAGAAATTACTAGATGCAGGATTCATATACCTAGTAGAGACACCACAATGGTTATCACCCATTGTGATAGTACCCAAGAAAAATGGAAAATTATGAGTATGTGTGGACTACCGCAAGCTAAACACAAGAACCAAGAAAGACCCCTTTCCACTACCCTTCACTGAAATAGTGTTGGACATAGTGGCAGGACATGAGATGTGCTCATTTATGGATGGGCTCAGTGGGTACAACCAGGTGCAGATGGCGGAAGAAGACCGAGAAAAGACCGCATTCATCACTGAATGGGGAGCCTATGCTTACAAAGTCATGCCATTTGGACTTTGCAACGCACCAGCCACGTTTCAGCGAGCAGTATCTGAGTTATTCAAGAATTATCTCAACGATTTTATGCAGGTATTTTTGGATGATTTCAGTGTTTTCGGACAGAAATCCAAACACTTGGCACAATTAAAACTTTGCCTACAAGCCTGCAGAAACAATGGAGTAATTCTCAATCCGGAAAAATGTACATTTTGTGTGAATTCAAAATTATTGTTGGGACACAGGGAATTCTGGTGGATCCAAAGAAAGTGGAGGTTATCCAGAAAATACCACCACCAGAAAATCCCAAGAAACCCATAGATTTCTGGGACAGACAAGCTATCACAGAAGGTACATGGACAAATATGCTCACAGAGCGGCACCAGTCTATAGACTGCTCAAGCAAGATGACCGATGGTCTCCAGCTTGCTAAAAATCAAATGATTCACTAAAAAGGGCACTCACAGCAGCACCAATTCTGATAAATCCAAGATGGGATTTACCATTTCATGTACACAGTGATGCATCGGGCATTGCTTTGGGGGCAGTTCTAGCTCAGAATGTGACGGGCACAATAGATTCACCAATCTATTATGCAAGCAGATTGTTGACAGCACCCGAGAAGAACTATAGCACCACAGAAAGGGAAGCATTGGCAATGATTTATGTTGTTCAAAGTTTCGGTATTATGTACTTGGCAATCGCTTTAAGTTTATTGTTGATCATCATGCTCTAGTTCATTTAGCAAATCGACCACTAGCTAGTGGCAGGGTTGCTCGATGGCTATTACTTCTTCATGAGTCTGATTTTGAAGTTGTTCATAAACCAGGAAGATTACATGTTACAGCAGATCATCTGTCAAGGATTACTACAGGAGAACCAGCCACGGGGGTAGAAGATCAACTTCCCGACGCAATTCTGTTTCTTGTTCGACCAGAAGCACAAGATGAAGAGACAGATCCTCTAGACGCTCTGGGAGTGTTTCAAGGAGACTATGACCTTCCAGATGCTCTTAAACTCATGGATGACACTGTTGAAGAAGAGGACTCATCAGATGAAGATGAACTAATGCACGTGACATGGATGCAAACACTGACGTCGTTTTCAAACCCTTCACAAGATTAGTTTTCACTTTGTACATTGTTAATAATAAATGAACAACCAACTTCAATAGATACAAGGGTAGAGAGAATAGCGTCAGTATTCTCTCCGGATTTGAGTTGATGCTGACTGGTAACATACTCCATCTTCGTCTGTATTTCGTCCAGATCCGGCCATGAGTGCAATTCCACTGCCCTGCTTCCATTCAAGCTCCACTCTTGACTAGAAAAGATTAGGGCAAGACATACCTATGCTTACTCTGGAACTGGTCACACATTATAATGCTTGCAACGTATTCCATTTACTCTGTTTGGAAACCACTCCCCCCTCAAGGTCTCCAGCTGCAAAGAACCATTGTCGAAGACTTCATGTACCACATACGGACCCATCCACAAAGAGTCGAATTTTGCTTTGAAGTTTTCATTCCTGCTGTCAAACACCATTACCAAATCTCCTTCCTTGAAAGTACGTTTCTTTCTCCTCTTATCAAAGCGGAAAGGAATGACTACAAAAATTATAGAGAATTGATGGAGAACCATGGACACATAGATTGTGGCTGCCATGCTCCCAAGAAATCCTACCATAAACGGCCATTTCTCTTTGGAACTCATGTGTAGAAATTGAGTTTTGGGCCCTTTTAGTGCAAAGAAGGCTCCCATGATGAAGATGCAGCCAAGTGTGAAACAAATGGCAATTTTTTTAGGCATCAGTGCCATGCCTGACAAGAACATTGTGAATACCATCAAGATGAAGAAAACATCTGCTGCAATCAGCTGAGGTTCTAGCTTTATCATTCTTGGAGGTTCATTTCCTACGGACATGTCTATCATCTGGGTCTTCGGTTTGAAAGTGAATTCTGACTCTGTGATTTGATCTGCCAATGCAGGAGTATTCGTTCATTGTAGGTAGGGAGTGGACAGAGCACTATGTCTCAACACGTCCTGTACTAATTCATCTTCATCGATGAGTTTGAGATAAAAAAATCTCATGGTTTTCTTCCTGAGGGGACATGCTATCCTCTTGGCCAACTTTGTCAGAGGTTATCATGAACAGCTCTACCAAAACCCCTCTTCCTGAAGATGGTAGTTCCATACCTGTAATGGTATTTCTTTCCACATGAAGCATATTCACGGTTTCTTCTTTACCATATAACCACTCAAGACAATCGGAATCAGAGTTACACTCATACAACCCTGGGCCCAATGACTTGACCACATCCCCCAACAAGTTCTTCCCCTCATCAATCATCTTGGGTCTTTTAGGTACCCAAGGCGTAGTTATCACTCTGTTGATTTGCACTTCAGGTTCTTCTTTAGTACGAAGATCTTCCTCACTCAAATCTTCCGACTCCTCATCTGATCCTATTGCACCGAATTCATCTTCATCAGTTAAGACCTTGGGTACAGATGAGAGGAATGACACTATCACACTATTGGGTTTGACCCCATAAGTGATGGTTCCCTTAGCCCAGTCTATACATGCTTGAGCCTGAACCAACCATGGTCTGCCCAACAGTAATGCATACGAGTATCCATCTAACGGAAATTCAATGACTTGGAAGTCCATTGTGTATGCAGAACCCCCGGATTGCATATGAAGATTGGGAATTTGACCCACTGGCCTGATTCTTCGCTGATCTGCCAATCGGATAATCAATGGGGATTTACCAGTCATGTGTAAGCCTAGTTTCTCCATTGTGGAGAGGGGCATGATGTTCACCGAGATTCCACCATCTACCAAGCAATGTTGAATAAAACAGTCTACAATCTCCACTTCAATCTCTCTTGGTCCAGGGTCTATTCTTGCATTGACATGATGCAATACTGGGAAATTCTCTCGTCTTTTCCTGACCAATGAAGCCTTCAGGGCTTGTCTGACTGTAGGGGCAAGAGCAACAAGCTGAGCTACTGAAATGTTGGCTTGCATTTGGCGCAGGTCATGCATCAAGTTAGAGGGCTCAAGCTCATCGGTAAATCTCATGGTGGTAGACTTCCTTTTCAGAATTTGAGGACGTTTCGCTGTAGTGTTAGCTATTTTGACTGCTGACACTTTTGGTCGCATCACTAGTGACGGCAATGGAGTGGACACCTTACCCGGAGTGTCGTGGCCCTTTGCCTTGAGGGCAGGGGGTCGGGACACATGAGGGGCTGCCCCTGAGGTGGGGGCAGCGGCAGCGATAGGTATGGGGGGCTGAAGCACCCTTGAGTGCCCAAGGCACTCAGGGAAGCGGAGGCGCTCACTAGGTGGAGCCCCGCACACCGGGTTGCGGTAGGGGTGGCTCCACAAGGGGTGGTGGTAGCTTAGCGGGACTTAGTGGGGGTGGCATAGGACTCACCATGGGGGCAGAGACCTCGTGGTGGGAGTCGTGGGGAGTCTTGGGACTCATCACGGTCCATAGGGGCCGTGGTGAGCGGGCCAAGACTCACCGCGACTCATCACCGGGAGTCGAGGGTTTTCGTGGTGGTTCGCCATAAAATGGCATGGCTGGTTGTGAAACCCCCGCGGACAGCTACAGAAGTATATATAGGGAGTAGTAACCCCGAGAACGGTGCAAGCCCGTTGGTGACCAAAAACTAGTGAGTAAGCGAACGAGCCGGAAAACGACCAAAGAGTGGGGAGCTGTTCCGGGCTGCCATCTACCAAAGGGAATTCTCCTAGTCCCAAATAGGTGGAGGGTTTAGTGGGGAGCGAAGGGGGACCGTTATGTCCCGGTGAGCAGCCGAAGCTCCAAGTTGGCCCGGGCGGCCAGGTTGGGAGTTAGGCGCGCGCATCAAGCGAGTAACTATGACTTGAAGGGGAGCTTACCGAAGTGAGGTGCGCGACATTTGGTATCAGAGCTTAGAGTTCAGTTGGCGATCGTCCTTGGGATTGGCCTCATAATGGGGTCGGGCAAGCCGAAGCGAAAGCGGAACGGCCCAAAAGATGATGATCTTGGTGAGCCCGATGGGGGCGACGTGTCATCGAGGCGGCCGTTCGAGGAAGCGATGAATGTTTCCAAAAACGAGGGCCGCTCAAGAGCGGGAGGAATCCGAGGAGTCGGAGCCTGAGGAATCCTTGAGAGCTCCGACAAACCAAGAGATGCCTCCCATGCCGGCAGCCTTTTGGGAAGGGTTGTTGGCGCAGTTTGGCGGGACGTTGAAAGACGTGTTGAAGGCGGCTAATGCCACTTCCACTAAGGCAAAGTTTAAGGTGAAGCCTAAGGAACCCGACACCTTCGAGGGCGTTCGAAATCGGAAGGCACTCAACACCTGGCTCCTGGAGCTAGAGCAGTACTTCCGGGCGGCCAAGTTGAGTGACGAGGATCGGGTGGAAGTGGCTCCCACCTATTTGAGGGGCTATGCTCAACAATGGTGGCAGAAACGCCTTCACGACCGAGGCCCAAGCCCGGAAACCTTGAACTGGAGTGGGTTCAAGGAATTGATGAAGAGACAGTTTGTGCCCCTCAACGCGTCCTGGCTTGCCCGGGACAAGATGAGGAATTTGAAGCAAACAGATGGCATTCGGGGGTATGTCCAGGCTTTCAATGTGCTGTTGCTCGAAGTCGTGGACATGGCAGAACCAGAAATGGTCTTCAACTTTGTGGCGGGACTGGCCCCATGGGCCAGGCGGAAGTTGGAGGAGAAGCCACCCAAGACTTTGAACGAGGCAATTGAGAGGGCTGAATGTTTATCGGATGTCCCTAGGGGTGAGAGACAAGGCCGTACAGAGCTGAACCACAAGAAGACCCGGCGGGAAGGTGACTCCTTCCGACCGGAAAAGAAGTGGGATAGGCCACACGGCGACAATGGCACGTGGTAATCGAAGGGAGGGCCTTCACACGTCAAGGCGGGACCCGGTGCTTCGAAAGGAAAAGCGGGTGGAGCGGCTTATGGCGGACAGAAGGCGACCTTTGATGGAGTGTATTTCAATTGCGGGGAGCCCGGGCACATGGCCAAGAAGTGCACGAAGCCCCGGCAATTGAACATGACTCGGGCGACCATGGAGCTGTCGGAAGATACCATCAGTCGCTTGGTGGAAGCGGTGGTCGCCAGGACTTGCAAGGTAGGCAAATTTTCTTGTGAGTTGTATCAGGAAACTGGCGCCTTACGAAAAGGGACTCAGTTATTGTTCGTGGATGGGATAATATCCGGAACTAATGTGTCGTTGTTGGTGGACACAGGAGCGTCGCACTCCTTCATGACACCGGTAACGGCACAAAAGCTGGGACTCCCGACAAGTGACGTGGGGGCCTCTATTGAGGTGCGTTCTGCCAAAGGAGAACCACAGTTGGCGACAAGGTTGACGTTTAATGTTCCTCTTCAACTGGGGAGTTGGGAGGGACGTGAGAACTTCACCATCTGCGAGATCGATGGAGTAGATCTCATTTTGGGGATGACCTTTTTGAGCAAATCCGGATCGGTCATAGATGGCCGCAAGAGAGTAGTCACGCTGCCATGTGGGAATGGTGACGAGGTCTTACGAGTGTCGAAAATGCCCAAATCCGTGGGAGGGCGAATAAACCTTCTGTCAGCAAGGGAGTGGGCCGTGGAGGAGGCACACGAACCCCAGTTTTTGCTTTACATTAGAGAAGTGAAGGGAGAAGGCGATGGGGAGCCGAGCCCAGATTGGATCAAGGGGATTTTGGAGAAATACCAGGATGTGATGCCGGAGGATTTACCAAGCGGCTTGCCACCGCGAAGAGGAGTTGACCACAAGATTGAGGTGATACCGGGATCGGAACCGCCTGCCAAGGCGCCCTACCGGTTGAGCCACAGAGAGTTGGTCGAGCTGAAGACTCAGCTCAAGGATCTAACGTCAAAGGGGTACATCCGGCCGAGTAAGTCACCTTACGGAGCCCCGGTGCTATTCGCAAACAAGAAGGATGGGACGCTGCGGATGTGTGTCGATTACAGGGCTTTAAATAAGGTGACTATTAAAAACCGGTACCCTTTGCCAAGGATCGACGACCTTTTTGACCGGTTGGCAGGAGCGAAGTATTTCAGCCGGATCGACTTGCGCTCCGGCTATCATCAAATTCGGGTGGCGGAAGGAGGTGAGGAGAAGACCGCGTGCAGGACAAGGTATGGTTCATATGAGTTCTTGGTGATGCCTTTTGGGCTCACCAATGCACCAGCGACATTTAGCACGCTGATGAACAGCCTTTTCCAGGAGTGGTTGGATGACTTTGTGATCGTGTACATCAACGACATCTTGGTGTACTCGAAAACAAAGGAGGAGCACCTGGAGCATCTCAAAAGGGTGTTTCAAAAATTGCGAGAAGGGAAGCTGTATGCCAAAGCTTCAAAGTGCGAATTCGGGGTCACGAAAGTGGAGTTCTTGGGGCATGTGATTACACAGGATGGGATCAAAATGGATGACAGAAAGGTGAGGGCGATCTTGGACTGGGAGCCTCCGACTTCGGTCCCGGGAGTGCGTTCCTTCCTAGGACTCGCCTCCTATTACCAGAAGTATGTGAGAAATTACGCCAAGATCGCGGGGCCGCTGTCGGACCTTCTGTGTAAATCTAAAGTCTGGGCATGGAACACCTTTTGTGGCCAAGCTTTTGCTGAATTGAAGCAGCGGATGGCGGAAGCTCCAGTCTTGAAAATCCCGGAGTTCGATCGTCCGTTCGAGATACATACAGATGCGTCGGACTTCGCGATTGGGGGTGTACTGATGCAAGATGGACGTCCAGTGACTTACGAAAGTAAGAAACTGAATGAAGTGGAGCGACGGTGGCCGACGCACGAGAAAGAGATGAAGGCGGTGGTGCACTGTCTTGAGCTCTGGCGCCACTATGTTGGTTCCAACCCAGTGAAGGTGTTCACGGACAATGTCACGGTGAAGTATTTTGCCACGCAGCCCAAGTTGTCCCCAAAACAACTTAGGTGGCAAGATACTTTGGCGGTGTTCGACGTGGATATCCAGTACAAACCGGGACGAGACAACGTGGTGGCCGATGCTTTAAGTAGAAAGCAGCAGCTCTTGTTGGTGTACAAGGGCGAGACGGCGCTCCAAAGGAAGATCCGGAAGGCTTGCCGGAAGGATGAGCTGGCAAAGTCCGTGATGCAGGACTTGAGAGTGGGAGTTAAATCGCAATTCCACTTGCAAAATGGGTTGCTCCGGTATAAGCAAAAGCGTCTCTATGTGCCGAAGGGAGGGATCAGAGATAGCCTCTTGAGAGAATGCCATGATAGCCCGCTTGCGGGCCATGGCGGAGCCAAGCGCACTGCGGCACTCTTGAAGAAAGAGTATTTCTGGCCCAAACTGAGGGAGGAGGCAGAGGAGTATGTCAAGACATGCACCACATGCCAACAAAACCGGAGCGAGTACAAAAAGCAAGCGGGGCTGTTACAACCCTTGCCGATTCCAGAGGGGACTTGGGAAAGCGTCTCGATGGATTTCATGACTGCTATGCTGTTGTCAAAAGGATTCGATGCAATCATGGTGGTGGTGGATAGGTTCAGTAAAATGGGCCATTTTATCCCCACCAAGGAGACGGCAACGGCGCAGGAGACAAGGCGACTTTACTTCGCCCACGTCTTTAAAGCATCATGGAGTCCCAAAGGATATTGTCTCGGACCGCGATCCAAAGTTTACGAGTAAATTCTGGAGAGCACTTTGGAAGAAGATGGGGACGAGGCTGAAGATGAGCACCGCCTTCCGACCTACGACCGACGGCCAAACAGAAAGAGTGAATTCCGTAGTGAAGCAGATCTTGCGGAATTACGTGTCGGCAGACCAAACAGACTGGGTGGAACACTTAGACGCGGCAGAGTTCTGTTATAATAACACAGAACACTCCGCAACGGGAGTTTCCCCTTTCGTATTGGTCTATGGAAAAGCACCTCTGGTGCCGACAAGGGCCGCCCAGGACGTTGAGGAACCGGCAGTAGCGGCGGTACTGGAAGAATGCGAGCGTTTGTTGAAGCTCGCAAAGTACAACATTGCCAAAGCTAGGAAACGGTATGAAAGGCAGGCGAATCGGAAGCGGAAGGAAGTGAAGTTTGAGGCAGGCACAGAGGTCTGGTTGAACATCAAGAATTTCCGACTACCTCCGGAAGTGAGTCAGAAGTTCGTACCTCCGTATGCGGGTCCATTTCGCATTCAGAAGGTTATGAATGAGGATGTGTATGAATTGGAGCTGCCGGCAAACAGCAAGGTGCACCCAGTATTCCATGTCTCCCTTTTGAAGCCTTACTTCAAAGATGAAGCACGTCCGAATCGGCATCAAGTGTTGCGTCCGCCACCTATGCTGTTGGATCATGAAAATGAACCTGAGTACGAGGTGGAGGCAATACTTAAGTCAAGGAGGTTCAAGAACCGAGAAACGAGTATCTCGTCAAATGGAAGGGCTATCATCATGTGGAGGCATCTTGGGTGCGTGCCTCAGAAATGGGAAACGCATCCGAGGCGGTTGCAGCTTTCGAAGGGCGACCTCAAAAGCGGAAGAAACGTTGATGGGGACATCAACCTTGGAGCGTGGGGGAGGAAATGCATGCTTAGCCCGGTTTAGCTAGCTCAGGAATCCGATTGCAAAAACTTGTATTGTACAAAAATCTGTTATAAAGGAAATGGGTTCCAAATATTGTGCGTCCTATTGTGTTTGGAATGGTGATGCATGGTGTGGTTGGCTAGTGTGTAGAATGCATGCTAGCTTACAAAAGTGGGAGAGGTAAATTGGGTTAATCGTGTGTTTACGCAGTGCCGAAACCGGGTGACTCCCATCCAAGGGGCAAGGAAACATGCGCCTTCTTTGGGAGTTCACGTGCTAGTGCGCACCTGGCGCGTGCGCGTACTATAACTGCGCTACCGAGGTGGTTGCCTTGTAGTGCGGGCTAACGCGGAAGCTACGTGCTTCCGTTCACGTACTATAATCGTGTAGCCTCGGGACGAAGTCGTAGTGCGGCTTCGACGTGTTCCCGTACCTCAGGCCAGCATTCCAAGACGGACCCAATTGTAGTGATTGGGGCGCACGGTTGGTTCAAGGTTATCTTCCTAGTCAAAGAGGGTTCAAGGTGAACCCTTGCTCAAGGTGATGCCCAAAGCGGCATCACGAGCGGTCGCAAGCAATGTTGTTGCAGTAAGGCGATTCGATCCTCGGGGAGGATCGTTCCTTGGCCTTGAAGTAGGCCAAGAAGAGTGCACTGGAAGGAGCTGGAGAGGCTCCACCCTTGGCCGGGACTTGGAGGAAGTCGGCCGAACTAGCTAGTGGAGAGTAGAGTCAAGTGTGGGGTTTGGTTCTTTGCCATGGGACGCCATGGTACGGAAACAAACTCCTTGATGTGGGACGCCACAACTTGGATGTTCGTTTCTACAAAATGGACAAGTCGATGAGGACATCGACTCCCTGTTGGTAGGGGTGTGTGTCGCGGCCCTTTGCCTTGAGGGCAGGGGATCGGGACACATGAGGGGCTGCCCCTGTGGTGGGGGCAGCGGCAGCGATAGGTATGGGGGGCTGAAGCACCCTTGAGTGCCCAAGGCACTCAGGGAAGCGGAGGCGCTCACTAGGTGGAGCCCCGCACACCGGGTTGCGGTGGGGGTGGCTCCACAAGGGGTGGTGGTAGCTTAGCGGGACTTAGTGGGGGTGGCATAGGACTCACCATGGGGGCGGAGACCTCGTGGTGGGAGTCGTGGGGAGTCTTGGGACTCATCACGGTCCATAGGGGCCGTGGTGAGCGGGCCAAGACTCACCGCGACTCATCACCGGGAGTCGAGGGTTTTCGTGGTGGTTCGCCATAAAATGGCATGGCTGGTTGTGAAACCCCCGCGGACAGCTACAGAAGTATATATAGGGAGTAGTAACCTCAAGAACGGTGCAAGCCCGTTGGTGACCAAAAACTAGTGAGTAAGCGAGCGAGCCGGAAAGCGACCAAAGAGTGGGGAGCTGTTCCGGACTGCCATCTACCAAAGGGAATTCTCCTAGTCCCAAATAGGTGGAGGGTTTAGTGGGGAGCGAAGGGGGACCGTTATGTCCCGGTGAGCAGCCGAAGCTCCAAGTTGGCCCGGGCGGCTAGGTTGGGAGTTAGGCGCGCGCATCAAGCGAGTAACTATGACTTGAAGGGGAGCTTACCGAAGTGAGGTGCACGACACGGAGAGTCACTCCCTTCAAATACCACAGATTTTCCCTTCCTGATATTGGCTTCATTCTCATTGTGAAGAGTAGTAGCAATTTTTGTCACATCATCCTTCACAACTTGAAAATCCATTGGTTCTTTGTCCAAAGATGAAGTAGGTGTAACCTCTGGAATTACCTCTTCCATCGCTCGTACCAACATCTTTTGTTGTTGGCGAGTCATCACCACACATGTGTTCTCCCCACGTTCCTCCTTGGCATGCTTGACAGTTCGGCATGTATCCAATTCACATTAGGTTGCGATGGTAACTTCTGCGTGACTGGACCAGAGGAAGTCCCTGCTTGTGGAAGAGGGTGTGTGGATGTCGATGCTTGATTGGACCCTTGATTCCTCTCATCCTGAGATCGTCGCCATGGAAGTTGACTTTGCGTTTCCTGCATCACAGGATTTGTAAATGACACCCTAGGCTGATGACTGAATTGAGATTGCTTTGGGGGATTGGAATTTGGATCTCTTTGTAATATTTGCGGAGCAAAGTACATCCCGTGTTGGGGTGGTAAATTTGCCGGAGGCACCTGATTTTATTGATCAGGAAATGACGCTCTTTGACCTCGTAAATTCTGATCAACTTGCCATTGGGTTGTAGGTTTTGGCCTCTCAATATTTCTTGTTCGACAGCGCTCCAAAGGATAACCTACTAAACTACAATGAAGACATGTGACATCGTTCCAACAATCTTCTGTTCTATGACTGACCGACCACACTTTCCACACGGCGGATAACGGTTTCGTGGCCTATACCCCTGTCCTGGTGGAGGATTCTGGGATGGAGGTGGTCCCCTTTCCTGGATCGGGTTGGGACAATGTTGGGGATCATGACCTGACCCTCGACAGTTATAACACCATAACTTGGACGCATTAGGACCCATCTCAGCTAATGGAACCTGAGTATCCCTGTGATGGACATAACTGGAAACCTGCGGACCAATGGCACTAACTCTATCCCCCATGGACTCAACAGCTCTCAACACAGATGTTAGTTGTTCCTCAAAATGTCCCATCCGATCATTGCTAGTGGATCCCGTATATGATTCAGCAAGAACCGACTGAAAGTGTATTGCTGGGGTTGAGGGGGTGGTGATGGCCACCAAAGGCATTGCAGATGTCATTGTGGCAGCAGGAACCATCCCTCCAGTCATTGTCAGTCTGTAATAGGGCGGGGGAGGTGCCTCCGAAATTGCAAGCGTTGGGTTAATCGCAATGTATGAAAAAAGCGCCATCTCTGACATCTTCGCACATTGTACCTGACGATGCATGTTGTCATGTTCTTTCCCTGAGTTGATCGCATCTGCGAATGTAGCAGGTCTCTGTTGCAACACAAACAAGTGAATATCCTCTCGTAACCCACTCAGAAAACAATCTTTCAAAACCCCATCATCCAAGGGTGTTAGAGGATTTTGTAATCGCATTAGCTCTTTGAAACGCGTCTCAAAATCAACAACTTCCTCATTTGGTCCCTGTCTGATCCTGGCAAGGGCCATAAGAACACTTGTAAACTGATGTACTGCTGTGAAATGATTTAGAAAGGCATCCCGAAATTGAGCCCATTGTTGAAATGAACCCCCGTTTTGCTGCCAATACCAAGTCAACGCCCTACCCCTTAAAGTCGTAGGGAACCAAATCAACCAATAAGCATCATCCACTGATTGGAGTAACAATTTTGGACAAAAAATTTGACATGATATTCAGGGTTTTCATGTGGTTCACCAGAAAACCAAGGCAAGTGACCCGGTAGTGGCAATGGAGCCAAACCTGCTGGCACCACTATTGGAATATCCGGAGCAAGCGGTGCTGGTGGAGGCGCCGGTGCCGGCGGTGCCTGTGGTGGTCAGAGTCCTGTCCGTTCATATCTATATTCAGGTGATCTATGGGTTGATTAACCGAAGTCTCCTCCGTTTCTTCTTCAGATGTTGTTACTTGAACTGTACTTCTGGGTAATTGAAAAAATCTTTCTCTAATTGCTGCACGAAATATTCTACGTCTAAGTCTAGGATCTGTCTCTCCGGAATCTGTACTAGGACTGTGATGGGAGCTAGAAGCAGAATTCGACATTCATCTTTGCTAGTTGGTTTATCATGTTAGCGTCGCCTACACTATCAAGGCTCCCATCCCCTAATTGATATGAGGAGATGGTGTGGAAATGTCATTTGTACTATTCTCTCAAATGACACATCCGATCGTTGCTACCATTGTTATTTCTGCACAGCCATTTTCAATCGTTGAGACTACTTCATAAAACAGTTTATCATCAAAACAACAAGCAAGATTTTAAAGAATTCAAAGCAGCTACTCTAACTCCCGGCAGATGCACCAGAAATATGTCAACCATTAATACACCCCATTAACAGTTGCATACTTAATTTAAGGTTCGCGATAGACAGAGCCAGGTTAGGTCCCGAAGGCGCCGCCTAGCTCCAAGGGTGTTGCTAGTGTGGATTTATAAATTTTCTTTGTTATAAATGTTTGCGTTTGTAATTTGTAATCAACAGTTAGTGCTAACTCATTGACGTACTTACGAAAACAATGGTCTAGAAATAAATAAGGATAATGTATAATTACTTCGGGATAAATAATTATGATTTTTACATGTATATATATATTAAAGAGATAGCCTAGTGTAAATACTAGTTATTAAGCAAACAACAAAATTTAATTTCAACCAACCAACTTAATTATTTGTTTTCTTTTTTAAGGATTTTATGTATATATTTATGTTTAAAAGATAGGAATATTGATTTATTTAGTTTTTACTAGTCCCCATTAATTTATGTGAGTCATGAATAGATAAGCAAGTAGATCATTCTAAGGAAAAGATCAGCCCAACAAACAATATTAATATAACCAAAATAAAAGGAGAGAATCAAAACCAACTACAGTGAAGCAATGTGGCTATTGGGGATTTGAATCCCCCACCTTACGATGCACAAATAACTTCCTTAACCACTAAACCCAGGTACCATTCTTGAAAATCCCATAGTGTATTAACTACCTTAAACGGTTCCCTCATCTCTCCCTCTCTCCCTCTTTTCCCGCATCTCTCCCTCTCTCTCCCTCTTTTCCCTCATATCTCCCTCTCTCTCTCTCTTTTCCCTCATCTCTCCCTCTGTCCCATGAAGATGTGGAGAGAGAGGGAGAGAGGGAGAAAGAGGGAGTGAGGAGAGAAAAAATAAATAAAAAAGAAGGTGGGGGGGATGACTGAGCAGCAGCTGAGGGAGTGGAGAGAGAGGGAGTGTTGAGGGAAAAAAAATTAAAAAGGAAGGTGGGGAGGGGGAGTGACTGAGGAGCTGCTGCTCACTCACTCCCCCCCACTTTTTTTTTTTTTTTTTTTTTTTTTTTTCCCTCATTTCTCCTTCACTCTCCTCCCTCTGTCCCTGTCCCTCTCTTTTCTGCTGCTCACAAAAGAAAAAAACCAGAGAGGGGCTGAGCTGCTGCTGCTCGTCCCCCCCACCTTCTTTTTTTATTTTCTTGGCCCCCTCTATCCCTCTCCCTCCCTCTCTCCGGTCTGTCCCTCTCCCTCTCTCTCCCTCGTTCTCCCTCTCTCTCCTTCTCCTTTGTGCAGGTCCCAAAAAAAAAGGTAAATCTCTCCCTCTCTTTCTCTCTCTCCCTCTCTCTCCATGAAATTGAAACTGAAGAACACTTCTTCTATTGTCCTATATACTATGAGATCCGTGGGGATTCCACTGTCTACTCCGTGGAACCCAAACTCTCACTATGAAGATCAGAAATGCATGGCTGCTTACCTACAGTTGGGGCAGCTCCTTCACGCTGGCGCTCCGCCACCAGGTCGCGTGGGCGCGCTCCCTCGCTCAAACAACAAAAAAATGATAATAATAATAAAAGAGAAGAGGGAGGGAGAGAGAGAGGGAGGGAGAGAATGAGGGAGAGAGATAAGGGCGAGAGCGAGAGGGAGAGTGAGAGCTGAGAGGGAGAATGAGAGAGAGAGAAGGAGAGGGAGGGCAGCTCCCTCACGCGGCAGCTCCTTCATGCTGGCAGTCCCGCGGCGCTAGTGTTCGGCTGGCGCTCCACCAGCAGGTCGCGGGGGCGCGCTCCCAGCTCGCTCAAAAAGCAAAAAAAACAAACAAAAAGAGATAGAAGAGGGAGAAAGAGAGCGAGAGAGAGAGAGAGAGAGAGAGAGAGAGAGTGTGAGGGAGAGGGATTAGGGCGAGAGGGAGAGGGAGAGAGAGGGCGCGCGCGGGTTTGAACGCCGTGGCGCGTCAGTGCTGCGTCACCGCCCTCGGAAAACGCTCCGGCGCGCGGGGGTAGTTGCGCCCCGGGAGAGCTCGAGAGCAAAAAAAAACAAAGTAGGGATGGAGGGAGGGGAGGGAGGAAGAGTGAGAGGAGGAGGGTGAGGGAGAGAGAGATCAGATAGAGAGATTGAGACAGGGAGTGAAAGGCGGTCGGTGCAGCCGCGGCGCGCCAGTGTGGCGACCCCACCGGAAAACCTCGGCGGCGATCAGGCGCCTTCGTGAAGGGGAGTGAGAAGGGGAGAGAAGGGCGGCCACCTTGGCAGTAGGATTAGCTGCAATATAGTTTTGTTTTTAGGGTTTCATTTTTTTGCGGGGTGGGGACATATGGCTTTACGTTTGTAGGGTTTTTTTTTTCAAGTTTTTCCAAGGGTTGGCAGTGTAACCCCTCCGGAGGTTACAGTGGGTCACAATACGGTACTCTACCTCTCTCTCGTGCTAGGTCATGCCGCGTGTTTATTGACGTGTCACGCTTGAGGATTCGTTGTGCCACAACCACCTGTTGAGGGCGAGACAGCACGTTCGCCTCATCTACGAGTTAGGCGGCATCGCCATGTCCGCACAGCTTTGCCCCCACGGCCACCACCCCGAGGTCGTAGGCCGCCGAGTCCAGAGGCTCGAGCCCTGGGGAGACCCCGCCGGGACCGCTTCCCCAAGATTGAGTGTTGGTGCAGTTGGTGTTGGGCACAACTACTGGTTGGGAGGACCACACCGATGATGCGGCGACCCCATGTTGTGCAAAAACATTACGCCAAGTACGAGATTGCTGATGCAGCAAAGGTAAGTCGTCCTCATATCTTCTCCCGTACTGCTCAATTAAAAGTACTATATCTAATGAAACCTCGCGTTTGTGAATTGAGTATTGATGCATTTCATATCATGCCCCGTCTTGATGTCCAAGCTCGCAATTTTTTTGCTGAAGAGGCATACCGATGCGGGTTTCTTCCTTCTTACGAGCCCCACCCCGTTCCGGATGTGAACATTTTTTCTCGCAACATGACGTAGATGCAGTTTGTGAGGCAGCGGGGTACGATGCGTGTTTTTCTATTTTTGGGCACCGGGCTAGGCGCTTGCCACCTACGCATACACATTCGCCATCCTCGACATCGGCACCCCCATCATCACCATCATCCGCATCGTCCGTTCCTCCTATTGTACATGGTCTTTCCTCATCACCATTGCCATCCGAGGTCCCTCATACCGACCGGCTACGTGTCCCTTCCCCTCCATTGCCGAGACCACAGCCGCCACCGAGTCCGAGTTCGACATCCTCGACATCGGCACCCCCATCATCACCATCATCCGCATCGTCCATTCCTCCTATTGTACACGTTCTTTCCTCATCGCCATCCCGGCCATCTCGGCCAGTACTACCTCCACGCGAGATCCCTCATACCAACCTACGTGTCCATTCCCCTCCATTGCCGAGACCACAGTCCGTATTCATGCATGTCCATGTGATAAAACCCTGTACTACGGAGAGGATGCGAAACTCACCAAGTGTCCAAAGTGCAACAAAAACCAATATCGGGATGATGTTCCAGGGAAGAAAGCCCTGCGCAAGGTATACCCGCGCCACAATACACTTGTATATTGCATTCTATCTTTTTGCGACCGCTACAAGACGTAAGGTTTTACTTAGAGATGAATGACACTGATTATGATATGGGGCCAACATGGGGATGGTGCCAGAAAATGCACTACTTTCCAATCATCTTGCGACTGTAGGCACACTACCGAAGCCCCTCATTGGCACAACTGATGAGATGGCACGCCTCGCATCGGAGCCCCCCGGGAAAGGTGTGCACGCCACAAGATTCACAAACATGGAGGCATACTGAAGAGATGTGGTCTTTTCTCTTGGAGGACCCACGACATGTCTGCCTCGGCTTCTTCTCGGGTGGGGTCAACCCATACTCTATCCAGTCATGTAGTCATTCCACTTGGCCGGTGACCATGGTGAATTACAACATCCCTCCGTATCTTTTAATAAAAAAAATGCCATATCATGTTGGCTGCACTTGTACCGGGTGAGTGTTCCCATTTCATGCTTATTATTTCTTTGGATTTTACATTAATCTCCTTCTCTTTGGCGCAATTCCGATGGAAGATTGATGAGTGACGTAATCATGTAGTAAGATGTGTCATTCATTATGAAGTATAATTAGCATGGTGGAGCATTGAAACAATTAATGGTGTGAATGTCTCATAGGGAAAAAACAAGTGAAAGACATGGACACGTACTTGCGACCTCTAGTTGATGAACTGAAGGAGCTATGGAGGGGGGTCCCGACATTGGATGCTTCACTTGACCCTATGGCCGGACAATCTTTTCAGATGAGACGCATCTTGCTTTGGACAATGCATGATTATCCAGGTACATTTTGTTCCCCATGAGAAACCCGCGTACATTTACCTGTCAAGGGATATTGATGAGGATTGGGATTGATTGAAGTAGCGGCGGCAGTCTTTTGCACCGTAGTGGGGTAGATGCACATGGAAACTTTTTGTCTTTGCTAATGTGGCGGAATGTCTACAGGACTTACTGTTTGCTCGGGGTTGAGCACTAAAGGGTACCACGCATGCCTGCATTGTGGCGATGAACTGATGCACAAAGCTCCAGCAATCTTCGCAAGATGGTGTATCCCAACTACCGCAAGTTTCTTCCTATGAGCCATCATTGGAGAAGAAGAGACAAACACTTGTTTGATGGCAAAATCACATGGAGGTGGAAATGTTAATGGATCTTATCCGATATACAAAGCGAAATCATCCGAGGTTGTGCTTCTCTCTACCATCCTACTTGAGCATGTGCGCGTTTTTCTGTGACGAAGAATATTTGGGGCCGATTGCAATTGCGTCATTCTATGACAAAATCTTTCGAATTCGCCAAGGAATCGAGGATGCCACCAAAGAAGTTTAGCATGCACATAATCCGAGGTTCTCTATAAGTTATCTGATGTATCTAGATGTCAACATTGTCTCCTGACAGTGGATGTCTGCTAGCTACGACTTAGGTGATTATGGACATCAAACAACTCCCACAAAGGCAATGACGTGCAACTGGAGTGCAACGATGTGCAATTGTATTGTATTCATGATTTGATTTGATGATTTGTTGATTTGAAGTTTGATTTAATGTTGATTTTGAAATAAGGCCAAAGCTTTATACACCGAGTGATCTCCAACAAGTTCAGTTCCTTCATCTGGGTGATAATATCAATCTCTGCTTCTACTTGTTGTGCATCTTCATCAATTATTACGCAATTAAAAGCTTCAACGATCGTTGGCCTTCTATGGAGACAGTGTAAAAAAACAATGCAAGCATTCTCCATGCGTTCCATCTCCAACCAATGTCTCTGTCAATTCAGAAAACAACTGAGTGCCAAAACTTCCTAGTTTTCTAAATCCATTTTCGTCTTTGTTGTATCACGGGGAAAGCTTGCAGCGTCTTTACATTCCAGGTCTGTTGAGGAAATAAATTTATTCCATTCTTAAACCATATGCTTAATGACAACATGTGCAATGTGCATGCAAAATTTGGCAATGAAGAGACATCATCTGCACCCAAAACCATATTTTCTTCCCTCATTTGCACTCCAAGGTTGAATCCTCTTCAAGTTCATGCATTGTTGATGAGCATATTTCTTAATATTATCTTTTGAGACTTTGCATATGTGATTTGGACATACCTAAGCGCGTGTGGACCAAATATGAGCTTGAACCAAGTTCATTCAATGGGTCATTCAAGTATTGAACACATCTACGTGTTTTAGAGACGAAAAACTGCATTTCGTTTGCACATGATTTTATTTTTATTCCGTTCTTAAACCATATGCTTAATGACAGCATATGCAATGTGCGTGAAAAATTTGAGAGTGAATAAAAAACCATTTAGCCCCAAAACTGTATTTTCTTCCCTCATTTGCACTCCAAAGTTGAGTTGTCTTCAACTTCATGCACTAAGTTGTGCTTCAGTCAATCGATGTCCCCTGGCAATGCTTGCCTTACAACTGAAAGGCTAACCATGCGACACAAAGGAACTTTGAGGTTCTCCGATACACCATGGAGCAATAGTGAACAAAGAAAACACTTTTTTTAAGAAAAAAATATTTTTTGTCCAATATTTTGCACGGATGTAGTGGTGCAAGGGTCGAATTCATAGAACAAAACACAACCAAAAAACAATTATTACGTAGCAGCAATCCCCAATCCTAGACCGCCAGGCAAGAGGGCACTTGTGACGCCCCAGCAAGCCTGCGACTGCGGGGAATCGCAACCTCGCCATTGTGGCATTTCGGTGACGTCTGGACGTCGCAAACCCCAGCGCGAGCTGACTCGGCCCTCCCCACGCGCCTAAGTGTGAGGGGGTGTTGTTGTGATTCCCGGCAATCGCAGCCTTGCGGGAGCGTCGCAACCCCCAGCTCACTGGCGGGTCATGCCCCAACAGCAGTGACGTGGCGGAATCGCAAGCAGGCGAAGCGTCACCGGAGCGGCGTGACGGCGACGGGTAGACGTTGCAATTTCCGGGCCGGGTGCCTGCCGGCGCTGTAGTCGCAAGAGGGTCGTCGCGTCCGGCTCGCCCGGGGTCCTGGCGTCGCTAACCCCCCCTAAACGTAGTAGTGAGCTCCTCATCTTCTAGGTAATGACATCTTGGCCAACGCTTTGGCTGACATCCTGACCGACCCTCAGCGTATGCAGTGCCTGATTCCAGACTCCTTTTCAAACTGAAAATAATAGGTCAGTGAAAGGGAAGTTACTTACTCTTTGGTGGATGACCTCATTCCCGGTCGACATTATATAACACTCTATTACGCTCTTGGATACTACGTCTTAAATATTACGGGAGGTCTCCCGTGACATTCACCTACCGCGACAATGGGTTTTATCACGGGAGACCTCTCTTGAGAGAACAAACATGAGAGGTCCCCTGAGTAGCACGGGAGACCTCCCCTGAGAAAATTCACGAGAGAGGTCGCCGGATTAGCACGGGAGACCTTCCCTGACAAAATGCTTGGGTCACCTAATGCAATCCTAATGCAATCAGTTGTGGGAAGATACGAAAATACATACTGTGAGCTTGATCCTGCCATGGTGGTTGAAGAATAATCGCAGCAGCAATGCACCAATCAAATTACACCACGACATCAGCACGGGCTCGCCACCAGCTATCCCGATCGCCCTCCTGAACGACGACCGCACCACACAGCTGAAACTAACAAACAAAATCCTGAACACTGCTAGACGCAATAGACAATAGATGCAGAGCGCAGATCAGATGCAGAATCACCGACCCTCCCTTCACTCCGTTCACTCCCTCTCAAGCTCTCAAAAATTGTGGCTCTAAGTTTCAGCAGGGCTTCGCCGTCATGAAAGTGTGAGAGGGAGAATGAACCAGGGAGCCTCCCCTTTTATACCCGGGGAGGCAGACCCATGCGATACCTCGCCATGGGTATGCTAGGGCAGGCATGCCCGGTGCAAGTCCCAAGAACTGCCACACGCCCGCCATGCACGAGATCCAAGCGGCGGCTGCCGCAGGGGCCAATTATTAGGGGAGGGCTCCCATGAAACGGCGCCTGCCACGGCCCCCATCGTGGAAGCCAGGAAGGTACTCTAGAGCGGTCAAGCTCACCTGCCTCTACTGAGACTCGTTTACCCAATCCTGCAGGAATATGAAAATGTCTCCCGGGGTGAGATCCCTGTTGGGGCAATTGTTGGGATGCCGAAACGCCATCGCTTTGTGATTGAAGCCGAGCAAGAGGCCGGGAAGCAGACCAACTATCCTGGGAGTATGGGAGGAGAGGAAGTGGGAGGAGCGGACGAGAGGAGCTTGACCTGCTTCCCAGATTTGAACACAGTGGGTGTAGGTGGTAATTTGGACAAGTGGCAAAGAAAGAAGCAGCATTTAATATGCCCGTACCCGGGAATGACTCGCAGCATTTATTTCGTGGTCGGCTCCATAAAAGCGTGTCTCGGGAGAGCTCCTGCGGGCTGCAAGTGGCGGCCGGAATCCATCCCCCGGATGGTAATATGGCGCCAAATTTCCATCCGATAGAGGTTGGATGAAGTCGTCTCGGGGGGAGAGGGCTCCACGTGGCTGCCATAATCCATCCCCCAGATGGAAATTTGGCGCCGAATTTCCATCCGAGAGGGGGTGGATGAAGTCGTCTCGGGGGCAGAGGCCTGCATGTGGATGCCAGAATCCATCCCCGGATGGAATTATGGCGCCGAATTTCCATCCGGGGGGGTTGGATGAAGTCCTCTCGGGGGCAGAGGCCTCCACGTGGCTGCCAGAAACCATCCCCCGGATGGGAATATGACGCCGAATTTCCATCCGAGGCCTCCACGTGCCTGGCAGAAATCATCCCCCGGATGGAAATATGACGCCGAATTTCCATCCCGGGCCTCCACGTGGCTGCCAGAAATCTTCCCATGGATGGAAATATGGCGCCGAATTTCCATCCGAGGCCCCCACGTGGCTGCCAAAAATCATCCCCGGATAGAAATATGGCACCATATTTCCATCCGAGGCCTAAACGTGGCTGCTAGAAATCATCCCCCGGATGGAAATATGGCACCATATTTCCATCCAAGGCCTCCACGTGGCTGCTAGAAATCATCCCCCGGATGGAAATATGGCACCGAATTTCCATCCGAGGCTTCCATGTGGCTGCCAGAAATCATGCCCCGGATGGAAATATGGCGCCATATTTCCATCCGAGGTTGGGACAGATCTAATGGATTAAAATAAAAAGATTCTATATTATATTAATGGACACTCTAGGAAGAATTAGTTAAATATTTTAACTAGGTGTCGGTGCTTAAATGCACCTAACCTGCCTCGCTCTTATTATTTACCGTTGAAAGGTGGTTGTAAGAAATGGCAGAAAACGCTAGCGGTGGTTGATGACAAAGGCTGCAACGACATCTTTGAGACTCGCAAACGGGTAGGGATCAAGGAGGAATGGGTTTACATGCTGGCTGGGCCTGCACACAATGTACAGCCTCTCATAAGTGCACGGAAGTGGTGGGCGTTTGATTCCGTTAGTACGCGTTGGCGTTGTCTGCCAGACGGGGGCTGCTATTTCATGCGCGGCATGAGCATGAGCGGGAAAAAAAAAAGCATGAGCAGACCATTGTGAGTCCACGGAAATAGGGTTAGGAGGCACGGAAATAGGGTCATGTGAAGTTGGAATGTGGCACCAGTGGACTTGAAATGCAACATTTTATTGCAAATTTTGTGGCAAGCCACGTCTATACAAGTGTGTTTTAACTGTCATAGCCGGAATGGGCACTACTCTCCTACACCCTCCGAGGAACTTGCCCCACCTTCTTCCTCATCCCCCTCATCCCCCTCATCCTCCGAGCTCTGTGATGCATCAGTTCCACTATGCCTCTCAAAAATCCCGTCCTCTCCTTGGGGGACTGTCCACCTCACCTCCTGGGAATCTTCTGCGTCTTCTCCCCCACTTTCCTCAGCAGAATCCAAGACAAATCTACGAGCCCGACGGGCTCTAATAGCTGCTGCCTCCTCCCTCATCTTCATTTTCTTGAGGCTTGCCTCGTCTAAAATCTGCTGTACACGACTACGTTCGGAACACCTCCTAATGGACACCGACGCAAGCCGGGCAGCATAAGTAGGAAGGATGTACTCCCTTTCTGGACTAGGCATGAAATCCCCCCTGGCCAAAAAAGGCACGTTCCTCCTGCCCATTAACTCCGGTGTAGACGTCCCTCCGGCAGTACTTGGCATCCTATAGTAAGAACAAATCCACTTCAAGAATGTCAATACCAGCACAACCAGAAAGGGTTTTCAATGAAATAAGAGAGCGGAGGGAGGTGCCTCACGAAATCTGGAGGCAACTTACAATGCCACCACTCACTCGTAAACCGGGGGCTCCTCGGCCTCGATCCCAACTTCCTCCCCCTGCTCCTTCTCTGATTTTTCCTCATCCTCCGAGGATGCCTCTTCCTCTTTCGGCAGACGTTCAGCCGCTGCAAGTTCCGAGTTGTGGAGGGCAGTATCTGGCTCGAAGGCGAACACATGCCTGTCGGACAACGTCCCTGCCCACATTGAAGCACCTGAGGAACAAAGCGGGCGGTTAATAGCTTGCGGCATGCAATTGCAATCGGGCCAGGGGACAAACTGAGCACGTGAAGGCTTACCCGTGCCGCATGTGAGGTCCAGAATCCGCCCTTGGACATCCGAGCACGTCTCCATGAGGGTTTGGATGAAAGCAGGGCTCCGGGTCCGGCTGTACCGCCACGGTTTGCCTGTCTTTGTGTCCTTCGGCATACTGGAGTGGGGCACATAGTTGTAGAGGACATCGTAGGTTACAGGGTCCACAGCGGCATCAACAAGACGACCGTCATTGCGGAATTTGAACGTAGACCCTCTCTTCACAAAGCAATATGCCTCAAACACCAATGTCTGCACATCCAACAAAGAAGGGATCAACTCCAGGGTCTACTTAACATACACCACAATATGAAGTGAATGCAATAGATTGATAACTTACACTTCGGCCCTCTGTTCGCAACCCCTGTGTACTGATGCAGAACCATTTTCTGAGGAGGACCGGGGTGACACTTTTCGGTGTCCACCTTGCCACCGCATTCTCTATGGTCTTCCCTCTCATGGCAAGGACAACCACACATCCACCGTCATCCAGAAGCATCCCCGCCAGCCCAAACCCGGCTTTCCAGTAGTCCTCAGTAAACCTGTTCCAGGTGGGCACACCATCCAGGCCCTCCAGCAGCTCCCCATCTGGAATGTTGAGGAGAATCATGTCGCAAGCTCTCTCCACCTCAACCCCCCCCCGAGTGCTCTTACAATTCGTGCTCACAGCCGTGAAGAATTCCATCATGGCTTCAAAACCAAGGGGTGTCTTTTGGCTCTGTACCGGCAGCCCTCTTCTTGGCTTTCCCCTTCTGTTCCGCCAGAGACTTGCTGTGTGCCACCTTCTTCGCCCTGGCAGCGAGAGCGTCAAGGAAGCTCTCATTGACGCATTGGATGATGGTTGGAGGTTCTAGCTTTGGCCTGTGCGTAAACATCACCGCCGAATACCGCCGTGTAGGCTCGCCCTCAAATGCCAACTTCTTGGCAGAGCCAGTCCCACTCCGAACTGATTTGGGAACCCGGACGACCGGTGACTGGGTAGGAGCAACAGCAGTTGCAGGACCTTGAACAAAGTTGTCGTCCGAGTCACTCTCTTGGGTCCCCTCCTGCGCCTCCTCCGATGCCCCGATGGTTTTCTTCTTTTTGGGTGTTACTGCACTCACCTGTTTCCTTGTCCTTTTCCTTTGGCCTTTACTCTTCTCATGCAATTTCTCCTGAATTCCTGCCTGAGCAAGCTCTGCCGCTTTCCTAGAGTTCGCAAGCGCTTCATCCTGCAAGGTAGGGCGGCGTGCGAAATTTCCCTCACGCAGGTAATTCAGAAGCGGATGGATGGAAATCCGGCGCCGGATTTCCATCCGCGCAGGTAGGGCGGCGCGCCAAATTTCCCTGACACAGGTAATTCCGAAGCGGATGGATGGAAATCCGGCGCCGGATTTCCATCCATCCGGGGTTCCACTTACCTGCTGGATGGAAATTCGGCGCCGGATTTCCTTGGTGGACATCGTCAGGTGCTGTAAGGAAATCAGACGAGGGAGCAATTGTCAGTTGGCTAGCATGGTGGCATTATCGTTTCCTCCAGTTCGGCGACTATATGCGGGAGGTGAGTTGCACGAATTCGCGTCCCGTTGAATATTATTCTTGGCCATATTTGTAACTTGCTTGTAATCTCAACATGTGCTTGTGCAGGAAATGTGTCTCGACTCCGACACCGACATGCCCACGACAAACGTGGCCGAATCAGTGCACTCTTCCTGGCGTGCCTCCTCTGCGGCGCATCTGGTGGACATCCTCACTGCCACAACGGAGGATATTGTGAGGTCAATTATGCAGCAATATAGGTACAACGAGTTCTTGAAAGGGAAACAGTGGGGCTTGGGGCCGGACAGGCAAGAAATGCTGATGCGGACTGCCTCTAGATCGAAGAATCCTCGGAAGTGGGCGGCGGCCTTGCGAGAGGGCCTTCGGGACACGCCATTGCTACGAAGAGGCCAACATTTGGAAGGAGATGTTCATACCCGTCCAGTGAGACGAAGACTTGACGAGGCACTTGGCGGAGAAGAGGATTCATGGCGAGCTGACAAGAATATTCGCACGCTCCCTCGTGGTCCGGTGATGTTGCCCGAGGAGGTCTCGTTGAGCACCGCAAGTCCTGCACGTTCAAGATCGCCATCTCCTTTGAGCACAGGGCGCGTGCCCCGGCAAGATAACGAGCCATCTGTAGTAAAGCAGTACAACATTCCCATTGTGGAGACAATAGTGTCGGAGTCACAGTGGAGAATTGCGAGGACATTGCCGGCATTTCGAGGGAAGTGTTGCGCCATCCGGGTGGATACGAGAGCACGCTATGGTGAGATGATTCGGAGGAACCCACACGGTGCTGTACCTGCACCTTGTTTCAACGGCAGATTTTTTACTCCCACATTTGCTCACGCCACAACGCAGACATTTTGGTTCTGTAGGCACGACATAATGACCTGTGTATTTGGCAAGCCCAAGTACGGGATTCAGGGAATGCCGGAGCCTCCGGGCGTCTGGCCTGTTGCACCGGGTTGCAGCCTCTCTCAGAATGAGGCGGATGCTCTATCTGCAGCAGGATTTCGAATGGTGCAACGCACAGACATCCCGGCCCACGCATTTCCGGTTCCTCAGACCCAGCCATTGTAGACTGCTCGGTCCAGTAGAGACGGATTGGACAATTCTGCACATCCCACAATGCGATTCGGAAGAGTGAAGAGACGACACCCTCCCAACAAGTTGAATGAGACTCGGATTGCCAATGCTCTTGGGATGACTTGCACTATTCAGAGCTCCGTGGACGTACCCCCACCCGGCCTTGGGCGTGTGTATCGGATGGCAACGGCCGGCTCGGCTGTACGCGACGATGTATACACAATTACGATTGGAGTGGAGCCGACTTGCAATTGTACGGACTTCTCGTTGATGGAAGCAAAGAAGGGTTCGAAGTATTATCCGTGCAAGCATCTGTATTACATTTACCTGAAGAGGTTGAGGATGAACGTGACTATTGATGACTTTATTCATGCACCGGCGTTGAGCGTGAACGAGCTGCACAAACTCCTCCTTAGGGATTCCAGAAATCATTGATGGGGCAAAGGGAATCCTCCATATAGATATTTTCAATTGCATTTTGCTGTATCAGACCTTTTTTTGCAGTGTAATGAAATGCACCCCAAAACTCCTGGAATGAGGCAATATTCCATTCAAACTGAGATCCAACAGAAGCAGTTGTGGGGCCATTTATGAAAAAATGGCGCCGAATTTCTCTTTTTGGGGCCGAAAACTGGCTAAGTCCCAACATGCACTGGTACCTGTGTCTGGGAAAATGGCGCCGAATTTCTCTTTTTTGGGCCGAAAACTGGCTAAGTCCCAACATGCACTGGTACAGTGTCTGGAAAAATGGCGCCGAATTTCCCTATTTTGCGCCGAAAACTGGCTAAGTCCGAACATGCACTGGAAAAATGGCGCCGAATTACCTGTCATGAGGGGACCTATAGCCGCGGAATTCGGCGCCATTTTTCGCCAGAGAGACCTATTACCGCGAAATACGTCGCCGTTTTTTCAGGTTACGGACCCTATTACCGCGAAATTCGGCGCCATATTTGCACATGTCGCTGGGAATTGGCATGAGCGGAAGACGAAATATCATGAGCACAATTGTCAAAACTGCAATTTTCCCTTCAAGGGGCCGAATAATATATTTGTTTTTCCTGACACATTGCATTAAATTATTGTTTTTTATTGTTTTTTATTTTCGAAATTTGTACTTCTTCTCATGAAAACCGATTGTCTTACTACTCCGCTCATGCCGCTCATGCTCATGAAATAGCAAACCTCCTGCCAGACTACCCTGTGGATTATACCTTTGAAGTTTCTGACAAGGAGTCGGCAGTTACATGAACTCAGCTTTTGGTTTGCGGACAGTACCCTGGAGGCTACATGGTATGGAGGTATGATTTATAACTCAACGAAATAGTCTTCAACGCCAAGAATGATTCAAGATCGATGTCTTTTTTACTCAGCAAATGTGGGCAAATATGTCTATTTGTACTGGAAGTCTCACCAATAGACGACTCTCAAAACAATCAAGCGCTACAACTCGCTACTTCAAGCATGGGAACCTCTCCCCGATCTCAACATAGCACAGGAAAGGGAGCTAATGGGAAAACAAGGATAAATGTGAACCGCTGGATATTGGTTGATCAAGGGTAGCGATCCCCACTTTCCAAACGGATGAATGACATGGATGAGGAGCAACATTCATGAGAACTTAAAATGGCTCATGTACCAAACTTAAGTTGGTCATGTCCCAGGATGGAAGATGGATGAAAATTATGGAGGGATGAAAGTTACAGATGGATGAGAGATTATCGGCTGGATGACAAAAATAAAATGAATGACAATGACAACAGATGGATGATAAACACGTGGCTTGATCTAGTCTGTTCAGATGGAGGGGACAGATCTAACGGATTAAAATAAAAAGATTCTATATTATATTAATGGACACTCTAGGAAGAATTAGTTGAAATGATGAGAAGCGGACGAGCAGTGCGGGCTCCAATAATGGAGCATCTGGGTCCCACGTACCCACCAATCATCGTGTAACGTGTTCATCACGCCAACGGTGGATGAACCGATACCTCTTTCTCATCCACGGGGTATAGTTTGAAATCTGCCACCGAAGTCCATCCCCCGGATGGAAATTTGGCGCCGCATTTACATCGAAGGGGGGATGGACTACGTCGTCTCGAGTGGCTATAGGCCCACCTGACACTTACTGCCCATAGTTTGCATGGCAGGGAAGGAAATTGAAACGGCTACATTCATGGAGCAGCCAATCTTCATCTGTGCAGGTTCCTGTAGGGGGGAAATTTAAATGTGCCCTGGAGTGTTTGTGAGGAATTGCAGCGTTTGCTTGAACTTCTTCCAGCCACCGCGCTGCTGCCTCCTCCATCCGGGAGCTGCTGTCATTGAGCATACTCCGCTAATCTTTTTCAAGGATGCCGTGCCGCCGAAATCCTGCTGACTGCCCTTATCATGGCCACGATTATGCTATGTTCAAACCAGAATCAGGAGACATCATTGTCTGGCTCTCTGTTTTCACTGACGCTTCTGGAATCAAGCGGGAGTCTTTGCGCGCAATGGAGTATTTGGAGGGCTATTACCGCTTTGAGCGAGGTGATGGCGAGGGTCAATGCGGTCCGTGGGTCTTGAAAATTGTTGACCTCGATATACCAAGCTGGAATGGGATGCCGGACAGATCACGCACGGCCTCGCTTTGGCGCTGGAACTGCTGCCAATGGACCAGGGATGACGGCACCGGGGAAAACTATATTCGTGGAGTTCACTCCGCTCTTCCAGTGTATGGAGACATTCGGCTGAGTTGCGAAGACGAATCGCACGGGCACATGAGGCCCACAGTGACCTTGTCAATGTATGATGGTGGTATCATTGATGGGCATGACATTATCGTCAGCTCCACCAAGGGCACCAGAATGACCGCATTGCAGTTTACCTCCAGGTGCCGCATCAGTAATGAGCTTGTTTTGAGGGCTATCGAAGTTCCGTCGACTTGGTGACGCCCATGTAGAAGGAGGAAGGGCTTAGATTTGTCTGGAGTTGCTAAATGTGAGACACCGTGTTCGATCAATAAACAACCCATCGGACCTCACTTCTGTGTGCTCTGTTTCAATGTGTTCAAGAACTGCCGTAATTGGCCCACTGTTTACAATTTGTGGTCTCAATTCTACAATGTGTCTGTCCACATGAATGTACCAGAGTCAGCGATATCAGAGTCCTGAGGTGAAGGAAATATATGTATGAGTAAAAGGAAACATGTACATGCTGAAGCTCGGAAATTCGGGACCGCATTTCATTTTTCTCCATGCAGCGATTTCTGGCAGCTCCCTTTCCTCCGTTGTGGTCGTAACGGATATGCGGTACCGCATTTCATTTCTTGACATGACATTACCATACTTCAAATTGGAAATGCGGCACCGCATTTCCATATTGGATCTTGAATTGTCCAAGCATGTCCAATCGCCAATGCTTGTCCATGTCCGTTCTAGAAATGCGGCACCGCATTTCCATGTCCATCATCAAATTTTCTTATTGGACAATGGAATGCGGTGCCGCATTTCCGTCGAAGGGTCTGGAATTGGACAATCAACGATGTCTGTTTTGGAAATGTGGCGCCGCATTTCCATGTTTGGCAACAAAAGTTCTTATTGGACAATGGTATGCGGTGCCGTATTTCCGTCCAAGGGTCTGGAATTGGACAAACAATGATGTACGTTGTGGAAATGCGGCGCCGCACTCCCATGTACGTCATCAAAATTTCTTATTGGACAATGGAATGTGGTGCCACATTCCCGTCCAGAATCATGGAATACGAAGCCGCAGTTCCGTCGATGGGTCTGGAGTTGGAAAAACGTCCATCTCCAAAATGGAAATGCGGCACCGCATTTCCATGTCCGCCATTTAAATAACGTGTTCGACCTCCGCATGCGGGGTGACATTTCCATTTACCTCCATGGAAGGAGCTGACAATCGACAGAACTGCCATGTCGAAAACGGAAATGCGGCACCGCATTTCCGTTCGGCCGAACAGTTTCTGATGTCCAAACCATGAAACGGAAAACTGTTCTTGCCCCGGTTTTGGAAATGAGGTGCCGCATTTCCAAACGAGGTTTTTGCAGTTGCCACATTTCCGTTCCGACATGGAAATGCGGTGCCGCATTTCCGATTTTGGGAGGGACGTGGTTCGGACGATGGTGTCGTTGAGAAGCACATGGGAGAGGGGACATCAAGGACGGGGAGAATTGCCTTTATATACTCTGGAAGAGAATTTAAATGTACAGAGAGTTCATTAAAATTCTACTAATCTTGAAAATCATCAATATCGTCGTCCTATCCTTGACTGTCCTGCTCCGCCTCCACCCCGTCATTGCCTTTCTTATGTCCAGCGGACTGCTCGTTGGCCAGGCTTTCGAAAATCCCATCTTCCCCTTGCGGAACCGACCATCTCACCTCCGTTGGGTCGTCGTCCTCCCTGTCTGCATCGCTCTCATCCGCTGAATCACATATGAACTTTCGCACCCGTCTACCTGTCTCAGCTGCTGCCAACTCTTTCCTTATCCTTCTGTCCTCCCTAGCCCTCTCCAAAATCTGCTCTACTTTACTGGGATTCTCACATCGTCTAATCGCTGTATTTGCGAGTTTAGCTGTATAACTAGGAAGGGAGTAGTCCTTCACCGGGCTCGTCATGAAGTCGGCCCTCGCAAAGAACGGGACATTCTTCCTGGCAGGAAGTGTAGGCCCTACATGTTTCGACCCGGATCCTGGAATCCTGCACATAACAATCACCCACGAGACCAATGAGAACCATAGTCCGAAAATGTGTTTGACAAAAATCACCCAGAAGGCTTTGCAAACTTACAATGTTTGCACTCACTCGTATTCCGGGTTCTCCTCGACATCAATGTCCACTGTCTCTTCCTCTGACTCCGACGAATCCGAGGAATCTTTGGCTTCGATGGGAGCCTTCACATTCCGTTGAAGCCCTTCCATATGGGATCCCCAGACGGATGTGTCCTCCTCGTAGTGTCGCGCACCTCACTTCGGTAAGCTCCCCTTCAAGTCATAGTTGCTAGCTTGATGCGCGCGCCTAACTCCCAACCTGGCCGCCGGGCCAACTTGGAGCTTCAGCTGCTCACCGGGGCATAACGGTCCCCCTTTGAACTCCCAAAGAACCCTCCACCGATTTGGAACCAGCGGGAATTCCCTTTGGTAGTTGGCAGTCCGGAACAGCTCTCCACTCTTTGGTCGCTTTCCGGCTCGCTCGCTTACTCACTAGTTTTTGGTCACCAACGGGCTTGCACCGTTCTCGGGGTTACTACTCCCTATATATACTTCTGTAGCTGTCCGCGGGGGTTTCACAACCAGCCATGCGCGTGCGGTGCGGGGCTCCACCTAGTGAGCGCCTCCGCCTCCTTGAGTGCCTTGGGCACTCAAGGGTGCTTCAGCCCCCCATACCTATCGCTGCCGCTGCCCCCACCACAGGGGCAACCCCTCATGTGTCCCGACCCCCTACCCTCAAGGCAAAGGGGCCGCGACACACACCCCTACCAACAGGGAGTCGATGTCCTCATCGACTTGTCCATTTTGTAGAAACGAACTTCCAAGTTGTGGCGTCCCACATCAAGGAGTTTGTTTCCGTACCATGGCGTCCCATGGCAAAGAACCAAACCCCACACTTGACTCTACTCTCCACTAGCTAGTTCGGCCGACTTCCTCCAAGTCCCGGCCAGGGGTGGAGCCTCTCAAGCTCCTCCCAGTGCACTCTTCTTGGCCTTCTTCAAGGTCAAGGAACGATCCTCCCCGAGGATCGAATCGCCTTACTGCAACAACATTGCTTGCGATCGCTCCTGATGCTGCTTTTGGCATCACTGCGCAAGGGTTCACCTCGAACCCCCTTGACTAGGAAGATAACCTTGAACCAACCGTGCGCCCCAAATCACTACAATTGGGTCCGTCTTGGAATGCTGGCCTGAGGTACGGGAACACGTCGAAGCCGCACTACGACTTCGTCCCGAGGCTACACGATTATAGTACGTGAACGGAAGCACATAGCTTCCGTGTTAGCCCGCACTACAAGGCAACCACCTCGGTAGCGCAGTTATAGTACGCGCACGCGCCAGGTGCGCACTAGCACGTGAACTCCCAAAGAAGGCGCAAGTTTCCTTGCCTCTTGGATGGGAGTCACCCGATTTCGGCACTGCGCAAACACACGATTAACCCAATTTACCTCTCCCACTTTTGTAAGCTAGCATGCATTCTACACACTAGCCAACCACACCATGCATCATCATTCCAACAAAATATGACACACAACATTTGGAACCCATTTCTTTTATAACAAATTTTTGTACAATACAAGTTTTTGCAATCGGATTCCTGAGCTAGCTAAACCGGGCTAAGCATGCATTTCCTCCCCCACGCTCCAAGGTTGATGTCCCCATCAACGCTTCTTCCGCTTTTGAGGTCGCCCTTCGAAAACTGCAACCGCCTCGGATGCGTTTCCCAGTTCTGAGGCACGCACCCAAGATGCCTCCACATGATGATAGCCCTTCCATTTGACGAGATACTCCGTTTCTCGGTTCTTGGACCTCCTCGACTTAAGTACTGCCTCCACCTCGTACTCAGGTTCATTTTCATGATCCAACAGCACAGGTGGCGGACGCAACACTTGATGCCGATTCGGACGCGCTTCATCTTTGAAGTAAGGCTTCAAAAGGGAAACGTGGAATACTGGATGCACCTTGCTGTTTGCCAGCAGCTCCAATTCATACACATCCTCATTCATAACCTTCCGGATGCGAAAGGGTCCCGCATACGGAGGTACGAATTTTGGACTCACTTCCGGAGGTAGTCGGAAATTCTTGATGTTCAACCAGACCTCCGTGCCTGCCTCAAACTTCACTTCCCTCTTCTTCCAATTTGCTTGCCTTTCATACTGTTTCCTCGCTTTGGCAATGTTGTACTTTGCGAGCTTCAACAAACGCTCGCGTTCTTCCAGTACCGCTGCTACTGCCGGTTCCTCAACGTCCTGGGCGGCCCAACTTGTCGGCACCAGAGGTGCTTTCCATAGACCAATACGAAAGGGGAAACTCCCGTTGTGGAGTGTTCTGTGTTATTATAACAGAACTCTACCGCGTCTAAGTGTTCCACCCAGTCTGATTGGTCTGCCGACACGTAATTCCGCAAGATCTGCTTCACTTCGGAATTCACTCTTTCCGTTTGGCCGTCGGTCGTAGGTTGGAAGGCGGTGCTCATCTTCAGCCTCGTCCCCATCTTCTTCCAAAGTGTCCTCCAAAATTTACTCGTAAACTTTGGATCGCGGTCCGAGACAATATCCTTCGGGACTCCATGATGTTTTAAGACGTGGGCGAAGTAAAGTCGCCCTGTCTCTTGCGCCGTTGCCGTCTCCTTGGTGAGGATGAAATGGCCCATTTTACTGAACCTATCCACCACCACCATGATTGCATCGAATCCTTTTGACAGCGGCATAGCAGTCATGAAATCCATCGAGACGCTTTCCCAAGTCCCCTTTGGGATCGGCAAGGGTTGTAACAGCCCCGCTTGCTTTTTGTACTCGCTCCGGTTTTGTTGGCATGTGGTGCATGTCTTGACATACTCCTCTGCCTCCTCCCTCAGTTTGGGCCAGAAATACTCTTTCTTCAAGAGTGCCGCAGTGCGCTTGGCTCCGCCGTGGCCCGCAAGCGGGCTATCATGGCATTCTCTCAAGAGACTATCTATGATCCCTCCCTTCGGCACGTAGAGTCGCTTTTGCTTATACCGGAGCAGTCCATTTTGCAAGTGGAATTGCAATTTAACCCCCCTCCTCAAGTCCTGCATCACGGACTTCGCCAGCTCATCTTTCTGGCAAGCCTTCCGGATCTTCCTTTGGAGCGCCGTCTCGCCCCTGTACACCAACAAAAGTTGCTGCTTTCTACTTAAAGCATCGGCCACCACATTGTCACGTCCCGGTTTGTACTAGATATCTTGCCAAAGTATCTTGCCGCCTAAGTTGTTTTGCAACGACGCAATGGCGTGAGCATTGCACGTGAGCGCGCGAGCGTACGCTCACGCAGGAGTGACGTGGCGTGAGCGTACGCTCACGCCAGCTGACGTGGCGTGAGCCTGCACACATGCTGACGTGGCGTGAGCGTCATGTCAGCATGCTGATGTGGCGGTAAATGATGACGTGGCACTGTCCGTCAACTGCCACGTCAGCATTAACATGCGCCGCCTATAACCGTGGATGGTCCTATGACCGTGGAATTAATGCAGGGAATCTTGCCTAAATAGAATCAAGACGAGCGTTGAGGCCTACAATTGCAGCATCCAACATTGTGCAATTACAAATGTTTGTTTCACTTTTACAATTACGAAGACGACAAAATATCCTCACAAAGTGTGCGCCATAAAGGCTGCCACGAGAAGACTTCCTCCCTCCTCAAATAACAATGAGAGTTATGATCATCTTCAAAAGATGATTGTAGTGCATAGCGACAGCAAGACATGTAGACTTCGAACGGTGCAATGACAAATGTGCACTACCTAAAAGTTGTCACTCAGACCTCACTCCGTATAGTTGGAGGCCATATCATTGCACAGCCGACGAATTGATGTGAATTACACATTTCAAATCATGGTCATCCACATACCACATTACATAGTTCATGCTACCCATGTGTTGTATCCCGCTGCAAAAGAGTATCGACCTCGTTGAAACTCATAGTGGCCTGGTGAATGAAGTTGTCACGTTTGGGATCGCAAACCATCCTCCTCAAAAATATGAAATACAAATGTTTGCAGGGTATGAATTTACCTCTCTTGCCCAAACTGGTTGATAGCATATTCACAAAATCAGGACATGTGCAATTGGGGAAATTGGAAACCGTGATGTCGTAGGTCCTGTCATGAACAGCAGATGTGGAAGTGATGATTGTGAATACCCGACCATATCCTGGATCGGGTACTTCCGTGGTGCTTCCGACACGAGCTTGGAGCATTCTTGCGGACTCCACTTTGCCAAAGTGTTCAGCGGTTGGAGGGAAACGCCGAACGAGCTTTCCATCTCGTTTGGTTGGCCACAAGTCAGGATTTGCCGGGGGGACCCGGGAGGACGCAGGAGTAGTAGCACATGCATGGAGTTGGGGTTGTCTCGCAAGGGAAAAACCTGCCTCCTCCAGCATTTCAATCTCCTGAAAGCTGAGATGTGTTCCCACCTTCACGGGCCAAACGGTTGGAGGAGATGGCTTCATCACTACGGAAGGACGCACAGTTCCATGCACACATCTGGCACAATCATCTGCGCAGAACCAGAACTTGTGGTTCTTGGCTTCTGGTTGACCGTATGGACGCATCAAGCCCGTGAAAGTCGGAGCAGGAGTTCGGGCACCACCTCTGGATATAGATGAAGTGCACTTCTCGAAATTAGTTGCCCTGATCGCTGTACATTTCACACGAGACCCGACACTTGTGCGTTCTATGTGCCAAACGTGGTCGGGGCATGCGGACTCAAGCACATCAAGGGGGTTGTTTCTCTCCTGCACCATTTCAGTGGCACGGTTTGATGCTGGAGCTTGCCGTCGTGTTGGAGGTTCCTCCACAATGGAGGTTCCGGACACGGAGCTGTCATGCAGGGGAACACGAGGCTTCGAGAAGTTATCACGGTCTGCCCTGTGGGAATCTGAATCCGAACCAGGTGGAGTGTTCAATTTCCTCTTACAGGAGCCGAATCTCTCCTCCCCTTCAAGATGTGGAACTCTAGAAACAAGTGGCGTTCCCTGGGCATACATGCTCACCGCCCGTGCTATCTTGATTGGATCCCCAGATCTGTTTGCAGCACGCAACATCAACTCCCATTTGTCCGGACCCTTGCCACCAACCCCACCTCGTAAGAAATCACGGTATCGGGTTTGTTGTTGCAAGGCACGTATCAAATCATCTGTTGTTGCCACATACAAATCCCGACCTCGTTTCCCAGACTGCTGCAACCATGCATTGTGCACAGTTTCTGCCAAATTGCAAGATGGCATGTCTGCCATTTCCTCAATGGACATGTTCTGCAAAGAGGATAACCACACTTCAGAATAGTGCACAGGAAACAACATAAAGAAAGCAATGAGTCAAAAATATGGAAAGCAAATGTATGAATAAAGCATGAAATAGAAGCCTCGTACCATTGTCATGGCTGCTCCCCACTGTCTATACCGGAAGTGCCAAAACGCCAGCCAATCTTCCAATGCTCTCATACTCTCAAGTGATGCAGCTCCAGAAGAGAACCACCAGGCACGAATTGTCTGGAACAAAGTGTCCGCCTCCTTCATTGTTCTAGCATCTTTGTACTCTTTGCACAATTTACGGTGCTGAGTCTGCATCTCTGGTTTGATGTCCGACTTTGTATGTTTTTCCAGAGATTGTGTCCAATGGAATAGACATGTACGCTCTCTTCCTGGCATAGGCACTTTTGGGTCGCCCGATCCGAAGACAATACGAATAGCATTGAAATTTGCTTGAGCACTATCCGCCATGAAACCTGCGAAATTTGGAGATGGCAGCCCATGGCAGCCCATGACACGTATCAGGGAATTCCACATGAGCTTCTGGGATTCCGTATCCTCGGATTGCATGTCACAAACTGCAATTGTCATAACTCGTTGGTACACTGGATCGTAGACATGACAAGCCATTGTCGTCCAATCCTTCACTCGTTTCACATGATCAAACATAAGAAAACAGTTCTGCAAGTCCCCAGTCTTTTGCATCCGCTTCACGAGGCTAACCCCACTGCCCTCCCCAACAGTCGACATTTTGAAAAGAAAAACTTTGATGGCACCTTGACCTGGGAATACATTGTCCTGGATGTAATCGTACTTGCTCAGTCGTTTCAATTCCAAAATATTGTCTATGTAGCCTCTGATCCCAGAGCCCATTCTCAATGCATTGATCTGATGCCGAATGTTAGGTGAACTTAAAGTGGAGAAATGATCCATGACCAGGTCCAATGCTGCACCGTCAAGTTTAGTCCCCACAGAATCTCCTTCACTCAAAATATGGCTTTCCAAGAAGGACTTGCTTGCGCCAAGAGCAATTGCAGATGTTGTTGCGGATGGGTTTCTCCCGAACTCCTGTTTGATCAACCTCGATACTGTCTCAACACTCTCCCTGTAATCCCCCTTCGAGACAGGATGGTTATGGAATCCAAAATGCACACAAGCTCTCGTCATTGTATTCAAACGGTGGACAACATAGTACATTCTTGCTCCGCAGAGCGCCAAGCAGGATGGCACAAGTTTGCAGAATTTGCAGACGAAAGTGTTTGCCGGTGGAGGGGCAGTCCCAGGCTGAAATGGATTCTCCGCCAGACCCTCCCATTCGCTTTGATTATGAACTCCAGACTGAAGAAAGTGTCTGCAATTCAAATTATCACACCTAAGGTGTCCATTGCAAACTGTCCTCCTGAAAACAAGCTTGTCATCATTCTGAATATTGGATGTTTTTGTTCTGCACCACGGGTGCCCGTCGTGTTTCTTGTCCATTCCATGCATCATGATTGTTACACCTCCAACTCGCGGAGGAGGAGGCAGCTCGAATAGGATATCGCCATCAAAAGTCTCCGGCAAGAACTTCACAGGCACCTGCTTCAAAGATTCCCAATCAATTCCCCGCAACTCACTTTTGAATCCAGCCATTCCTCCCATCGCCCGCAATTTTGGAATGACACTACAAATCTCTTCTTCATCAGCTTCTGCAACCACAGTAGGAAGGACTGGATTTGGAATTTCACTTATGTCATCATCGGAAGAATCCGAAAGCTCAACGATTGGAGTGGAGGAAGTCTGTTCTTTTTTCACCACCACCTCCCTCTTGTCTTCAACGACCGAAGCAGCAGTCCCGGGCGTCACATATGACCCAAGGGACTTTCGCCGAGGCTCTCCAAGTACTCTGTATCGACCAGGACGCACTCTCCACTGGCTGATATGAGCCGTCTCATCACGGTTTTGGAAAGAATATTTCACCAACTTCCCTTTCAGATCGTAAACCTCTTTCTCCAAAAAGATGGAGCCATTCTGCAGCTGAAAACGGGTAGCCAAGACATGTTCCAGAACAATTGCAAATCCATTGTCAAGGACTTCCTGGGAGAACGGCACTGGTTTGTCGTCTGAGAAGAACTCCGCTTCAGAGGAAGCCATCTTCCTTCCTCGAGTATGTTTGTACCTTGCTATCGCAGATCTAGTGTAAATCGGTTTACTGCTGTCTCCAGAACACAGTTGAAGAATGAGCAGAGCATATGGCGGAGGAAGCTCAGATAACGACTGTGCATATTCTGTTATTCATTCCAGATATGCAGCCGTCCATTTTAATTACTTTTCTTGTGGGCCCAGTGGTCAGAGAATCCATAGGGGCAGTGTCGGCAACTGTTAAACCGTTAATCAGAACCTCATCAATAAACCCAATAACAAAGCCGACTTCCTGGAAGCATGCCACAGGATCCGAGAATGGGATTGCAGATTAAGTAAATGTATCTATATACTACTACCAATGATCATGCGCACCTGGAAAGTTCCAAATGTGCAACGAATGTGGGGTTTGGATAACAAGGATGACCGTGTATGATATTCCAAAATTTGTCATCAAACTCTCGTTCATTTATATTTATTTGTTTAAGACTGCGCATCAATTTCTGGGATTCGCTGTTCTTTTTAAATATTGAACCAGTTATAATTTAGAACACGCCGTTTTGTTTTGGGCGGCACACGTCAGACATCCATAACTGAATACGAACAGCTGTACACCAATTGCTGGCATGTGCACTAATAACGAAACGACTATGTGTAACGGTCACGCGGGAGGGAATCCGATGCTTCTAGAGACACGCAAGAACACAGGCAATCCCGCAAGAAATCGGGAGTCACTGCGTTTTTCTACTTTTCGCGCTTAGAGGGAGAGTGGTAGTCAAGCTGGAGAGGGTTCCTTCTAGAATACGAAAGAGAAGAAAGTCTCTTTATTTTACTTCCCTTAGAGAGAGACGCAGAGCAAGAGAGAAAATGACGAGGCGTCGTTTGTTGGAGAACACAGGGCCAAGGCAGCAGGTGAACGCGGAGACTGATTCACAAGAGCAGACGGAGACTGAGGCAGCGGCTGCGACACAGTCGGCGATAAGAGTGCGCCAGCCTGTGGAGGCAGAGATGAATCGCAGGGACACTGAAGAAGGTGGAAGCACGCGGAACGCCGAACCTGAAGAAGGTCAAGAAACCCTTGCGCAGACAGAAACTCCAGCAGATGTGAGAGGGAAGAGGAAAGCTGCAGAAGGGGATCAAATTTCAAAACCTAAGAAGGTGCCAGTAAGTTTTATCATATAGTCTGTGTGATTGCCTTTCAAGGAGTCCTTCCTCTTCCATTCTTTAGCAGGAACTACTGAATCGCGAGCGTCGTTAACGCCATTCGATTCTGCTCATGAGATTTATGTACCTATGTGTTTGAAGAGAGAGTCTGCACTTACTATTCTCCCTAAACTACACTGAATGTCGTTGCCGCCAATCAGTTGCACATATATGTCATTACACAACACCGATCCGGCAGGTTGTTATCTTTTGTGATTGTCGTTAACGCCGTTCGCTATCGCTCTCACTTTTGTTTTGAATACGGCAGTCTCGGCTTTGCATGTGTAGATTGTGCTGAATTCTTTCACACCATTCATGGTGAGTTTCCTTGATACAGAGTGATTGTCGTTACCGCCATTCACTATTTGCAAATCACTTAGTCAGAACTGAATGGCATCGTGCAGAAAACTGTGAGGTCGAAGCCTACAGGATCAGAGGGGAAAGGATCTGGAGATGGGGACGAGTCCGCAAAAAGCTCAGAGAATACAGATGAAGCAGATGAATCCGAAGTGCACTACCTTGACAAGGTGAAAGAACTCATGTCATTCCAGAAGGTAAACTCTCAGGAGGTTATAAGGGACATGCTCGTATCTGGAGGGCGTCTGGACATACCTCTGTGCCGGATGATATCAATGCCTGTTGTGCGTCCACCTCTTTCCCATGACATAACAAAATTGGAGAGTGATTTTGTGCATGGATATAGACTTGGTGCACAAGTTTTTTATGTGTCACTGACGGATATAAATGGGAAAAGCACATTAGTTTCTCCAGAGATCAGTGATAACTGGGATGAGTGCTGGAAAGATGCCAATGAGGAGTTCGAGCTGGGCCTCATGATGGGAAAGAACACCCAGCAATTTTGCAACCACATGTTCTACGTCTGGGACGGCAACCACCGATTGCTGGCATGGATGGGATACATTCAGAAACACCATTCGAAAGACAAAGACAAGCATGTTGCTGTGGAGGCAATGGTTTTGGATCCAGGAAACGACATCGCTAGGCTTCTTACAGCTATGCACGACGTGAACAAGTAAGTCATCCAGGAGATTTCATTCCCTCTGTAGTGTCTTGTTGATCCTCAAAAAACAGTGTTAAGGAATGCAATGTTTTCAATGTTTTTGCAGATCGACAGAGAAATCGCATGTGACAACAAGCTTGGTTCACACACTATTCCGAATTCAGAGGATTGGTCTGATGAAGCTGGATGATTTTCGGACAGTACTACCACCCAATATCATCAAGAAGTGCGAAACAGGAAGAGCTGCAGGCACTTGGTATTCTTTGACACGAGAGGCGTTTCTGGAGTACATGTATGCGGTAAGCCCGAGTCTGTAATCTGTTTACTTTTCGAATACATGTTTAGAGTCCCTTCGGAGCTAATCACTACTTGAATGAATGCAGCAAGAACTGGCAGAGGCAGCTGAGAAGGGAAAATCCGAATATTACCGCACTACACCAGAGGAACTAAGGACATCAAAGGGTGTGGAAGCTGCAATAAAGAAGGAGTTTGAGATGCGAAGAACCAAATTGATGTCAGCCTTCGGAAAGCAGCTTAGAATAGTAGATCCTGGACTTGGTCCTGAGTTCCTTCAGCAGATCAAAACACACTATGACAAGCATGTGCATCCGGAGATGCAGCAGGAGAAATTGCACCGGCTGGCCATATCGATGGTCGACCCACAAACAAAAATAAGGTGGCTGGAGATATGGAACTCAGATCAAACAGTAAAGGACTTGAATCAGTTCCCAAAGAGCACCATACAGCCTGGCACAAAGGTGGAAGGAATCAGTGATTTGGTGTTTGATAACTGGCTCCACAAGGCTACATTTTGGAGTCAGGTGTGTATTCGAACATGCTGTTTCTTCTCTTCAAGTATGTGATGTGTTTCTTTTTTGCAATTCTGACAAATATACTATTTGCAGCTCGAAAAGCGCGCCGTCATTGTGCTGGATCAGACTTTGAAGGACCTGAACATTGCGATTGTTTCCCCTCCCCAAATGTCATTGGAGGCATACATAAGGAAGTGGAGAGGTCTCACCTGGAGATACTGTTTTTTTCCGGGAGTTCTCCAAAGATGGTAACATTTTACGGTCCAACGACTTTGACAGTCAGGTTGGAGGAGAGTGGGCCATGATGCGAGTTGTGTACAGGTGAAATGTCATACTTGAAACTCTACTGTTTTTTTGGGAAAAATTGTGGCTTCATATGGATTGCAATCTTAGATCCAGATTGAATGTCGTTGACGACATTCACTTCTTTGTCTGAGTCATTCTTAAGCGAGTATATGAATTCACCTGGTTAGGATCTAAGGGTGCAATTATATTGTCCCTGATTAGAATTGATAATGTCCTTGAATGGCGTTGACGACATTCACATACGGAGTTGTTGTGTGGTCCTCAAGGTTATTTAAATTTTTGTAATGTCCATAGAGGTTACAATGAGGGTTGATCACTTCATTTTGCTGAATGTCAATGCAGACATTCAGTTGTTCTGCATTGTTTTTTCCTCTTGCGATGAATATGGAGGCTTGATAAGCTCTGTTTTAAGAAATCCAAAGTGAATGTCGTTGACGACATTCACAGCTGTGTCTGTATTATTCAAAAACGACAAATTCAATTTTCATGGATTGGGGAGCTAAGTAATTGGTTTCTTTTTTGTATTTTTGTGAATGGCGTTGACGCCATTCACATACAGTGATGTTGTGAGGTCCTCAGTGATAGGTTCGTTATGAATGTGCATTGAGTTTTCCTGGATGGTTCCTTACTCAATTTTTTTATTTCCATCCTGTGATTTTGCTTCATTTCAGTAATAATTTGGCTTCATTCTTGAATGTCGTTGACGACATTCACTTCTATGTCTGTGTCATTTCTAATCGCTTATTTGCATTCACCTGGATTAGGATGTATTTACAGTGTCATGGAATGGAATGTTCTGAATGGCGTTGACGACATTCATATCTGGAGCAGTAGTGTGGTCCTGAAAGGTCCTTGGAGCAGTTGTCAGAGCCATTTCAATCCATGTTTTATTCTTTCTGTTCTACTTGCATCTTACTCACTGAGCGCTTTTGTGGGTTGGGATTCATCTCCTTTTTTCAGGTACACGAAATATGTGCTTATGGAAGGAAATCACCTGAGCGGAATTCCCGACTATCTTGACATGTGGTCGGACCCTGCAAACGATCCAACCATGTATACTGCAGGGATATTGAAGGACTGGAGTCCTTCTCACTTCAGAGACTGTGGGTGGTACCTTGACTGCCCACCTGAGCACACGACCTTTCAAGAACAGCATATGAAATACTTGAACAATAACGCTGAGATGCTGGCGCCTTTGACTGACGAAGAGTATCAACGAAACATAGCAACCTTGGCTGCCAAGGAGCCTGATGCTCAGGGAACGCCGCAGAAGGGAAAGAAGGCGGGCCGCAAACCAAAAGACAAGGCTGTTGATGTCATAGCCATCTCACCAGCAAAGCCAAAGGACAAAGACAAGTCCAAAGAGAAGGAAAAGGACAAGGGGAAGGAGAATGAAAAGGAGATGGAGAGTGGGCAGGACTTTAGTGCTGGAAGATATACCCGCACTCTTCAGTGCGTGTTCGATGCCAAGCCACACCCTTCCCGTTCTGATTCAGCAGGAGAGATGAAAATTGTTAATGAGGGTTGGCTTTCGATGATGCAGAGTCGAAAGAGAGGATACACTGGGGTGCCATCCCCTACCTGGGACAATATAATCTCATTCCTCAATCTGGTGAGAATTCCACTTTCTTTCCTTTTTCTCTGAATGTTTCGTTGGCAGTATTTCAGTCTCGTTCTTTGAAAACATTCTTGCCATCGTTCTTATAAAAAACATGTCTGTTGCAGGTGAGCACAGGTCCCACCTTCGTGTGCGGTGTGCAGAAAACTTATGCGGCCGACATTGTCATTCTCGACATCCCGGATGGCCAGGCTGTGCCAGAAGTTCTTCCAAAGGGCAAGACGCCAGGGTGGAACAAATTCGAGGACAACTACTGGAGTTGGGTATTCGGGTTCTGTAACAATTTCCTCTCTGATGCAGGGACACTTCTGCTTTTTCAGTCATGTGACAATGATAGTCGTCGGGCATTGGCATCATACCTCAAGTCTTCAGGGTTTGAAGTTTTGCGCACATGGAATTGTGTGAACAGCCTCTACCTTGTGAAAGGGGGTTTCCCTGGTCAGCTGGTATGCCGTCTGCCTTCTGCTTATGCTTTGATCATGAGTTTCAATTTTCTCTGCAGCTCCACTCTAGTAGAATGTTTTATGATCGACACCGATCATCAACGATTCATGGTTTTTTGGTGTCAGAGTTCTGAATAGCCGATGTACACACTTCCACTTTAGATTGTGTTTACCACACTAACCTGCTATCTTTGGCAGACGAGGATGTTCGAGGCGATCTGCCTGCGGAGGATTCGCACATCAAAGACACCATCCTCCATCCGCAGCTTTGAGATTTCTGACCAGGGTTGTTTCGTCAACCCCCCCTATGAGCCCCATGTCGATGACATTTTGTACAACTTCATGCAGTCCAGTCAGACTCTGAAGAGACCAGATGGCACTCCCTGGAGAGGTGCAAAGGAAAAGTCACCAGCATTCATGCAAATACTGCTGGAGTCATGCAGCCACCGCTCTGCACGGGTGGTCGATCTTTCTGTGTCCACAGGTTCGTTTTCTCCCTTCCGAATTGGTTTCCTTTCAACAGTTTCATCTGCTTAAATCCCCTCCTCCAAACTGCTTATGTTCTCCTGTCTGGTGCAGGAGCAACTTACCACGCATGCAAGGCAGGCGGAAGAAGCCTTTTTGGTATGGAGGGTGATTCTGACCTCTACAACACAGTGCTCCTCCCCCTTTTGTCTGGCTCCACTTCAGGCACACAGACTGATCGGATTCATATTCGAAATGATGACGATCCCGAAGATAAGCAGGTCGACAACGACTTTTCATGTGAGTAAGTGCTAAACCCTCTTTGGGAGTCATACTCAATTTCTCGATAACATCAAAGTTACAGTAATAACTTTTTCAGGCTGTCTTTCAGGAAAGGCAGCGGTGGATCTTCAGGAGATACAGTCATTTCTGGCGAGTCTGTTTTCGACAGCCCCCTTTCCAATTTTCTGCTCCCTGTTTATGCCGAAGCAATGGCACTTCACGCGGCCGAGTCCCTATCCCCTGACTTTTTAGTGGCCAGCCGTAGGTGTATCCAGCGTGGATCCGGTGTTCTAAAATACTTAGACTTAGATGCAGAGGAAGAGGGGATACATTGTACTGACTCTGAGTCAGACTGAACTGTATTCTTTTAATATTCATTTTCATATTATCTGGAAAACGTTGAATCCCCTTACTCTACCGTAGTTGTTCCTTTAGAACAAATAATAATCACAGAATCAACTTTCGTTTAAATTGCTATATGTATGAATCCATCTCACAAACCTTCCTGACTCTTCTCATATCCATTGTGCATTCATCTACACTGTATTCATGCGTGCTCCATTCATGAAAGCTTCCTTTGTACAACATCCATTGTACATTCATCCTCTGTACTCTTTAATCCACCCCACAAACCTTCCACACTCATTTCATATACTTTGTGCATTCGTCAAAAGATTTGGTCATGCATCTTCCTGTCATGAATTTTTGTCATTGCTCAACATCCATTATACATTCATCCATTTTACTCTTATCCATCCGTCATTCATCCATCTACATAGATTTTTCAAACTCATCCATCTGTTTATCATCCAACTGTACATTCATCCATCATTTATTCAATGCCTTTTATTATGTCGTCCAGCTTGTTTCCGCGGTAAAGGGTGCCAATCCGCGGGAATACACTCCACTTCTTTCTGGGTGCGTGGTGACTCGGCCTCCACGTGTGATGACGTGGACTGAGCCCCGTGACGTGGCATGAGCGCAGTCGCGCTCACGCGCTCACGCGCTCACGTGACCAGGCTCACGCCGAGGCATCCCTGGTTGTTTTGGGGACAACTTGGGCTGCGTGGCAAAATACTTCACCGTAACATTGTCCGTGAACACCTTCACTGGGTTGGAACCAACACAGTGGCGCCAAAGCTCAAGACAGTGCACCACCGCCTTCATCTCTTTCTCGTGCATCGGCCACCGTCGCTCCACTTCGTTAAGTTTCTTACTTTCGTAAGCCACTGGACGTCCATCTTGCATCAATACACCCCCAATCGCAAAGTCCGACGCATCTGTATGAATCTCGAACGGCCGATCGAACTCCGGGATTTTCAAGACTGGAGCTTCCGCCATCTGCTGCTTCAATTCAGCAAAAGCTTGGCGACAACAAGGTGTTCCATACCCAGACTTTGGATTTACACAGAAGGTCTGACAACGGCCCGCGATCTTGGCGAAATTTCTCACATACTTTCGGTAATAGGAGGCGAGTCCTAGGAAGGATCGCACTCCCGGGACCGAAGTCGGAGGCTCCTAGTCCAAGATCGCCCTCACCTTTCTGTCATCCATTTTGATCCCATCCTGTGTAATCACATGCCCCAGGAACTCCACTTTTGTGACCCCGAATTCGCACTTTGAAGCTTTGGCATACAGCTTCCCTTCCCGCAATTTCTGGAACACCCTTTTGAGGTGCTCCAGGTGCTCCTCCTTTGTTTTCGAATACACCAAGATGTCGTCGATGTACACGATCACAAAGTCATCCAACCACTCCTGGAAAAGGCTGTTCATCAGTGCTAAAGGTCGCGGGTGCATTGGTGAGCCCAAAAAGCATCACCAAGAACTCATATGAACCATACCTTGTCCTGCACGCGGTCTTCTCCTCATCTCCTTCCGCCACTCAAATTTGATGATAGCCGGAGCGCAGATCGATCCAGCTGAAATACTTCGCTCCTGCCAACCGATCGAAAAGGTCGTTGATCCTTGGCAAAGGATACCGGTTTTTAATAGTCACCTTATTCAAAGCCCTGTAATCGACACACATCCACAGCGTCCCATCCTTCTTGTCTGCGAATAGCACCGGGGCTCCGTAAGGTGACTTACTCGGCCGGATGTACCCCTTTGACATTAAATCTTTGAGCTGAGTCTTCAGCTCAACCAACTCTCTGTGGCTCAACCGGTAGGGCGCCTTGGCAGGCGGTTCCGATCCCGGTATCACCTCAATCTTGTGGTCAACTCCTCTTCGCGGTGGCAAGCCGCTTGGTAAATCCTCCGGCATTACATCCTGGTATCTCTCCAAAATCCCCTTGATCCAATCTGGGCTCGGCTCCCCATCGCCTTCTCCCTTCACTTCTCTAATGTAAAGCAAAAACTGGGGCTCGTGTGCCTCCTCCACGGCCCACTCCCTTGCTGACAGAAGGCTTATTCGCCCTCCCACGGGTTTGGGCGTTTCCCATACTCGTAAGACTTCGCCACCATCCCCACATGGTAGCGTGACTACTCTTTTGCAGCCATCTATGACCGCTCCGGATTTGCTCAAAAAGGTCATCCCCAAAATGAGATCCACTCCATCGATCTCGCAAACGGTGAAGTTCTCACGTCCTTCCCTTTCCCCCCAGTTGAAGAGGGACATCAAACGCCAACCTCGTCGCCAATTGTGGTTCTCCTTTGGCAGAACGCACCTCAATAGAGGCCCCCATGTCACTTGTCGGGAGTCCCAGCTTTTGTGCCGTTGCCAGTGTCATGAAGGAGTGCGACGCTCCTGTGTCCACCAACAATGACACGTTAGTTCCGGATATTATCCCATCCACGAACAATAACTGACTCCCTTTACGTAAGGCGCTAGTTTTCTGATACAATTCACAAGAAAATTTGCCTACCTTGCAAGTCCTGGCAACCACCGCTTCCACCAAGCGACTGATGGTATCTTCCGACAGCTCTGTGGTCGCCCGAGTCATGTTCAATTGCCGGGGCTTCGTGCACTTCTTGGCCATGTGCCCGAGCTCCCCGCAATTGAAACACACTCCATCAAAGGTCGCCTTCTGTCCGCCATAGGCCGCTCCCCCCACTTTTCCTTTTGAAGCACCGGGTGCCGCCTTGACTTGTGAAGGCCCTCCCTTCGATTTCCACGTGCCATTGTCGCCGCGTGGCCTATCCCACTTCTTTTCCGGTCGGAAGGCGTCTCCTTCCCGTCGGGTCTTCTTGTGGTTCAGCTCCGTGCGGCCTTGTCTTTCACCCCTAGGGACATCCGAGAAACATTCAGCCGTCTCAATTGCCTCGTTCAAAGTCTAGGTGGCTTCTCCTCCAACTTCTGCCTAGCCCATGGGGCTAGTCCCGCCACAAAGTTGAAGACCATTTCTGGTTCTGCCATGTGCCATGTCACGACTTCGAGCAACAGCACATTGAAAGCCTGGACATATCCCCAAATGTCATCTGTTTGCTTCAAATTCCTCATCTTGTCCCGGGCAAGCCAGGACGCGTTGAGGGGCACAAACTGCCTTTGCATCAATTCCTTGAACCCACTCCAATTCAAGGTTTCCGGGCTTGGACCTCGGTCGTGAAGGCGTTTCTGCCACCATTGTTGAGCATAGCCCCTCAAATAGGTGGGAGCCACTTCCACCCGGTCCTCGTCACTCAACTTGGCCGCCCGGAAGTACTACTTAGCTCCAGGAGCTAGGGTTGAGTGCCTTCCGATTTCGGACGCCCTCAAAGTGCCGGGTTCCTTGGGCTTCACCTTAAATTTTGCCTTAGTGGAAGTGGCATTAGCGCCTTCAAAACACGTCTTCAACGTCCCGCCAAATTGCGCCAACAACCCTTCCCAAAAGGCTGCCGGCATGGGAGGCATCTGTTGGTCGGTCGGAGCTCTCAGGGATTCCTCGGGCTCTGACTCCTCAGATTCCTCCCACTCTTGAGCGGCCTCGTTTTCGGAGACATGCATCGCTTCCTCAAATGCCGCCTCGGTGACACGTCGCCCCCATCGGGCTCACCAGGATCATCATCTTTGGGCCGTTCCGCTTTTGCTTTGGCTTGCCCGACCCATGATGAGGCCAATCCCAAGGACGATCACGTACTGAACTCTAAGCTCTGATCCCAGTGTCGCGCACCTCACTTCGGTAAGCTCCCCTTCAGTCATAGTTGCTAGCTTGATGCCGCGGCCTACTCCCACCTGGCCGCCGGGCCAACTTGGAGCTTCAGCTGCTTCACCGATGGCCATAACGGCCCCTTTGAACTCCCAAAGAACCCTCCATCGATTTGGAACCAGCGGGAATTCCCTTTGGTAGTTGGCAGTCCGAAACAGCTCCCCACTCTTTGGTCGCTTTCCGGCTCACTCGCTTACTCACTAGTTTTTGGTCACCAACGGGCTTGCACAGTTCTCGGGGTTTACTACTCCCTATATATACTTCTGTAGCTGTCCGCGGGGGTTTCACAACCAGCCATGCATTTTATGGCGAACCACCACGAAAACCCTCGACTCCCGGTGATGAGTCATGGTGAGTCTTGGCCCACTCACCACGGCCCCTATGGACCGTGATGAGTCCCAAGACTCCCCACGACTCCCACCACGAGGTCTCCGCCTCCATGGTGAGTCCTATGCCACCCCCACTAAGTCCCGCTAAGCTACCACCACCCCTTGTGGAGCCACCCCCACCGCAACCCGGTGTGCGGGGCTCCACCTAGTGAGCGCCTCCGCCTCCTTGAGTGCCTTGGGCACTCAAGGGTGCTTCAGCCCCCCATACCTATCGCTGCCGCTGCCCCCACCACAGGGGCAGCCCCTCATGTGTCCCGACCCCCTGCCCTCAAGGCAAAGGTGCCGCGACACGTAGGCAAAGAGGTGCCGGTCGGAAAACCGACCAGCCCACATTGAGGCACCTGTTACAATGCCATCCACACATTATAACATGGCCCTTCAGATGTTGCGAATTAAAGCGTAACGAAAATTTGTAGAACAACATAGTACAAGATTCTGCATACCTGTCCCACAGATGAGGTCGAGCACTGTGCCCTCCAGGTCAGTGCATGTCTCCATAATTGTCTGAATGAAGGTAGGGCTCCGAGTCCGTGAATACCGCAGGGGATCCGTTGAAGTGAGGCTATGAGGGAGAAGTTCTGTGGGAACATTGTTGAACAGGACGTCGTAATCGATGGGGTCGCAGTTCGGGTCAACCAACAATCCATCTGTCATGGTTTTATTTGTGATTAGTTAGAAATAGTTATTTCTAGCTAATTATGACATTATACATTTATATTTGTATTTTGTTGGCATTGGGACTTCATTTGGTTCCATGTGCCAAGTGAGGTGACGAACCTCACTTGGGACGTGGGGAGGTTATCTCCACGTGAGACGTAGGCAGGCTCGTCTTCTTCTAGTCGAGCCTCCCGAGGCCTCTCTCGCCGCCATAGCTCTAGTACTTGAGATGGAGAGTGGGTGAGGTCTGTATGGTGGAGTCCTTTAGCAAAGGTGCCATTGGCTTGACTTATATAACGTGATAGAGTGGTTTCTCCTCTTTTCACCATTTCCGTATCACTAGAAGAAGACCTGCTTACATCTATGAGTGCAAGGTGTTAGCATAGTTAGCACTTGTGTGTGGAAGAGAGCTTGATAGATAGCTCTTAAGATACAAGGTGTTGCAGGGTTTGCAAGAAGAAAGCTTGTGGTGTTTATGTACAAGAGGAGGTCTTCAAGGAAAGCCCCATTGAAAAGTTTGAGAGCTTGTGAAGAAGCTCTTGTTCTGCAAGTGTTGCAGGGTTTGAGGAGTTCAAGAAGAGCTCGGGTGTTAAGGGAGCAAGCGGTGCATGTGTGGAGCATGGTTTCAGCTTGTGGGAGTCTTCAACTTCAAGCTTAGGAGAGCTATGAGTGGAGGTAGACATCTGATTTCTCTTTGGGGCAGAATAGTGTATTTGTAGAGCATGCTTTGAGTTGGGGTTTCAATCCCAAGCTTGGGAAGAGCATGTCTATGGAAGTGGCAAGTGCAGGGCTGGATTATGAGCTCTAAGAGGTGCACTATGGCCATGGAAGGAAGCACTATGAGTGCATGCGATGGCTAGAAGAGGGTATGCCATAGAAAGCTCAATAGCTTGTTCTATGCTTGTTTCAATAAGTTCTATAGAGAAAGAGAGCTTGTTGTGTGGCAAATAGCTTGCTCAGGGAGTTAGAGGCACTCTTGGTGGTCTATTGATGCTCAAGAAGAGCACCTCTGGTTGCTCCATAGAAGCCATAGCTCGTTGCAGCAATCGCAGAGGCAAAGCAGCGCAAACCCTAGCTTGGGAACGCGTGAGAACGTTTGGGAACTCCTTGGGAACTCGTGGGAACGCATTGGGAACATTGCCCCAGAGTTGGGAGCACCACCATTGTCCAATCGGATGAACTATTGAGCCAGTGGATGAGAATCGGCATTCTTGGATGAAAATCGGTTGCAGTGGATGAAACTGCATCAGCGGATGAACTATCGCGCTATCGGATGAAAAATTGCGGCAACGGATGAAACTGCGTCAGCGGATGAAATCGTGTGAACTATCGCGCTATCGGATGAAAAACGGATGAAACTGCGTCAGCGGATGAAATCGTGGCAGCGGATGAACTATCGTGCCATCGGATGAAAAATTGCGGCGACGGATGAAACTGCGCCAGCGGATGAAATCGCCAGTGGATGAAATATCGCACCGACGGATGAACTATCGATGAAGTATCGGACCTGCGGATGAGAAATCGCGGTTTTGGATGAAATTTGGTCAGTGACGGATGAAAATCGACTGACTATGGATATTTTTGGAGCCTTATGGGGCCTGCTTTGAGGACTATTTGGGGTCTATTGAGGCCAATATCTTGCAGGTATTGGGGCCTGTTTGAGGACTATTTGGGGTCTATTGAAGCCAATATCTTGCAGGCTTGTGGAGCCTGCTTGGGGTTGTTTGAAGGACTATTTGGGGTTCTTTGAGGCCAATGTTTGGCAGGCATGTGGAGCCTTGTGAGGGCTGGTTGGAGACGATTGGAGTCCTTGGAGGCCCATATTGGGCAGGCTTATGGAGTTTTCTAAGCTCTTTGGGGGACTATTGGAGGTCCTTGGGGGCAAATACTTGGCAGATTTGAGGAGCTTTTTAAGGGCTGTTGGAGGTCCTTGGAGGCCAATACTTGGCAGATTTGAGGAGCTTCTTAAGGGTTGTTGGAGGACTGTTGGAGGTCCTTGGAGACCAATACTTGGCAGATTTGAGGAGCTTCTTAAGGGGTTTGGAGGACTCTTGGAGGCCATATTGGGCAGGCTTGTGGAGCCATTGTGAGGGCTGGTTGGAGACCATGGAGGCCACTAATTGGCGGGCGCCTAGGGCCTTTTGGTGGACTGTTTAGAGTCCAAGTTTGCGAACTTCTTGAACCTCGGTGGGTCTATGTTAGGGGTGATTGAGGGCAGATTTCAGAAGTTCATGGCAATAATTTGAGGGCTCTTGAGAGTTATTTGAGAGGTTATTTAAGGATAGTCTTATCTATTGCTTAAGCAAGAGTGAGTGTGAAGATAGGGGGAGTAATGGGATGAGAGCATTCTGGGCTTAGAGATTGCTTTAGCTTCTCTTCTCTATAGTCTTCCATCATTCTTGTAGGCCAAAGCTTTTCCGTAAGCGGAGGCAGAGCTGGTTTGGATAGAGACTTGGCATCTTGCAGGTTTATTGAAGCCGCAAGGATCGATGGATTTAAGTTGTGGGAGGTGTTGTTGTTTGAGTTTCCTGTGTTTGGATCCTCCTCCCACACATGCATGCTTGACTGTGCGCCATGCTAGTTTGGTTTGGGCGCTTGCTTTTATAGTGGTTGTGCCGGAAATATTGTGGCCGGCCAATCCTAGAGCGTGCTGTCGGTGGTGAGGCTGGGTGATGACCAGCAGACCATCATTGTTTCTCTTATGGTGAGGCTGGGTTGATGACCAGCAGACCATAGGAGTGCCTGCGGTGGATGCAGGTGCAGGTGCAGGTTCAGAATATGAACCTAGTATTCCAAACCATAAGCCGCAACAGGTTCTCTACCGGTTACCTTGTGGAAAGGGGATTAGAGACGAGTTGATAGCCGGTTTGAGTGTGAGTTTTCATCACGGAGGTGCCACCAGTTGCTGAGGAGAGTGCCGGTACGAGCACCAGCGATACTAGTGGGTATACAAGACGAGGTGTGCGGTTTAGGCCACCTTCACCTTCAGTGTCTTCTGAGGAAGGTTCAGACTCAGAGTTAGGAGGATTCTCGCCGAGGGTGCAAGCCATTTCCGTGCCATTGTTGTGGGATACGATGGAGGAAATGTATGGAGCTACCAAAGGGCCACGTCGGTACTCGGAGCTGTGGGCACCATCGAGCTTGATGATTTCATACAGAGTTTGATAGTTGGTGTGATTTGCAGCAGATGCGCAATCCACAACTGTTTACGCCTTTTATGGCGTGGAAGGGCTGTTTCAGCACCTTGAGGGGCCGCCTATGGATGACTACCATGAGTTTAGGCGGGGAAATGAGGTGGAGATTGAGGAGTGACGACAATATTGGTCACCTGACTATGTCTCCATCACTAGAGGCACAAGGGCAGCGGCGATACCAGCAGCTACACCAACATCCCCAACTGCAAGCACTAGTAGTAGGACAAGTAAAGATGGAGCTGGGAAATCCACTCAAGCTCCTGCTGTAGCACCAACACCCGTGCCTGCCTTTAACCCAGTTGTGGAGTTCTTCGAGGAGTTGAGGAGAAACTACCAGGGAATAAGGACGGAGAAATTGCGGAGCTTGCAAGAGTTCCAGCGCAAGCCTACTGAGAGTTTGAGAGAGGCTTACACGCACATGAGGCGATTGATAAATGTAACCCAAGGGTTACGGAAGCTCAAGCAGTCCAATTCTGGTATGGGATATTGGACAAGGAGCTAAGGAGAAGGGTGCAGGATGCAACTCTCCTACAAGTAGACCAACCCACCTTAGCAAACGTGTTTTTGCTGGCAGAGCGGATAGAGCTCAATATGGTGGAGGAGCGAGTGGTCATGGTGGGGTTTGGTAAGGAGACACAACGAAGTGGGGCTCCTAGCCAACAACAACCACTACCCCAACGTGCTCAAGGCAACAAGGGGGCTCAGGCGAAGCCCAGGGAAGGACAGAGAGGATCTCAATTGCAGAGGTCACTTCCTTCATTCTCAGGCCAACAACAGTCGGGTGTGACATGTTGGGATTGTGGAGGACCCCATGTTAAGAGAGATTGCCCGGAGAGAGCAAAGGGCCGGCACAGCACAGCCTACACAACTACAGTGTGGGCATTGTGGCAAGTATGGGCATGAAGAGGCCCATTGTTATGACTTGCATCCTGAGCTACGGCCAGGCCAGTTCCAAGGGAACAATGGTGGCCGAGGACGAGGCAATGTAGTCCAGAGAGGTAGAGGAGGCAGAGGTCGCGGTGGAGGTCGTAACAAAACCAAGAGCACAAGGTCAAGGTCAAGGTCATGACCAAGGCATGGTGGATAGGCTTGCCCAACTAGAGCAACGTCTTGCTGCCATGGCCACTACTAATGTGCGTCAGCTCCAAGGCCTGAGGTTCAAGCCCCACCTGCACAACCTCTATGCCTAGGGAAGACCAGATTGGTATGGGCTTCATGTGTGGAGCCGCACTTGCTGGACCATTGCATGTGGACTCTGCAGCTGCTGTCACTCGAGCAAACGCGTGCTCCTGAGCCAAGAGGAGCAGATGTGGATTTTGATCCACAAAGAGGGGAAGCAAGTCGACAGACAAGGCTTCCACAGTTTTTCACATTGGCTGAGACAGTGCCAACTACGCCATCGATGGTACCCGCTCACCCCAAGTGTGTCAGAGGTAGAGCCACGAGTACCAGTGGGGAGTTGGTGTGGCTCGGGAAATGCCAGTGGGTGGTGCTGCAAAGCAGGGTGCAGCCAGTACATTGTTGGGGGCGGCTACGGCGGTTTGCCAAGCTCCATTGTTTTCTGCGATGACCATTGCAATGCCGGGGATTCGGCCAGCTGCTGTGTTCAGACTAGCAGCTAGACTCTGTGAGAGTGGTGATGCATCGGCACTATCTGCGGGGATAGCGGATAATGTGCAGTGCATGGATGTCATGGACTCAAGGGTGAAGACAGCCACAGCTGCACCATGGCAAGCGGCAGCTGCAAGGTTGCAGGAGTTGTCAGCTAGACCAGCCATTGAGCGTAGTATGGTGACTCCTGGGTAGTCCTGGTGGACAATCAGGATGGTGTGTTTCAGTTGGGTGGCCCAGCCGGGAAGAGGTATAGGCCACTGCGGGTCTTGTTGGACTCGGGAGCACAGCCATTGATGTTGGGAAGAGCAGCAATTGCAGGCTTAGGCCTTACAGAGGCGGATTTGGAGCCTTGTCCTTTCCAAATTCAAACATCTTTGGGCGGTTCAGAGAAGGCACGAGGGATTACACGCCATGAGCTCTTCATTCGATTGCAGCCGGACCATCCTACGGACGGCTCAGTCATGAGAGCTAAAGCCATTGTTACGGACGCGATGTCTTATGATGTGCTTGTTGGTGGGGCTGTGTTATAGCCCATGGGTTTTACTTTGGACTTTTGGGAGGAAACGGCATCCTACAGGCCGGAATGGCAGTCAGGAGATGGTCGACGTGCACTGCTCCCAGTGCGGTTTATTGGGAATGTAGCGGTGGATCATAGGAACATGATGCCCACATTGGCTGCATTCTCACGGGTGGTGGCTTGGGGTGGTGAGCTCTTGGAGGGCAATAGCCATGCAGATGATAGGCCATCACCTGATGAGGACAAACAATTGGCATACAAGGCTGATTTGCTTCCTCATGTGCCTGTGCATATTCCACTGTGGGGTACGGTTGGGAATTTGCATCGAGTAGCAGGCGAGTGTGTGCACCAAGCATGGCGGGAGGCCTTTCCATTGGTGAGTGAGGGGAGTTCAGTGACATCACCTGGACCTCCTGAGTTAGCTCCTTTGGACACAGTGCCCATTACCTGGCAACCACCTGACTCAGGGATTTGTTTGCTAGACCTGTTTGGAGGCATGAGCACTGGGCTTGCAGGAGTGTTGCAAGCAGGGATTAAAGTACGCAAGTACTTGTATGTGGAGAAGGATGAGATTGCTCAGGGTATTTCCATGCGCCACATTGCCTTGCTCACACACCGGGGGCACACCGGTATCCTGAGTTGTTGCCTCTCTCAGCAGTTCAAGGGTATCAAAAGGCCTTGCCAGCAGACATTACCTTGCTGGGGGCGGATGATTTGCAGCGGCATGGTTCCATTGACTTGGTGATAACCGGATGGCTTGCCACACTCTCCCGCAGGTCATGGGAATGGCTTGCATGATGCACGATCGCATTTGTTTTGGGAGATGTTGCGAGTGTTGCGGGACTTGCAGACGAGGCAAGTGCAACCTCTAGGCTACATCTTAGAGAATGTTCCTCTTATGGGGGATTCTCGGGCCAGGGTTATGGCCAGTGTGCATCAGGTGCGGTCTTGGATTGGATCGGCGGTGCTATTGATGCAGCAGTGGTGGGATCACGCGCGCATCGACCTTGATTGTGGTGAACCAATCTTGCACCACCAAAGCTGCTCAAGAGAGCATACGATTCCATTCATCGGCCACCCAATCTCACGGTTGAGGGCATTTTGGACCAAGGGAGACAACCACAGAGGGTGCGACATGATGACCGTCCACCTCTAGTATGCCTCGGCAACGGTGATGCCAGCCTATGGCAATTGGACAGAAAGAAGGATGTGTGGGGACTATCGTCCTATGAACCGTCAGACTAAGTCCGATAGATATGCCATGCCAACTCCAAAGGAGATTTTTGATGTCATTTGGCATGCAAAGGTGTTTAGCACATTGGACTTGCGATCTGGTTACCACCAGTTGCCAATCAAAGAGGCTGACAAACAAAAGACAATATTATGGGGGATTGACCAACATGGGAAGGATTGTTTGTACCAATGGCGGTTCTTTGGGTTGAAGAATGCTCCTGCAGAGTTTCAGAGGGTCATGGATAGGATTCTTGCGGGGCTAGACTTCGCCCGGTGCTATATTGATGACATTATTGTCTTTAGTGCTATGGTTAAGCATGAGAGACACTTTCAGGTGGTGTTTGAGCGTTTGAGAGCGCACGGGTTCAAACTGCACCCCGGAAAGTGCAAGTTCTTCCACAATCAGATTGAGTATTTGGGCCATGATATACCCTGGAGGATTGGGTGTTCAATAAACATAGGTGGAGGCCATTGCATGCATTCCACGCCCCATGGATGTGAGCAGAGTTCGTGCTTTCATGGGATTGGCAAACTACTATTGACGGTTTGTCAAGGGATTTAGCAACATTGCAAAGGCTTGGACCAAGGTGGGTCAAGTGGCAGTGGGAGGAGGAGCAGGAGGAAGCCTTTGAGGAACTCAAGGCTCGATTGACTTTTGCACCTATTCTGAGGCGGCCTATTCGGGGGCGGTCTTTCCAGCTACATACGGATTAGAGTATGCTAGGGATTGGAGCAGTGCTCACACAGGTGGATGATGAAGGAAGGGAGTTCGTAGTGGCATATGCTAGCCGCTCGAATAATGATGTCGAGGCGAAGTATAGTTCCTATGAAGGGGAGTGTCTAGCTGCAGTATGGGTAGTGGCACATTTCAGATGCTACCTCTATGGCAATCTCTTCACCCTTGTCACGGATCACCAACCATTGAAGTGGTTGATGGAGTCAAAAGCTTACAGGGAAGCTTGCACGGTGGGCACTTATGCTTCAAGAGTACGACTTCCAGGTGGTGCATCGAGCCGATATTGTCAATCGGGATGCAGATGGATTGAGTCGTAATCCATGCACGAGCGAGCATGATGATACTGGAGCTCGGTGGCATGGTGAGACGGATGAGGAGATGGTGCCAGGATGACATGCATCGCCTTTTTGTGCATTCTAAACAAGGGATCATGGTCATGTAGATAGCGTGCATGACAATCCAGAGACTAGTGAGGAGTTTGGTGGTGCTAAGGATGTGCATGAGTGGCATATCTTCGTACCGGAGAGACAGCAGCTAGTGTGACTGCTAAGGAGAGAGATCGGGTCCTACAACGAGCCAAGAGGTTCAAGTGGGAGGGGACTCATCTACTCCGGGTATGGGAGGATGGACGAGTGAGGATTGTGCCTCATCCAACACAACAAGTGCGATTGGTACGCCATGCCCATGAGGAGTTGGGACATTTTGGGTGCGGCGCACTCATAGTTTGCTGCAAGGGCAGTATTGGTGGCGGGGCATGCACACAGATGTGCAACAGTTAGTGGCAAGGTGGTGTGTGATAGAGTGGCTTCTTTCAACGCTCCTACTCCACAATTGCATCCTTTACCCATTATGGGTTTGGGCTATCAGTCTTGACTTCAGGCCCATTGCCACTGACGATTCGCCATAACAAGTATGTGCTGTGGTGGAAACACTTCTCCAAATGGATCTGGTGGCATTGCCTGGGGAGGGCTGCGTATGCATTCTTAGATCGAGTGCTTAGCCATTTTGGTGCTCCAGCCGAGGTACTCACGGACCAGGGGAGAGAGTTCTTGGGGGAGTTTCAGGCTTTGTGTGAGCAAGCCTTGATAGATCACCGCACTACTTCTCGGGATCATCCTGAGGCTGATGGCTTGGCGGAGAGAGTTGTTCAGACAGTCAAGAGAGGTTTGCGCAAGTACGGTTTGCAGAAGGGACACCTAGGAGATTGGGACTTGCAACTGCCTTGGCTAGCTATAGGCTATAGGTTCAGCAAACAAGCTTCACTTGCCTCCTTCTCACCTTACTTTCTTCTCTTCGGCCGAGAGCCGGCTATTCGCAGGGAGGCTGCAATAGTTCTCAACCTTGATGATCCGGATGTGTGGACACAAGCATGTGCCCAGCGGGCAGAGTTGTTCAAGAGAGTCATGCCTATGGCTTTTGAGAACCTTGCTATTGCCCAACACTGAGACACATTGAGGTACGTCACTATACGTGGAGGGGGATATCGGCCAAGTGTTCGGCGTTTCCACCCTGGGGACTATGTGTATCTGCAGCAGACAACGCCTACGACCTTGGATGTCACAGCAGGACGTGTGATTCTAAGGGTCAGGGAGGTGTTGCCTTCAGGAGTGTTGATTCAGGAGGGTCGAGATGGCATGGTATGGAAGGACCATGTGCGCAATTGTGCGCCATGTCACCTTCCACATGTGGATGGGAGGATAGATCCTAACCTTGCAGTGGTACCTGCAGGGTTGCGTTGCATGCTATGTCGTGGGCATGCTGGTGGCGCCGCACCATGTGGTGTTGTGACAAATGCTCAAGGGGGTGGCACATGGGATGCTTGACACCGCCACTTGAGGAGGTTCCTATCGGAGAATGGTTGTGTCCACGATGCCTTGGACAGAGGTAGTGGGCATGACAATGGTGAGGCGGACAAGTGACCCAAGGTCTAGCTAGTGGGGCTTCAATGCCACGGATAGTGGCGAACCTCACTTGGGACGTGGGGAGGTTATCTCCACGTGAGACGTAGGCAGGCTCGTCTTCTTCTAGTCGAGCTTCCCGAGGCCTCTCTCGCCGCCATAGCTCTAGTACTTGAGATGGAGAGTGGGTGAGGTCTGTATGGTGGAGTCCTTTAGCAAAGGTGCCATTGGCTTGATTTATATAACGTGATAGAGTGGTTTCTCCTCTTTTCACCATTTCTGTATCATTGTGGCGTGGTTTTCTAGGACTATATGCTAGGAAGTGTGGTTGGACAGCGATGTATGTTGTGGCACGATGCTTAGGTGCACGACACGGACAAGCAGAAGACGACATTCTGGGGGATGAGTGCTTGAGAGCGCACGGATTGAAATTACATCCGGGGAAGTGCAAGTTCTTCCACAACTAGATTGAATATCTAGGCCACATGATATATCCTGGAGGATGGGGGATGCAGCAGACTAAGGTAGAGGCCATTGCACAGATTCCACGCCCCACGGATGTGAGCCGAGTTCGAGCTTTCATGGGGTTGGCGAACTACTATAGACGGTTTGTCAAGGGATTTAGTGCTATTGCAAAGGCTCTAACCAAGCTGACCAAGGTAGACTAGGAGTGGCAGTGGAAAGATGAGCAAGAGCGAGCTTTTTAGGAGCTCAAGGTGAGGTTGACCTCGGCGCCCATCTTGAGACGACTTATAAGGGGGCGTCCCTTTCAGCTGCATACAGATTGGAGCATGCTGGGGCTTGGAGCGGTGCTCACACAGGTGGATGATGAGGGAAGAGAGTTCGTAGTGGCTTATGCTAGCCGCTCGAACAACGCTGTAGAGTCTAAGTATAGCTCATATGAGGGGGAGTGCTTAGCTGTAGTGTGGGCCATGGCACACTTCAGGTGCTATCTATACGGTAATCTCTTCACCCTTGTCACGGATCACCAGCCACTCAAGTGTTGATGGAGTCAGACAAGCTTACGGGGAAGCTTGCACGGTGGGCACTTATACTCCAGGAGTATGACTTTCAGGTTGTGCATCGACCGGGTTTGGTCAATAGGGATGCGGATGGATTGATTCGCAATCCATGCACGAGCCAGCATGATGACACTGGAGCTCGGTGGCATGGTGAGACGGATGAGAAGATGGTGCCGGGATGGCATGCATCTGCTTTTTTGTGTATCTTGGCATCGGGAGGTCAGGTTGGACCTACAACAGGGATGACTGTAGACGGAGTGTCTGAAGACCCTGAGGAAGTGTGGTTGGACAGCGATGTATGTTGTGGCACGATGCTTAGGTGCATGACACATCCTTCCGGAAAGCAAAGGTGGAGTTCTCCTTCACAAAGCAGTATGCATCGAACTGCTTCGTCTGCATACACAGTGGGGAACGATTAGAAATCGAATGCGGCACCGCATTTCAAAACACCTAACAAAATGAAAGGACGAGTGTCAATGTCGTAATTACCTTCTTCCCTTCCGACCGAAGGCCCCATGTGTTGATGCACGTCCACTTCTTCTTCAGAATTTGGACGGCGCTCTTGCGGGTTCACTTCGCAATTCCTGTCTGCGTGTTTTTGCCTCTGCTCGCCAGGACAAACACACAGCCTCTGTCGTCCAACACCATGCGGGCGAGCCCAAATCCTTTCTTCCAAAAGTCCTCGGAGTACCTGTTCCAAGATGGCAAAGCTTCCAGTCCTTCCACAGGCTCTCCGTCCGGAATATCCAAGATGATCATATCGCAAGACCACTCGGTGGCTTTTTCGCCCCTCCTACAATCATTGTCTGCACACACCCTCTCAAAGAACGAGACCATCTTCAGAAACCCAGGGGTGTCGGAAGGCTCTTTGGCAGCCGCCTTCTTCAGTGCTCTGCCCTTCAGACCCTCCATGGTCTTGATGTATGTCAACTTGGCTGCCCGTCCATCCAAAGCCGCCAAGAAACTCTCATTGACACATTGGACTACTGTATCGGGCTCTTAATTTCCATCGGCTCGAAAGGGTGCCCCCCCGGGGGGTTGAAGAGTGCCTTCTTTGCCAAGCCTGTTCTCGTCCCTTTCGTGACAACGGTGGGCACAGGGGATTTTGGCTGCGTTTTGGGGGGTGGGCTGGTTGCAAAGTCTCCATCGGAGTCCTCTTCGTCACCCTCTTCCTGCTCTATCTGTTTCTGCTTCTTTGTCTTCTTCCGTGTCACAACTGCTGCTCCTTGCTGGCGAGTCTTCTTCTTCGACCCCTTTTGTTGAGCCTGCACAGCTGTATCTACCGTCTTCTGTGCCATCTCAGCTGCCTTTCTGGATTGTTCCAGAGTAGCAGCTTCCTTTGCCGACTCTGGCCCAGCAGGGACACGTCTTTCCTTTCTCTTCTCTTTTGCTTTCGCGTGCAGATCTTTCTCAGACTTGTCAACAATTCCGCCAGACATGTCCAGGTACCACGGGCATCCAACAAGATGCGCGGCATGCCATTGTTTCTGCATATCGGGTGTGTAGACACAGCTTGGGCCCGCCACGGTCCAAGCCATGAAGAACGGGGGCTCTTGAGCCAGGGCCCCTGTCTAAAGAAGCACGTATTTCATATACCTGCAGGGCAGTCAGCATGCGTGAGCAGAAGTTGAGACCAACGTATTCGCAGAGTGCAACCAAAAACATAAAATGTGAATGCGGTGCCGCATTTCCCAGACAAACCTCATAACCAAGCTTCGCATACAAGGGCAGCTGGGCTTCACCTGTAAACAATTCGCATTGCAGCTTTTCCCGCTCCCTCCTGATGTATAAACTCCACGCTCTTTCTTGCTGTCTGCAGCTCCCTGGCGAAGAGGTTGTCCTTGTACGCACATCTAAAACGTGTCACGTAGTCTTCCAATGTCTGTGTTCTATCCCATTTGACGTACAAGCCGAACGAATTTGTATGCATTACGACTTGCTCCTTCGCATTCGTCATTATCTGCGATTCCTACATGTGTTGTCACGTAGCAGTTTACGGAATTCATTTCAGAAAAGCAAAAAGGGGGGAAATACCTTGAATTACCTGGAACCACCAAGTCAAGCGGTTGAGCCACACATCCACTGCAGGGTCGGAAACTTCGAGTGGAAAAGACCACATTGTCCTTATACTCTCCGATGCATTCCAGATCGACAGCCACCGTGTCTGCCATTTCCGATCCAATGTCAGGAGCAGGAAGCCGAGTGGCTATTGCTAGGAAGGAACTTCAGTGTAATGAAACCTCACCTTCTCTTTCGCCTCAACACATGTCGTTGAGAGGTGATGCAGTTTCTCCAACTGCATGGTCGGCTGCATGGCCCGAGAATAGTGTTTTGCAATCTCGAGGATGAAGTCCTTTCCAAGTGCCGGATCTGCAATGGCCACCAGCTTCACAAGCTTTGACTTGTATTTGGTTCTGGATTTGACCCTGGCTTCCTTCAAGTGCTCAGTCAATGACTGCAACGTTTTGACCTGCCCCTCACTTTTCATGAAGAAGCGTTTGGCATGGGCCAAATCCAGCTTGATGTTTGACTGCCAACAAAAACATGCAGAGGTGTTACATTCGATTCATGTGGAAAGATTACTGAAAATTGGGGAAGGATGAGCAGAGGGAAATGGGAGGACGACTTACTTCGTATATCACCTCCACCATTCCATCCATAGTGAGACGATATCATGTCCGGTCTGTTTTTGCCACGGCTTTCTGAATGAGCTCGGGCTCCAGCATTTCCGCAAACATGTGCAGATCAGTGAGACCAGTTTTCCTCACCCTGTACAGCATATGTGCCATGTGGGTATGCACGTACGCATTTTCAGTGACCCTGCAAGGCACACTCTCCAGTTCAGTCCACGGAAGCACGGAAACGAAACAGATTGGAAACCGAAATGTGGCACCGCATTTCGAACGTGCTTGGGAGGGTATGAGTATCTTACAAGTTGAGGTCCGCCATGGCATTCTTGAGCAGGGAGGAGTCTGCCGCCTTCACCTTGAGGATGACACACTCCACCATGTAATGTCAGCCAATATGCTTGGCATGGTTTTGCTTGATGTACTCCCACCAGGCAAGAAGTCGGTGATTCCCGTCCCACACAAAGAACATTTTACCCGACATATGGCCGAAGTCTGATTCACCCTTCAGCGTTGCCTCGAATTTGTCGTTGCGAGTGTGCCAGTGGGTATCCCATGCTGACAATTCATCCGCAGTGGGTCCACGAGTTTCGCCGTCCTCATTCTCAATGGAAACGTAGAAGGCTGGCGAACCTAGACGGTACCCTTCTCGAAATGCGAACTTGAGCTTATCCACATCTCCGGGAAGTGCCTGCCTGACGATGGGAAGGGAGACCATGCGACAGAGTGGGATTCGAAGAGTCCGCTGGAATACCCTGCTGCCTAGAACTTTGCCAATGCTACTGTGTGTCTCCTCCAACATTGTATCCGCTGCACTTTGGAATTCCTCCGGAGACATTTCTGCAGGTGGCAGTAAGGGCTGAGCAGCTAGAGCATCCCCAACTAGAGCTGCACTCTGGGGAATCTTTGCGGGCAATTCTGCCATTGTAGAGGCCTCCTCCGGGCCTGCAGTATTCTGAAGATCTTCCTCAACGGTGGTCAGGTCTTGCTGCGAACGTTGAGCAGCAGCACCCTCCTCTGCTGACAGATCGACGAAATCGGTCAATCCCATTGCCTTCGCTGCAGCAGAGACGCCCCCAACATCACCAGGCTGGAAATCAAGCAGGAATTGGGCTTCAGCTCGTGGAATCGGTTTTGTGGGAGACTGCTCCGCCCTCCCCCTGATTGCCTTCTGCTTCCTCATTCTTGCAGGTGAAGGTGTCTGCTGCATTTGAATATGCCCTGTACCCTTCTGCTTCATTCACTTGGGTGGGGGGGAAACGGCCCGGTCCGGTTCAGAAACCAGTTGAAGGACGGGCTGCTTCTTCTTCGTCTTTGCTGGAGAAAGGCCCGACCCCTGTTGGCAATTCTCCATGACCTTCGAGCGCGAGTCGCTCTCTGGGGCTTTGAACTGCAAAGACTTGCCCTTCCAAGCCGCGTCCTTGAAACGCATAGGGCTAGGCCCGGCAGGAAGACTTGTGCTCGTGGATCGGCTAGGTGTGCGTGCTGCAACTAGCTCCACGGACTCTTCCTACGGCTCTTCGGATTCCTGCGATCCCTCCAGCACCTCCACCTTTCCAGTTAGGCATGCAAACATCTTCTGCATTCAAGTCTCCTAGCATACAGTCTAAGAATTGCACAAGAAAAATGAGGGGGGTTTCGGTGCTCAATCAGCTGCGCGCATCCCGATAGCACGGAGCTCTCACTGGTGGCTGGGTTGCCTGCGTGGCCTGCTGCTGCGAGATGGCAATCTCATTCTAAAGACGCATCTGCTTCCTCCCCTTCGGCATTGGCCTACGTCCAAAGTACATGTCGTGCGCATACATATCGCTACACAACTACATCGCTGTCCAAAACCACACAACACATGTGCACACCACACACTAGTATACCACTAGTCTACCACTAGTCCAACACTAGTCCAACCACTAGGCTACAACTAGTCAGTCACTAGGCTGCCACTATGCTGCCCACTATGGCAGTCACTAGTCCACACAATGATAAAGAAGAAGAATACAAGCACAAGCTCATGCGAGCTCACAAAGCTGAAGCATAAACTCATGCATATATAACCTCATCACTCAAATACAAGTCAAGCCAAGTGCACCCCACGCCATGGGGAATCCACACTACGGCGCCATAGCTAGGCGCGGTGAGGCTCAACTCGAGAAAGATGAGCCTCCCGCGCTTGCCGTGAAGATAACCACTCCAGGGCCTAAATCTGCCTTGACCCCTGGATTGACACTTGGGCCAATCCCAAATGTCAATATGTAAAAGCTAGCTATTTCCTAGCTAGTTTCACACTAGTGGTAAAATAACTTGACAGCTGTCGTGCGCATACATATCGCTACACAACTACATCGCTGTCCAAAACCACACAACACATGTGCACACCACACACTAGTATACCACTAGTCACCACTAGTCCAACCACTAGGCTACAACTAGTCAGTCACTAGGCTGCCACTATGCTGCCCACTATGGCAGTCACTAGTCCACACAATCGCCCCCCTAGCTGGTGCTTAGGTCCCTCTAAGTCCAGGTAGCCACAAGATGTGATAGTGACCATAGCCTCACTAAGTCCTCCACCACTCCCTACTACACTCAAACTCGATAGATCAAGAGGCCGGGTGCAAGAGTTGCCCCATCGTTAGTCGCCGTCTTGCAACCTGTGAACTTGAGCTTGGGATCTCATGTATTGACTCCTATGAGCTTGGCCTCCCATGTCTTGTTAGCTGCCTCCAGTCATGTCCACTGCCACTATCCCAAGCAGTGTGGACACAACCAATCTCCGTCAGGAACCTTCTCAAGAGGTGGTGTCAAGCATCCCATATGCCAACCCCTTGAGCATCGATCACACACCAGCATGGTGGCTGCCCCTTTGGCAGACCCACAGAGCATGCACCTCAAACCTGCAGGTACCACTGCCAAGTTTGGGTCAACTCTGCCATCGACATTGGGAAGGTGACATGGCGCACAATTACGCACATGGTCTTCCAAGTCATGCCATCCCGACCCTCAAGATCAGGACCCCTGAGGGCAACACCTCTCGAACCCTCAGAATAACACGCCCTGCAGTAACATCCAGAGTCGTAGGAGCAGTCTGCTGCAAATAAACATAGTCACCAGGGCTAAACCTCCGAACCCCAGGACGATATCCTCCACCACGTATAGTGGCATACCTCAACGTATCACGGTGCTGTGCAATGGCAAGGTTCTCAAAAGCCATGGGCATGACTTTCTTGAACAACTCTGCACGCTGATCACATGCACGTACCCACACGTCCGGATCGTCAAGGTTAAGGACTTGAGCAGTGTCCCTACGAATGGCTGCAGGCAAATCCGGCTCTCGGCCAAAGAGAAGGAAATATGGTGAGAAGGAGGCAAGTGATGCTTGTTTGCTGAACCTGTAGCCCATGGCTAACCAAGGAACCTGAAGATCCCAATCTCCTAGGTGTCCCTTCTGCAAGCCATACTTGCGCAAACCCCTCTTCACCGTCTGAACAACTCTCTCTGCTAAGCCATCGGCCTCAGGATGATCCCGAGAAGTGGTGCGGTGGTCTATCAAGGCTTTATCACACAAAGCCTGAAACTCCCCCAAGAACTCTCTCCCTTGGTCCGTGAGTACCTCAGCTGGAGCACCAAATCGGCTAAGCACACGATCCAAGAATGCATACGCAGCCCCCTCACTAGCCTTGTCAGGCAATGGAACCAACTCAATCCACTTGGAGAAGTGCTCCACCATCACCAACACATATCTGTGGTGGCGCATAGTCAGTGGCAACGGTCCTGCGAAGTCAAGACTCCACCTGTAGCCCAATCCCATGATTGGTAAAGGATGCAACTGTGGTGTAGGGGCGTTGAATGAAGCACGCACCCTGTCACACACCATGCACCTAGCCACAAACTGTTGCACCTCTGTATGCATACCACGCCACCAATACTGCCCCTGCAGTAAACTGTGAGTGCGTCGCACTCCAAAATGCCCCAACTCCTCATGGGCATGCCGCACTAACCGTGCACGCTGTGTGGGGTGAGGCACAATCCTCACCCGACCATCCTCCCACACTCGAAGTAGGTGTATCCCCTCCCACTTGAACCTCTTGGCTCGTTGCAGGATCCGATCCCTCTCCCTGGCAGTCACAATGGCTGCCGTGTCTCCCGTGCGGAGGTAGTCCAACACAGCCGAATCCTGTATATCTCTGGCACCACCTAGCTCATCACTAGCCTCAGGGTCCTCAGACACTCCGTCTACAGTCATCCCTGTTGTAGGTCCAATCTGACCTCCCGATGCCAAGATACACAAAAATGCAGATGCGTGCCATCCCGGCACCATCTCCTCGTCCGTCTCACCATGCCACCGAGCTCCAGTGTCATCCTGCTGGCTCATGCATGGATTGCGACTCAATCCATCCGCATCCCGATTGACCAAACCCGGTCGATGCACAACCTGAAAGTCATACTCCTGGAGTATAAGTGCCCACCGTGCAAGCTTCCCGTAAGCTTGTCTGACTCCATCAACCACTTGAGTGGCTGGTGATCCGTGACAAGGGTGAAAAGATTGCCGTATAGATAGCACCTGAAGTGTGCCACGGCCCACACTGCAGCTAAGCACTCTCCCTCATATGAGCTGTACTTAGCCTCTGCAGCGTTGTTCGAGCGGCTAGCGTAAGCCACTACGAACTCTCTTCCCTCATCATCCACCTGTGTGAGCACCGCTCCAAGCCCCAGCATGCTCCAATCCGTATGCAGCTGAAAGGGACGCCCCCTGATAGGTCGTCTCAAGATAGGCGCCGAGGTCAACCTCGCCTTGAGCTCTTGAAAAGCTCGTTCCTGCTCATCTTCCCACTGCCACTCCTGGTCCACCTTGGTCAGCTTGGTTAGAGCCTTTGCAATGGTACTAAATCCCTTGACAAACCGTCTATAATAGTTTGCCAACCCCATGAAAGCTCGAACTCGGCTCACATCCGTGGGGCGTGGAATTTGTGCAATGGCCTCTACCTTAGTCTGCTGTACCCCCAATCCTCCAGGATATATCATGTGACCCAGATACTCAATCTGGTTGTGGAAAAACTTGCACTTCCCGGATGCAACTTCAATCCGTGCGCTCTCAAGCGCTCCAATACCACCTGAAGGTGTCTCTCATGCTCCTCCATCGTAACACTAAAGATGATGATGTCATCTATGTAGCACCGAGCAAAGTCCACCCCTGCTAGAATCCTATCCATGACTCTCTGAAACTCTGCAGGAGCATTCTTAAGCCCAAATGGTAAGAACCGCCACTGATATAGGCAATCCTTGCCGTGCTCATTGATCCCCCAGAATGCCGTCTTCTGCTTGTCCGCCTCCTTGATTGGCAACTGGTGATATCCGGATCGTAAATCCAAAGTGCTAAAGGCCTTAGCATGCCCGATGGCATCAAAGATCTCCTCTGGTGTTGGCATGGCATACTTATCGGACTTGGTCTGACGATTTACAGGCCGGTAATCACCGCACATACGTCTCTCCGTCCAATTGCCATAGACATCCTTCTTGGCTGGCATCACTGTGGCTGAAGCATACTCTCCACCAGAGAGCTCCACCAAACCTGCCTCCCAGAGATCTTGAGTCCTCATCTGAATCAAAGACCTCTCCATGTCACTGTATCTATAGGGTCTCCGAAAGATTGGCGTGTCAGTGGCCAACTCAATACGGATCTCTTGACCCTTCAGTGCTCCCAAGTCCTTCAAACTGAAGGCAAAGCAATTCCTGTAAGCCCTCAGGAACCGCCGTATACGTCGTCTCTCTCCTCCGGTGACAATGGGTCCAATGTCAGGCTCCCAATTGTCCTCCGTAACTACAACCTTAAGTCCAGTGGGCTTAGAGGTAGAGGACGCGTCCGTGGTTGCTATGCTGCAACCTCTTGAGCAGTACTCCCTACCTGCTCAGTCAATGACAAGGCCTCATCCTGCCCCATCATCTCATCCTTGAGGACCTCCTCAACCGAGAAGAATCCCCAACCTCATCCATCACAGCCGCCTTGGCTGCCAACTCCCTCTGAACCTCGAGCACCTCCCACGTGTGCCATGGATGCATGCACCCCGTGGTCCTCACATGCTCGCCCCCACTCACTGCCTGTACCGTCTCGGTAGGCAGAGAGACCATTGAGGGAAGTGTATTCCGCACTCTGCGTTGCTCAGCAGAGCCAAGCTGATAATCCAGGTCAAGCAATTGAGATCCATTGCTTGCCCCAACACTTGACGACGTGATGCCTCAGAAAGAGACGACACCGCCGTGGTACCAGTGGTAAAACCCATTGCCCGCTCACGCTCGTCAGCATTAGGCTCCACTAACTGCTGCAACTGAGCATCCCACAGGAGGCCAGGTCCACTATCCCGGAAAGCATGCGATCCTGGGAAGCTGAGCAGTGTAGGTAATGCTGCTCGTGGTTGACCCACCTTGTTGACCACTGCCAAAGGCGAACGGTCATCGTGTCTCACACTGAGACTGCCTCCCTGTGTGAATGTTATCCACTGTGAGATGTGCTGGCCGCTGCACCCCATCAAATGCACGCTTGAGCAGTGCGGGTGGCATCAAGTTAGTCCACCATAGCCGTGGACGATGAGCCCGTGACCCCACTGTAGCTGCATCTAGCAACACTGCTGACCCAAGCCACGACCGGACTTGATGCACACTGGCCATCACCCTGGCCCGAGAATCGCCCATCAGTGGCACATTCTCCAAGATGTATGCTGGAGATACAGCTTGATGAAGCTGCAAGTGGCGCAAAACCCGCACCATCTCCCAAAACAGACCCGACCTCGAGTCTCGCAATCCATTGCCATGCCCGGCTGATGAATGCCCTTGGCAGGGCCAACCTGCCACTACCAGATCAATGGAGCCAACCGCTCCAAATCCTGCGCCCCCAGCAACGAAATGTCTGCTGGCAAGGCCTGCTGATATCCACGAATTGCAGACACCGACAACAACTCAGGGTACCGCTGCACCAACTGAGCAACATGGCGAAGTGACGCGTCGTGCAGTCTCATCCCTCTCCACATACAGGTAACGCCGAACTCGTACACCTGCCTGTAACACAGCAGCCAATCCGGTGCTGATCCCGCCAAACAAGTCCAGAAGACAAATGCCTTCATCCGGATACTGCCACACAATAGGTGTGGTGTCCAATGGAGACAATTGAGGTGGTCCTGGTGCAATCCCCACACTCTCCTCCTCTCCTGACGGTACAAAAGCCTCCACCCAGGCTTGTTGCACCCGTCGATCAGCATCCCGCTGCAAATCCTTGCTCGTGCCCCACAATGGAGTCTGAGCAACCATGGTAGGCAACTCCGCCATACCATACATGTCATCCTGCTCTCCGGAGGTGGTACATCCTCTGAATGAGCATTGCCCTCAAGCAACTCTCTAGGCCAACTCACTGCCGCTGTGAATGCTGCTAGTGTCGGCATCTTGCCTCGCTGGGCAACCGCAACTCCTCCTATGAACGTCACAGGGAGCTGCACACGCCGGCCCTCCCCTGACTGCCATGCAGGCCTATAGGAAGCTGACTCCTCCCAAAAATCCAGGGTGAAGCCCATGGGGTACAACACTGCCCCACCAACCAGGACATCGTATGAGACTGCGTCTGTCACAATGGCCTTGGCTCGCATCACTGAGCCATCTGTAGGGTGATCCGGCCGTAGTCTGATAGCCAACTCACGCCGTGTCATGCCCCGAGCCTGCTCCGATCCTCCCAGAGACGTCTGTATCTGGAAAGGACAAGGCTCCATATCCGCCTCCGTGAGGCCCAAGCCTGCAATAGCAGCTCTGCCCAGCATCAATGGCTGAGCTCCCGAGTCCAACAAGACCGCAGTGGCCGGTACCTCTTGCCTGCCGGTCCACTCAAACAGAAAATGCCATCCTGGTTGTCTAACATGACAACTCCAGGTGTCACCATGGCGCGCTCAATGGCTGGCCTAGCTGGCAGCTCCATCAACCTGGCAGCTGCAGCTTGCCATGGCGCCGCCGTGGCAGTCTTGACCCTCAAATCCGAGGATCCCTCCGGCACTACACCTCCCACTATCTCCGCAGAAGATGAAGTAACCTCCCCACTCTCACAGAGTGTAGCTGCCAGCCTGAACACCTCAGCTGGTCTTACCCCCGGCGTCGCAATCATGGTAGCCGAGAACAATGGAGCCTGGCACACAGATGTGGCCGCTCCTAGCAGCACACTAGCTGCCGTAGCCTTGGCAACACTAGGTAGTGGTGCTACCCGTGTAGCTCTCCCCAATGGCATAGTAACCTCCGCCTCGGTAACAGTCGGGCGAGAACTAGGTGCCATGGATGGCGTCGACACTGTCTCCGCCAATGTGAATGACTGAGGAAGCCTAGCCTGACGGCTTGCCTCCCCACGCTGTGGATCCAACTCCACCTCTGCACCTCGTGGCTCAGGAACTCGTGCTGCTCCTCGAGTCACGGCTGCAGCAGACTCCACCTGCACTAGTGGTAGTGCTGCTCCACACATGAATCCCATGCCTCCCATATCTCCTCCTCAGGAGCAGGAGGTGGACCATCCGGCCTTAGAGCGGTACCACCTGAGCTGTAGCCATGGCAGCGAGCCTCTGCTCTAGCTGCTGAAGCCGGTTGGCCATGCCTTGGTCAACACCCTGACCTCCGCGTCCTTGGCCACGTTGAGCTTGCCCTTGGCCTGCACCTCGTGGCTGGCCTCGTCCTCTCTGGGCTGCTCCACCTCGCCCCCGGCCACCATGTTCCCTTGGAACTGGCCTGGGCGCAACTCAGGATGCAAACCATAACACTGGGCCTCTCCATGCCCGTGCTTGCCACAATGCCCACACTGCAACTGTGCAGGCTGTGCATGTGCCGCCCTTTGCCTCCCTCTGGGCAATCCTTCTTGACATGGGGTCCTCCACATGTCCAGCACACCACATCCGCCCGTTGTTGGCCAGCAAATGAAGGGAGAGACCCCTGCATCTGAGGTCCTCTCTGCCCTTCCCTGAGCTTCACCTGAGCCCCCTTGTTGCCTTGAGCACGTTGAGGTAGTGGTTGGCTAGGAGCACCACTACCCCGTGGTGTCTCCTTAGCAAATCCCACCATGACCACTCGTTCCTCCACCATGTTGAGCTCTATCCGCTCTGCCAGCAAAAACACATTTGCTAAGGTGGGTTGGGCCGCTTGTAGGAGAGTTGCATCCCGCACCCTTCTCCTCAGCTCCTTGTCCAATATCCCATACCAGAATTGGACTGCCTGAGCTTCCGTAACCCCTTGGGTTACATTTATCAAGCGCCTCATGCGAGTGAAAGCCTCCCTCAAGCTCTCGGTCGGCTTCCGTTGGAACTCTTGCAAGCTCCGCAACTTCTCTGTCCTCACCCCTTGGTAGTTCCCTCTCAACTCTTCGAAGAACTCCACAACAGGGTTGAAGGCAGGCACGGGTGCTAGTGCTGGTGCGGTAGTGGCTTGGGTGGACGTCGTAGCTACTGTACCACCAGTCCCACTGGCTTGCTGAAGCTGCCGGTGCAGCGGCAGGTGTAGCCACTGCCCTCGTGGCTCTAGTGCCCCTAGTGATGGAGACATAGTCGGGTGACCAGTACATCCTCCACTCCTCGATCTCAACCTCATGCCCCCGCCTGAACTCATGGTAATCATCCATAGGCGGCCCCTCAAGGTGCTGAAACAGCCCTTTCCATGCCATGAAGGCGTAAATAGTTGTGGATTGCGCATTTGCTGCAAATCACACCAACTATCAAACTCTTGGATAAAATCATCCAACTCGATGGTGCCCACCGCCCCAGAGTACCTTCGTGGCCCCTTGGTAGCTCCATACATCTCCTCCATTGTGTCCCACAAATGGCAAAGAAACAACTTGCACCGCCGGTATGAGTCCTCCTGATTCACAATCCGAATCAGAACCTTCCGTGGAAGACACAGGAGGTGAAGGTGGCCTAAACCGCACACCTCGTCTCGTGTACCCACTAGTATCGCTAGTGCTCGAACCGGCACTGTCCCCAGCAACTAGTGGCACCTCCGTGTTGACTCAACCGGTCATGAACATGTCCCTAACCCCCTCTCCACAAGGTAACCGGTAGAGAACCTGTTGCGGCTTATGGTTTGGAATACTAAGTTCCTAACATAGCCTAACCTGAACTTGCATGACCATGGGAATATCATGAAGATACTCCTCAAACCGCCCTCCACGAGAAATTCGGCCTTCCAGACCACATGCCAGTCCTTAGTCCACCAGTGCCTCCACAGTCAGCACAGGCCATCCACAGGTCAACACGGGCCACACAGACCAGCACAGGCCCACACAGCTCACTGGTCACAGCCGTCACAGTCCCACAGGTGGGCACAGCCTGTTCACACACAGCCTTTCACATTCCACAGCAGTTTCACAGCCCGTCACAGCCCCCCTCACACACAGTTCAGTCACAGCCCTCACAGCCCGTAGGCCTCAGGCACGGCCTGTCACAGCCTCACAGCCCCAAAGGCCTCAGGCACAGCCCCTCACAGCCCGTCACAGCCCCAAAGGCCTGCCTGTCACAGCCCCTCACAGCCCGTCACAGCCCCAAAGGCCACACACAGCAGCCCGTCACAGCCCCCTTGTTCACAGCCCGTCACAGCCCCAAAGGCCAGCACGGCCTGTTGCACAGCCCTTTGTCACACACAGCCCGTCACAGTCCTGTCACAGCCCTCACAGCCCGTCACAGCCCCCACACTCACACATTTGTCACAGCCCCTCACAGCCCGTGCCTCACAGCACCCCACAGCCTTCCCTCAGCCCGTCACAGCCCCACAGGCACAGGGCACAGCCTGTCACAGGTCCACAGCCCCTCACAGCCCTCCACACAGCCTGTCACAGCCCCCCCACAAACATCACAGCCCCACAGGGCACACAGCCTGTCACAGCCCATCACAGCCCACACACACAGCCCGTTCCACACACAGCTTGCCACAGCCTGTCATGGCCGCTCTGGCAGTTTAGCCATTTCTCCAAGGGGTTTAGCCACGCCAAGCTAGGGTTTGTGTCTCTTGGACTCTAGGCTTCTTTCCACCGAGCTATGGTGGCTGTGAGGAAATCAGCAAGGTATCCTTGCTCTTTCGGCTCCCCACACCACCATAGTAGCCCTAAGCCATGAGGTGGTTGCCACAAACCAAGCCTTCTTTCTCACTTAGCCTCCCCAAACACGCCACTAAACTCAATGGCAAACAACCAAGCCCTGCTGGTTCCCAGCCCTTGTGAGCACTCATTCAAGCACTCTCATTGGCCATAGCATCTGTCTTAGAGCCTATTCCAGCCCTCTACACCTGTTGCTTCAAGAGTTGCGCTCCCTTCAAGCTTGAAGTTGAAACCCCAACTCACATAGGCCCTACAAGTGCTTTTCTTTCACTCCAAGTGGAAACCAGCCCTAGACCTTCCGTTCTAGCTCTCTAAGGCTTGAAAACAAGAGCCTCAATGGGCTGAAGGCATGCTCCACACATGCCCCACTCTCACCATAAGAGAATCAGCTCCTTTGCTTCATTTCTTGCACCCACAAACCTGAAAATACAAGCTTCAGCAGGCTGAAAGCATGCTCTACATGCCCTACAGGGAAAACCAGCCCCTTCCTTCCTTTCTTGCACTCCCACACCTAAAAGTGCAAGCCTTCACCAGGCTGATAGCATGCTCCACACATACATTGCCCTCACATAAGGGAAGTCAGCCCTTCCCTCTTCCTTGCTTGCCCTCCAAGCTTGAAGATGGAAGCTTCAATGAGCTGAATACATGCTCCACACATGCAACCTCTTCACACAAGAGATATCAGCCCCCTATCTTGGCTCCTTGGCTCCTTGATGCTCTCTAGACAAGACTAAGCACTCCATAGCCTTTGCCAAGCTCCTGAAACCCTAAGGCTTACATTTCCAGCCACAAGACACTTCTCTTGTGGTGCAAGAGCTCTTCTTCCAAGCTGAAACCCTAGGTGCACATTCCATGGCCTTGCCGCACCTCTTAGCTCCTGTTCCAGCCCTGCTCTGCCATGACAAGAGCCCTCTCAATGCTGAAGCTCGAGATTGAAACCCAATCTCACCATACTCCACAAAGTGCACTGATTTGCCCCAAGCCAAATCAGCCCTTTCGCTTGGTCTTGCAATCCTTCACACAATGAAAGCTCGCATTCCCAAGTCCAGTTCTCAGCTTTGCCACCAAAGCCACTATAACCTGCTCTTGACTGGTCCTCTTCCCAATCGTGCTTGCTCATGCATGTACACAATCTGAAACCATCAAGGTGCTCTGGAATTACCTGCAGTATGGTGCTTTCATCTCTGAAGCTGAAGATCGAATGCCAAGGTTTACCACCTCGTAACCCACATCGCCTCCGCTTCTAACAACCAAGAGCTCCACGGTGCTCCTTGCATAACAACTTGGTTTCTCTCATTCTCAAGCAAAAACCACAAGTGCTACAACTAACTCGTATCTAGCACTCATAGATACGAGCTCATCTTTCTCGAGTGATAAAGAGGAAGAATACAAGCACAAGCTCATGCGAGCTCACAAAGCTGAAGCATAAACTCATGCATATATAACCTCATCACTCAAATACAAGTCAAGCCAAGTGCACCCCACGCCATGGGAATCCACACTACGGCGCCATAGCTAGGCGCGGTGAGGCTCAACTCGAGAAAGATGAGCCTCCCGCGCTTGCCGTGAAGATAACCACTCCAGGGCCTAAATCTGCCTTGACCCCTGGATTGACACTTGGGCCAATCCCAAATGTCAATATGTAAAAGCTAGCTATTTCCTAGCTAGTTTCACACTAGTGGTAAAATAACTTGACATACAATTTGCGGAGCTTGCGACGATGTCTCTTCTCTGGTGCACGAACTCCCTCCCTCTCAGGTGCGAGCATAAGAAGAACAGAGACAGGGAAAAGGGCGAAGAGTGCAGATGGAAAGGGCGCGAGAGGGGTGACTGAGTAGACACGACAAAAGAAGATGAAACGGCGGTGATGCACCACTTGGGTTCGAAAGGTTGGGCGGGCATAAGGACATATGTTGTTTTGACACAAAACCCAACACCATATCGCTTTATGAGTGGAATTTTTGCAGGTTTTAGAGGTTTAGATCTCCCAAGGTCCTACTAAAAACATTATGCATTATGAGTAGTCAATCCACTAAGGATTGCATCTTTAAAAAGACAATTGTACGTGCTATACCGTACGTGTGCTCGCAGGGATGCAGGACAAAAGATTGAGGGCTATGCTTACACAAAGGTGCTGGTGTAGGTACCAAAGCAAAACAGTTTTTTTTGGCTGGTATGTGCTTTTATTTGATAAGCTACTTTTGAAGTCCTTTTTAATACAGATGTTCCAACTCAAGGAGCAAAACGCTATGCTACATACAGGCCACAATCCACAATTACCCTTTGACCTCTGACATTGCTTATGGTAGGCTTCCTCTGACTTTGCTTACGTCGGGTGGAACTTCAGCAAGAGTGTCCATTTGAAGGTTTTCAACGTGTGCTCCACAACCCCATTACCAGAAAACTGAAGATCAGAATTGTGTCTATCAGAAAGCTGAATGATGCCAGCCCTACATCCCAAATTTGGTAAGCAATGTCCGCAGCCATGGCTCGCAGCGTAACCTTCAACACAAGCCGTAATCATGTATTTTCTGGTCACGGTGCCTAACCACTGGCTATATGTATGAAGCTTTGAGGAAGAGGCTTTTAAGAAACAACAAACCCAGAGCACCAAACTAAGTAATGTGCTCATCCTACCTTCCCTATGTGTCCATCTCTTTATTCTCCCGTAAACGGTTGGCAACTCACATTGTCTAAAGCAGGTTCCCCTTGAGCATCTTAGACCCTGCCAACTATATCCTGCAAAATTACCAACCCCTCTCCATGAACATATAGATACCCATGACAGAGTGTGGGGAACATAACAGATCTACCTGCCAGATGTGTACATATATACATACGACATGCAGTCAACTACCCCCTTTGTAGCAACCACGCTAGAAAAGTCAGCAATTCGGTTATGCTCAATTGTCCTTCTTGCCCTTTCTCTTCTGAACTCACCGTTGAATGAGTACATAAGTGCTCACAATGTAACCCCAGGTGATCATGTGGCTGCACAGCAAAACATGGTCCAATCATGATGGGCAAAACCGCTGGAGATAACATTCAAACCCCAGGGTTTCCACACTTCTCCTAGGAGATTGGTCTATGAAGTCACATCTGATCATGTCAGGGTGTCTAAAACCGCTGGTATGGATTACAGTTTGCTCAGAAACCATTCAAGAATGTCCATTTTCAAAATAAGGGACCTTTCATGTGGAGTAAAGAAAATACCATGTTGTCCAAGCCAGAAAGAGCTCAGGTCCCAGTTGATTCCTGCTATTTAAGTTGTACATGAAGGTGTACATTATGAAAGTAAGTTAGGTTCTGAAACTCCAACAATCAGCAGTGGCTGGCCTCCAATAACGGACTGAATCATCCCACACACTGCTGTGGATATCAACGTTAGCACTGCTATGATGAGCCCATCTGTTTTGACAAGCAATTCAGCAATCTGAACCAATGGCATCACTTTGACATGTCTGTCTCTGTTAATGGCAGAGCTAGGGAATGTTTGTACCTTGCTCTTGCATAATTATGTAATCTTTGTGATAAAGAGAAAAGACTGCAACCGCTGACAATATACAATATGAACAACCTGCCAGAGAGGTGGAGAATAACAAGGGAACAACCACATCGGTAACCAATACATCTAGAGAAACCCTAGAATTGAACAGTTGAAAGATAGTCACACATCACATCACACTTCCAGGCTTCAAGTGCATACAGGGAAAATTTTCAATCACCAATTATTTACATTTTGTAGTGCTTCCTCTCCTATCAAGTGGAGTTTGGGAGACACTTACTTGTATCGCTATCAAGCTGCTCACCAAATGCGATCACCGGAAGTGTTGACACAAAAAAGATATACAATGTAGGGACCAAGATTCTGCAGTTACCACCACCAAACAGGGCCGTTGGCGAAATGAGAGCCCACTAGCCAAAGGGCTTGACATAGATGCGTTGCATTCCAGCAAGGACATACTGTAGGGAATTGCAAATATGGCATCCTCCACCAAAGCCTCACATGCAAACAATGATTAAATACTATGAAATAGTTACACAGTGTACCAGTCCACAAGCACTAAGAATCACAAAACACCATGCATCCCAATGCCATCTCCCTTCAACTTATGTTGGCCCCTTACTTTCAGCGTACGTGCCTAGTTCATCCAAATTAGTCTTGCTGAACCAGAGCAGACAAAGTGTTCATTTTCCCCTCAAAGCCTGCAAGCAAAGAGAGTGAGAGATGTTGGAAGGCAGAGAACTTAGGACTTGTAGCTAGAGTTGAAGCCACCGATCCCGTCATGCTTGTAAATTGGCAGACGGCCCAAAATTTCTTGATGCCCTTAAATGGCAGGAAGGTCTCCTCCATCTTTAATGATACACTCAGAGGGGAAAGGGTCATGAAACTTGAAGGACATGAAGACAATCTGAGAAGACGGGAGGATACCTTTGCAACTAAATCCAACAAAATTGGTTTCGATGATCAACTAGTTTCCCGCACCAAAGTAACTTTGCAATTCATTGGTGATCTTACTATGCATTTGCACACTACCATTTGTCAACAATCTTAGTCATAAAATCAGATCACAAGTCATGCACAATCATGATAGAAAACGAAAGATTGTGTCCATAATGTCCCCAGTGTCAACAATCATCGTCGATGCATGCCAATAGGCCATCCCTCCAAGATTCCCACTATTTGCAACCACAATCTAAGCCTCTACAACTGACATTGCCTCAGAAAGAGCTGCCTCCAGAATGCGTAGGAGACCCTGAAGGCGACTTGTCACCATCTTTCTCCGCATACTCGTCAATAAACCCCAGAACATCTATGTCCTCGCCGTGAATGCCCGCCCCAAATTTTTCATTGGGCACACGCGGAAAGACAAGATATCGGGATGATAGACTCAAAGATACGCTCTGAGTATGTCACATGCAAAAGGGAGGGACAGACAGATGTTGATGCAGCTTCAGCCTGCTCATTGCGGCAACGCTCCGTAATGGGTCCTGCCATGGAGCTTGCTGCGAACAGCAAGGGACGACCTGCAGCATGCACGATGCACCGTAATGAGGACAGGGAGGCACATTTGGGTTAAAGTGAAGGACACATTTAGGATTATCAGTGCATGGTTTGAAGTTGGGAAAGAGGGGGATTCCTAAGCTGTAGGTGACAGAGCTCTAAGATAATTAGAGCAGCATTAGATTTGGCCCAATAGGATATTAGGTTAAGATTGAGTCGTCTTTAAAATATTTGTCTGGCGTGTTTTCATTAACATAAAAACTGCAAACTATAAAAGTCAACATGTAATTAAACAGTGTATTAAATGTTATTCTAACCTGACATTAACCATAATAAAATCGTGGAATAACTATAATGAGCGCTTGCAATGACAGATTTGGGCCCGGACTACATGTATGATAGATGTATCAAGGGGCGGAAGGGGCCAGTGGTTAATTATTGTTCAGGAAATTATAACAAATTCATACCCACACCAAAATTGAAGCAAAAAATTGTTTTGTAGGGGAGCGAATGTTACATCTATAAACGTTAAACTATCATAAATGTAAGAAAATTCTACTCCCCTACTTGTACACACTAGCAAATGGGAAGACAATAGGAATAATGTAAGAACTTAATGGACGCGTGCGATCTGACAGTACTTTTGCCGGATGCCGGCAGCCATCCTCCAGCAGGCCCGTGTCAAATCCTCCCCACCCCCTCTTACCTCGGTTTCACTAAAAATAGAATCCAAGTAGTTTTCATGTGTAGGGTAAACCTTCGTGTGGAGGGGATTTCCGAAATGAGCCCCAAGTGTAATCCTCTGTAATCATGGTCTCTCATGTAACTCTGGTTAGTCCATCTTATACTTGGCCAAATTTGGACTTAGTCAAATTTTGAGACCAAGTGTGAGTTACATCAAGTGGAGTTACACTCCATTCTGTGTAACCCCGAGTGGAGTTACATACCTCATCGTGTAATCCAATGTAACCCCAAGTGGAGTTACACACCTTGTGTAACCCCGACTGGAGTTCAGTTCCATATCACTCTCAAGAGAGGTGGGGAATATTTGGCATGCTGGAAATCGGCGTTACCATCTTGTCTAAAATATAACCAATCATAGGATCAGAAGGTATGCTGGTAATACCTGTAATACCACCATAATTAAGCAAATACAATACAACAAAATATATGTTTAGCGTTTTTAGACTTGACATGGAGGTTGTTTTTGAGGAACATCATTGCCTGTGTGCTAGTTGTACCTCCATTGGATAGTTTGCAAGTATATGGTATTGAGATTATGACTCCAACTGCTCGAGTAAGAGAATTGGATGCTATGTAAGTGTCATTTTGTAAATGTTAACCCTTAACTTCCTATGCGACCCGTTTTAGGTCGCGCTGTCTGGGGGACCATCCTAACTTTTGCAGATGAACTTTTTTGACATTCATTCCTCTTGAGCATTTATAGCGCATGGGGTGGCCCACTTGCTCCAATTTATTGCATGCCATTTGGAGCAGGCATGCCCCCTCCAGATTTTTCTAAAGGGACAGGGGTCAAAAATTTATTGGGTGGAGGGGAGTTGACTAGAAACGTGGGCATCCCTCAGTGGGCCATTGAAGCATACCAGGCCAGTGATGCCAAAATTGTTCGATGCTACTCAAGCTATTGAATTTCCGTTTTCACAAATAGATTCTGTTGAAAATTTTCCTGATGCTTATGGACCAGAGGGATTTGTGGAATTATGGTTTTTGGGATGACATGGTTTGGAGGTAAGTTTTAGGCTTGAATGTGCTTGCTAGGGATGGACATGTCAACCCTCGCCAAAACACATACAAAGCAGCATATGCAGTAAAATGTTGGTTTGATGTGAAACTTGGCATGCAATTTGCATTTGCACTATACATTATGAAAATTTGGGGTAGCCCATTTGGAAAATTCAAAGATCCCCTTAACCCCTAATGGACGAGGCGACCCGTTTCGGGTCGCGTCAGGGTCGCGTCAAAAATCATCCACGATGGCAAATCGTTGGATGACCTTGGATGAAAAAACTTTCTGAACGAAAGTTGTGCACCTTGATGTCATGCACCTTCCTGTCTTTATGGCACCCTAAAATAATGAAAGTCCTGCCGTCAGTAATTTTTTTAGTGTGCAGGGGTGCCCAAAATTGGTCGTCCAGCAGCTTTGACTTAGTGACGTGGTAGGCTGAAGGGGTGACAACAAGGCAAAAGTACAAATGGAAACAAATGCAAATCTCTACCTGAATTTTTGTTAGAATTCTGAATTTCTTTTTGGAGGTAGTAGTTCATCATTCAAGGAACACTTTCACCGCAACAATTGTGATTCCAAGGAAATTTCGACCCCCTAAGCCTGAATTACATGTCATTTGAGCTTCATGGTGTGTTTTGACCCCCCTGTTTTTCCATACAAAGCAACCGTATCAAGATTTTGGAATTCTGCTTTGAAATTTTGCAACGCAACATGCTTTAGGTGCCACATAATTGGAATCTGGATGGGGTCTTGCGAGGAAAAAATATTTTGTCGATCCAATTTCCTGGTCAAACCATTTTTCCACTCTAAATTTGGAATGTACCCCAAATTTGGGGCTTGCAAATTTCTTATAATCTTCGAAACGACACGGTGGAATGAGCTGAAATTTTCACAGAAGTTGGATGAAGTAGGTAGCCTCCCATTCATACGGTTCATCCCTGTGGATGTTAGTTTCCTGAGAGATATACCCTCATCCGTGAGGGTATGTCCTGTTTTGGAGGGGGCCCACCAAAAACCGCCTCGTCCATTAGGGGTTAACATGCTTGGTCAAAGAAAATAAAGGCTTTTTTCGAACCAAAAGAGGAAAAAAATAAAATTCCCAAAAAACCAATACAGTCTCTCAAACTCAACAGTGAAAATTCCTAAAATGGTGTAAAGGCCAGGTAGGCATGTATGTGTACAGTCAATTCTTGTGGATGAATGTTGGTAGGTGGTTAGCCTTCCGTTAGTTCAAAGGGGTAGTAATTTTTGGGAGTGAAAAAATTCACCTTGTAGGAAGTTAAGGGTTAATGTGCTTTAATACAACCTCCCTAAGTGTGTTAACATTGTCTAAATGTTATTTCTTTGTCTACTCCCGACCAGTAACATTTATCCAAGGCAGACTCTACTCATTCTTCTCCCCCCCTTGAGAGACCGTACTTCCGCTGGACCCATGGCTATGCAACTGCGACACGCAGGGAATACCTTCAAGCTCTCGTGTGAACCTTGAATAGGCCATCGACTGATCCACCAGTGCATCAAATGGACCCATGGCTGTGCCACTGCTTCTCAACTGATGACCAAGGTCGACACTCCACGCAGCGTCAACACTGATGCACAAGTCAACCGAAAGCAGTACGTATGCCCATATTCATAAACAAAATTTTCTACGCGTTATTACAACATTAACTTTGGTACTCTTCGAGTCTTCCCTCATCGCTCCATGATGACGTCCGGTAATACAACATGAGCTCTGGGCCTCGATTAGTTCTACCGGCAACCATGCTTGTCAGTTCTTGACAAACTTCCTCTACGACTTCCCCAGCGGATTGGAGATGATTATCTCTCAAATCAACACCCACCTTCTACCCTTTGGATTGTGCACACTCCACACCAGTCCGTGTGTTCAATGGGTAAGTTTGAGAAATTGACATGGATAAGAAGGTTGAGATTTGTTGCCTTCCCGAGGTACCAGTCCCAAAAGTCAATGGCGCTTCTTCCCAATTAGTTACTCTTCAAATGATTCCAGAGGCCCCATCGAGCCCACTGGCTTTAACCCTTAAAAAGACCCTGGGGTGGCTGGAAATTGGCTTGGAAGACCACACCCCCTAGCAGGTTTGGGACCATAGCTCTAGATTTGGGACGAACCAGTCTTGTCCACGGTAGGGTTGGATGCCCACCTACCTTCCGCATCCAATGCCACAAAAAAAAAAAGGAACCACCCGTTGGATCTCCGAGATTATAAAGTTTGATCTTGGGCCAATGGTGAAATCAACATAGACGGTCTCTCTCAAATGTTGTATGGCAAAATAAACCGCAGAAATGTTTTCCAAACAGCATGGGAAATTGGGAACGGATTCTAGTCCATAATCAAGTCAAGCATATGTAAGAATTTTTTTACTTCAAAATATGCAGATTTGATGGGGCCTCCTTTGTACCTGACCCCAATGGGGTAGTGAAGTTGTGAACAATAATGCTGGCTATTCTTCTTTTGCCATCCAATAGCCACCCTTGCTAAAAGCAAAGTAGGTATGATCAAAGCAAGACTGCCAAATTTGCATACCATCCCTTTTCTAAATCAGAAATAGCAAAAATAGAGAATTTTGGCTAAAACCCAATTCATCCCTCTAACCAAATATAGTCAGTGGCCACATTTGGGGAACACACCGAATTTGTGATTGAAGTCCAACTAAATGTTGCAGAGAAAAATACCCAAGTCCTGAAATGTTGGTCAAAGTTGTGTGTATTGTTTGCAAGGTCATATAAAAATTTGCCAAATCCTAGAGATACAAAAACGGGAAGGCATCTTTGCAAAGTGAATACAAGTTAAGTGCAAGACCCAAGTGGGAGTTGAACCCACTGGCATGCCCAGCCACCAAGTGCCTCGCATGTGGGCCAAAATTACAAAATACTGGCTACACCATAACACTTGCCCCCTTTACAGATGAACATGTAATATCACGAGGGTGATCAATGTGTCAAACGGGTCAGCTACGTGGCATATATGAACATGAGGGTAGTGTCATGAATGACATCTCATACAATTCCAGATTTGAGGATGTCACCACAAACCTCTTTGTTTTTTTCGCTGATGTCTTATCCAATGCATGCACTTGAAGATCTTGTGTTAGAGTAAGTATTGATCCTCTGACACTAGACCTTCAGGCCCATGCTTTGAATGTAGGCCACCTCAAGATTATTAGCTGGTCATGCTTATTACTTCCAGGCTACTGTATTCTCGATCAACAAAATCTCCATGCTCACCTCACACACACCAAAGCCTCGTTAATCTCTGGATTTGTCCTCCTTCTTTTGTTTTTCTTTTACACACTTGTATGAAGATCCATACTGAAGCTACTTACCAAAATGAATGCGATCTCTGCATATACATTATTTTCATTGTTGTATGAAGAACATAACAGTGTGCACACACAACTAACTTAACCCAAGACTAGACTATTTGCAACACTTTGAGCAAGCATTACAAAATGTCAGAAATAATCTCTTATATAACAAAATCCAACACTTATTGCTGCAAGTTATGGAGAGAATGGAAAATATTAGAGATCGATGATGAATGTTTAACCTTCCTTTCAGTTTGCATACCATGCAATGTCCCTGTGTGGATCTCAAATGGCCTATCACGCCATCGCTTCCGGCTGTCTTTGGTGTAGCTTTTCTCCAGCATAATGAAAACTTGTAACAGTAGCTGGTCTGTCACGAACAAATTATCGCCTTCATTGCATACAAGTAAGCATTTAATTAGAAATGTAGTTGAAAGAAGAAGTGAAAACCACTGCAACTTATGGTGAAATAACTTATTAGGGCTTCTCTCCTGTTCGTCACTCTCTTGTAAGAATATCGTAGACAATATATCAGAAAATGGATATTGTCTTCAGGTTGAAGGGGCAACATAGAATGATCACAGGTCGCATCTATCCAAAGTACGCTTGCCCAGTGGATACATTTGAAGGATTAGTTGAGCACTGGAAACATTGGGGTGGGGGGAGATTCCCTATGGTGACCTAGTCTACCATACACACGAGAAAATAAGATAAATGCAGATGGGTCGAACTATCCTTGTAAAGCAAAAGACATAAATAGCTGGTCTTACACATTCCAGATTTCCACTAGAAACTCTGAACATCTTTTCTGGCATTGAGTGTTTGGGTGCATATTGAATATTTCTGTGGCAAATCGATAGTTCCGCGCTGAACCGTCGTTTGTTTTATTTCCGCGGATTCAGCATTTCCTGCATGAATTCGTAGTTCCGCGCGGAACTACGAGGTTCGGGTTTTGCTTCGGGTTAAGTTCGGGTTAGGTGCGGGCGCAGAATTAAGGGAATATTCTAAAAAATTGAGTATTATTTCTCTTCTGCTCACAACATTTTCAGCTCACGCTCACCGTAAACATTGCCTCATTGTAAGCTAGCCAATAGTAAACATGTACCATGTGTTCTAATGTTCATGTGACCAAAGAATCTTAACTCATCCAACCAGATAGGTGCAGATTTTGAGAATGTTGAAATTGTATATGTAATATGGCAGCCATGATGGATCGTTGGGAAGATAAATAGATATCTATATACCTAAGTGAAATCACGGGTTACAGCAATAGTTGACTCAACCCTTCCACCCAAACAATCCTCCCACTGTGCACTCCCCATTGATACAAAGACAACCCATTGAACATAAGATTTCCTTTAATAGTCTATTAGTTGTGCTAGAAAATACGTCAAATAATGGCTGGACAGGAATCTTGGGAGGCTCTCATTGCAGGGGAGAGGGAAGAGCTGAACAAAGAGATCTTCACAAAGGGTGGGGCGTGCGGCAACTGCAGCCCGCCTCGAGAAGTGTGCGGAATCAACACACAAGTGGGGCCCCGACGGAAGCAAGAGTTTTGTCACCCGATTCGTGAGTGTTCTTTCCCTTGTCCTACCCATTCTTCTTTTTTAGCTTCTCCTTCCATCATGAATTCTTACCTGTCATTGCATTTGTATGTCATGTGCAGAAAAAAAATGTTTGAGAGGCCTCCCTCCGCCGTCGAGCATGACTTTGCCAAGACGAAGGGGTGGAAGGCCCTTGTAGCCTCAATGGCCAAGGCACCACAATTGACGGAGGATAGTGCATCTGTAGGGGTGGGGATGGGTAGTTCAGTGGCTCAGCCGGATGGGGGAGAGCCAGTAGTAGGGGGTGGTTCGAAGGATGATGTAATCTCGGACTCGGTCTCATCATCCTCCAAAGTGGAGGCCCAGTGTAGCTTGCATTCCTCGGACGAGTACTCCTATGACTCAGGTGATGAGGAGTGAGGGATGGTTCCCAGTTAGAGACATGTACAGGTAGTACTCGCTTTATGTATATATATTTTCAGTTGCCATTCGATCCTCATTCTAACCTTAATGGACATGTGGATTTGGTGGGTCGACCTATATATTAGAATACATGCAATTCTTGCAAGCACGAAGCACACCCCAACCCCCGAGAAACAAAAAACCCACACCAACCCCAACCCCCGGGCGACGCCCTTGCGACGCCCCCCTGGGGTCCGAGACGCCCTAGCGATTCCCGGGCGTCGCAAGAAAACCACCCCGTCTTAGAGCTAGCGACGCCCCCTGGGGTTTGCGGCGTCTCGACGACTCCCGGATGTCGTAGATAAAAAAATACCCACCCCTGGAGCTAGCGACGCCCCCTAGGGGCTGCGACGTGCGTTCGATTCCCTGTCGACGCAAGCGAACTGCCCCCACTAGTGGGGGCCTTGCGACGCCCCAAGCTGGCGGCAATATGGCCTTCGCGATTCCCGGGTGTCGCCAGTCCCCCAGGCGCTGAGACCCCATTTGCGATGCCCCCGCGTCGCACGGGGCAGGGGCATTCTTGTCCTAGGTAGCGACGTGGAGGCGATTCCGTCGCGTCGCCATTTTTATAAATGGGCGACGTCGTTGCGACGTCCCCTCAACGCAGCAGGAGGCATGGAACCCCTCCCTCGGCCTTCGTTGCGATTTCCAGAAGTCGCAACGTTGCGACGCTCTGTAGGGGCTGCGTCTTCCCGGGGTCGCAGGCCGTGGCCGGGGGGTCCGGGGTAATTAGCGATTCCCCGAGGTCGCTAAATTTGCGACGTTCCGGGAGCGACGCTGACCGTCGTCGCGGCAATTTTGTGACGTCGCAGATTGCCCCCGGCGCGCCCCGGGCGCCTTAGAGTATTTCCGTCGCTAAGCGCGGCGTTTGGAGGTCGTTGAGGCATCGCTACCCCCCCCCCCAAACGTAGTAGTGATATGAGTTGGGTGCCACAGCCGGTGACAAGTCAAGTTACCACATGTGAGTGCATTTTGCTAATATAGAATAGAGAGAGCAAGATGTTGGATCCTAAAACAGGAGGAGCTGAGGCATGCATGTGTTCGGTTGAATGAGAGAAGAAGGGATCATTTGGACTATTCTCGTCACTAGAGAAAACCCAACAAAGTGCAGTGGTGGTGAAACCGTGGGATTATATATGAAGGAGAGAGAGACACCCACAACATGCAAAATACATATCAAACACTCTTAAATGTGACACCGACTCTCTCTGCGAGGTTATCCTTCAAGAAACCATAGCTATCTTTACTCCTACAATTAGTTCCAGAGGACAATTGTTATCCAGAGCTGTAAAACTTGAAAGTACGGATACATAATACTGTAATGAGGAAACTTTAATGCACATTGTTTGCTGTGATATTATATTCAATTGCTCATAAATTGCTCTTCCAATAATGTAAGATATTTGAAGGAACTGTAGTTACCAAATGGGTGACCAGAAACGACGTTAGAAATTCTCAGCTCCCTTTGCCTAGTCTTCTTCTCGCTCAATGCTCAGTTACTTGGAATTACAGTGGGGCCTAGAGCCATTTTCACAATTAACACCTGTGCTTTTTAAAGAAATTACATTCCAGCCCCAGGGATGATGGTTCAATGGTTGACGGATCGGTCGCAGATGAATGCAAATGAAACCAAAATAAAACACATACAGACAGGCTTCTCACAAGAGGCACTGCCAATGCAGTGTGAGGACACCGATGACACACTTCGGCACCCGCAGTTGAAGCTGACAATAGCCTTGAGCTTCTACTCAGCGGCAACACCAACAGCATAGAATGTCCACCTCCTTCACTTTCTTCTGTACAAACCCACAGATGATCTCATCTCTTGAAGGAACAAGGAGTCCTACTCCAAATACCCACTTCACTTCACTTTTCTCCTCACTTGCTCCTATGGCTATGGCGGACAAGAAGGAGGCAAGGGAAACGGGCAGGGGCAGGGACCGATTGTTTAGAACTAAAATTGCGCGCTAACATTTTTGTGCGGCAGGGATAATGTTAGTTGGAGCAACATTTAGGAAAGCCTGCGACACCTGCTATTAGCAGGCATGCTACACTAGCAAAGTGGTGCGGGCGGGGAGGTTGAGTTTTTCATGAGTGGTGGGCAGTGAGTAGTGGAATATTCCTTTCCATGAGCAGAGGCATATTTTGAGATCAGCCATTCTGTGCGGCTGCCCTGTAGCCACGGCTAGTGGTGGCTAGTTAGCCACTAGTGCGGCCGGGGCGTTAGAACGTCGCCACCCGGGAAGTTGTTGATTTCTTCTTCTCTAGGAACCAGCATCATTGGGTTTGTCCGTGCATTGATAACCATCTCCAAAAAGGATCCTTGAAGTTTAGCCTTAAACTTCCCTTAGTTCGCAAAGTAATCAATAACAAATCTTTGCAAAAGTTGCATTTTTGCCAGCACACAATCTGTAAGATCTGTTTTATATTGAGAAATTTGTCACGATAAACGTTCCAGATAATTGAGTGCTATCTTGTACAAACTCAAGTGATAATTATCTTTACAAACTTCTCTACATGAGATGTAATAACTGTTCCACGTACATAGTATTTGCTTTCAAGCATTTTTGTGTAGGAACTTTAGGGCCAACTTCCATGTCCCGGCCGTCGGCCAAGATTGCACTAGATGACAAAAATGACACCGTGCTTCCATGTGTTAATTTTCGCTGGCACCGAGATATCGGTGGCCGACATCGGTGAGCGCAATACCTGGGAATTTGGCGCCAGAGTTCATGGCTGATAACCGGTAATCGCTTTTGAACTGTTGTACTGGTTATATGTCTCTTCTACCTGATGTGAAGGTCACTTTGAGCACATTGCTTGCCGGGACCCGCCACACTCTTTGCTTGTGGGACCCACCCTTTGCCGGCTCAATTGGTCTGGGCCTTGGAGAGCGAGGTAGACCTACTGCCTGATTGCTTTCAAACCCTATGCACATAAAAGCAACCATCCATGCCACCAGTGGGCCATACACCACCAACGTCGGCTAACTTTGGATAACTTGGCGGGGAGGGCCGGGACATGGAAGTTAGCATCTCATAGTTCATCTGGAATGAGGCCAAGCTAAATGATTTAGAAAATTAGTGACAATACTCATGCAAAATTCCGTGAAGAGTTTTGCCACTAATGTGGTACGCTGCTCCTTGGACGTTCCGAAGGACACATAGATATCGCGCTCGAACCACTATACCAGAAATGACTGCACTGCCCTGCGGCCTTTGCTGCTTCATCCGTGAGCAACCAAAAACATGATTTGTGCAGGCTTGGGTAGCAGGTACAGGATCCCTTGGACAGAATAAGCATCAGGTCGTTGCGAGAGAGATGTGATAACCTCTAGGAGGGTTCCCACACCTCCATCACTTGCAACTTGGTCTCCACGGCATAGGAGGTGTGGATGGAGAGAGAGAGAGAGAGAGCGTGCAAATCCCACACTTTGTCAGTTGCCTTCCGGACATTCTTAACTCCTGAATCTGAAGAATTTGAGTTCCTGCGGGTACCTCTAATAATCAACATACAAGAAAACTGACAGGTCTTGCAAAACTCCCAGTGGTTCCAAGTGAGGTGTGCAAAAAGCATAGCCCTGCACTGCAATCAAGGGCAGCACTTCTTTTACTTTGAAATAGTGTGCTGTACATTAATAATTGTATCGAGGAGCCTCAATGTCTTTAGGCCAGTTGAGAGTCTCGTTGTCTCTCCCTCTCTCTCTCGCTATTGAATGTTTGTGGGGCAACACTGTCCTTAATGTCTTTGGGCTGGTGACCCCCAGCAAATGCTTTAGCGTTTGCCTATGCTCGACCCGAGCTGAATGCCAATACATAACTAACTTTTAAGACAACTGTACTTGATGACAAGGGTCAGGCGATAGTACATACACATATAAAGCTCACTGACGTCCATGACCTATTCACATCTCGAGCTATTCCTAGAAAAAAACCTTGTCGACATCTTCTACATGACGGGCAAAGATGCCTATGTGGGTGACCAGCAGCTGGCACCTCCCGTATGATCTACTTGCCAAGGTACTCGTATTGGTTTAGAGGGGCTGCCGAAACCAGGAGCTGGCAGATGTGTCCATGGAGATTAGTGAGCCTCCGAGATCCTATTGATGAATGGGGGCAGTCCCAAGTTGTTGATGGAACGGAGTCTGGCTCACCAGCTGCAACATGTTGGTCCAATAGTCCTTGCTCTCAAAGCTCCCCAATTCCGGCCATGCTGGTGATGAGCAACTCTTGGAAGTAGGAACTCGTACATTGTCCACAAGATCAAGCAGTAGCTCTGGTGCTAGCAGCGAGGAGTAGGAGTTCTCGGTCAAGGCACTTCCAGTAGTCTGTGGACTCTCAATTGACAGTAAATCGGCCTCACTTAGGAGACTGCCGGAAGGGATTGCATCCACAAGGCTCACCCCTGGAAGCACTGGTCTGACAACCGCGCCCTCAGCCCTGAACCGCTTCATTGCAGATTCGATCATCTGCGGCTGCTGCCAAAACCCATGCCCAGTAGAGCTCTTGACACTGTCTGGATTTGCGCCAAATAATGAACTAGCCTGTAAGCTGGAGGGAAACGTAGGACTACTTTCTTCTGTCAGACCACCATTTTGGTACGATAATCCAGAAGATGGGCTCTGCAGCCTATCGCGCGGGAAAATTGGCTCTGCTTCTTGAAGATTTTCAGAGGCATTGTTCCCAAACTGGCTTGAATGTGCATCTAGCGAGCACAGAGTAGAAGTCGGTGACATGTGATCCATTGCCACGCTTGAATGGGATGCCTTCGACACCGCCTCACACAAATGATTTAAAAAAATGGGGCCGCCCTGGCTGTCAAAGGAATGTAGACTACTATGGCTGGAGTGTGAGTCAGAGGCTGGGGAGGCAGCACTTGGCATTGCAGAATCATAGACATTTACTGCAGGACCTTGCAAAGATTGTTCCCAATCTTGCAGAAACCTCTGAAAATCTACACTCGCCGTCGGTTTGTCAAAATTTACTGTACCAAACTGCTGCCGCAGTGATTCTGTGACTTGGGACTTCCATGTCCTCATAAACGCAACAGAGCCGAGCTGAGCAGGATTAGCGACAAATGTGGAGCGTTCCTTGCTTCCCATCTTGAAATATTCGCTGGCAAGTCTGGCTTCCGCTTCTATGCGCGCGCTGTCCCACTGGGACATATGACTTAACTTGGAAGATAACAATGGCTTCACATCGGGGTTGTCCAGCACAAGGTCTGACTTGGCTTTGTGTGTCACTGGGTCTATCCCCATCTGCATCAGCCGCTTTTTCAAGTGGGTATTCCAGTAGTTTTTAATCTCATTGTCTGTGCGCCCTGGCAAATGCGCAGCTATGGCTGACCATCTGCACCCACGTAAACACATTTTCGCCAGGTTAATAACATTCCTTACAAGAAGAGACGGCAGTGCAGTGTGCCAGCATCATGCAACCCAGAGCAAGAGAGCGATAGGGACTTTGCCTCGAACACAAGCTGGCACTTGCTGGGTTCCTCATACATGTAGAGTACAAGAGACAAAGTTTCCAGCTGGTAGAGAACACAAACCTATTTCCGAGAATGGCATGGAGGTGAATAATCATTTGCTCTTCTTCTAGAGAAAACCGCCCGCGCTTTATATCAGGCCGCAGGTAGTTCGTCCACCTCAATCGGCAGCTCTTGCCGCATCTTAGTAGGCCTGCACAAACATCCAAAGTCCAATCTTTCAGTGGGCCTGTCTGTGGTCGTCTACAGTATTAGCTGGGTAGGCGTCTAACCAACAGAGTGAGCAGTACTTCAAGGATCATACAACGGCAGAAGGCTGGTCTGAACCCTGCACCACATCTAGGACAGTCTTGCATCAAAGCACGGTCGACACAGGAGAGGAACACACTCTAACACACGACTCACCGTTCGCACAATTCAGCCTATACATATCAACATTACTCTACGACTTGCGTGGTTGCTACGAGCCTGTGACATCTCTTCCTGTCCTAGATCCCCCTCACAATAACAGTGCGCTTATTTCGAGATTGAGGCGAGACATACCAGCGTGTTTTGGAAGAGCGCGCCAGCTGCCATGGCCATGGCGTTGGATGTAAGACACCAGCTTCTGGTCCTCATCAGGTGTCCAGGGGCCCTTTTTTAGCCCTGTCTTCTCACAGCAGGGAGCTCTTCCCATCGTACAAATATCGGAGAAAAACCGGAAGCAGGCGCAGTTGCCAAACCTCCTCCTCACACTTCTAACTTTTAACTGCTTCCAATCCTACCTCACCACCAGTGATCAGCTGGCGCAACTACGGCGCGTGGGTGCAGCCCAACGAGCAAGCAGCTGAGAAGAAGTACTGCAGATGGGTTGCCGCTCTTGTTTTTTGTGTACATGTTACAACACAGTGCCACAGTGCAGGAAAGCTCTATCTCAAGCTGGGGAACTTGGGCTGGGAAATTGTGAATGTGGCTTCACAGTGGGGGGCATTTGAGGAAGAGACGGGGACGAAAAGATCGCAGAGAAGAGAGGGCTGCGAGCGATCCCACAGGTACGGCTCCATCGCATTCATGGTACGCTGCAGTCAACTCTTGCTCCACGCGCGGTCGTCTGTTCACCGTCGATTAATCCACACGGCCTTTCAGATGCTGCAACGTGTCCCGAAGAGGCTCTTTCTGGTCGGACTCTTCTCCGTCGTCTGTCCCATCCGTCGGTCAACCAGAACTCCCCCTCTCCAAGATCATGGAGAAATGGGATTTGCTTTGTTTGGGGATAGGTCACGGGTGGACTGAATATGAAAATGCATTGCCTGGAGGGTGGAATGGCGCAGGCCGCTGCCGACTGCCTCGCCTGCTGCATGCAATCATGACGCCACTCCATCCTTGCGCTGTAATGCCTCCACTTACGCACTTGGCAAGCATTGCTAATTCTACCTTTAGCGTCTTTGATCGAGGGCGAGTCCTTGAAAACTACATCAGGCTTCCTCCTGCACACCTAATTACATCAATCCAAATGATGTACACTCAGATTCGGCTGTCTAGTTTTGCAGAAACATGTGCCAGGCTTGTCTTTACATCATTATCATCCAAGTACACACACACATTATATCCAAGGATCGATATGTGACTTATTTACCTTGTTTGCATTGTGCAGACTCCAAATCTTGGATTATGCGACTTGTCTTAGAGCATCCCCACCCTTCTCACTGAAATGGCCCCTCTATGCCTATTTTGGAGGGGTTGGTTCAGGACTCTGGAAAGGTGTGTGAAGGGGTCGGCTGCTCATAGCCACACCCTTGACGCGCCTGTACCTTATGTTCCCAAAGTTCTCAGTGACGTTCTCAACGCTTCTTATCACGTTCCCCACCTACTGCTTGCCTTCGTCATTCCTGTGTCGCAGCTCTTGTCTTCGGCTGGAAGGGAAGTGAGAGGCCGGGAGGCACGCTCTGACATGTCCATGGTAGGGGGGACGAGTTCAGGGACGGATTCAGTGAAAGAGAGGCAGTTCAGTACCCGCCCTGAACGGGTATATGGTAGGGGGGCAAGGGTGTGGTACGTTTGGCGGCGATTTTGAACCTGTATACGAGAAGTATGGGTGCAGGGGTCCATAGAGGCGTAGAGTGGGGATGCTCTTAGGACTTTCAAGATAGCTTCAATAATATAAGGTTTTCTGGTCTGCGTCCGTCTCCTGGCTTGTTCGGCTTGTCCAAAGTTGCATGTCTTCATGGCACCCTCACTGATTGCGTTACATCCAAGAGAATAAGTGATGGTCTGATTTGTGGGTTATTAGTGTGCATGTCCAACTCCTCCTGCTTGTCTTTGCGTCTTCATTAGTCCAACCGCATTATATCGAGGTGTATGATGAGTGGATCCCTATGTGATTTATTAGAACTATTGCATGGGAGTCCGTTCAATCTTTACTCATCATCAGTCTGTATTGGGATGGTTGGGCCGAGAGTATAAACATAAATTTTCTAAGAAAGCTGCGATGTATTATTCATTCACTGGCAGCGGCTGGGTATTTGATGCATGGCCATGAGTCGGAGAGAAGAGCCTAATGCGGAGATTTAATTATCATTGAATTGATAAGCAGTTCGGTGTAGGAAGTGCGACAAGTTATTAGCCGACAGCAAACCTTCCTCATCTTCCAAGCTATGAGCATTTAACGTTGCAAGTAATAAAAGCAAGTGAAAGGTGGGTACTAGATAGTAGAAAGTAGAAATCCGATCTGAAGCACCGACGGGCAGTGTAGTCACGGAGTCACATCGCTGAGACAATGGAGCCTCTCCGTGGCAGCAGCTGCAGCGGCCCACGGAGGTGCAGGAGCTGCGGCTTTTAGGACCTGGGCCATGCCTTTATGGCAAACCTGTAGTGGGCAAGTCTGTGCAGGGCGGTGGAAGAGAAGAAGTGAGGCGATGCGTTTACTTCCGAGGTTGGACCACGCCCACCTTCTGCTACCAGCTGGCTCCTCCTCGAGCCGGAGCGTGTCGGACAAAGTCGTCAACCGCGTAGACTCCCTGGTCCAATCCAGCTTTTTTACAAAGCAAAGCAGTTCACCCCTGTCTCGTGGGATTTGGTAAACCCTTGTCAACTCCACAGGACTCTTGTTGGGGAATCGAATTTGCTACATTGGTGATGATGTTGGGATCTGCTGACGCAATCCAAGCCACAAGAGTGGAAAAGTTGTCAACCCTACGAGACCCTGGTTGGCGAATCTGAGATGATGGATGGTGGTTGGGCGAGTATCACTTTTTTTAACCCTTAAACGACGAGCTGTTTTTTGGTGGGCCACCCCCAAAATCGTATATACCTTCATGGATGAGGGCATATCTCGCTGGCCGCAAACATGAAGGGAAATGAACCTTACAACTTTCATCCTACCTACTACATGTTTCTACCTGAAAAATTGCAGAGTTTTTTACCGTTCCAATTGGTATATTATAATAATTTTGTATTGTGGTTTTTTCAAGTCCATCACATTTCAGCTTGAAAAATCTTCCCACATGAACAAAAGACAAATGAAGGGCGAGGAAAGCCTGCTTTGCTATTTTTCATGAATTTTCGACGACCAAAAATACTTGAAACTCCATATCTCCCACACCGCAAGTCCAAAAATTATGAGACCGAGTCGTTGCACCCCTCCTCATTGAGAGTTTTCGAACGGTACCAAGCACCATGGCTGGGCCCGCGGTTTGGGAGATTTCAACGCTACAAAACAAAACAAAACAAAACAAGCTAAACAAACTAACAAACTACCTTATATATTGATGTTGCAGATTTTTGCAAAGTGAAACGAATTCAAACACGGCAGTAGTCACATCTGTCACCTCCCTCTCAACCATGGTTACCTTTGTGCTCACACAAATAGTACTCCAATGGAACCCTAAACTATTAAGTGTTTGTGGCTCCTTTGGTGTAGGTCTTGAGGCGGGCCCGCATTAAGACACGCCCTGGTCTTGGGATGGGCCCACAGATAGACACGCCCTAGGTGAGATGTGCTAAAAACTTTACAAATAGTGGCGGGCCCTTGGGGTTGGACATGGCCCTTGACCGTGACATGCGCACCCATTTAACTTCAAAGAAAGTATGACGCCTCCCGAAGGATGCGTAACTTATGGAGTCACTTCCCCCGGAAGGGCTACTACCTTCCGCTAGGAAGGGCTACACCTTCATGACACACCAGACCGTGGTTTGAACCCACAACCACATCCAACTTCATACCTACTAGAGTAGCCTGTGCCGTTGGCCCAAGTGTCAAGTGTCATTTAAGCCCAAGTGCACTCTCCTATGTATGCAAGTTGTCAAGTTAAATAAGCACAGTGTGAAACTAACTAGAATAAAGCTAGTTATTTGTATTTAACACTTGGATTTAGGTCAAGTGTTAAATGAGGTGTCAAGTTTAGTTTGACACCTGAACCGTTATCTTCACGAGAGCGTCAGTCGCGCAGCTCATCTCTCTCGAGTTGAGCCTGCGCGACTGAGCTCCTTCACGCTTTAGAATCTGAGTGTGCTTATGTAGGGAGTATAGGTTGTTGTGGGGTGGAGTTCCCATAGCTTGGGGTGCCCCTGGCTCGACTATTATCTTAAAGAGTGATGCTGCTGGATTCATGTTGTTTCTTGTGTGAACAGTGTGTTCTTAGCTTTCTTATCACTCGAGAGAGATGACGCTATCTAGATTTCTAGTGCTAAGCTAGATACAATGTTTGTTTTAGCACTATTATAATATATCTTGGGGCAGGAGTCCATCTGGCCCTGCTGTTGCCATGGGTATGCGCTTGTTGTTTACACATTGGCGTTGGTGGTGATCAGGGTGTAGTTATCCTGTTGTGGTGGCGGGTGCGCGCGGGGCCCTGGCAGCCCTGCTGCCTGAGCGCTGGGGCAAGCTGAGCACCCAGTAGTAGGCCAGTCGTGCCCAATTTGTTGGTCCGTTGTGTTGCAGCTCAAGAAGGGCCATTGGCTTGTAGCCCATTCTGGCTTGCAGGCATATTGCTGGATTCACCGTGACCTGTAGAGCTGATGATTTTACTTGGCGGGAGCGGTAGCTTGTCAAGAACCAGGTTGGCATGAGTGTAGAAATTGGCCAAGTTGGCCCCAAGTTCTTGGTGATGGAGTTGCAGTGACCACTGAACTGTCTGCCTGCACCTGTGTTGCTGCTTGTCCCTGTGCGGAGTCTCCGGACGTGCTGTCGACGAGTCTCGGTGTTGCGCGCTCGGTATGGTGTGCGAGTAGTGAAGGTCGAACGAGAGAAGCAGAGCGCGCTGGATGGCGGGGCGCAGGGATGCACCATCTCTCCCATCCTTTGTTCCGCTGTTTTTATGGAAACACTTTGCTCATCAGTTTTTTTGGATCAAGAACCGAGGGTGCAGAACAAGCCTTTCACATCTTGTGGTGCTGGGGGGAGCAGGAAGAGAGAAGAGAATGTGATTGGTAATGTTGGGGGACTGTAGAGAGGATTGAGAGATGTACTCAAATGGAGCAGCAGATTATGGTTTTCACTGATGCGTGATGTTTGCTGCTGACTGCTGCTTGCTGACCAGATTAAGGACTGGGTTATGGAGCTGAAAGCGGGATCGTACTTGTCAAGGCCCAAGTACGGAGTCCCTTCCAAGTGGGAGGTACGCCTCCTATGAAGCCTTCAGGGATCCCAACAAGATTAGGTCATAACACTTCGCTGTTTCTGTATGCGGGTATTCTATGCACCGTGAACTGTCTTTTGGCTTGACCAGCACCTAGTAATCTGGTCGAAGAAGGGGCCTATAATGGGAAGAATCGCCCTTTTGAATATCTGGCATGTAGGTCAGCACTGGAGCATGGAACAGCGCTGACTGGAGTTCTTTAAAGATCCTTCACAATGGTGCGACTGCAGCTTTGGCAAATATGCTTTATGTAGAACGTGAAGGAGTCTGTCAGGAAGGATATTTACTGACTCTGTTATTGTGAACTGGATTGTACCCCTAGTGGTTGAATGACGTAAGAGTCTTGGTTTTTCCTCGGAAAGAGGCTCTTACTGTCAGCAGCTTAGGTTGCTCTTTCTAAGCAGGGCAGGGAAGGAGGAAATTCGGGGTTTTTTCCCTTGTAGCTGGCAAGGTGCTTAGAATGGTTAAATAGCCATCCTCCGTCATTTGTTCTCTATATTGCCTTTGGAACCGTAGCAGTACTCACTGCCACACAGATTGATCAGCTAGCTCGGACTCGAAGCCAGTGGACAACAGTTCTTTTGGGTTTGAGAGCCCCTGCCAGTAAGCAAGGATCAGAGGGTAGATCTGCCACAAAGCCAGGCACATTGCAGAGTGGTCGAGGCACTCGTACTTCCGTGCACTGTAGCTGGGTTTCCACATAGCCGACGGGCTTGAAGAAAGGTTCCAGCTGGGGATCACTCAATTTGGACACTGCTAAGCTGGTGTGTGGGGCAGGCTTTGTAGGAACTTGCTTGCCAGCTTTACTTCAATGAAACTTGTGAGGGTGCCAAGGTGAAGTGTTGCTAAGGGGAAATGAGCTCCACGACCTCCATCGTCACCACTGTTTGTGGTAGAAGACAGTTGGGATTCCAAAGCATGGTGAGCTGTTGAACTCAAATGAAATGGAGGGGAACAGCAGGCACGTGGCCAGGGAACCTAGGAAACCATATAGAACTTAGGGAACGGGAACCAGTTACCAGATATTTTGGGTGTAACTTTAAATTTTTAAATTTGAAAACCTTTAAAAAAAAAAATTAAAAAAAAAAAAACCCTTTTGATCTAATTTAAATGATTTAGAGCGAAATTGGTCATATCTTTGTCAAATGGACTCTGTTTGACTCAGTTTTTGAGGGGATAGCTGCAGAAAGGGAAAATCTACCTATCTTGACCTGGTTTTAGTTTTTGGGACTCTGTTAAAAATCTATGGAATTTTTAGAGTGTGAGTGTGCCATGAAAGATCCACAATTCTGTTTCTAGAACCTGTTCTGGTCTACATGAGAGATAAATCTGGGGATGTACTCCTTGTATGGCTGGGGGAAATGAGGACGTCATTGAAGGGCAGGTCTCTTCTCTTAGCCTGTGCACACAAGGGGACAAGATTTATGTTTCCCAAGGAACTCAGACTGATTTGAGTGAGTGGAGAACAGTTGGACGAGTTGATTGCATACTGGGAGTCAGGCATTCAGTAGACAACAAACTGCTGTAGTAGTTGGCGTTGAGGGCCTCAATATCGCTTTGGACAGTCAGAACTCTGCTGGAGCCAACAGTTCTGCAGCTGTAGGTGAAATACCAAAGTGGGTGAAAGCTAGGTTTGGAACACAGCCAAAGACAGCCCCGGGGACCAAGGTGTTCAGCCACAAGGCCGTGGTGTACTGGAGCAGAGGAGCAGGAGCTACAGAAGTTTGTGCAATCAGACATGGTTGCAGCCGGACACGCTGCAAGGCAACCACGAGCGGGGGTTCATTGGCAATGACAAGTTTGTTTGCTTGAAGGAGATGCAGTCATTCGCAATGAGGACACCCGCAACCGTCTCAAAGCTTTCGAGTTGAGAGACTGTCACACCCTACCTTTTTTTTTTTGTGTTCAGTGAGCGGGAGATAGGGGAGTACTGCTTTGTCTCTACCTGGCAGAAAGAGGAGGAGGGTTGGTTAGAGCGAGCTACTGTAGCTTGGGACAAGGTTAGTGGCAGGTTTCTAGACATAGATATACCGCCTACACCTTACCATCATGCAGAGCGAGGCACTTTGAGAGAAGTCTGGCAGTTGATAGCATAGATCAGGATTAGATCTTGCTTGGTCGGGCTTCTATTCTTTCCCTCCATCTCTTTACTATTTTATTACTTTGTACTTGTAGTTGCCAAAGCCTCTCTTGGTGGAGGCCAGTCAGTCCGGGGTTTTGGGCTGGGGATATTCTGCAGGATCAGCATTGCAGATGGATTTTGGTGTGGGGGTGTTGATGTTTGATTTCTGTGTTTGGATCCCCCCAACACCTGCATGCTTGACTGTGCGCCATGTTGGTTTGTGTGGGCGCTTGCTTTCATAGGGATTAGGCCGGATTTGATCACCGGTCAATCCTAGAGTATGCTGTCGATGGTGAGGCTGGAGTGATGACCAGCAAGACCACCAGTGTTTCTTCTATGGTGAGACTGGGTTGATGACCAGCCAACCATAGGAGTTTTTGCAGTGGATGCAGGTGCAGGTGCCCTGAGCCACTGGGATATGACCCTTAAACTGCAACAGGTGCCTACCCGTGTCACTATTAGAATTAGTTCTAGAGCCTTATAGTGTCACGTGGGGGAGGTGCACATTGTGAGTGTCATCACGGAGTTACCCAGGGTTCTGAGGGGAGTACGGCTACAGGCAGTAGCATGAGAGTGGGTTCACCAGACGAGGTGTTCATTTCAGACCACCTTCACCTCCACCCTCAACTAGTGCAGAGTCAGACACAGACTCGGAGGCTTCATCAACAGGTGTGCAGTTTCATTCGCCATTGTTGTGGGACAACATGGATGAGATGTATGGAGCTACCAAGGGGCCTCGTAGGTACTCTGGAGCTGTGGGCACAATTGAGCTGGATGACTTTATCCAGGAGTTCGACAGCTGGTGTGATTTGCAGTAGATGCGCAATCCACAGCTGTTCACCCCATTCATGGCGTGGAAGGGACTGTTCCAGCATTTGGAAGGCCCGCCTATGGACGATTACCACGAGTTCAGGCGAGGACATGAAGCAAAGATTGAGGAGTGGAAGATGTATTGGTCACCTGACTACGTCTCCATTACTCGAGGCATGACGCGACCAGTAGCTGCATCAGTACCAATATCTCCCACTGCCAGTACTAGTAGTGGAACAAGTAGTGCCGGTACTTCTGCAGGTGGTATCAGTTCAAAAGGTGCTACTACTCCTCCTGCCACGACTACAACACATGTGCCTAGATTCAACCCGGTGGTGGAGTTCTTCCAGGAGTTGCGGAGGAACTACCAAGGTGTACGGACAGAGAAGCTGCGAAGTTTGCAAGACTTCCAGCGCAAACCCAATGAGAGCTTGCGAGAGGCCTACACTCGTATGAGGCGCTTGATAAGTGTGACCCAAGGGGTTACTGAAGCTCAGGCAATCCAGTTCTGGTATGGAATTTTGGACAAGGAGCTCAAGAGAAGGGTGCGGGATGCAACCCTGTTACAAGCAGCCCAACCCACATTAGCAGATGTGTTCCTGCTGGCTGAGCGGATTGAGCTCAACATGGTGGAGGAGCGAGTTTGTTACTATTGGATTGGCAAGGACATGTTGCACGAGGCGCAGCTGCCAGCCCACAGGCACAAGGGACTGCCCAACAGCGTGGTCAGGGGGGCAAGGTTCCCAACCCAAGTTCCATGGAGCTTATAGGGGACCTCAGGTACAGAGGCCCGTGGCATCTTTTGCAGGCCAACAGCAACCAGGGGTGATATGTTGGACATGTGGAGGACCCCATGTCAAGAGAGATTGCCCAGAGAGTGGCAGAAGGCCGGCACAAGCACAGCCTGCACAGTTGCAGTGTGGGCATTGTGGCAAGCATGGGCATGGAGATGCCCAGTGTTATGACTTGCATCCTGAGTTCCGCCCAGGCCAGTTCCAAGGGAACAATGGTGGCCGGGGGCGAGGTGGACCAGCCCAGAGAGGACGAGGTGGTCGGGCACGAGGTGCAGGCCAAGGGCAAGCTCAACATGGCCAAGGACGCGCAGGTCAGGGTGTTGACCAAGGCATGGCCAACCGGCTTCAGCAGCTAGAGCAAAGGCTCGCTGCCATGGCTACAGCTCAGGTGGTACCGGCTCCCAGGCGGGATGGTCCACCTCCTGCTCCTGAGGGAGAAGATATGGGAGGCATGGGATTCATGTGCGGAGCAGCACTACCACTAGTGCAAGTAGAGTCTGCTGCAGCCGTGACTCGAGGAGCATCACGAGTTCCTGAGCCACGAGGTGTAGAGGTGGAATTGGATCCACAGCATGGGGAGGCAAGCCGTCAGGCGAGGCTTCCTCAGTCATTCACATTGGCGGAGACAGTGTCGACGCCATCCATGGCACCTAGTTCTCGCCTGACTGTTACCGAGACGGAGGTTACTATGTCATTGGGGAGAGCTACACGTGCAGCACTGACACCTGCTACCAAGGCTAGTGCAGCCGGTGTGTTATTGGGGGCAGCCACCTCTGTGTATCAAGCCCCACTGTTCTCGGCAACCATGATTGCGACTGCCACGACTACACCATGGCAAGCGGCAGCTGCCTGGTTGACGGAGCTGCCAGCTATGCCAGCCTTTGAGCGCGCCATGGTGACACCTGGAGTTGTCTTGTTAGACAACCAGGGAGGCATTTTCACTTTGAGTGGACCGGCAGGCAAGAAGTACCGGCCACTGCGGGTCTTGTTGGACTCAGGAGCTTAGCCACTGATGTTGGGCAGAGCTGCTATTGCAGGTTTGGGCCTCATGGAGGCGGATATGGAGCCTTGTCCTTTCCAGATACATACATCTCTGGGAGGATCAGAGCAGGCTCGGGGCATGACACGGCGTGAGTTGGCCATTGGACTACAACCAGATCATCTACAACTAGATGGCTCAGTGATGCGAGCCAAGGCCATTATGACAGACGGTCTTACGATGTCCTTGGTGGGGGGCAGTGTTATATCCCATGGGCTTCACCCTGGACTTTTGGGAGGAGTCAGCATCCTACAGGCCTGGATGGCAGTCAGGGGATGGTCGTCGTGCACAGCTCTCTGTGACATTCATTGGGGGTATTGCGGCTGCCCAGCGGGGCAAGATGCCAACACTAGCTGCCTTTACAGCTGCAGTTAGTTGGCCTGGAGAGTTGCTGGAAGGCAATGCCCATGCAGAGGATGTGCCACCTCCAGCAGAGCAGGATGACATGCATGGTACGGTGGAGTTGCCTGCCATGGTTGCTCACACTCCATTATGGGGTACGAGCAAGGATTTGCAGCAGGCTGCTGATGGACGGGTACAACAAGCCTGGGTAGAGGCCTTCGTACCGTCAGGAGAAGAGGAGAGTGCGGTAATTGCACCAGGACCACCTCAGTTGTCGCCATTGGACACCACACCTCTTGTGTGGCAGTGCCCGGATGAAGGCATATGCCTTTTAGACTTGTTTGGCGGGATCAGCACTGGATTGGCTGCATACTGCAAGCAGGTGTACGAGTTCGACATTAGCTGTATGTGGAGAGGGATGAGACTGCACGATGCGTCTCATTGCGCCATGTTGCTCAGTTAGTACAGCAGTACCCTGATTTGTTGCCAGTGTCTGCAGTTCGTGGATACCAACAAGCCTTGCCAGCAGACATTTCGTTGCTGGGGGTGCAGGATTTGGAGCGGGTTGGCTCCATTGATCTGGTAGTGGCAGGTTGGCCCTGCCAAGGGCATTCATCAGCCGGCATGGCAATGGATTGCGAGACTCGAGGACGGGTCTGTTTTGGGAGATGGTGCGGGTTTTGCGCCACTTGCAGCTTCATCAAGCTGTATCTCCAGCATACATCTTGGAGAATGTGCCACTGATGGGTGATTCTTGGGCCAGGGTGATGGCCAGTGTGCTGTCAAGTCCGGTCGTGGCTTGGGTCAGCAGTGTTGCTGGATGCAGCTGCAGTGGGGTCATGGGCTCATCGTCCACGGCTATGGTGGACTAATTTGATGCCACCCGCACTGCTCAAGCGTGCATTTGATGGAGTGCAGCGGCCAGCACACCTCACAGTGGATAGCATTTTGGACACAGGGAGGCAGTCTCACGTGTGAGACACGATGACCGTTCGCCTTTGGCAGTGGTCAACAGGGTGGGTCAACCACGAGCAGCATTACCTATACTGCTCAGCTTCCTAGGATCCCATGCTTTTCGGGATGGTGGACCTGGCCTCTTGTGGGATAGCCAGTTGCAACAATTAGTGGAGCCCAATGCTGACGAGTGTGAGCGGGCAATGGGTTTTACTACTGGTACCACGGCGGTGCCATCTCTTTCTGAGGCATCACGTCGTCAAGTGTTGGGGCAAGCAATGGATCTCAATTGCTTGACCTGGATTATCAGCTTGGCTATGGCCGAGCAGCGCAGAGTACGGAGTACACTTCCCTTCATGGTCTCCCTGCCTACCGAGACGGTACAGGCAGTGAGTGGGGGCAAGCAGGTGAGGACCACGAGGTGCAGGCCGCATCCATGGCACACGTGGGAGGTGCTCGAGGTTCAGAAGGAGTTGGCAGCCAAGGCAGCTGTGATGGATGAGGTTGGGGATTCTTCTCGGGTTGATGAGGTCCTCAAGGATGAGAGGATGGGGCAGGATGAGGCCTTGTCATTGACTGAGCAGGCAGGGAGTACTGCTCAAGAGGTTGCGGCATAGCAACCACGGGATGCGTCCTCTACCTCTAAGCCCACTGGACTTAAGGTTGAAGTTACGGAGGACAATTGGGAGCTTGACATTGGACCCATTGTCACCGGAGGAGAGAGATGACGTATACGGTGGTTCCTGAGGGCTTACAGGAATTGCTTTGCCTTCAGTTTGAAGGACTTAAGAGCACTGAAGGGTCAAGAGATTCGCATTGAATTGGCTACTGACACGCCAATCTTTCGGAGACCCTATAGATACAGTGACATGGAGAGGTCCTTGATTCATATAAGAACTCAGGACCTTTGGGAGGCTGGTTTGGTGGAGCTATCTTGGGGAGAGTATGCTTCAACCACAGTGATGCCAGCCAAAAATGATGTCTATGGCAATTGGACGGAGAGACGTATGTGCGGTGATTACCGGCCTGTAAATCGTCAGACCAAGTCCGATAGGTATGCTATGCCGACACTAGAGGAGATCTTTGATGCCATTGGGCATGCCAAGGTCTTTAGCACGTTGGATTTACGATCCGGATATCATCAGTTGCCGATCAAGGAGGCGGATAAGCAGAAGATGACATTCTGGGGGATCAATGAGCACGAGAAGAATTGCCTATACCAGTGGCGGTTCTTACCATTTGGGCTTAAAAACGCTCCTGCTGAGTTTCAAAGAGTCATGGACAGGATTCTAGCAGGGGTGGAGTTTGCTCGGTGCTACATAGATGACATCATCATCTTTAGTGCTACGGAAGAGCATGAGAGACACCTTCAGGGGGTATTTGAGCGCTTGAGGGCGCACGGATTGAAGTTACATCCGGGAAAGTGCAAGTTTTTCCACAACCAGATTGAGTATCTGGGTCACATGATATATCCTGGAGGATTGGGGGTACAGCAGACTAAGGTAAAGTCTATTGCACAAGTTCCACGCCCCACGGATGTGAGCCGAGTTCGAGCTTTCATGGGGTAAGCAAACTATTATAGACGGTTTGTTAAGGGATTTAGTGCCATTGCAAGGCTCTAACCAAGCTGACCAAGGTGGACCAGGAGTGGCAGTGGGAAGATGAGCAAGAACAAGCTTTTCAAGAGCTCAAGGCGAGGTTGACCTCGGTGCCCATCTTGAGACGACCTATCAGGGGGCGTCCTTTTCAGCTGCATACAGATTGGAGCATGCTGGGGCTTGGAGCGGTGCTCACACAGGTGGATGATGAGGGAAGAGAGTTCGTAGTGGCTTATGCTAGTCGCTCGAACAACGCGGCAGAGTCTAAGTATAGCTCATATGAAGGAGAATGCTTAGCTGCAATGTGTGCCGTGACACACTTCAGGTGCTATCTATATGACAATCTCTTCACCCTTGTCACGGATCACCAACCACTCAAGTGGTTGATGGAGTCAGACAAGCTTACGGGGAAGCTTGCACGGTGGGCACTCATCCTTCAAGAGTATGACTTTCAGGTTGTGCATCGACCGGGTTTGGTCAATCGCAATGCAGATGGGTTGAGTCGCAATCCATGCACAAGCCAACAGGATGACACTGGAGCTCGGTGGCATGGTGAGACGGATGAGGAGATGGTGCCCGGATGGCATGCATCTGCATTTCTGTGTATCTTGGCAGCGGAAGGCCAGGTTGGACCTGCAATAGGGATGATTGTAGATCAAGTGTCTGAGGACCCTGAGGCCAGCAATGAGCAAGGTGGCGCCAAGATATACATGAGGATTCAGCTGTGTTGGACTATTCGCACTGGAGACACGGCAGCCACTGTGACTGCCAAGGAGAGGGATCGGATCCTACAACGAGCCAAGAGGTTCAAGTGGGAGGGGACACACCTGCTCCGAGTGTGGGAGGATGGTCGAGTGAGGATTGTGCCTCACCCAACACAACGGGCACGGTTAGTGCGGCATGCCCATGAGGAGTTGGGGCATTTTGGGGTGCGACGCACTCATAGTCTACTGTAGGGGCAGTATTGGTGGCGTGGTATGCACACAGAGGTGCAACAATTTGTGGCTAGGTGCATGGTGTGTGACAGGGTGCGTGCTTCATTCAACGCCCCTACTCCACAATTGCACCCTCTTCCGATCATGGGATTGGGCTACAGGTGGAGTATTGACTTCGCAGGGCCGTTGTCACTGACCATGCGTCACAACAAGTACGTTTTGGTGATGGTGGAGCACTTCTCCAAGTGGATCGAGTTGGTTCCGTTGCCTGATAAGGCTAGTGAGGGAGCTGCGTATGCGTTCTTGGATTGTGTACTTAGCCGCTTCGATGCTCCAGCTGAGGTACTCACGGACCAAGGGAGAGAGTTCTTGGGGGAGTTTCAGGCTTTGTGTGACAAGGCCTTGATAGACCACCGTACCACTTCTCGAGATCATCCTGAGGCCGATGGCTTGGCAGAGAGAATTGTTCAGACAGTAAAGAGGGGTTTGCGCAAGTATGACTTGCAGAAGGGACACCTAGGAGATTGGGACCTTCAATTACCCTGGTTAGCCATGGGCTACAGGTTCAGCAAGCAAGCATCACTTGCCTCCTTCTCACCATACTTTCTTCTCTTTGGCCGAGAGCCGGATTTGCCTACATCCATTCGTAGAGAAGCTGCTACAGTTCTTAACCTCGACGATCCGGACGTGTGGGCACGTGCATGTGATCAGCGTGCAGAGTTGTTCAAGAAAGTCATGCCCATGGCTTTCGAGAACCTTGTCATTGCACAACATCGTGATACGTTGAGGTATGCTACCATACGTGGTGGAGGCTATCGTCCTGGGGTTCGGAGATTCAACCCTGGTGACTATGTCTATCTGCAGCAGACTGCTCCTACGACCTTGGATGTGACTGCATGACAAGTTATTTTGAGGGTTCGAGAGGTCTTGCCCTCAGGCGTCTTGATCTTGGAGGGTCGGGATGGCATAACTTGGAAGGACCATGTGCATAACTGTGCGCCATGTCACCTTCCGAATGTCGATGGCAGGATTGACCCAAACCTGGTAGTGGTATCTGCAAGTTTGAGGTAGTAGCCTCTACTGTTGGCCCAAGGGTCCAATGTCATCTAAGACCAAATGCATTTTTTTTCCACAGAGTCTACGACCAGATTTGAGCCGGAGACCTTTCCCTTGATATCTCTCCTCTCGAGTGTCCCACGAATTCCCACTTTGCTATTTTCGGGAATTTCCAGCGACCCAAAGTACTTGAAATTCCACATCTCCCACACCGCAGGTCCAAAAATCATGAGACCAAGCCCGTGCACCCCTCCTCGTCGAGGGCTTTCCAACGGTACCAAGCACCAGGGCTGGGGCCTCGCGGTTGGGGACATCTCAAATCTACAAAACAAAACAAACGTCTCTATTCATATATTGATACCATGTGTATAGTCCTTCTTTTTTCCCATATTAAATGGGTATTGCACGGATATTGCCTTTGTCAGTACTAGCCTATGCAGGGTATTGACGTCTGCATAGCCCCCTAGCTAGTAATAAACTACTAATTTAATAAGTAATTACTTACTTAAGTAGGAAGAGCCCGGCTCTCCTATACATACCATGTGAGGGCGGTGGGACCCTTCTAGAAAGGCGGGACACATGGTAGACCCTAACCATAACCTGGCCCACTCCCACCACTTGACACCTGTCCCCAATTTAATAGCTACTTCCTGCCGTCTTATTTCGGACCCTTCATTTTGTTAATTAATACATGTGGCCTTATTATATTGGCCCCCTCTTTTAACTCCTGGACCACGCTAATTACTGGACCACTCTAGAATTAACCGGGGCGAATGAAACTGCTTTACATATTGACATAGGTATTAGAATTGCCCATACCAGGTCCGGTCATTAACCCTAATATTACAACACCCAATACCAGCCGGTTATTTAATACCCAGGTTGATACTTGATACCTGAGGTGATACCCTGCCAGGCCCTTATGTCCAACATTGGTTGAGACGAAATGTGGTACACCTTGGGAGTGAGGATATGAAAAACTTATAGATTTGGTGAGGACTAACCCCTATTTCGGAAACCTGGGATTTGGCGGTGGAGCCTGGCTAGAATCTGGTCCTTGAGCTGGACGCACAAACTAAATTAGAAAGTTGTTGTGGATTTGGTGTGCATCGTCAACTCCAAAACACCGATGATGTTGGGGTTCAAAAATGGATTTGATAGCTGGATGACGAGCCTGTGAGATAGGAACAGTAAAGGGAGTGTAGAGAAGAAGAGGGTGCGAGGATATAGCTGAAGAAGGGACGCGCGAAGCTGCAGGCCTGTAGTAGGTAGTGGTCATTTGACTTACGAACTTGACCTTTAGGAATGAGCAGCTTTCGTGGCACCTCTCGTAAATGCAATGCCATTGATAATGAGCTTGAGTATTCTCAGGGTTATAGGAAGCATGAACTTATGGTATCCAGCATTATGAAGGTTTAAGAGAGCATGGAATTATGGCCATAGATGCGGGAGTGAAGGCTAAAACAAGAGGCGGCGGGCGCAGCCATGGGATGGGCCGGGGAGGCAAGGGAGGCAAGCCTGGGCCCACGGAGCAGGAGGCGCATGTGCAGGCTATGAATGAGGCCATCGGCCAGCTCACATCTGCTACGTCATTCCACGTTTGCGTGCGGCCCATGCGCAGCGCTCCTGACACTACCGAGTGTGCTTCCGCAACCTTCATTCCGCTCCTCTCCACGCAGCCACATGCGCCTGCTCTCCATCCCTCCAAAGCTACAGCCTCCCCCATAGATATTGGACGACGAAGCCGAAGATGAAGCTCGTGAGTTCTACCTTACGATGCAGACTGGCACTCTCATCAAATCAGTGAGACCACGGCGGCAATGCAAAGCCATACTTTGTGAGAAGCTCCTTGCAACCTCCTGACAAGGATGCACAAGTAAGTGTAATCTCCAAGAATATGAAGAGAGTGTCGTTTCACATGTAACCAGAAGGGGGAGCCCTCTCTCCTTACAAGAACCTCCATCTTAAACTCCGTTTTTGCCTCCATGCCTTATTTAGCCCAGGTTCGATGGGCACTCCCAATCGCTCCGCCAAGCAATCGCCGACAGGAGGGAATCGCCCTTTAAAATCGGGAGGGGGTGGTTCCATGGAAACCTTCCAGCCCAATAAGGATAAATCATGCACCAATAGCCATGTGGGCCCCATGATAATTAAATTAGGTTTACGACGAAATTGTCATAATTCATTCCGCTTGTAACATCTCTGTAACTCTCCATAAAAAGCAATAACATTCTCTGAGGCTGCAGGCCTGCTACAAGGAAAAAGAAAACCTAGTCAGCAAGGGGTGCCGCAAAACTGGATTGCCCCTCCTGAAAGGAGATCTTTTTTCGCCCCTTTTAGGAAGGGGTGATTTGGTGGGGGGTGCCCCTTACAGAAAATTTTATCTCAAACCAGTAGCGCCTCTTCAAGCCTAGGGGCGATTCACGTAGGGGCGCTTGGGAGTGCCCATGGAACCTGGCACTAACCATGCACACTATATCCGGATTTTACCCTCAAACGGGTTCTCATTGATTTGATATCCCTAATGCAAATGTGGAAGGTGAAGATGCTAACAGTGACATCATAGTGGGGGTGTGTGATTGGCTGTAAACTGTTTTATTGATGCATTCCCACATGATACATGGAATGAAGTGTTTGGCCATGCTCATCCATCAAACTCCCCCAAAGTGACGCAGCCCAATTCATGGTCCTAAAATAAATGAAGGAAACTTCTCCCGAATCTTCAGGTAGACTTTTCTTTTTGAAGATCCCAGTGAGACGTCATAGAAATCCCCTAGTCCCAATCAGAGATCACATAGGGATTATAAACGTCCGGCCAGTCAATTAGAAAATTGGGAAAACTTTATTTGAACGGCGAGAAAACATAGTCTTATTGTGCATCACTAACACTGACCTTACCCGCCGGAGCCTGAGGGCAGATCTAAAAATCGTGGAAACTCCTCGGGCAGGTGCTTTACTATGCAAAACAACGGCTCTATCATCTACTCCAAAGTGCCTCCAGACTCCAGAGCGTTCACACAGAGCTCATCATTTCCTTGGAGAGACAGAACACCATTGACGAAAAGGGGGAAGAAAGGAAAAACCCATTTCAGCTATGGACAAAAGTACATAAACCCATATCTTATTGTTTTGCTTTTATTTGTTTCTTGGATCAGGCCAAAGTTTTCTTTTTCCAGGACACCTTTTAATATGAATTACAGGGCTTCCTGCCTTCCTCCCCTTTTATTTTTAAGAAAAAAAAGTAATTAGGGTTTAGCGAGCAGAAACTCTTGGTTAGTTTAGCAGCCTCAACACTGGTCGTGGCAGGTGATTTAAGGCTACATGGCTTCAACGTGCAGTCATGTGGGTCCCTCCATGGGTGGACTTGCAAACACACTTTCAAAGTTTCCCCAACTTTGCAACTTGGAGTTGACTCCAGATTTAGCCCACATCTTCTCGCCAACAACACTTCTCTCAAGAATCATGCTCTCTTTACTATACTTTCTTCACACTTTGCTTCACAGTACGTTGCGCAGAGGAATACCAAGATTCAAGGGGGAGGCAGGAAGTGTGGGCCCTCAAGCTGCTGCTCTGCAGTGGCAGACAGCGGCAGGCCCTGCAGTCCCCATTACTTCCTCTCTCCCTGGAAAGCTTGTTCTATGGTGGGGCAATACTTTGAGGTGCACTTACTCTGGGTGGAGGCAGTGTGAGAGAGCGAGTCCAAACTGCTCATTTACTCCCTACCTCTTTCCCTCCAATTTAGATGGTGGACCAGCAATTCAGGACCTCAAAAGCACCCACTCACTCTGAGTGGAGAGAGAGAGTCCAAAATACCTACAAGATTCCAGCCGCATGGCTTCTTCCCTTGGCTCTTCTCCCCAAAAAAACAGCTCTCACTCTGTTTACATACGGTCCCTGGACAACCGTTTAGGTGATAATTAATTCAAAATGAAAGTGCCTAACCAATTCTGTGAATTTTTCAGATTTTGGCCTAATTGTTCGGAAACTATGGGACCAAAGTGCCTAATGCCCAAAAATTCCAGCAAAAAACTTGCAACATGTTGTTTGTAATAAGATCAAAATTTCATTGAACAAAAATCAATACAAATATATGCGTGCAGAAATAACTTCCTAAAAATCGCAATCTATTTGCGAGAGCTCCATGTAACTTCGAAAGGCCCTTGCATGGACTCCACAATGTCATCATATTAGGGTTTCAAAGGAAATGAAAGGTAGCTGGAGCGTGGAAGGGCCAATGGGCATTGGGTGTCTATTTTGTAATTTTATTCTTAAGAAAATAAGTGTTTTATCTTCTCATGTGCCTAATTCTAAAAAATTATAGCATGAAGCTGCCTAATGTGAGAAATGGTTTTCAAAACGTGCCTAATTTCTCTACATAACAGCGCATCCATAAACCCACAACCAACTACTCTGCCTCTTCTAAATCAACTCGTACCCCATCTCTCCCACCAATTTTTATTTCACTCCATTTCAAAAGCTACGTACTACCTACGTCATAACACACACACACGCAACATTCTGGGCGGCCCACCACACGTACACTCAACACGCTCCTGGCCAATTACACTCACCACTGGAACCCCCCCAGGCAATCCTAATTGGTACTTACCAACATTCATAGCGCCAGTTTTTACACTTGCTGTGGGACACCCTTCCCTGCACATAGTCACTCCAACTCACTCATATACAAACCCAATAAACATGCCATTTCCCTTGTCGTGCGCATACATATCGCTACACAACTACATCGTTGTCCAAAACCACACCACACACTAGTATACCACTAGTCCAGCCACTAGTCCAATCACTAGGCTGCCACTATGCTGCCCACTATGGCAGTAACTAGTCCACCACAATGATAAATAAGAAGAATACAAGCTCTCTCGAGCTCACAAACTTTGCACATAAAATCATCACTCATATAAAGTCAAGCCAAATACACCCCATGCTATGGGGAATCCATACTACGGCGCCATAGCTAGGCGGTGAGGCTCAACTCGATAAAGATGAGCCTCCCCGCGCTTGCCGTGAAGATAACCACTCCAGGGCCCAAATCTGCATTGACCCCTGGATTGACACTTGGGCTAGTCCCAAATGTCAATATGTAAAAGCTAGCTATTTCCTAGCTAGTTTCACACTAGTGGTGAAATAACTTGACAGCTGTCATGCGCATACATATCGCTACACAACTACATCGTTGTCCAAAAACACACAACATGTCGCGGCCCTTTGCCTTGAGGGCAGGGGGTCGGGACACATGAGGGGCTGCCCCTGTGGTGGGGGGCAGCGGCAGCGATAGGTATGGGGGGGCTGAAGCACCCTTGAGTGCCCAAGGCACTCAAGGAGGCGGAGGCACTCACTAGGTGGAGCCCTGCACACCGGGTTGCAGTGGGGGTGGCTCCACAAGGGGTGGTGGTAGCTTAGCGGGACTTAGTGGGGGTGGCATAGGACTCACCATGGGGTGGAGACCTCGAGGTGGGAGTCGTGGGGAGTCTTGGGACTCATCACGGTCCATTGGGGCCGCGGTGAGTGGGCCAAGACTCACTGCGACTCACCACCGGGAATCGAGGGTCTTCGTGGTGGTTCGCCATAAAATGGCATGGCTGGTTGTGAAACCCCCGCGGACAGCTACAGAAGTATATATAGGAGTAGTAACCCCGAGAACGGTGCAAGCCCGTTGGTGACCAAAAACTAGTGAGTAAGCGAGCGAGCCGGAAAGCGACCAAGAGTGGGGAGCTGTTCCGGACTGCCATCTACCAAAGGGAATTCTCCTAGTCCCAAATAGGTGGAGGGTCGAGAGGGTAGTGAAGGGGGACCGTTATGTCCCGGTGAGCAGCCGAAGCTCCAAGTCGGCCCGGGCGGCCGGGTTGGGAATCAGGCGCGTGCATCAAAGCGAGTAACTATGACTTGAAGGGGAGCTTACCGAAGTGAGGTGCGCGACACTTGGTATCAGAGCTTAGAGTTCAGTACGCGATCGTCCTTGGGGTTGGCCTCATCATGGGGTCGGGCAAGCCAAAGCGAAAGCGGAACGGCCCAAAAGATGATGATCCTGGTGAGCCCGATGGGGGCGACGTGTCACCGAGGCGGCCGTTTGAGGAAGCGATGAATGTTCCGAAAACGAGGCCGCTCAGGAGCGGGAGGAATCCGAGGAGTCGGAGCCGAGGAATCCTTGAGAGCTCCGACAAACCAAGAGATGCCTCCCATGCCGGCAGCTTTTGGGAAGGGTTGTTGGCGCAGTTTGGCGGGACGTTGAAAGACGCGTTGAAGGCGGCTAATGCCACTTCCACTAAGGCAAAGTTTAAGGTGAAGCCTAAGGAACCCGGCACCTTCGAGGGCGTTCGAAATCGGAAGGCACTCAACACCTGGCTCCTGGAGCTAGAGCAGTACTTCCGGGCGGCCAAATTGAGTGACGAGGATCGGGTGGAAGTGGCTCCCACCTATTTGAGGGGCTATGCTCAACAATGGTGGTAGAAACGCCTTCACAACGAGGCCCAAGCCGGAAACCTTGAACTGGAGTGGGTTCAAGGAATTGATGAAGAGACAGTTTGTGCCCCTCAACGCATCCTGGCTTGCCCGGGACAAGATGAGGAATTTGAAGCAAACAAATGACATTCGGGGGTATGTCCAGGCTTTCAATGTGCTGTTGCTCGAAGTCGCGGGACATGGCAGAACCAGAAATGGTCTTCAACTTTGTGGTGGGACTGGCCCATGGGCCAGGCGGAAGTTGGAGAAGAAGCCACCCAAGACTTTGAACGAGGCAATTGAGAGGGCTGAATGTTTCTCGGATGTCTCTAGGGGTGAGAGACAAGGACGTACGGAGCTGAACCACAAGAAGACCCGGCGGGAAGGTGACTCCTTCCGACCGGAAAAGAAGTGGGATAGGCCACGCGGCGACAACGGCACGTGGAAATCGAAGGGAGGGCCTTCACACATCAAGGCGGCACCGGTGCTTCGAAAGGAAAAGGGGGGGGTGGAGCGACTTATGGCGGACAGAAGGCAACCTTGAGGAGTGTGTTCAATTGGGGGAGCCCGGGCAATGGCCAAGAAGTGAGAAAACCTCGACAATTGAACATGACTCGGGCAACCACGGAGCTGTCGGAAGATACCATCAGTCGCTTGGTGGAAGCGGTGGTTGCCAGGACTTGCAAGGTAGGCAACTATTCTTGTGAGTTGTATCAGGAAACTGGCGCCCTGCGTAAATGGAGTCAGTTATTGTTCGTGGATGGGATAATATCCGGAACTAACGTGTCGTTGTTGGTGGACACAGGAGGGTCGCACTCCTTCATGACGCCGGCGGCGGCGCGAAAGTTGGGACTCCCGACAAGTGACGTGGGGGCCTCTATTGAGGTGCGCTCTGCCAAAGGAGAACCTCAGTTGGCGACTAGGTTGGCGTTTGATGTTCCTCTTCAACTGGGGAGTTGGGAGGGACGTGATAACTTCACCATCTGCGAGATCGATGGAGTGGATCTCATTTTGGGGATGACCTTTTTGAGCAAATCCGGAGCGGTCATAGATGGCCGCAAGAGAGTAGTCACGCTGCCATGTGGGAATGGTGGCGAGGTTTTACGAGTGTCGGAAACGCCAAAATCCGTGGGAGGGCGAATAAACCTTCTGTCAGCAAAAGAGTGGGCCGTGGAGGAGGCACACGAGTCCCAGTTTTTGCTTTACATTAGAGAAGTGAAGGGAGAAGGCGATGGGGAGCCGAGCCCAGATTGGATCAAGGGGATTTTGGAGAAATAACAGGATGTGATGCCGGAGGATTTACCAAGCGGCTTGCCACCGCGAAGAGGAGTTGACCACAAGATCGAGGTGATACCGGGATCAGAACCGCCTGCCAAGGCGCCCTACCGGTTGAGCCACAGAGAGTTGGTCGAGCTGAAGACTCAGCTCAAGGATCTAATGTCAAAGGGATACATCCGGCCGAGTAAGTCACCTTACGGAGCCCCGGTGCTATTCGCAGACAAGAAGGATGGGACGCTGCGGATGTGTGTCGATTACAGGGCTTTGAATAAGGTGACTATTAAAAACCGGTACCTTTTGCCAAGGATCGACGATCTTTTCGACCGGTTGGCAGGAGCGAAGTATTTCAGCCGGATCGACTTGCGCTCCGGCTATCATCAAATTCGGGTGGCGGAAGGAGATGAGGAGAAGACCGCGTGCAGGACAAGGTATGGTTCATATGAGTTCTTGGTGATGCCTTTTGGGCTCACTAATGCACCGGCGACCTTTAGCACGCTGATGAACAGCCTTTTTCAGGAGTGGTTGGATGACTTTGTGATCGTGTACATCGACGACATCTTGGTGTACTCGAAAACAAAGGAGGAGCACCTGGAGCACCTCAAAAGGGTGTTCCAAAAGTTGCGGGAAGGGAAGCTGTACGCCAAAGCTTCAAAATGCGAATTCGGGGTCACGAAAGTGGAGTTCTTGGGGCATGTGATTACGCAGGAGGGGATCAAAATGGATGACAGAAAGGTGAGGGCGATCTTGGACTGGGAGCCTCCGACTTCGGTCCCGGGAGTGTGATCCTTCCTAGGACTCGCCTCCTATTACCGGAAGTATGTGAGAAATTTCGCCAAGATCGCGGGGCCGCTGTCGGACCTTCTGTGTAAATCCAAAGTCTGGGTATGCAACACATTTTGTGGCCAAGCTTTTGCTGAATTGAAGCAGCGGATGGCGGAAGCTCCAGTCTTGAAAATCCCGGAGTTCGATCGTCCATTTGAGATTCATACAGATGCGTCGGACTTCGCAATTGGGGGTGTACTTATGCAAGATGAACGTCCAGTGGCTTACGAAAGTAAGAAACTGAATGAAGTGGAGCGACGGTGGCCGACGCACGAAAAAGAGATGAAGGCGGTGGTGCACTGTCTTGAGCTTTGGCGCCACTATGTTGGTTCCAACCCAGTGAAGGTGTTCACGGACAATGTCACGGTGAAGTATTTTGCCACGCAGCCCAAGTTGTCCCCAAAACAACTTAGGTGGCAAGATACTTTGGCGGTGTTCGACGTGGATATCCAGTACAAACCAGGACGAGACAACGTGGTGGCCGATGCTTTAAGTAGAAAGCAGCAGCTCTTGTTGGTGTACAAGGGCGAGACGACGCTCCAAAGGAAGATCCGGAAGGCTTACCGGAAGGATGAGCTGGCGAAGTCCGTGATGCAGGACTTGAGGATGGGGGTTAAATCGCAGTTCCACTTGCAAAATGGACTGCTCCGGTATAAGCAAAAACGTCTCTATGTGCCAAAGGGAGGGATCAGAGATAGCCTCTTGAGAGAATGCCATGATAGCCCGCTTGCGGGCCACGGCGGAGCCAAGCGCACTGCGGCACTCTTGAAGAAAGAGTATTTCTGGCCCAAACTGAGGGAGGAGGCAGAGGAGTATGTCAAGACATGCACCACATGCCAACAAAACCGGAGCGAGTACAAAAAACAAGCGGGGCTGTTACAACCCTTGCCGATTCCAGAGGGGACTTGGGAAAGCGTCTCGATGGATTTCATGACTGCTATGCCGCTGTCAAAAGGATTCGATGCAATCATGGTGGTGGTGGATAGGTTCAGTAAAATGGGCCATTTCATCCCCACCAAGGAGACGGCAACGGCGCAGGAGACAGGGCGACTTTACTTCGCCCACGTCTTAAAGCATCATGGAGTCCCGAAGGATATTGTCTCAGATCGCGATCCAAAGTTTACGAGTAAATTTTGGAGGACACTTTGGAAGAAGATAGGGACGAGGCTGAAGATGAGCACCGCCTTCCGACCTACGATGGACGGCCAAACGGAAAGAGTGAATTCCGTAGTGAAGCAATTCTTGCGGAATTACGTGTCGGCAGACCAGTCAGACTGGATGGAACACTTAGACGCGGCAGAGTTCTGTTATAATAACACAGAACACTCCGCAACGGGAGTTTCTCCTTTCGTATTGGTCTATGGAAAAGCACCGCTGGTGCCGACAAGTTGGGCCGCCCAGGACGTTGAGGAACCGGCAGTAGCGGCGGTACTGGAAGAACGCGAGCGTTTGTTGAAGCTCGCAAAGTACAACATTGCCAAAGCTAGGAAACGGAAGCGGAGGGAAGTGAAGTTTGAGGCAGGCACTGAGGTCTGGTTGAACATCAAGAATTTCCGACTACCTCCGGAAGTGAGTCCGAAGTTCGTACCTCCGTATGCGGGACCCTTTCGCATTCGGAAGGTTATGAATGAGGATGTGTATGAATTGGAGCTGCCGGCAAACAGCAAGGTGCACCCAGTATTCCATGTCTCCCTTTTGAAGCCTTACTTCAAAGATGAAGCGCGTCCGAATCGACATCAAGTGTTGCGTCCGCCACCTATGCTATTGGATCATGAAAATGAACCTGAGTACGAGGTGGAGACAATACTTAAGTCGAGGAGGTTCAAGAACCGAGAAACGGAGTATCTCGTGAAATGGAAGGGCTATCATCATGTGGAGGCATCTTGGGTGCGTGCCTCAGAAATGAGAAACGCATCCGAGGCGGTTGCAGCTTTCGAAGGGCGACCTCAAAAGCGGAAGAAACGTTGATGGGGACATCAACCTTGGAGCGTGGGGGAGGAAATGCATGCTTAGCCCGGCTTAGCTAGCTTAGGAATCCGATTACAAAAACTTGTATTGTACAAAAATTTGTTATAAAGGAAATGGGTTCCAAATGTTGTGCGTCCTATTTTGTTTGGAATGGTGATGCATGGTATGGTTGGCTAGTGTGTAGAATGCATGCTAGCTTATAAAAGTGGGAGAGGTAAATTGGGTTAATCGTGTGTTTGCGTAGTGCCGAAATCGGATGACCCCCATCCAAGGGGCAAGAAAACTTGCGACTTCTTTGGGAGTTCACGTGCTAGTGCGCACCTGGCGCGTGCGCGTACTATAACTGCGCTACCGAGGGGGTTGCTTTGTAGTGCGGGCTAACGCGGAAGCTACGTGCTTCCGTTCACGTACTATAATCGTGTAGCCTCGGGACGAAGTCGTAGTGCGGCTTCGGCGTGTTCCCGTACTTCAGGCCAGCATTCCAAGGCGGACCCAATTGTAGTGATTGGGGCGCACGGTTGGTTCAAGGTTATCTTCCTAGTCAAAGAGGGTTCCAGGTGAACCCTTGCTCAAGGTGATGCCAAAAGCGGCATCATGAGCGGTCGCAAGCAATGTTGTTGCGGTAAGGCGATTCGATCCTCAAGGAGGATCGTTCCTTGGCCTTGAAGTAGGCCAAGAAGAGTGCACTGGGAGGAGCTTGAGAGGCTCCACCCTTGGCCGGGACTTGGAGGAAGTCGGCCGAACTAGCTAGTGGAGAGTAGAGTCAAGTGTGGGGTTTGGTTCTTTGCCATGGGACGCCATGATACGGAAACAAACTCCTTGATGTAGGACGCCACAACTTGGATGTTCGTTTCTACAAAACGACAAGTCGATGAGGACATCGACTCTCTGTTGGTAGGGGTGTGTGTCGCGGCCCTTTGCCTTGAGGGCAGGGGGTCGGGACACATGAGGGGCTGCCCCTGTGGTGGGGGCAGCGGCAGCGATAGGTATGGGGGGGCTGAAGCACCCTTGAGTGCCCAAGGCACTCAAGGAGGCGGAGGCACTCACTAGGTGGAGCCCCGCACACCGGGTTGCAGTGGGGGTGGCTCCACAAGGGGTGGTGGTAGCTTAGCGGGACTTAGTGGGGGTGGCATAGGACTCACCATGGGGTGGAGACCTCGAGGTGGGAGTCGTGGGGAGTCTTGGGACTCATCACGGTCCATTGGGGCCGCGGTGAGTGGGCCAAGACTCACTGCGACTCACCACCGGGAATTGAGGGTCTTTGTGGTGGTTCGCCATAAAATGGCATGGCTGGTTGTGAAACCCCCGCGGACAGCTACAGAAGTATATATAGGGAGTAGTAACCCCGAGAACGGTGCAAGCCCGTTGGTGACCAAAAACTAGTGAGTAAGCGAGTGAGCCGGAAAGCGACCAAAGAGTGGGGAGCTGTTCCGGACTGCCATCTACCAAAGGGAATTCTCCTAGTCCCAAATAGGTAGAGGGTCAAGAGGGTAGTGAAGGGGGACCGTTATGTCTCGGTGAGCAGCCGAAGCTCCAAGTCGGCCCGGGTGGCCGGGTTGGGAGTCAGGCGCGCGCATCAAAGCGAGTAACTATGACTTGAAGGGGAGCTTACCGAAGTGAGGTGCGCGACACAACACATGTGCACACCACACATTTGTATACCACTAGTCCAGCCACTAGTCCAATCACTAGGCTGGTACTATGCTGCCCACTATGGCAGTAACTAGTCCACCACAATCGCCCTTCTAGCTGGTGCTTAGGTCCCTCTAAGTCCAGGTAGCCACAATATGCAATAGTGACCGTAGCCTCACTAAGTTCCCCACCACTGTCCCTACTACACTCAAACTCGATAGATCAAGAGGCCGGGTACAAGCGTAGCCCCGTCGTTAGTCGTCGTCTTACAACCTATGAACTTGAGCCTGGGATCTCGTGTATTGACTCCTATGAGCTTGGCCGCCCATGTCTTGTTAACTGCCACTGGTCATATCCACTGCCACTATCCCAAGCAGTATGGACATAACCAATCTCCATCAGGAACCTTCTCAAGAGGTGGTGTCAAGCATCCCATGTGCCAACCTCTTGAGCATCGGTCACATACCAGCATAGTGGCTGCCCCTTTGGCAGACCCACACAACATACACCTCAAACCTGCAGGTGCCACTGCCAAGTTTGGGTCAATCCTGCCATCGACATTGGGAAGGTGACATGGCGCACAATTACGCACATGGTCCTTCTAAGTCATGTCATCTCAACCCTCCAAGATCAAGACTCCTGAGGGCAACACCTCTCGAACCCTTAGAATAACACGCCCTGCAGTCACATCCAAGGTTGTAGGAGCAGTCTGCTGCAAATAAACATAGTCACCAGGGCTAAACCTCCGAACCCCAGGACGATATCCTCCACCACGTATAGTGACATACCTCAACGTATCACGGTGTTGTGCAATGGCAAGGTTCTCAAAAGCCATGGGCATGACTTTCTTGAACAACTCTGCACGCTGATCATATGCACGTACCCACACGTCCAGATCATCAAGGTTAAGGACTTGATCAGTGTCCCTACAAATGGCTGCAAGCAAATCCGGCTCTTGGCCAAAGAGAAAGAAATATGGTGAGAAGGAGGCAAGTGATGCTGAACCTGTAGCCCATGGCTAACCAAGGTAACTGAAGATCCCAATCTCCTAGGTGTCTCTTCTGCAAGCCATACTTGCGCAAACCCATCTTTACCGTCTGCACAACTCTCTCTGTCAAACCATCGTGAGGTCATCGGCCTCACGATAATCCCGAGAAGTGGTGCGGTGGTCTATCAAGGTTTTATCACACAAAGCCTAAAACTCCCCTAAGACGTGAGCACTTCAGCTGAATCGGCTAAGCACACAATCCAAGAATGCATACGCAGCCCCCTCACTAGCCTTGTCAGGCAGTGGAACCAACTCAATCCACTTGGAGAAGTGCTCCACCATCACCAACACATATCTGTGGTGGCGCATCGTCAGTGGCAACGGTCCTGCGAAGTCAAGACTCCACCTGTAGCCCAACCTCATGATGGGTAAATGATGCAACTATGGCGTAGGGCATTGAATGAAGCACGCACCCTGTCACACACCATGCACCTAGCCACGAACCGTTGCACCTCTGTATGCATACCACGCCACCAATACTACCCCTGTAGTAAACTATGAGTGTGTCGCACTCCAAAATGCCCCAACTCCTCATGGGCATGCCGTACTAACCGTGCCGGGATGGCACGCATCTGCATTTTTGTGTATCTTGGCAGCGGGAGGCCAAGTTGGACCTACGATAGGGATGACTGTAGACGGAGTGTCTGAGGACCCTGAGGCTAGTGACGAGCCAGGTGGTGCCAAAGATATATATGAGGATTCGGCTGTGTTAGACTATCTTTGCACTGGAGACACGACAGCCACTGTGACTGCCAAGGAGAGGGATCGAATCCTACAACGAGCCAAGAGGTTCAAGTGGGAGGGGACACACCTGCTCCGAGTGTGGGAGGATGGCCGTGTGAGGATTGTGCCTCACCCAACATAGCAAAGAGGCTGACAAGCAAAAGACGACATTTTGGGGGATTGACCAGCATGGGAAGGATTGTTTGTACCAATGGCGGTTCTTACCGTTTGGGTTGAAGACTGCTCCTGCAGAATTTCAGAGGGTCATGGATAGGATTTTTGTAGGGCTAGACTTTGTCCGGTGCTACATTGATGACATCATCATCTTTAGTGCTACGATTGAGGAGCACGAGAGACGCCTTCAGATAGTGTTTGAGCGTTTGAGAGCGCATGGGTTGAAATTGCACCCTGGGAAGTGCAAGTTCTTCCACAACCAGATTTATTTGGGCCACATGATATATCCTGGAGTGATCAGGGTGATGATCATGGTTCGCACGATGATATGTTGACCCTCAAGGACCTCGGAGTCCATGATGGTATCTAGTAGTATAGAAGACGCATATTATATAATGCATATACAGGATATGAGGCTTCGACCTCGTTATGTTTTATTGATTATTTCTAGCAGCGGTTGCTTGTCGTCTAATTCGCGGGAGGCCACCCTCTCCGCCAAGATGCTCAAGAACCCATTTGCGAGCCCAGTCCTTGTCTCTCGGACGACCTGAAAAGTGTACCGGGATGTCGTGCTGCGCCATCTTGAGGGAGTGCAATTTGAGGCATTCTAAATCGAAGGCAATCACTTCTTGAGAATCTATATCAGGGGCAATGGACCCTGACCAGGGGACCATATCTCTCGGCTTGCTTTGTTGTGGACATATAGGTTACACCTACAAAGAGGCTCTAGGAAGCTTCTCGGCCCACTATTTACAAGGCGACCCAATGCGCAGGGGTAATATAAAGCAAATAAATAAAACAAAAGAAAACCTCATTTGAAGGCCGACCCCCTAGGGATGGCTTTAGGGTTCACCCAGGCATGCCTCTTCCCGTTGCCTGGAAAAAACCGACCCCCCGGGGGTCGGTTTAGGGTTAAACCAAGTTGGCCCTGCCTGTCGCTTCTAAGAACTAACCCCCAGGGGGTCGCTGAAGGTTTTGGCCCCGGCCGACGAACACGTCGCTTCGTAACACCGACCCCCTGGGGGACGCTCCCTTGCCCCCACATCCTTGTCCGTCGCTGGTGCACACCGACCCCCACGGCGTTAGAACCCGTCAAGCGACTCCCTTGGTGGTCGCTTTGTGTTGCCCCATATCTGCCCGTCGCGGATAACAACGATCCTCAGGGGGTCGCATCCTGGCGATATGCCTGCCCCAGTCACTGCAGATCATTGGGTATCACCGGCCCCCTGGGGGTCGCATAATGGCGATACCCCCCTCCCCCGCCAAACCCGTCGTTAGGTAAATCCGACCACCCAGGGTCGCATCATGGCGATATCCCCGGCCCCCGCCAAACCCGTCGCTAGGTACATCAGACCCCCCTGGGTCACATCATGGCGATACCCCCGGTCCCCAACAAACCCGTCGTTAGGTAAATCCGACCCCTTGGGGGTCGCGCACACTTTTCCACCATCCCTGCCCGTCGACCAGTAGCAGCGTTGCATTGTACCCGCCCCCGGGCGGTCGGTAGGTGTTCTTTGAGTTTTAACTGGTTTTTTTGAAGGAAAAAAATTTAACCGAGCGACCCCCTGGGGGTCGCCCCGGGGGCGATCTACAGTGTCGGACAGGGGGTCGCTTTGAGGGGGCTGGTCGCGGGGTATTGCATCGACCCCCTTGCGGGGGGGGGGGGGGGGGGTAAGGGTCGGTCTAAGCTCTCCTATTTTGCGACCCCGTTTTAGCGACGCCATTCCGACGGTGTAGGGGTAGCTATCTGGGACTTGGCCGCAACGGCTTTAGCCCCCATTACCGACCCCGGGGAGGTTGCTCGGGCGTCGCTAAACCCCCCCCCCCCCCCCCCCCCCATTGGAGTAGTGCCCATTTATTAGTGTCATTTTTTTCTTATGGTGACACGTCTGGCACTGTATGGTGGTTCAAAGACAGAGGGCTGGGCCTGCAAATTTGTGTGATTGTAGGCTCAAATGGTTTAGCGATTGCTCAAATGACATTTACTACGGCTCAAATAGGCCAGGGAAAGGTCGTATCACAACGAATGGATATTTGGGGGTTCCTATGGTGGCTTATCTTCCATCACATGGTGGTCCCACCAAGATCATTTTGGATGTGTCCCTTCATCCTTGGCTACTTTATGCATTTGTTTCATAATAGCAGTTGTAACAAGTGTGCACTGTGGAAGGAGCGCCTTCACCCCACGCCATCAGAGATTATCGTGTCATAGAGGGGCACAATCGCCATGAACGGTGCTTCTACCCTATTCATCACTGAACAGCTTTCTGCAACAAGCCTGTTATTTGGCGGATGAGTGGGGTCCCTTCTGCACCTTCTCCCTTAATTTTCTTTTTTCTGCCTCCCTTCAGATCTGTTCTCTTCTAAATTTTCTTTTCTCTGCCTCTTTGGATATCATCCTTCAATTCCAAGCATTTATCAGCTCTCAAATATATGCAGTCAACAAGACACCTGAGCATCATCAGCTTCCCCTGGAACACTACCACTGGAATTTAGCAGTGCAGAAGGAAAATCCCAGTCATCGGGTACCTGGCTCCAGTGTTGCACACTTCACAAAGATGCAGAGCTTGTGAATACAAGTGAGACTTCCCTGTCACTAATGAGACCTTAGGAAAAGTAAAATTTTAGAGCTTCATAAACGTACACAGCACCCCTATCAAACCACTATAGGTTCTGATTCTCAATTCAAACATGGCAAAGTATCCATCAGCGACTCAAAATACACCAGTGTATTGACTTCAAAAGAAAATACATTTTGCTTCCAGAAAGCAGAATGGTAATTAATATTGCTGCATAAGGCCAGAAGTGTACAATTTGGAAGGTATCACAAGCAGCATGGTTTCGTCGACCACAATCCGTCTGATCAAGACAGCCAACAACCTGGGATGGCAAGCCAAATGAGTAGCTTGAATGTTGGAGCACTCACCATTTGTGAGCATGGTTCACCCTCTTGCGAGTTATTATACCTTTTATTGCACCATGGAAGCAGCCAATATCCAAAATTGGATCACCAAGAGAGACAAGCTCTACAACAACCCATATCAAGGCTGCCCCTAGCTATCTTCCACTTGAACAAAAAGGCTAGCATGGGGATGAAGGCCTGCACTCTTCAGAGTCAGGTCCAATTTGTCAGGACCATAAACAGTTCGAGGAAAGTTGGAAACCAAGCTGTATTTGACAGCATCAAAAGTTCCAGATGAATCCACATAGTCATAAATAGACTGCACCTTTGCACCACTGTCAAACCTGCGCTCTTTGCGTTCCCCATTGGGCAATCGCACCAGCACCTGCCAATCAGTCCCCCACACACTCACCTTCTTCAGTTCCATGGACCTAACCACTGAAAAAAGGGAAATTCATGCTCAAACAAACAACGTGCCAATCACTTTCTGAAGACTAGGGCGTGAAACGCCACCATACCCAATCCTTCAGAATTTACACACCAAAAGCTTATACATCAAGATATATGCACTCACTTGTGTTACATCAGGGCCTTTTTCAGGCTCTGTACCAAGTGACATGGCTTTCTCACGCCTGCGACACTCCAGGGCTGCCTCTCTTTCTGCAGCTTCCTGGGCAGCCTGAGCTGCTGCATCTTCTTCATCCTTCCTTTTGTGCTCAACGTCAGCTGCCTCTTTGGTAGCAACTTCAGCTTCTGCAAGACGTCTGCGCTCCCTCTCCTAGCAACTCTCAAGTACATCCGGTCAGCACATAAGTATCCCATGGGAAACTTCAATTTGAGTACTCTCAGCTCCTCATCCTTGCAAAGTTCAGGCGCATTGCACTAATAATAGTTTGTCCATACAGTGGGTTTGCAAGGACAATATCATTCTGTACTTGTTTGAAGGGGAAAATTATAGGTCATCTTCCTTTTGTCCTTTCCCTCTCCCAAAATCCAGTCTTGTGGACATTGGGAACTTGTTGATACGGACCTCTGAAGTGAGCAGGAGCAAGACTAAGTATGTCTGTACCTGGTCAGCTTGAAGTGCAGCTTGGTATGCAGCATCTTGCTCTTCACGCAGTCGGCGATTAAGTTGGCGCTCCTCCTCCTCAACACGGGCGGCCACCAACGCTGCACCTTGTTCCTCCACTACCCTCTGTAGAATGGATACTAGCTCTGCCACAGACCTGGGACCTTCCACCTGAAACAAGGCCAATCCAGCACCACATCATAGTTTTTGGAACATCTTGCCAACATGGGACAGACCAGGAGAACCAACCCATTCTGTACTGTATAGATCAGAAGGCGGAACGTATGGGAAAGTAAATAGTTTCACAATGGGCAACATAACAAGTTGAAAAGTTCATAATGCACATTAGCGTGAGAGAGAGAGAGAGAAGAGAGCCAGCATAAATGAGACTCTTCCCCATGCAAGGTACATTCAAATGATAATTAGATGAAATATGACCCATTAGTGCAAGCAAAAATAGAGTAAAAGGAAGAAGCTCAGACCACAACAAAGTTGGAACCTGTGTAAAATGCATTTGTAACTCAGAAGCAATCACAAAATTCCTAGGAGTGACTCACTATACAATGAAAGCTGACTCTGAGGAAATATAGTGCCCTCCACAAGAAGCTCATGGTCCCAAGAAGAGGCACCAAAGGGCAACCTGTAAAGTACTTCTCTATATTAGATCCTACTTTCAACCCTAGTCTGAGCTGCACATTGTTGACTCTGAACTAATACCTATTTGGGTCCAAGGATTCTGCTTTGATCATGACGTCACCACTCGAAGTGTCGTTCAAGTGTAATAAAACCTACATGCGCAGAGAAGGGGAATTGTTGGACAGTGTCAGCGGGCTGTGACCCACACTGAGCCCTAGAATCTCGTGAAGTTACTTCAAACTTCAACTCTTTCTCACATTCCTAGGCTCCCAAGGCAGGTTAAATGTCAAAATCATCAGGAGGACAAAGCTATCTTGCCTGCATTATAAGATGGTACTGCTTGGACTCCCTTAATGCTTAAGCATCTAGAAAGAAGCTTATCTCATCGAGAACTTGGGCTTGCTCCAAGTAGTTATTAACAGCAACAATATCAACTTGACTGGACACAACAATACATAGCTAGATAAAGGCCTAACATAATATCAACTATCTTTGGCCTACCAATTACAACAGTACCGACTGCCAGAAAACCCTGCAGGAGGGACATGGGGATAGTACAATTGAAATCAGCAGTGAGACCTACTGCCAAAGAACAAGTTCATCAAAGAATCTCTCTACCCTGCACATAATCACAGTTTCTTTAAGCAATCTGTGAGCATAGAGGACAAGGAACAGCCAAAAGGGGAAAATTGTTTTCCAATACAATCGTCAACTCATCACAAAAGATCCTATTCACCACTTGCACGCAATAATGTGAAAGCTGTGTGATTTTTTTAGCAACCTTGGGACACTAACTGTACTGAAACCCAGAAGGCTGTAACCCACCAGGATAGCAGGTTGCAAATATGCCCATGAGAATGTACTCATGAGAAGTTACATATGCCCGAGAGAGAAAGACAAAGAGGGAATAGTCCCATACCTGCTGGAGAAGGGCAATGCGCTGGTTGGATGAGCCCATAACAACAGCACAAAAAGGGAAGGTGGACGCCTTGAGACTGTTGCTCATTTGGAAGCCCTCACTGGTGCGCACATCCCCCCCCCATGCCACAAAATTCTCATTTACAAACTGCACCACTGGCTCAGTGCACAGCGCCCTCTCACAAAACAAGGGTGTATTCACATGCTCTGGAGAGTGCAAATACACAAACAGAAATTTGAACTGTTGGCCTGCCCGTCGCAGTGCTTCCATGAAACTCGTCACCTGAAAAGCGGGGTGATACTCCCCATACTCCCTCTCAAAATTCCTCAAGAAACTGGCAGCCTCTGCTGTGCCTGAAGGCACTGACAGCAGCCCACGACTCTCCCCTCTCCTATCTCCTCCTGTTAATCCCAATGCTCCTAACCCGAAATTCAGGACCCCTCCTGCCATCCACATGCTCAAACCTACAGCACCATACATGAGACTGTAACTTCCCCGAAGGATAGAGAACGGTAGAGTCACAACTCTCCACACAACATTGGGGCCTGGAGGGTTTCGTCCCACCGCCAAATTGCTGCCCTGATTGGAAGGATACTCTCCCAACCTCTCGTATCTTGGTCCGTCATCCCTGAATCTCTCATAGTTGTGCCGTGTGGCGTTCAATCCAAATCTCTCTGGACCTGCAAAATTCGATGGACTTGTAGACGTTGGCCCAGGACCCCTCTCCAAGGCACTGGAAGGCTCATCCACCGCTGTGTTCCATTGGCTGGAGCTGCCTGCATCCACGTCGCTCTTCCCAGCTGCACCGTACTCTGGAGTTGCCTGCGAATTCGTGTCTACCATTGCACTCACTGCCGCATCCAGATCCCAGCCATGAGCTTCCAAAATCTGCTGGGACAGAAACACATCCTCCACGCCCGTTACATCCTGGAAGTAAGCCAATTTCTCATCAACCTCCCGGGAATGATCCGCCATCTCTCAAAACCAAACCCTCCTCCCACCCTCTCTCTTCTCCAGTTTCGCCCCTTCCCTTCCTCCTGTTTGTGCTCTCCTCCGTATGAACAACAACCCAACTTCCCCCACTCAGATCGTTCCACGCTTTCGATTCGGTTCCTCCCTTCTTCCCAACTCACCTCCTCCCGATCACCATGAATCTCAGATAATTTCAAGTTTGGAGATCGCAGCTGCAGCTGATAAAATAACAAGACGGTGCCCTCTTTACAAAAATGCAGGTCAACCTCGGATTGACCCAAAACTTCCAGAGATTCTTTACACTCCAGTCCAAGATCCACACCCAATGGGTCGTCACACAATCACTCCACTTGGGTCGTCAAAGAACGGATTTGAATCCCCTTCAGCACGGCCCCATCATCTCTACTCTATAAACACAAACACTCAAATGCATCACACATCCTTCTCCCCGCACCGCACTCGCAGCAATTAGGTTTCTCATCCACCCACAAAGAGAGCGCCATGCACCTATCATGCGACGCCAACCCTTGAACCACCCAATAAGGTCGCGCCACGTAGTATAGTTTCGAATAAATACCAGGTAGATTTGTTTTTAATCACATGACCCATGTACCGTAGTGGGAAGGCTGATCCGGCACTAAATAATTAGAAATGAATCTGCCTAATAATTAAGTGAAAATTTAGGAAAAACTGCCCAAATTCCAGAAACTTTACAAAAAAAATGCCTAAAATCTCAAACAAACTCCAAATATCAAATCTCCAAATGCATGTTTCAAGGCATAAAGCTCTAGGAAAATAGTTTCCTTAGCTCTGAGAAATCCTAGAATAATTGGCTGAACAATCACTGCATTTGATGATTGACCAGATGTTCTCATGGCTCTTAACAACCCACATAATTTGTGTTTTTTTTTGTTTGTTTTTTTTTTAAAAAGGGGAAACACCTGGGAGCGCCAGCTCACAAATTTGGCCCCTTAGTAGTGAGAGGAGAAAATAACCTCTTTCATTTATGCGCCATGGAGGCGAATGAGTGGGACACCGCCCAGGAACCATACCACACCGTCAGTAGCAAAATTTGACCCCAGAATCATCTGGGTAGCACTCAGTGCACTTAACCATCTAAGCTACTGACTGTTGGTACATAATTCTTTTAACACAACTGGTACAGTAGATAGAGCAAGTTCATGCAGGGAGTCACCACCGAATTACTTAAAATCTCATCGTGGCATTGCCGTAAAATCTAGAAATTTCCTTAAGTTGTGCCAAAGTGTTTTGTTGTAAAGAAAATAAATATTCGGCACTTCACTGCCGGATCAGCCTTCCCACTACGGTATCCGCCAATAGCTCACACCCAGGCTGCTACCCAATTGGCACCCAGCATCACAAATAATAGAAAACCAATAAGAAAGCCTTTCATTTTAAGATAATAGCGTCTTCAATGTGCACACGCCAGGGATGCGGCGGCCTGCACGCACGGACGTGGGGTGCCCCCGCCCCCCACCTCGGCCGCGGCCCCCGCTCCCGCGGATGCAGCAACCGCTGCGGCCAGTCCCATGTGTCAGTCTGCTGCCAGCGCCGGATCTGGACCGTCCGCCCTGAAAACCCATCCCAGCCCTCCATTTTTAGGGCACCATGCCACGCCTTATCCCTGCTGCCTGCCAGCTGCTAGCAGACGCAAACGTGCGTCCTATTACTCATTGCACGTTCTCGATTGTGTCCAGACTGCGGGGCGTTCCTTGCAGGTTCTGAAGCGTGTCTTCAGTACTGTACAGGGCATGGACGTAGAAGCAGAAGGCGATGAGATATAACAAACTGAAAGCCCGCTTATACGCCTTCTTCAACAATGTTTGCAAATACCAAAACCAGGGCCCTTCAACAACAAGGACCTCCATTGGAAGAGTGACACTCAAAATGGGTTTATGGGGGTGCGAGTGCATGTTCATAAGGCTTGCATACCTTGGGATAGAGTTGCGGACTTTGTTCTTGGAGAGGAAAGTTTGGAGAACTGTTCCACTCAGTTTTGGGTGAATGTTCATTGTAAAGTGGAAACACCCACTAAACATATCATGGTCCAGATCTTAGCAAAAGCCGAGGGCGGAGCTCCGCCCTCCTGCCAATTTTCACCGCCAAACTCTGTAACCATGACTGTCGCGCACCTCACTTCGGTAGGCTCCCCTTCAAGTCATAGTTACTCGCTTTGATGCGCGTGCCTAACTCCCAAACTGGCCGCCGGGCCAACTCGGAGCTTCGGCTGCTCACCGGGACATAACGATCCCCCTTTGCTCCTCCACAAGACCCTCTCTCAATTTGGGCCTAGTGGAAATTCCCTTTGGTTGTTGGCAGTCCGGAACAGCTCCCCACACCTTGGTCATTTTCCGGCTCGCACGCTTACTCACTAGTTTTTGGTCACCAACGGGCTTGCACCGTTCTCGGGGTTACTACTCCCTATATATACTTCTGTGACTGTCCGCAGGGGTTTCACAAACAACCCAGTCATTTTATGGCGAACCAACACGAAAACCCTCGATTCCCGGTGATGAGTCGCGGTGAGTCTTGGCCCACCCACCACGGCCCCATTGGACCGTGATGAGTCCCAAGACTCCCCACGACTCCTACCACAAGGTCTCCGCCCCCATGGTGAGTCCTATGCCACCCCCACTAAGTCCCACTAAGTCCCACTAAGCTACCACCACCCCTCGTGGAACCACTCCCACCGCAACCCAGTGTGCAGGGCTCCACCTAGTGAGCGCCTCCGCCTCCTTGAGTGCCTTGGGCACTCAAGGGTGATTCAGCCCCCGTATCTATTGTTGCCACTGCCCCCACCACAGGGGCATCCCATCTTGTGTCCCGACCCCCTGCCCTCAAGGCGAAGGGCCGCGACACACACCCCTACCAACAGGGAGTCGATGTCCTCATCGACTTGTCCATTTTGTAGAAACGAACATCCAAGTTGTGGCGTCCCACATCAAGGAGTTTGTTTCCGTACCATGGCGTCCCATGGCAAAGAACCAAATCCCCACTTGACTCAACTCTCCACTAGCTAGTTCGGCCGTTCCTCCAAGTCTCGGCCAAGGGTGGAGCCTCTCAAGCTCCACCCAGTGCACTCTTCTTGGCCCACTTCAAGGCCAAGGAACGATCCTCCCCGAGGATCAAATCGCCTTACTGCAACAACATTATTTGCGACCACTCATGATGTCGCTTTTGGCATCACCTTGAGCAAGGGTTCACCTCGAACCCTCTTTGACTAGGAAGATAACCTTGAACCAACCGTGCGTCCCAATCACTATAATTGGGTCCGCCTTGGAATGCTGACCTGAGATACGGGAACACGCCGAAGCTGCACTACGACTTCGTCCCGAGGTTACACGATTATAGTATGTGAACGAAAGCACGTAGCTTCCGCGTTAGCCCGCACTACAAGACAATCCCCTTGGTAGCGCAATTCTAGTACGCGTACGTGCCAGGTGCGCACTAACACGTGAACTCCCAAAGAAGGCGCAAGTTTCATTGCCCCTTGGATGGGAGTCACCCGATTTAGGCACTGCTCAAACACACGATTAATCCAATTTACCTCTCCCACCTTTGTAAACTAGCATGCATTCTACACACTAGCCAACCATACCATGCATCACCATTCCAAACAAAATAGGACGCACAACATTTGGAAACCATTTCGTTTATAACAAAATTTATACAACACAAGTTTTTGCAATCGGATTCCTGAGCTAGCTAAGCCGGGCTAAGCATACATTTTCTCCCCCACGATCCAAGGTTGATGTCCTCATCAACGCTTCTTCCACTTTTGAGGTCGCCCTTCGAAAGCTGCAACCGCCTCGGATGCGTTTCCCATTTCTGAGGCACGCACCCAAGTTGCCTCCACTTGATGATAACCCTTCCATTTCACGAGATACTCCGTTTCTCGATTCTTGAACCTCCTCAACTTAAGCACTGCTTCCACCTCGTACTCAGGTTCATTTTCATGATCCAACAGCATAGGTGGCGGACGCAACACTTGATGCCAATTCGGACGCGCTTCATCTTTGAAATAAGGCTTCAAAAGGGAGACGTGGAATACCGGATGCCCCTTGCTGTTTGCCGGCAGCTCCAATTCATACACATCCTCATTCATAACCTTCCGGATGCAAAAGGGCCTCGCATACGGAGGTACGAACTTCGGACTCACTTCCGGAGGTAGTCGGAAATTCTTGATGTTCAATCAGACTTTTGTGTCTGCCTCAAACTTAACTTCCCTTCGCTTCCGATTCGCCTGCCGTTCATACCGGTTCCTAGCTTTGGCAATGTTGTACTTTGTGAGCTCCAATAAACGCTCGCGTTCTTCCAGCACCGCCGCTGCTGCCGGTTCCTCAACGTCCTGGGCGGCCCAACTTGTCGGCACCAAAGGTGCTTTTCCATAGACCAATATGAAAGGGGAAACTCCCATTGCGGAGTGTTTTGTGTTATTATAACAGTCTGCCGCATCCAAGTGCTCCACCCAGTCTGATTGGTCTGTCGACACGTAATTCCGCAAGATCTGCTTTACCACGGAATTCACCTTTTCCGTTTGGTCGTCCGTCGTAGGTCGGAAGGCGGTGCTCATCTTGAGCCTCGTCCCCATTTTCTTCCAAAGTGCCCTCCAAAATTTACTTGTAAACTTTGGATCGCGGTCCGAGACAATATCCTTCGGGAGTCCATGATGCTTGAAGACGGGGGCGAAGTAAAGTCGCCCCGTCTCTTGCACCGTTGCCGTCTCCTTGGTGGGGATGAAATGGCCCATTTTACTGAACCTATCCACCACCACCATGATTGCATCGAATCATTTTGACAGCGGCGTAGCAGTCATGAAATCCATCGAGACACTTTCCCGAGACCCCTCTGGAATCGGCAAGGGTTGTAACAGCCCCGCTTGCTTTTTGTACTCGCTCCGGTTTTGTTGGCATGTGGTGCATGTCTTGACATACTCATCGGCCTTCTCCCTCAGTTTGCGTCAAAAATACTCTTTCTTCAAGAGTGTCGCGGTGCGCTTGGCTCCACCGTGACCCGCAAGCAGGCCATCATGGCATTCTCTCAAGAGACTATCTCTGATCCTTCCCTTCGGCACGTAGAGACGCTTTTGCTTGTACCGGAGCAGTCCATTTTGCAAGTGGAACTGCGATTTAATCCCCATCCTCAAGTCCCGCATCAAGGACTTCGTCATCTCATCCTTCCGGTAAGCCTTCCGGATCTTCTTTTGGAGCGTCGTCTCGCCCCTGTACACCAACTTGAGCTCTTGCTTTCTACTTAAAGCATCGGCCACCACATTGTCCCATCCCGGTTTGTACTAGATATCCACGTCGAACACTGCCAAAGTGTCTTGCCACCCAAGTTGTTTTGGGGACAACTTAGGCTGTGTGGCAAAATACTTCACCGTGACATTGTCCGTGAACACCTTCACCGGGTTGGAACCAACATAGTGGCGCCAAAGCTCAAGGCAATGCACCACCGCCTTCATCTCTTTCTCGTGCATTGGCCACCGTCGCTCCACTTCATTCAGTTTCTTACTTTCGTAAGCCACTGGACGTCCATCCTACATGAGCACACCACCAATTGCGAAGTCCGACGCATCTGTATGAATCTCAAATGGACGGTCGAACTCCGGGATTTTCAAGACTGGAGCTTTCGCCATCCGTTGCTTCAACTCGGCAAAAACTTGGCCACAAAAGGTGTTCCATACCCATACCTTGGACTTACACAAAAGGTCTGACAGCGGCCCCGCGATCTTGGCGAAATTTCTCACATACTTTCGGTAATAGGAGGCGAGTCCTAGGAAAGATCCTTGAGCTGAGTCTTCAGCTCGACCAACTCTCTGTGGCTCAACCGGTAGGGTGCCTTGGCAGGTGGCTCCGATCCCGGTATCACCTCAATCTTGTGGTCAACTCCTCTTTGCGGTGGCAAGCCGCTTGGTAAATCCTTTGGCATCACATCCTGGTATTTCTCCAAGATCCCCTTGATCCAATCTGGGCTCGGCTCCCTATCGCCTTCTCCCTCCACTTGTCTTACGTAAAGCAAGAACTAGGGCTCGTGTGGCTCCTCCATGGCCCACTCCTTTGCTGACAGCAGGTTTATTCGCCCTTCCACTGGGTGTCGCGCACCTCACTTTGGTAAGCTCCCCCCTCAAGTCATAGTTACTCGCTTGATGCGCGCGCCTAACTCCCAACCTGGCAGCCCGGCCAACTTGGAGCTTCGGCTACTCACCGGGACATAACGGTCCCCCCCTTGATCTCCCAAAGAACCCTCCAACGATTTAGAACCAGCGGAATTCCCTTTGGTAGTTGGCAGTCCGGAATAGCTCCCCACTCTTTGGTCGCTTTCCGGCTCGCTCGCTTACGCACTAGCTTTTGGTCACCAACGGGCTTGCACCGTTCTCGGGGTTACTACTCCCTATATATACTTCTGTAGCTGTCCGCGGGGGTTTCACAAACAACCATGCCATTTTATGGCGAACCACCACGAACACCCTCGACTCCCGGTGATGAGTCGCGGTGAGTCTTGGCCCACTCACCACGGCCCCTATGGACCGTGATGAGTCCCAAGACTCCCCACGACTCCCACCACGAGGTCTCCGCCCCAGGGTGAGTCCTATGCCACCCCCACTAAGTCCCGCTAAGCTACCACCACCCCTTGTGGAGCCACCCCCACCGCAACCCGGTGTGCGGGGCTCCACCTAGTGAGCGCCTCCGCCTCCTTGAGTGCTTTGGGCACTCAAGGGTGCTTCAGCCCCCCATACCTATCGCTGCCACTGCCCCCACCACAGGGGCAGCCCCTCTTGTGTCCCGACCCCCTGCCCTCAAGGCGAAGGGCCGCGACACACACCCCTACCAACAGGGAGTCGATGTCCTCATCAGCTTGTACATTTTGTGGAAACGAACATCCAAGTTGTGGCATCCCACATCAAGGAGTTTGTTTCCGTACCATGACGTCCCATGGCAAAGAACCAAACCCCACACTTGACTCTACTCTCCACTAGCTAGTTCGGCCGACTTCCTCCAAGTCCCGGCCAAGGGTGGAGCCTCTCAAGCTCCTCCCAGTGCACTATTCTTGGCCTACTTCAAGGCCAAGGAATGATCCTCCCCGAGGATCGAATCACCTTACTGCAACAACATTGCTTGCGACCGCTCATGATGCCGCTTTTGGCATCACCTTGAGCAAGGGTTCACCTCGAACCCTCTTTGACTAGGAAGATAACCTTGAACCAACCGCGCGCCCCAATCACTACAATTGGGTCCGCCTTGGAATGCTGGCCTGAGGTACGGGAACACGCCGAAGCCGCACTACGACTTCGTCCCGAGGCTACACGATTATAGTACGTGAACGGAAGCACGTAGCTTCCGCGTTAGCCCGCACTACAAAGCAACCCCCTCGGTAGCGCAGTTATAGTATGCGCACGCGCCAGGTACGCACTAGCACGTGAACTCCTAAAGAAGGCGCAAGTTTCCTTGCCCCTTTGGATGGAAGTCACCCGAGTTCGGCACTGCGCAAACACACGATTAACCCAATTTACCTCTCCCACTTTTGTAAGCTAGCATGCATTCTACACACTAGCCAACCACACCATGCATGTCGCGGCCCTTTGCCTTGAGGGCAGGGGGTCGGGACACATGAGGGGCTGCCCCTGTGGTGGGGGCAGCGGCAGCGATAGGTATGGGGGGCTGAAGCACCCTTGAGTGCCCAAGGCACTCAAGGAGGCGGAGGCGCTCACTAGGTGGAGCCCCGCACACCGGGTTGCGGTGAGGTGGCTCCACAAGGGGTGGTGGTAGCTTAGTGGGACTTAGTGGGGGTGGCATAAGACTCACCATGGGGTGGAGACCTCGAGGTGGGAGTCGTGGGGAGTCTTGGGACTCATCACGGTCCATTGGGGCCGCGGTGAGTGGGCCAAGACTCACCGCGACTCACCACCGGGAGTCGAGGGTTTTCGTGGTGGTTCGCCATAAAATGGCATGGCTGGTTATGAAACCCCCGCGGACAGCTACAGAAGTATATATAGGGAGTAGTAACCCCGAGAACGGTGCAAGCCCGTTGGTGACCAAAAACTAGTGAGTAAGCGAGCGAGCCGGAAAGCGACCAAAGAGTGGGGAGCTGTTCCGGACTGCCATCTACCAAAGGGAATTCTCCTAGTCCCAAATAGGTGGAGGGTTTAGAGGGAAGCGGAAGGGGACCGTTATGTCCCGGTGAGCAGCCGAAACTCCAAGTTGGCCCGGCGGCCAGGTTGGGAGTCAGGCGCGCGCATCAAAGCGAGTAACTATGACTTGAAGGGGAGTTTACCGAATTGAGGTGTGCGACATTTGGTATCAGAGCTTAGAGTTCAGTACGCGATCGTCCTTGGGATTGGCCTCATCATGGGGTCGGGCAAGCCGAAGCGAAAGCGGAACGGCCCAAAAGATGATGACCCCGGTGAGCCCGATGGGGGCGACGTGTCACCGAGGCGGCCGTTTGAGGAAGCGATTAATGTTTCCGAAAACGAGGCCGCTCAGGAGCGGGAGGAATCCGAGGAGTCGGAGCCCGAGGAATCTTTGAGAGCTCCGACAAACCAAGAGATGCCTCCCATGCCGGCAGCCTTTTGGGAAGGGTTGTTGGCGCAGTTTGGCGGGACGTTGAAAGACGTGTTGAAGGCGGCTAATGCCACTTCCACCAAGGCAAAGTTTAAGGTGAAGCCTAAGGAACCCGGCACCTTCGAGGGCGTTCGAAACCGGAAGGCACTCAACACCTGGCTCCTGGAGCTAGAGCAGTACTTCCGGGCGGCCAAGTTGAGTGACGAGGATCGGGTGGAAGTGGCTCCCACCTATTTGAGGGGCTATGCTCAACAATGGTGGCAGAAACGCCTTCACGACCGAGGCCCAAGCCCGGAAACCTTGAACTGGAGTGAGTTCAAGGAATTGATGAAGAGACAGTTTGTGCCCCTCAACGCATCCTGGCTTGCCCGGGACAAGATGAGGAATTTGAAGCAAACAGATGACATTCGGGGGTATGTCCAGGCTTTCAATGTGCTGTTGCTCGAAGTCGCGGACATGGCAGAACCAGAAATGGTCTTCAACTTTGTGGCGGGACTGGCCCCATGGGCTAGGCGGAAGTTGGAGGAGAAGCCACCCAAGACTTTGAACGAGGCAATTGAGAGAGCTGAATGTTTCTCGGATGTCCCTAGGGGTGAGAGACAAGGCCGTACGGAGCTGAACCACAAGAAGACCCGGCGGGAAGGTGACTCCTCCCGACCGGAAAAGAAGTGGGATAGGCCACGCGGCGAAAATGGCACGTGGAAATCGAAGGGAGGTCCTTCACACGTCAAGGCGGCACCCGGTGCTTCGAAAGGAAAAGCGGGTGGAGCGACTTATGGCGGACAGAAGGCGACCTTTGATGGAGTGTGTTTCAATTGCGGGGAGCCCGGGCACATGGCCAAGAAGTGCACGAAGCCCCGGCAATTGAACATGACTCGGGCGACCACGGAGCTGTCGGAAGATACCATCAGTCGCTTGGTGGAAGCGGTGGTCGCCAGGACTTGCAAGGTAGGCAAATTTTCTTGTGAGTTGTATCAGGAAACTGGCGCCTTACGAAAAGGGAGTCAGTTATTGTTCGTGGATGGGATAATATCCGGAACTAATGTGTCGTTGTTGGTGGACACAGGAGCGTCGCACTCCTTCATGACGCCGGCGGCGGCGCGAAAGTTGGGACTCCCGACAAGTGACGTGGGGGCCTCTATTGAGGTGCGCTCTGCCAAAGGAGAACCTCAGTTGGCGACAAGGTTGGCGTTTGATGTTCCTCTTCAACTGGGGAGTTGGGAGGGACGTGAGAACTTCACTATCTGCGAGATCGATGGAGTGGATCTCATTTTGGGAATGACCTTTTTGAGCAAATCCGGAGCGGTCATAGATGGCCGCAAGAGAGTAGTCACGCTGCCATGTGGGAATGGTGGCGAGGTTTTACGAGTGTCGGAAACGCCCAAATCCGTGGGAGGGCGAATAAACCTTCTATCAGCAAAGGAGTGGGCCGTGGAGGAGACACACGAGTCCCAGTTTTTGCTTTACATTAGAGAAGTGAAAGGAGAAGGCGATGGGGAGCCGAGCCCAGATTGGATCAAGGGGATTTTGGAGAAATACCAGGATGTGATGCCGGAGGATTTACCAAGCGGCTTGCCACCGCGAAGAGGAGTTGACCACAAAATTGAGGTGATACCGGGATCGGAACCGCCTGCCAAGGCGCCCTACCGGTTGAGCCACAAAGAGTTGGTCGAGCTGAAGACTCAGCTCAAAGATCTAATGTCAAAGGGGTACATCCGGCCGAGTAAGTCACCTTACGGAGCCCCGGTGCTATTTGCAGACAAGAAGGATGGGACGCTGCGGATGTGTGTCGATTACAGGGCTCTGAATAAGGTGACTATCAAAAACCGGTACCCTTTGCCAAGGATCGACGACCTCTTCGATCGGTTGGCAGGAGCGAAGTATTTCAGCCGGATCGACTTGCGCTCCGGCTATCACCAAATTCGGGTGGCGGAAGGAGATGAGGAGAAGACCGCGTGCAGGACAAGGTATGGTTCATATGAGTTCTTGGTGATGCCTTTTGGGCTCACCAATGCACCAGCGACATTTAGCACGCTGATGAACAGCCTTTTCCAGGAGTGGTTGGATGACTTTGTGATCGTGTACATCGACGACATCTTGGTGTACTCGAAAACAAAGGAGGAGCACCTGGAGCACCTCAAAAGGGTGTTCCAAAAATTGCGAGAAGGGAAGCTGTATGCCAAAGCTTCAAAGTGCGAATTCGGGGTCACAAAAGTGGAGTTCTTGGGGCACGTGATTACACAGGATGGGATCAAAATGGATGACAGAAAGGTGAGGGCGATCTTGGACTGGGAGCCTCCGACTTCGGTCCCGGGAGTGCGATCCTTCCTAGGACTCGCCTCCTATTACCGGAAGTATGTGAGAAATTTCGCCAAGATCGCGGGGCCGCTGTCGGACCTTCTGTGTAAATCCAAAGTCTGGGTATGGAACACATTTTGTGGCCAAGCTTTTGCTGAATTGAAGCAGCGGATGACGGAAGCTCCAGTCTTAAAAATCCCGGAGTTCGATCGTCCGTTTGAGATTCATACAGATGCATCGGACTTCGCAATTGGGGGTGTACTTATGCAAGATGGACGTCCAGTGGCTTACGAAAGTAAGAAACTGAATGAAGTGGAGCGACGGTGGCCGACGCACGAAAAAGAGATGAAGGCGGTGGTACATTGCCTTGAACTCTGGCGCCACTATGTTGGTTCCAACCCAGTGAAGGTGTTCACGGACAATGTCACGGTGAAGTATTTTGCCACGCAGCCCAAGTTGTCCCCAAAACAACTTAGGTGGCAAGATACTTTGGCAGTGTTCGACGTGGATATCCAGTACAAACCGGGACGGGACAATGTGGTGGCCGATGCTTTAAGTAGAAAGCAGCAGCTCTTGTTGGTGTACAAGGGCGAGACGGCGCTCCAAAGGAAGATCCGGAAGGCTTGCCGGAAGGATGAGCTGGCAAAGTGCGTGATGCAGAACTTGAGAATGGGGGTTAAATCGCAGTTCCACTTGCAAAACGGACTGCTCCGGTATAAGCAAAAACGTCTCTATGTGCCAAAGGGAGGGATCAGGGATAGTCTCTTGAGAGAATGCCATGATAGCCCGCTTGCGGGCCACGGTGGAGCCAAGCGCACTGCGGCACTCTTGAAGAAAGAGTATTTCTGGCCCAAACTGAGGGAGGAGGCAGAGGAGTATGTAAAGACATGCACCACATGCCAACAAAACCGGAGCGAGTATAAAAAGCAAGCGGGGCTGTTACAACCCTTGCCGATTCCAGAGGGGACTTGGGAAAGCGTCTCGATGGATTTCATGACTGCTATGCCGCTGTCAAAAGGATTCGATGCAATCATGGTGGTGGTAGATAGGTTCAGTAAAATGGCCCATTTCATCCCCACCAAGGAGACGGCAACTGCGCAGGAGACAGGGCGACTTTACTTCGCCCACGTCTTAAAGCATCATGGAGTCCCGAAGGATATTGTCTCGGACCGCGACCCAAAGTTTACGAGTAAATTCTGGAGAGCACTTTGGAAGAAGATGGGGACGAGGCTGAAGATGAGCACCGCCTTCCGACCTACGACGGACGGCCAAACGGAAAGAGTGAATTCCGTAGTGAAGCAATTCTTGCGGAATTACGTGTCGGCAGACCAATCAGACTGGATGGAACACTTAGACGCGGCAGAGTTCTGTTATAATAACACAGAACACTCCGCGACGGGAGTTTCCCCTTTTGTGTTGGTCTATGGAAAAGCACCTCTGGTGCCGACAAGTTGGGCCGCCCAGGACGTTGAGGAACCGGCAGTAGCGGCGGTACTGGAAGAACGCGAGCGTTTGTTGAAGCTCGCAAAGTACAACATTGCCAAAGCTAGGAAACGGTATGAAAGGCAGGCGAATCGGAAGCGGAGGGAAGTGAAGTTTGAGGCAGGCACAGAGGTCTGGTTGAACATCAAGAATTTTCGACTACCTCCGGAAATGAGTCCGAAGTTCGTACCTCCGTATGCGGGTCCCTTTCGCATTCGGAGGGTTATGAATGAGGATGTGTATGAATTGGAGCTGCCAGCAAACAGCAAGGTGCACCCAGTATTCCATGTCTCCCTTTTGAAGCCTTACTTCAAAGATGAAGCACGTCCGAATCGGCAGCAAGTGTTGCGTCCGCCACCTATGCTGTTGGATCATGAAAATGAACCCGAGTACGAGGTGGAGGCAATACTTAAGTCGAGGAGGTTCAAGAACCGAGAAACGGAGTATCTCGTCAAATGGAAGGGCTATCATCTTGTGGAGGCATCTTGGGTGCGTGCCTCAGAAATGGGAAACGCATCCGAGGCAGTTGCAGCGTTCGAAGGGCGACCTCAAAAGCGGAAGAAGCGTTGATGGGGACATCAACCTTGGAGCGTGGGGGAGGAAATGCATGCTTAGCCCGGTTTAGCTAGCTCAGGAATCCGATTGCAAAAACTTGTATTGTACAAAAATTTGTGATAAAGGAAATGGGTTCCAAATATTGTGCGTCCTATTGTGTTTGGAATGGTGATGCATGGTGTGGTTGGCTGGTGTGTAGAATGCATGCTAGCTTACAAAAGTGGGAGAGGTAAATTGGGTTAATCGTGTGTTTGCGCAGTGCCGAAATCGGGTGACTCCCATCCAAGGGGCAAGGAAACTTGCGCCTTATTTGGGAGTTCAAGTGCTAGTGCGCACCTGGCGCGTGCGCGTACTATAACTGCGCTACCGAGGGGGTTGCCTTGTAGTGCGGGCTAACGCGGAAGCTACGTGCTTCCGTTCACGTACTATAATCGTGTAGCCTCGGGACGAAGTCGTAGTGCGGCTTCGGCGTGTTCCCGTACCTCAGGCCAGCATTCCAAGGCGGACCCAATTGTAGTGATTGGGGCGCACGGTTGGTTCAAGGTTATCTTCCTAGTCAAAGAGGGTTCCAGGTGAACCCTTGCTCAAGGTGATGCCAAAAGCGGCATCATGAGCGATCGCAAGCAATGTTGTTGCAGTAAGGCGATTCGATCCTCGGGGAGGATCGTTCCTTGGCCTTGAAGTAGGCCAAGAAGAGTGCACTGGGAGGAGCTGGAGAGGCTCCACCCTTGGCCGGGACTTGGAGGAAGTCGGCCGAACTAGCTAGTGGAGAGTGGAGTCAAGTGTGGGGTTTGGTTCTTTGCCATGGGACGCCATGGTACGGAAACAAACTCCTTGATGTGGGACGCCACAACTTGGATGTTCGTTTCTACAAAATGGACAAGTCGATGAGGACATCGACTCCCTGTTGGTAGGGGTGTGTGTCGCGGCCCTTTGCCTTGAGGGCAGGGGGTCGGGACACATGAGGGGCTGCCCCTGTGGTGGGGGCAGCGGCAGCGATAGGTATGGGGGCTGAAGCACCCTTGAGTGCCCAAGGCACTCAAGGAGGCGGAGGCGCTCACTAGGTGGAGCCCCGCACACCGGGTTGCGGTGAGGTGGCTCCACAAGGGGTGGTGGTAGCTTAGTGGGACTTAGTGGGGGTGGCATAGGACTCACCATGGGGTGGAGACCTCGAGGTGGGAGTCGTGGGGAGTCTTGGGACTCATCACGGTCCATTGGGGCCGCGGTGAGTGGGCCAAGACTCACCGCGACTCACCACCGGGAGTCGAGGGTTTTCGTGGTGGTTCGCCATAAAATGGCATGGCTGGTTATGAAACCCCCGCGGACAGCTACAGAAGTATATATAGGGAGTAGTAACCCCGAGAACGGTGCAAGCCCGTTGGTGACCAAAAACTAGTGAGTAAGCGAGCGAGCCGGAAAGCGACCAAAGAGTGGGGAGCTGTTCCGGACTGCCATCTACCAAAGGGAATTCTCCTAGTCCCAAATAGGTGGAGGGTTTAGAGGGAAGCGGAAGGGGACCGTTATGTCCCAGTGAGCAGCCGAAACTCCAAGTTGGCCCGGCGGCCAGGTTGGGAGTCAGGCGCGCGCATCAAAGCGAGTAACTATGACTTGAAGGGGAGTTTACCGAATTGAGGTGTGCGACAATGCATCACCATTCCAAACAAAATAGGACGCACAACATTTGAAACCCATTTCCTTTATAACAAATTTTTGTACAATACAAGTTTTTGCAATCGGATTCCTAAGCTAGCTAAGCCGGGCTAAGCATGCATTTCCTCCCCCACGCTCCAAGGTTGATGTCCCCATCAACGCTTCTTCCGTTTTTTAGGTCGCCCTTCGAAAACTGCAACCGCCTCAGATGCGTTTCCCATTTCTGAGGCACGCACCCAAGATGCCTCCACATGATGATAGCCCTTCCATTTGACGAAATACTTCGTTTCTTGGTTCTTGAACCTCCTCGACTTAAGTACTGCCTCCACCTCATACTGAGGTTCATTTTCATGATCCAACAGCACAGGTGGCGGACGCAACACTTGATGCCGATTCGGACGCGCTTCATCTTTGAAGTAAGGCTTCAAAAGGGAGACGTGGAATACTGGATGCACCTTGCTGTTTGCCGGCAGCTCCAATTCATACACATCCTCATTCATAACCTTCCGGATGCGAAAGGGTCCCGCATATGGAGGTACGAACTTTGGACTCACTTCCGGAGGTAGTCGGAAATTCTTGATGTTCAACCAGACCTCCGTGCCTGCCTCAAACTTCACTTCCCTCCGCTTCCGATTCGCCTGCCTTTCATACCGTTTCCTAGCTTTGGCAGTGTTGTACTTTGCGAGCTTCAACAAACGCTCGCGTTCTTCCAGTACCGCCGCTACTGCCGGTTCCTCAACGTCCTGGGCGGCCCAACTTGTCGGCACCAAAGGTGCTTTTCCATAGACCAATACGAAAGGGAAAACTCCCGTTGCGGAGTGTTCTGTGTTATTATAACAGAACTTTGCCGCGTCTAAGTGTTCCACCCAATCTGTTTGGTCTGCCGATACGTAATTCCGCAAGATCTGCTTCACTACGGAATTCACTCTTTCCGTTTGGCCGTCGGTCGTAGGTTGGAAGGCGGTGCTCATCTTCAGCCTCGTCCCCATCTTCTTCCAAAGTGTCCTCCAAAATTTACTCGTAAACTTTGGATCGCGGTCCGAGACAATATCCTTCGGGACTCCATGATGCTTTAAGACATGGGCGAAGTAAAGTCGCCCTGTTTCCTGTGCCGTTGTTGTCTCCTTGGTGGGGATGAAATGGCCCATTTTACTGAACCTATCCACCACCACCATGATTGCATCGAATCCTTTTGACAGCGGCATAGCAGTCATGAAATCCATCGAGACGCTTTCCCAAGTCCCCTCAGGAATCGGCAAGGGTTGTAACAGCCCCGCTTGCTTTTTGTACTCGCTCCGGTTTTGTTGGCATGTGGTGCATGTCTTGACATACTCCTCTGCCTCCTCCCTCAGTTTGGGCCAGAAATACTCTTTCTTCAAGAGTGCCGCAGTGCGCTTGTGTCGCGGCCCTTTGCCTTGAGGGCAGGGGGTCGGGACACAGAAGGGGCTGCCCCTGTGGTGGGGGCAGTAGCAGCGATAGATACGGGGGCTGAAGCACCCTTGAGTGCCCAAGGCACTCAAGGAGGCGGAGGCGCTCACTAGGCGGAGCCCCGCACACCGGGTTGCGGTGGGGGTGGCTCCACAAGGGGTGGTGGTAGCTTAGCGGGACTAAGTGGGGGTGGCATAGGACTCACCATGGGGTGGAGACCTCGAGGTGGAAGTCGTGGGGAGTCTTGGGACTCATCACGGTCCATTGGGGCCGCGGTGAGTGGGCCAAGACTCACCGCGACTCACCACCGGGAATCAAGGGTCTTCGTGGTGGTTCACCATAAAATGGCATGGCTGTTTGTGGAACCCCCGCGGACAGCTACAGAAGTATATATAGGGAGTAGTAACCCCGAGAACGGTGCAAGCCCGTTGGTGACCAAAAACTAGTGAGTAAGCGAGCGAGCCGGAAAGCGACCAAAGAGTGGGGAGCTGTTCCGGACTGCCATCTACCAAAGGGAATTCCACTAGGCCCAAATAGGTGGAGGGTCTTTCGGGGGAGCGAAGGGGGACCGTTATGTCCCAGTGAGCAGCCGAAGCTCCAAGTTGGCCCGGCAGCCAGGTTGGGAGTTAGGCGCGCGCATCAAAGCGAGTAACTATGACTTGAAGAGGAGCTTACCGAAGTGAGGTGCGCGACACTTGGTATCAGAGCTTAGAGTTCAGTACGCGATCGTCCTTGGGATTGGCCTCATCATGGGGTCGGGCAAGCCGAAGCGGAAGCGGAACGGCCCAAAAGATGATGATCCTGGTGAGCCAGATGGGGGCGACGTGTCACCGAGGCGGCCGTTTGAGGTAGCGATGCATGTTTCCGAAAACGAGGCCGCTCAAGAGCGGGAGGAATCCGAGGAGTCGGAGCCCGAGGAATCCTTGAGAGCTTCGACAAACCAAGAGATGCCTCCCATGCCGGCAGCCTTTTGGGAAGGGTTGTTGGCGCAGTTTGGCGGGACGTTGAAAGACGTATTGAAGGCGGCTAATGCCACTTCCACTAAGGCAAAGTTTAAGGTGAAGCCTAAGGAACCCGGCACCTTCGAGGGCGTCCGAAATCGGAAGGCACTCAACACCTGGCTCCTTGAGCTAGAGCAGTACTTTCGGGCGGCCAAGTTGAGTGACGAGGATCGGGTGGAAGTGGCTCCCACCTATTTGAGGGGCTATGCTCAACAATGGTGGCAGAAACGCCTTCACGACCGAGGTCCAAGCCCGGAAACCTTGAACTGGAGTGGGTTCAAGGAATTGATGAAGAGACAGTTTGTGCCCCTCAACGCGTCCTGGCTTGCCCGGGACAAGATGAGGAATTTGAAGCAAACGGATGACATTCGGGGTTATGTTCAGGCTTTCAATGTGCTGCTGCTCGAAGTCGCGGACATGGCAGAACCAGAAATGGTCTTCAACTTTGTGGCGGGACTGGCCCCGTGGGCCAGGCGGAAGTTGGAGGAGAAGCCGCCTAAGACTTTGAACGAGGCAATTGAGACGGCTGAATGTTTCTCGGATGTCCCTAGGGGTGAAAGACAAGGCCGTACGGAGCTGAACCACAAGAAGGCCCGGCGGGAAGGTGACTCTTTCCAACCGGAAAAGAAGTGTGATAGGCCACGTGGCGATAATAGCACGTGGAAATCGAAGGGAGGGCCTTCACACGTCAAGGCGGCACCTGGTGCTCCGAAAGGAAAAGCAGGTGCAGCGGCTTATGGCGGACAGAAGGCGACCTTTGATGGAGTGTGTTTCAATTGCGGGGAGCCCGGGCACATGGCCAAGAAGTGCACGAAGCCCCGACAGTTGAACATGACTCGGGCGACCACAGAGCTGTCAGAAGATACCATCAGTCGCCTGGTGGAAGCGGTGGTTGCCCGGACTTGCAAGGTAGGCACATTTTCTTGTGAGTTGTATCAGGAAACTGGCGCCTTACGTAAAGGGAGTCAGTTACTGTTCGTGGATGGGATAATATCCGGAACTAACGTGTCATTGTTGGTGGACACGGGAGCGTCGCACTCCTTCATGACACCGGCAACGGCACAAAAGCTGGGACTCCCGACAAGTGACGTGGGGGCCTCTATTGAGGTGCGTTCTGCCAAAGGAGAACCACAGCTGGCGACAAGGTTGTCGTTCGATGTTCCTCTTCAACTAGGGAGTTGGCAGGGACGTGAGAACTTCACCATCTGCGAGATCGATGGAGTGGATCTCATTTTGGGGATGACCTTTTTGAGCAAATCTGGAGCGGTCATAGATGGCCGCAAGAGAGTAGTCACGCTGCCATGTTGGAATGGTGGCGAGGTCTTACGGGTGTCGGAAACGCCCAAATCCGTGGGAGGGCGAATAAACCTTCTGTCAGCAAGGGAGTGGGCCGTGGAGGAGGCACACGAGCCCCAATTTTTGCTTTACATTAGAGAAGTGAAATGAGAAGGCGATGGGGAGCCGAGCCCAGATTGGATCAAGGGGATTTTGGAGAAATACCAAGATGTGATGCCGGAGGATTTACCAAGCGGCTGGCCACTGCGAAGAGGAGTTGACCACAAGATTGAGGAGATACCGGGATCGAAACCACCTGCCAAGGCGCCCTATCGGTTGAGCCACAGAGAGTTGGTCGAGCTGAAGACTCAGTTCAAGGATCTAATGTCAAAGGGGTACATCCGACCGAGTAAGTCACCTTACGGAGCCCCGGTGCTATTCGCAGACAAGAAGGATGGGACGTTGCGGATGTGTGTCGATTACAGGGCTCTGAATAAGGCGACTATTAAAATCCGGTACCCTTTGCCAAGGATCGACGACCTTTTTGACCGGTTGGCAGGAGCGAAGTACTTCAGCCGGATCGACTTGCGCTCCGGCTACCATCAAATTCGGGTGGCGGAAGGAGATGAGGAGAAGACCGCGTGCAGGACAAGGTATGGTTCATATGAGTTCTTGGTGATGCCTTTTGGGCTCACCAATGCACCTGCGACCTTTAGCACGCTAATGAACAGCCTTTTTCAAGAGTGGTTGGATGACTTTGTGATCGTGTACATCGACGACATCTTGGTGTACTCGAAAACAAAGGAGGAGCACCTGGAGCACCTCAAAAGGGTGTTCCAAAAATTGCGGGAAGGGAAGCTGTACGCCAAAGCTGTGCGAATTCGGGGTCACAAAAGTGGAGTTCTTGGGGCATGTGATTACGCAGGATGGGATCAAAATGGATGACAGAAAGGTGAGGGCGATCTTGGACTGGGAGCCTCCGACTTCGGTCCCGGGAGTGCGATCCTTCCTAGGACTCGCCTCCTATTACCGGAAGTATGTGAGAAATTTTGCCAAGATCGCGGGGCCGCTGTCCGACCTTCTGTGTAAATCCAAAGTCTGGGCATGGAATACTTTTTGTGGCCAAGCTTTTGCTGAATTGAAGCAGCGGATGGCGGAAGCTTCAGTCTTGAAAATCCCCGAGTTCGATCGTCCGTTTGAGATTCATACAGATGCATCGGACTTTGCGATTGGGGGTGTACTTATGCAAGATGGACGTCCAGTGGCTTATAAAAGTAAGAAACTGAATGAAGTGGAGCGACGGTGGCCGACGCACGAAAAAGAGATGAAGGCGGTGGTGCATTGCCTTGAGCTTTGGCGCCACTATGTTGGTTCCAACCCAGTGAAGGTGTTCAGGGACAATGTCACAGTGAAGTATTTTGCCACGCAGCCCAAGTTGTCCCCAAAACAACTTAGGTGGCAAGATACTTTGGCGGTGTTCGACGTGGATATCCAGTACAAACCGGGACGGGACAATGTGGTGGCCGATGCTTTAAGTAGAAAGCAGCAGCTCATGTTGGTGCATAGGGCGAGACGGCGCTCCAAAGGAAGATCCGGAAGGCTTGCCGGAAGGATGAGCTGGCGAAGTCCGTGATGCAAGACTTGAGGATGGGGGTTAAATCGCAGTTCCACTTGCAAAATGGACTGCTCCGGTATAAGCAAAAGCGTCTCTACGTGCCGAAGGGAGGGATCAGGGATAGTCTCTTGAGAGAATGCCATGATAGCCCGCTTGCGGGCCACGGCCCTTTGCCTTGAGGGCAGGGGGTCGGGACACAGAAGGGGCTGCCCCTGTGGTGGGGGCAGTAGCAGCGATAGATACGGGGGCTGAAGCACCCTTGAGTGCCCAAGGCACTCAAGGAGGCGGAGGCGCTCACTAGGCGGAGCCCCGCACACCGGGTTGCGGTGGGGGTGGCTCCACAAGGGGTGGTGGTAGCTTAGCGGGACTAAGTGGGGGTGGCATAGGACTCACCATGGGGTGGAGACCTCGAGGTGGAAGTCGTGGGGAGTCTTGGGACTCATCACGGTCCATTGGGGCCGCGGTGAGTGGGCCAAGACTCACCGTGACTCACCACCGGGAATCAAGGGTCTTCGTGGTGGTTCGCCATGGGATAGTGAGTTTGCGATGGCCTACTCTGAAGCCATGGTTGATTCTGCCTACCCATTCCCTTGCGGGTAGTATTGTCGCGGCCCTTTGCCTTGAGGGTAGGGGGTCGGGACACATGAGGGGCTGCCCCTGTGGTGGGGGCAGCGGCAGCGATAGGTATGGGGGAGCTGAAGCACCCTTGAGTGCCCAAGGCACTCAGGGAAGCGGAGGCGCTCACTAGGTGGAGCCCCGCACACCGGGTTGCGGTGGGGGTGGCTCCACAAGGGGTGGTGGTAGCTTAGCGGGACTTAGTGGGGGTGGCATAGGACTCACCATGGGGGCGGAGACCTCGTGGTGGGAGTCGTGGGGAGTCTTGGGACTCATCACGGTCCATAGGGGCCGTGGTGAGTGGGCCAAGACTCACCGCGACTCATCACTGGGAGTCGAGGGTTTTCGTGGTGGTTCGCCATAAAATGGCATGGCTGGTTGTGAAACCCCCGCGGACAGCTACAGAAGTATATATAGGGGGAGTAGTAACCCCGAGAACGGTGCAAGCCCGTTGGTGACCAAAAACTAGTGAGTAAGCGAGCGAGCCGGAAAGCGACCAAAGAGTGGGGAGCTGTTCCGGACTGCCATCTACCAAAGGGAATTCCACTAGGCCCAAATAGGTGGAGGGTCTTTCGGGGGAGCGAAGGGGGACCGTTATGTCCCAGTGAGCAGCCGAAGCTCCAAGTTGGCCCGGCGGCCAGGTTGGGAGTTAGGCGCGCGCATCAAAGCGAGTAACTATGACTTGAAGGGGAGCTTACCGAAGTGAGGTGCGCGACAGCTTGGCTCCGCAGTGGCCCCCAATCATGGCATTCTCTCAAGAGGCTATCTCTGATCCCTCCCTTTGGCACGTAGAGACGCTTTTGCTTATACCGGAACAGTCCATTTTGCAAGTGGAACTGCGATTTAACCCCCATCCTCAAGTCCTGCATCACGGACTTCGCCAACTCATCCTTCTGGCAAGCGTTCCGGATCTTCCTTTGGAGCATCGTCTCGCCCTGTACACCAACAAAAGCTGTTGCTTTCTACTTAAGGCATCGGCCACCACGTTGTCCCGTCCCGGTTTGTACTGGATATCCACGTCGAACACCGCCAAAGTATCTTGCCACCTAAGTTGTTTTGGGGACAACTTGGGCTGCGTGGCAAAATACTTCACCGTGACATTGTCCGTGAACACCTTCACTGGGTTGGAACCAACATAGTGGCGCCAAAGCTCAAGGCAGTGCACCACCGTCTTCATCTCTTTCTCGTGCGTCGGCCACCGTCGCTCCACTTCATTCAGTTTCTTACTTTCGTAAGCCACTGGGCGTCCATCTTGCATCAGTACACCCCCAATCGCGAAGTCGGACGCATCTGTATGAATCTCGAACGGACGATCGAACTCCGGGATTTTCAAGACTGGAGCTTCTGCCATCCGTTGCTTCAATTCAGCAAAAGCTTGGCCACAAAAGGTGTTCCATGCCCAGACTTTGGACTTACACAGAAGGTCTGATAGCGGCCCCGCGATCTTGGTGAAATTTCTCACATACTTCCGGTAGTAGGAGGCGAGTCCTAGGAAGGTTCGCACTCCCGGGACCGAAGTCGGAGGCTCCCAGTCCAAGATGGCCCTCACCTTCCTGTCATCCATTCTGATCCCATCCTGTGTAATCACATGCCCCAAGAACTCCACTTTTGTGACCCCGAATTCGCACTTTGAAGCTTTGGCATACAGCTTCCCTTCCCGCAATTTCTGGAACACCCTTTTGAGGTACTCCAGGTGCTCCTCCTTTGTTTTCAAATACACCAAGATGTCGTCAATGTACACGATCACAAAGTCATCCAACCACTCCTGGAAAAGGTTGTTCATCAGCGTGCTAAAGGTCGCGGGAGCATTGGTGAGTCCAAAAGGCATCACCAAGAACTCATATGAACCATACCTTGTCCTGCACGCGGTCTTCTCCTCATCTCCTTCCGCCACTCAAATTTGATGAGAGATGGAGCGCAGATCGATCCGGCTGAAATACTTCGCTCTTGCCAACCAATCGAAAAGGTCGTCGATCCTTGGCAAAGGGTACCGGTTTTTAATAGTCACCTTATTCAAAGCCCTGTAATCGACACACATCTACAGCGTCCCATCCTTCTTGTCTGCGAATAGCACCGGGGCTCCGTAAGGTGACTTACTCGGCCGGATGTACCCCTTTGACATTAGATCTTTGGCTGAGTCTTCAGCTCAACCAACTCTCAGTGGCTCAACCGGTAGGGCGCCTTGGCAGGCGGTTCTGATCCCGGTATCACCTCAATCTTGTGGTCAACTCCTCTTCGCGGTGGCAAGCTGCTTGGTAAATCCTCCGGCATCACATCCTGGTATTTCTCCAAAATCCCCTTGATCCAATCTGGGCTCGGCTCCCCATCGCCTTCTCCCTTCACTTCTCTAATATAGAGCAAAAATTGGGGCTCGTGTGCCTCCTCCACGGCCCACTCCCTTGCTGACAGAAGGTTTATTCGCCCTCCCACGGATTTGGGCGTTTCCGACACTCGTAAGACCTTGCCACCATTCCCACATGGCAGCGTGACTACTCTCTTGCGGCCATCTATGACCACTCCGGATTTGCTCAAAAAGGTCATCCCCAAAATGAGATCCACTCCATCGATCTCGCAGATGGTGAAGTTCTCACGTCCTCCCAACTCCCCAATTGAAGAGGAACATCAAACGCCAACCTTGTCGCCAATTGCGGTTCTCCTTTGGCAGAACGCACCTCAATAGAGGCCCCCACGTCACTTGTCGGGAGTCCCAGCTTCTGTGCTATTTCCGGTGTCATGAAGGAGTGCGACGCTCCTGTGTCCACCAACAATGACACGTTAGTTCCGGATATTATCCCGTCCACGAACAATAACTGACTCCCTTTACGTAAGGCACCAGTTTCCTGATATAACTCACAAGAAAATTTGCCTACCTTGCAAGTCCTGGCGACCACCGCTTCCACCAAGCGACTGATGGTATCTTCCGACAGCTCTGTGGTCGCCCGAGTCATGTTCAATTGTCGGGGCTTCGTGCACTTCTTGGCCATGTGCCTGGGCTCCCCGCAATTGAAACACACTCCATCAAAGGTCGCCTTCTGTCCGCCATAAGCCGCTCCACCCGCTTTTCCTTTTGAAGCACCGGGTGCCGCCTTGACTTGTGAAGGCCCTCCCTTCGATTTCCACGTGCCATTGTCGCCGCGTGGCCTATCCCACTTCTTTTCCGGTTGGAAGGAGTCACCTTCCCGCCGGGTCTTCTTGTGGTTCAGCTCCGTATGGCCTTGTCTTTCACCCTTAGGGACATCCGAGAAACATTCAGCCCTCTCAATTGCCTCGTTCAAAGTCTTAGGTGGCTTCTCCTCCAACTTCCGCCTGGCCCATGGGGCCAGTCCCGCCACAAAGTTGAAGACCATTTCTGGTTCTGCCATGTCCGCGACTTCGAGCAACAACACATTGAAAGCCTGGACATATCCCCGAATATCATCTGTTTGCTTCAAATTCCTCATCTTGTCCCGGGCGAGCCAGGACGCGTTGAAGGGCACAAACTGTCTCTTCATCAATTCCTTGAACCCACTCCAGTTCAAGGTTCAACAACCCTTCCCAAAAGGCTGTCGGCATGGGAGTCATATGTTGGTCGGTCGGAGCTCCTCAGGCTCCGACTCCTCAGATTCCTCCCGCTCTTGAGCGGCCTCGTTTTCGGAAACATGCATCGCTTCCTCAAACGGTCGCCTCGGTGACACGTCGCCCCCATCGGGCTCACCAGGATCATCATCTTTTAGGCCATTCCGCTTTTGTTTGGGCTTGCCTGACCCCATGATGAGGCCAATTCCAAGGACGATCGCGTATTAAACTCTAAGCTCTGATACCAAGTGTCGCGCACCTCACTTCGGTAAGCTCCCCCCTCAAGTCATAGTTACTCGCTTGATGCGCGCGCCTAACTCCCAACCTGGCCGCCCGGCCAACTTGGAGCTTTGGCTGCTCACCGGGACATAACGGTCCCCCCTTGATCTCCCAAAGAACCCTCCAATGATTTAGAACCAGCGGAATTCCCTTTGGTAGTTGGCAGTCCGGAACAGCTCCCCACTCTTTGGTCGCTTTCCGGCTCGCTCGCTTACTCACTAGGTTTTGGTCACCAACGGGCTTGCACCGTTCTCGGGGTTACTACTCCCTATATATACTTCTGTAGCTGTCCGCGGGGGTTTCACAAACAACCATGCCATTTTATGGCGAACCACCACGAACACCCTCGACTCCCGGTGATGAGTCGCGGTGAGTCTTGGCCCACTCACCACGGCCCCTATGGACCGTGATGAGTCCCAAGACTCCCCACGACTCCCACCACGAGGTCTCCGCCCCAGGGTGAGTCCTATGCCACCCCCACTAAGTCCCGCTAAGCTACCACCACCCCTTGTGGAGCCACCCCCACCGCAACCCGGTGTGCGGGGCTCCACCTAGTGAGCGTCTCCGCCTCCTTGAGTGCTTTGGGCACTCAAGGGTGCTTCAGCCCCCCATACCTATCGCTGCCACTGCCCCCACCACAGAGGCAGCCCCTTCTGTGTCCCGACCCCCTGCCCTCAAGGCAAAGGGCCACGACACTGGGTTGGGCGTTTTCGAAACTCGTAAAACTTCGCCACCATTCCCACACGGTAGCGTGATTACTCTCTTGCGGCCATCTATGACCGCTCCTGATTTGCTCAAAAAGGTCATCCCCAAAATGAGATCCACTCCATCGATCTCGCAAATGGTGAAGTTCTCACGTCCCTCCCAACTCCCCGCCAATTGTGGTTCTTCTTTGGCAGAACCAGGGATGCCTCGGCGTGAGCCTGGTAACGTGAGCGCGTGAGCGCGCTCACGCCACGTCACGGGGCTCACTCCACGTCATCACACGTGAAGGCCGCGTCACCACGCGCCCAGAAAGAAGTGGAGTGTATTCCCGCGGATTGGCACCCTTTACCGCGGAAACAAGCTGGACGACATAATAAAAGGCATTGAATAAAGGATGGATGAATGTATAGTTGGATGATAAACAGATGGATGAGTGTGAAAAATGAATGTAGATGGATGAATGAGGGATGGATAAGAGTAAAATGGATGAATGTATAATGGATGTTGAGCAATGACAAAAATTCATGACAGGAAGATGCATGACCAAATCTTTTGACGAATGCACAACGTATATGAAATGAGTGTGGAAGGTTTGTGGGGTGGATTAAAGAGTACAGAGGATGAATGTACAATGGATGTTGTACAAAGGAAATAATTCATGAATGGAGCACGCATGAATACAGTGTAGATGAATGCACAATGGATATGAGAAGAGTCAGGGAGGTTTGTGAGATGGATTCATACATATTGCAATTTAAATGAAAGTTGATTCTGTGATTATTATTTGTTCTAAAGGAACAACTACGGTGGAGGAAGGGGATTCAACGTTTTCCAGATAATATGAAAATGAATATTAAAAGAATACAGTTCAGTCTGACTCAGAGTCAGTACAATGTATCCCCGCTTCCTCTGCATCTAAGTCTAAGTATTTTAGAACACCGGATCCACGCTGGATACACCTACGGCTGGCCACTAAAAAGTCAGGGGATAGGGACTCGGCCGCGTGAAGTGCCATTGCTTCGGCATAAACAGGGAGCAGAAAATTGGAAAGGGGGCTGTCGAAAACAGACTCGCCAGAAATGACTGTATCTCCTGAAGATCCACCGCTGCCTTTCCTGAAAGACAGCCTGAAAAAGTTATTACTGTAACTTTGATGTTATCGAGAAATTGAGTATGACTCCCAAAGAGGGTTTAGCACTTACTCACATGAAAAGTCGTTGTCGACCTGCTTATCTTCGGGATCGTCATCATTTCGAATTTGAATCCGATCAATCTGTGTGCCTGAAGTGGAGCTAGACAAAAGGGGGGGGAGCACTGTGTTGTAGAGGTCAGAATCACCCTCCATGCCAAAAAGGCTTCTTCCGCCTGCCTTGCATGCATGGTAAGTTGCTCCTGCACCAGACAGGAGAACATGAACAGTTTGGAGGGGGGGATTTAAGCAGATGAAACTGTTGAAAGAAAACCAATTCGGAAGGGAAAAAACAACCTGTGGACACAGAAAGATCGACCACCCGTGCAGAGCGGTGGCTGCATGACTCCAGCAGTATTTGCATGAACGCTGGGGACTTTTCCTTTGCACCTCTCCAGGGAGTGCCATCTGGTCTCTTCAGAGTCTGACTGGACTGCATGAAGTTGTACAAAATGTCATCGACATGGGGCTCATAGGGGGGGTTGACGAAACAACCCTGGTCAGAAATCTCAAAGCTGCGGATGGAGGATGGTGTCTTTGAGGTGCGAATCCTCCGCAGGCAGATCGCCTCGAACATCCTCGTCTGCCAAAGATAACAAGTTAGTGTGGTAAACACAATCTATAGTGGAAGTGTGTACATCGGCTATTCAGAACTCAGACACAAAAAAATCATGAATCGGTGATGATCGGTGTCGATCATAACACATTCTACTAGAGTGGAGCTGCAGAGAAAATTGAAACTCATGATCAAAGCACAAGCAGAAGGGAGACGACATACCAGCTGACTAGGGAAACCCCCTTTCACAAGGTAGAGGCTGTTCACACAATTCCATGTGCGCAAAACTTCAAACCCTGAAGACTTGAGGTATGATGTCAATGCCCGACGACTATCATTGTCACATTACTGAAAAAGCAGAAGTGTCCCTGCATCAGAGAGGAAGTTGTTACAGAACCCGAACACCCAACTCCAGTAGTTGTTCTCGAATTTGTTCCAGCCTGGCGTCTTGCCCTTTGGAAGAACTTCTGGCACAGCCTGGCCATCCGGGATGTCGAGAATGACAATGTCGGCCGCATAAGTTTTCTACACACCGCACACGAAGGTGGGACCTGTGCTCACCTGCAACAGACATGTTTTTTATAAGAACGATGGCAAGATTGTTTTCAAAGAACGAGACTGAAATACTGCCAACGAAACTTTCAGAGAAAAAGGAAAGAAACTGGAATTCTCACCAGATTGAGGAATGAGATTATATTGTCCCAGGTAGGGGATGACACCCCAGTGTATCCTCTCTTTCGACTCTGCATCATCGAAAGCCAACCCTCATTAACAATTTTCATCTCTCCTGCTGAATCAGAACGGGAAGGGTGTGGCTTGGCATCGAACACGCACTGAAGAGTGCGGGTATATCTTCCAGCAGTAAAGTCCTGCCCACTCTCCATCTCCTTTTCATTCTCCTTCCCCTTGTCCTTTTCCTTCTCTTTGGACTTGTCTTTGTCCTTTGGCTTTGCTGGTGAGATGGCTATGACATCAACAGCCTTGTCTTTTGGTTTGCGGCCCGCCTTCTTTCCCTTCTGCGGCGTTCCCTGAGCATCAGGCTCCTTGGCAGCCAATGTTGCTATGTTTCGTTGATACTCTTCGTCAGTCAAAGGCGCCAGCATCTCAGCGTTATTGTTCAAGTATTTCATATGCTGTTCTTGAAAGGTCGTGTGCTCAGGTGGGCAGTCAAGGTACCACCCACAGTCTCTGAAGTGAGAAGGACTCCAGTCCTTCAATATCCCTGCAGTATACATGGTTGGATCGTTTGCAGGGTCCGACCACATGTCAAGATAGTCGGGAATTCCGCTCAGGTGATTTCCTTCCATAAGCACATATTTCGTGTACCTGAAAAAAGGAGATAAATCCCAACCCACAAAAGCGCTCAGTGAGTAAGATGCAAGTAGAACAGAATGAAAAAACATAGATTGAAATGGCTCTGAGAACTGCTCCAAGGACCTTTCAGGACCACACTACTGCTCCAGATATGAATGTCGTCAACGCCATTCAAAACATTCCATTCAATGATACTGTAAATACAACCCTAATCCAGGTGAATGCAAATTATCGTTTAGAATGACACAGACATAGAAGTGAATGTCGTCAACGACATTCACTAATGAAGCCTAATTATTACTTAAATGAAGCAAAATCACAGGATGGAAATCAAAAAATCGAGTAAGGAACCCTCCAGGAAAACTCAATGCACATTCATAACGAACCTATCACTGAGGACCTCACAACATCACTGTATGTGAATGGCGTCAACGCCATTCACAAAAATACAAAAAGAAACCAATTACTTAGCTCCCAATCCATGTAAATTCAATTTGTCGCTGTTGAATAATACAGACACAGCAGTGAATGTCGTCAACGACATTCACTTTGGATTTCTCATAACAGAGCTTATCAAGCCTCCAGATTCCTCGCAAGAGGCAAAAACAATGCAGAACAACTGAATGTCTGCATTGACATTCAGCAAATGAAGTGAGGAACCCTCACTGTAACCTCTATGGACATTACAAAAATTTACATAACTCTGAGGACCTCTCAACAACTCCGTATGTGAATGTCGTCAACGCCATTCAAGGACATTATCAATTCTAATCAGGGACACTATAATTGCACCCTTAGATCCTAACCAGGTGAATTCATATACTCGCTTAAGAATGACTCAGACAAAGAAGTGAATGTCGTCAACGACATTCAATCTGGATCTAAGATTGCAATCCATATGAAGCCACATTTTTTCCCAAAAAACAGTAGAGTTTCAAGTATGACATTGCACCTGTACACAACTCGCATCATGGCCCACTCTCCTCCAACCTGACTGTCAAAGTCGTTGGACCGTAAAATGTTACCATCTTTGGAGAACTCCCGGAAAAAACAGTATCTCCAGGTGAGACCTCTCCACTTCCTTATGTATGCCTCCAATGACATTTGGGGAGGGGAAACAATCGAAATGTTCAGGTCCTTCAAAGTCTGATCCAGCACAATGACGGCGCGCTTTTCGAGCTGCAAATAGTATATTTGTCAGAATTGCAAAAAGATACTCATCACATACTTGAAGAGAAGAAACAACATGTTTGAATACACACCTGACTCCAAAATGTAGCCTTGTGGAGCCAGTTATCAAACACCAAATCACTGATTCCTTCCACCTTTGTGCCAGGCTGTATGGTGCTCTTTGGGAACTGATTCAAGTCCTTTACTGTTTGATCTGAGTTCCATATCTCCAGCCACCTTATTTTTGTTTGTGGGTCGACCATCGATATGGCCAGCCGGTGCAATTTCTCCTGCTGCATCTCCGGATGCACATGCTTGTCATAGTGTGTTTTGATCTGCTGAAGGAACTCAGGACCAAGTCCAGGATCTACTATTCTAAGCTGCTTTCCGAAGGCGGACATCAATTTGGTTCTTCGCATTTCAAACTCCTTCTTTATTGCAGCTTCCACACCCTTTGATGTCCTTAGTTCTTCTGGTGTAGTGCGGTAATATTCGGATTTTCCCTTCTCAGCTGCCTCTGCCAGTTCTTGCTGCATTCATTCAAGTAGTGATTAGCTCCGAAGGGACTACAAACATGTATTCGAATACATGTACTCACGAAACGCCTCTCGTGTCAAAGAATACCAAGTGCCTGCAGCTCTTCCTGTTTCGCACTTCTTGATGATATTGGGTGGTAGTACTGTCCGAAAATCATCCAGCTTCATCAGACCAATCCTCTGAATTCGGAATAGTGTGTGAACCAAGCTTGTTGTCACATGCGATTTCTCTGTCGATCTGCAAAAACATTGGAAACATTGCATTCCTTAACACTGTTTTTTGAGGATTAATAAGACACTACAGAGGGAATGAAATCTCCTGGATGACTTACTTGTTCACGTCGTGCATAGCTGTAAGAAGCCTAGCGATGTCGTTTCCAGGATCCAAAACCATTGCCTCCACAGCAACATGCTTGTCTTTGTCTTTCGCATGGTGTTTCTGAATGTATCCCATCCATGCCAGCAATCGGTGGTTGCCGTCCCAGACGTAGAACATGTGGTTGCAGAATTGCTGGGTGTTCTTTCCCATCATGAGGCCCAGCTCGAACTCCTCATTGGCATCTTTCCAGCACTCATCCCAGTTATCACTGATCTCTGGAGACACTAATGTGCTTTCCCATTTATATCCGTCAGTGACACATAAAAAACTTGTGCACCAAGTCTATATCCATGCACAAAATCACTCTCCAATTTTGTTATGTCATGGGAAAGAGGTGGACGCACAACAGGCATTGATATCATCCGGCACAGAGGTATGTCCAGACGCCCTCCAGATACGAGCATGTCCCTTATAACCTCCTGAGAGTTTACCTTCTGGAATGACATGAGTTCTTTCACCTTGTCAAGGTAGTGCACTTCAGATTCATCTGCTTCATCTGTATTCTCTGAGCTTTTTGCGGACTCGTCCCCATCTCCAGATCCTTTCCCCTCTGATCCTGTAGGCTTCGACCTCACAGTTTTCTGCACGATGCCATTCAGTTCTGACTGAGTGATTTGCAAATAGTGAATGGCGGTAACGACCATCACTCTGTCTCAAGGAAACTCACCATGAATGGTGTGAAAAATTCAGCACAATCTACACAAGCAAAGCTGATACTGCCGTATTCAAAACAAAAGCGAGAGCGATAGCGAACGGCGTTAACGACAATCACAAAAGATAACGACCTGCCGGATCGGTGTTGTGTAATGACATATATGTGCAACTGATTGGCGGCAACGACATTCAGTGTAGTTTAGGGCGGATAGTAAGTGCAGACTCTCTCTTCAAACACATAGGTACATAAATCTCATGAGGAGAATCGAATGGCGTTAACGACGCTCGCAATTCAGTAGTTCCTGCTAAAGAAGGGAAGAGGAAGGACTCCTTGAAAGGCAATCAGACAGACTGTATGATCTGAACACCAGTGAATGACTGTACGATAGTCACCAACTCATTGTGCGGTAAACCCTTCGCAGAGGAGTAAAGCAAATCACCTTTGTGATGGTCGGTAGCGACAATCCCTGTTTGGGACATTCCACTCAATCTCTACGCATATCTTCAACAATGAAATGTAATTAGATAAAACTTACTGGCACCTTCTTAGGTTTTGAAATTTGATCCCCTTCTGCAGCTTTCCTCTTCCCTCTCACATCTGCTGGAATTTCTGTCTGCGCTAGGGTTTCTGGACCTTCTCCCGGTTCGGCGTTCCGCGTGCTTCCACCTCCTTCAGTGTCCTTGCGAATCATCTCTGCCTCCACATCTCACAGGCTGGCGCACTCTTATCGCCGACTGTGTCACAGCCGCTGCCTCAGTCTCCGTCTGCTCTTGTGAATCAGTCTCCGCGTTCACCTGCTGCCTTGGCCCTGTGTTCTCCAACAAACGACGCCTCGTCATTTTCTCTCTTGCTCTGCGTCTCTCTCTAAGGGAAGTAAAATAAAGAGACTTTCTTCTCTTTCGTATTCTAGAAGGAACCCTCTCCAGCTTGACTACCACTCTCCCTCTAAGCGCGAAAAGTAGAAAAACGCAGTGACTCCCGATTTCTTGCGGGATTGCCTGCGTTCTTGCGTGTCTCTAGAAGCATCGGATTCCCTCCGCGTGACCGTTACACATAGTCGTTCCCTTATTAGTGCACATGCCAGCAATTGGTGTACATCTGTTCGTATTCAGTTATGGATGTCTGACGTGTGTCGCCCAAAAAAAACGGCGTGTTCTTTATTAGAACGGTTTCAATATTTAAAATAACAGCGAATCCCAGAAATTTTGGCGCAGTCTTACACAAATAAATGTAAATGAACGAGAGTTTGATGACAAATTTTGGAATATCATACACGGTCATCCTTGTTAGCCAAACCCCACATTCGTTTCACATTTGGAACTTTCCAGATGCGCATGATCATTGGTAGTAGTATATAGATACATTTACTTAATCTGCAATCCCATTCTCAGATCCTGTGGCATGCTTCCAGGAAGTCGGCTTTGTTTTTGGGTTTATTGATGAGGTTCTGGTTAACGGTTTTACAGCTTCCGACACTGCCCCTAGGGATACTCTGACCACTGGGCCCACAAGAAAAGTAATTAAAATGGACGGCTGCATATCTGGGAAGAATAACATAATATGCACAGTCGTTATCTGAGCTTCCTCCGCCATATTCTCTGCTCATTCTTCAACTGTGTTCTGGAGACATCAGTAAAACGATTTACACTAGATCTACGATAGCAAGGTACAAACGTACGCGAGGAAGGAAGATGGCTTCCTCTGAAGCGGAGTTCTTCTCTGACGACAAACCAGTGCCGTTCTCCCAGGAAGTCCTTGACAATGGATTTGCAATTGTTCTAGAACATGTCTTGGCTACCCGTTTTCAGCTGCAGAATGGCTCCACCGTGATGAGACGGCTCATATCAGCCAGTGGAGAGTGCGTCCTGGTCGATACAGAGTACTTGGAGAGCCTCGGCGAAAGTCCCTTGGGTCATATGTGACGCCCGGGACTGCTGCTTCGGTCGTTGAAGACAAGAGGGAGGTGGTGGTGAAAAAAGAACAGACGTCCTCCACTCCAATCGTTGAGCTTTCGGATTCTTCCGATGATGACATAAGTGAAATTCCAAATCCAGTCCTTCCTACTGTGGTTGGAGAAGCTGATGAAGAAGAGATTTGTAGTGTCATTCCAAAATTGCGGGCGATGGGAGGAATGGCTGGATTCAAAAGTGAGTTGCGGGGAATTGATTGGGAATCTTTGAAGCAGGTGCCTGTGAAGTTCTTGCCGGAGACTTTTGATGGCGATATCCTATTCGAGCTGCCTCCTCCTCCGCGAGTTGGAGGTGTAACAATCATGATGCATGGAATGGACAAGAAACACGACGGGCACCCGTGGTGCAGAACAAAAACATCCAATATTCAGAATGATGACAAGCTTGTTTTCAGGAGGACAGTTTGCAATGGACACCTTAGGTGTGATAATTTGAATTGCAGACACTTTCTTCAGTCTGGGGTTCATAATCAAAGCGAATGGGAGGGTCTGGCGGAAATCCATTTCAGCCTGGGACTGCCCCTCCACCGGCAAACACTTTCGTCTGCAAATTCTGCAAACTTGTGCCATCCTGCTTGGCGCTCTGCGGAGCAAGAATGTACTATGTTGTCCACCGTTTGAATACAATGACGAGAGCTTGTGTGCATTTTGGATTCCATAACCATCCTGTCTCGAAGGGGGATTACAGGGAGAGTGTTGAGACAGTATCGAGGTTGATCAAACAGGAGTTCGGGAGAAACCCATCCGCAACAACATCTGCAATTGCTCTTGGCGCAAGCAAGTCCTTCTTGGAAAGCCATATTTTGAGTGAAGGAGATTCTGTGGGGACTAAACTTGACGGTGCAGCATTGGACCTGGTCATGGATCATTTCTCCACTTTAAGTTCACCTAACATTCGGCATCAGATCAATGCATTGAGAATGGGCTCTGGGATCAGAGGCTACATAGACAATATTTTGGAATTGAAACGAGTGAGCAAGTACGATTACATCCAGGACAATGTATTCCCAGGTCAAGGTGCCATCAAAGTTTTTCTTTTCAAAATGTCGACTGTTGGGGAGGGCAGTGGGGTTAGCCTCGTGAAGCGGATGCAGAAGACTGGGGACTTGCAGAACTGTTTTCTTATGTTTGATCATGTGAAACGAGTGAAGGATTGGACGACAATGGCTTGTCATGTCTACGATCCAGTGTACCAACGAGTTATGACAATTGCAGTTTGTGACATGCAATCCGAGGATACGGAATCCCAGAAGCTCATGTGGAATTCCCTGATACGTGTCATGGGCTGCCATGGGCCCATCTCCAAATTTCGCAGGTTTCATGGCGGATAGTGCTCAAGCAAATTTCAATGCTGTTCGTATTGTCTTCGGATCGGGCGACCCAAAAGTGCCTATGCCAGGAAGAGAGCGTACATGTCTATTCCATTGGACACAATCTCTGGAAAAACATACAAAGTCGGACATCAAACCAGAGATGCAGACTCAGCACCGTAAATTGTGCAAAGAGTACAAAGATGCTAGAACAATGAAGGAGGCGGACACTTTGTTCCAGACAATTCGTGCCTGGTGGTTCTCTTCTGGAGCTGCATCACTTGAGAGTATGAGAGCATTGGAAGATTGGCTGGCGTTTTGGCACTTCCGGTATAGACAGTGGGGAGCAGCCATGACAATGGTACGAGGCTTCTATTTCATGCTTTATTCATACATTTGCTTTCCATATTTTTGACTCATTGCTTTCTTTATGTTGTTTCCTGTGCACTGTTCTGAAGTGTGGTTATCCTCTTTGCAGAACATGTCCATTGAGGAAATGGCGGACATGCCATCTTGCAATTTGGCAGAAACTGTGCACAACGCATGGTTGCAGCAGTCTGGGAAACGAGGTCGGGATTTGTATGTGGCAACAACAGATGATTTGATACGTGCCTTGCAACAACAAACCCGATACCGTGATTTCTTACGAGGTGGGGTTGGTGGCAAGGGTCCGGACAAATGGGAGTTGATGTTGCGTGCTGCAAACAGATCTGGGGATCCAATCAAGATAGCACGGGCGGTGAGCATGTATGCCCAGGGAACGCCACTTGTTTCTAGAGTTCCACATCTTGAAGGGGAGGAGAGATTCGGCTCCTGTAAGAGGAAATTGAACACTCCACCTGGTTCGGATTCAGATTCCCACAGGGCAGACCGTGATAACTTCTCGAAGCCTCGTGTTCCCCTGCATGACAGCTCCATGTCCGGAACCTCCATTGTGGAGGAACCTCCAACACGACGGCAAGCTCCAGCATCAAACAGTGCCACTGAAATGGTGCAGGAGAGAAACAACCCCCTTGATGTGCTTGAGTCCGCATGCCCCGACCACGTTTGGCACATAGAACGCACAAGTGTAGGGTCTCGTGTGAAATGTACAGCGATCAGGGCAACTAATTTCGAGAAGTGCACTTCATCTATATCCAGAGGTGGTGCCCGAACTCCTGCTCCGACTTTCACGGGCTTGATGCGTCCATACGGTCAACCAGAAGCCAAGAACCACAAGTTCTGGTTCTGCGCAGATGATTGTGCCAGATGTGTGCATGGAACTGTGCGTCCTTCCGTAGTGATGAAGCCATCTCCTCCAACCGTTTGGCCCGTGAAGGTGGGAACACATCTCAGCTTTCAGGAGATTGAAATGCTGGAGGAGGCAGGTTTTTCCCTTGCGAGACAACCCCAACTCCATGCATGTGCTACTACTTCTGCGTCCTCCCGGGTCCCCCCGGCAAATCCTGACTTGTGGCCAACCAAACGAGATGGAAAGCTCGTTCGGCGTTTCCCTCCAACCGCTGAACACTTTGGCAAAGTGGAGTCCGCAAGAATGCTCCAAGCTCGTGTTGGAAGCACCACGGAAGTACCCGATCCAGGATATGGTCGGGTATTCACAATCATCACTTCCACATCTGCTGTTCATGACAGGACCTACGACATCACGGTTTCCAATTTCCCCAATTGCACATGTCCTGATTTTGTGAATATGCTATCAACCAGTTTGGGCAAGAGAGGTAAATTCATACCCTGCAAACATTTGTATTTCATATTTTTGAGGAGGATGGTTTGCGATCCCAAACGTGACAACTTCATTCACCAGGCCACTATGAGTTTCAACGAGGTCGATACTCTTTTGCAGCGGGATACAACACATGGGTAGCATGAACTATGTAATGTGGTATGTGGATGACCATGATTTGAAATGTGTAATTCACATCAATTCGTCGGCTGTGCAATGATATGGCCTCCAACTATACGGAGTGAGCTCTGAGTGACAACTTTTAGGTAGTGCACATTTGTCATTGCACCGTTCGAAGTCTACATGTCTTGCTGTCGCTATGCACTACAATCATCTTTTGAAGATGATCCTAACTCTCATTGTTATTTGAGGAGGGAGGAAGGTCTTCCCGTGGCAGCCTTTATGGCGCACACTTTGTGAGGATATTTTGTCGTCCTCGTAATTGTAAAAGTGAAACAAGCATTTGTAATTGCACAATGTTGGATGCTGCAATTGTAGCCTCAATGCTCGTCTTGATTCTATTTAGGCAAGATTCCCTGCATTAATTCCACGGTCATAGGACCATCCACGGTTATAGGCGGCGCATGTTAATGGTGACGTGGCAGATGACGGACAGTGCCATGTCATCATTTACCGCCACATCAGCATGCTGACATGACGCTCACGCCACGTCAGCGTGTGTGCAGGCTCACGCCACGTCAGCTGGCGTGAGCGTACGCTCACGCCACGTCACTCCTGCGTGAGCGTACGCTCGCGCGCTCACGCGCAACGCTCACGCCGTTGCATCGTTGTGGCAGAACGCACCTCAATAGAGGCCCCCATATCACTTGTCGGGAGCCCCAACTTTTATGCCGTTGCCAGTGTCATGAAGGAGTGCAATGCTCCTGTGTCCACCAACAACGACACGTTAGTTCCGGAAATTATCCCATTCACGAACATTAACTGACTCCCTTTACACAAGGTGTTAGTCTCCTGATACAACTCACAAGAGTAGTTGCCTACCTTGCAAGTCTTGGCGACCACCGCTTCTACCAAGCGGCTGATGGAATCTTCGGACAACTCTGTGGTTGCCTGAGTCATGTTCAATTGTCGGGGCTTCGCGCACTTCTTAGCCATGTGCCCGGGCTCCCTGCAATTAAAGCACAATTCATCGAAGGTTGTCTTCTGTCCGCCATAAGCCGCCACACCTGATTTTCCTTTCGGAGCACCAGGTGCCGCCTTGACGTGCGAAGGCCCTCCCTTCGATTTCCATGTGCCATTGTCGCCGCGTGGCCTATCCCACTTCTTTTCCGGTCGAAATGAGTCACCCTCCCGCCGAGTCCTCTTGTGGTTCAGCTCCGTACGGCCTTGTTTTTCGCCCTTAGGGACATCCGAGAAACATTCAGCCCTTTCAATTGCCTCGTTCAAAGTCTTAGGTGGCTTCTCCTCCAACTTCCGTCTGGCCCATGGGGCCAGTCCCGCCACAAAGTTGAAGACCATTTCTAGTTCCGCCATATCCACGACTTCGAGCAACAGCACATTGAAAGCCTGAACATATCCCCGAATGTCATCTGTTTGCTTCAAATTCCTCATCTTGTCCCGGGCGAGCCAAGACGCATTGAGTGGAAAAAACTGTCTTTTCATAAGTTCCTTGAACCCACTCCAATTTAAGGTTTCTGGATTTGGACCTTGGTTGTGAATGCGTTTCTGCCACCATTGTTGAGCATAGCCCCTCAAATAGGTGGGAGCCACTTCCACCCGATCCTCGTCACTCAACTTGGCCGCCCGAAAGTACTACTCTAGCTCCAAGAGCCAGTTGTTGAGTGCCTTCCGATTTTGGATGCCCTCGAAGGTGCCGGGTTCCTTAGGCTTCACCTTAAACTTTGCCTTAGTGGAAGTGGCATTAGCCGCCTTCAACACGTCTTTCAACGTCCCGCCAAACTGCGCCAATAACCCTTCCCAAAAGGCTGCTGGCATGGGAGGCATCTGTTGGTCTGCCGGAGCCCCCGGGAAGTCCTCGGGCTCCGACTCCCCAGATTCATCCCGTTCTTGAGCAGCCTTGCTTTCAAAAGCATGAATCGCCTCCTCAAATTGTCGCTTCGGTGACACGTCGCCCCCATCGGGCTCACCAGGATCATCATCTTTCGGGCCATTCCGCTTTTGCTTTGGCTTGCCCGACCCCATGATGAGGCCGATCTCAAGGATGATCGCGTACAGAACTCTAAGCTCTGATACCAAGTGTCGCGCACCTCACTTCGGTAAGCTCCCCTTCAAGTCATAGTTATTCGCTTTGATGCGCGCGCCTAACTCCCAACCTGGCCGCCGGGCCAACTCGGAGCTTCGGCTGCTCACCGGGACATAACGGTCCCCTTTTGCTTCTCCACAAGACCCTCTCTCAATTTGGGCCTAGTGGAAATTCCCTTTGGTTGTTGGCAGTCCGGAACAGCTCCCCACACCTTGGTCATTTTCCGGCTCGCACGCTTATTCACTAGTTTTTGGTCACCAACGGGCTTGCACCGTTCTCGGGGTTACTACTCCATATATATACTTATGTGACTGTCCGCGGGGGTTTCACAAACAACCCAGTCATTTTATGGCGAACCACCACGAAAACCCTCGATTCCCGGTGATGAGTCGCGGTGAGTCTTGGCCCACCCACCACGGCCCCATTGGACCGTGATGAGTCCCAAGACTCCTCACGACTCCCACCACAAGGTCTCCGCCCCCATGGTGAGTCCTATGTCACCCCCACTAAGTCCCACTAAGCTACCACCACCCCTCGTGGAACCACTCCCACCGCAACCCGGTGTGCGGGGCTCCACCTAGTGAGCGTCTCCGCCTCCTTGAGTGCCTTGGGCACTCAAGGGTGCTTCAGCCCCCGTATCTATTGTTGCCACTGCCCCCACCATAGGGGCAGCCCCTCTTGTGTCCCGACCCCCTGCCCTCAAGACGAAGGGCCGCAACAATTACTTTCTCTAAGGGTTCCGCTATACTTTTAGCCTTTTCGTGTTAATTCGTCCTCCCTCTAGCGGCTTCGCTACTTTGCCTCGGCCTCTACTTTAGACATGGTCGCCACTATAGCTTCTGCTTCCGTCTAGTCTGCTTTTGCGATGAGACCTCCTAGTCTTCTCCCGTGCTCTAACAATCTCCTTTACAAATGCTTAAATGTGCTTCTTTTAAGCTTCCTTTTGATGCTTTTAGAGTGGCCTCTGCCGTCCAAATCCCCTCTCGAGGAGCTCAGGACCACCACCATCACCAGCTGTTGCCCCGAACGTGTGTGAGTGTCGTTGCTGCACACCTTCGGCTCCCATCAATGTAAGGCCCTTACTGCCGCTGTCACCACCCTGGGCCCCCACCCTTGGCTTTTTTATGTTGAAGCAACCTGCCAGGTGCTCTCGACGATCTACAGACCGGACCGTATTCGCTCTCATCCCTCCACAAGCTACATTCTCCCCCCAAGACTTAAAGTTTAATCTTATGGCGCCTCCTCTCAGATTCTTCAGGCTGGTCAGTGGATCTGTTCATAACCAGTCTATCTTGCTATGCTTCTTCAAGGCCTTAATGCTCATTTATGGGTTGTTTTATGGTCATTTTCTTTCGAGCCTTTCGAGCGCAAGTCGGCCCTCCGTGGATTCGGCGTCACAGAGTGCTCTACCCCCTCACATACTGCCTCAGTCACTACACGCTCTGGAGAACGCTGGTGGGTGATTGCAAACTAGAATGGACCAAAAACGGCAGATCATGAGTACATAAAGAGTACATAAAGGAGGATGTGGCGAATCCTCAGCCATCGGATTTGCTTCAACTGACAATCTTGACCGTCTATTATTAACTGGTAAAACCAAGATTTTCAAATTACGATAATATCAATTCACAAATGTTTTTTTGATATTTGATCATACTCAACTGTGCATTTATGGTGAATGAATGCTTCTAATGAAAAAAAAAATTGTTATTTCAAAAGAATTTAGTCATAAAGGACTATATGAAAATAGCTATTTTTTAGGCTCAAAATAGTACATATTATTTTTTTAACTTCATATTTTTGAATGATTGTTCTCATTCCAGATTCCTCATTCTCCAAAGCAAGTTTGAGAGAGTCCCTTTTCTTGGCTTTTTTCTAACTCCTATATTAAAAAAATTCGTAACGTCTTTTTATGGACTGTGACAATTCCGTATGGACTTTTTAAAAGTCCATAGCATCTAGAGATTCTGGTTTTTGATAATGAGATTTAAAAATGTGAAAGTATATGTAGATGAGCCTCTATATGTTAGTCCCTTTTTATTGATGGCATTGTCATGTAGGAGTATGATAATTTACCACTATTCTATGTCTGGAAAAACTAGTGTTGTGACAACAAAAAAATGGACACTTTAGGCTGCAGTCACCCTGGTCTCTGGATGCCCTATTTGTTGTGCATGGAGGCTACACCAGGTGCTGCATTCTTATCGTCGTGCTTTTCCTCACTACGCATGTCAATGCACTCGTTGTGCTTCATGCACAAACACCAGCTCTGCTAAACCACTCTGTTCATGGTTGTACGAACACCAGCATAGCTCCCCAATATCTTGGTCTACCTAAGCTCACGCGAGATGCTGGTGATCCATGGGATAGTGAGTTTGCGATGGCCTACTCTGAAGCCATGGTTGATTCTGCCTACCCATTCCCTTGCGGGTAGTATTGTCGCGGCCCTTTGCCTTGAGGGCAGGGGGTCGGGACACATGAGGGGCTGCCCCTGTGGTGGGGGCAGCGGCAGCGATAGGTATGGGGGAGCTGAAGCACCCTTGAGTGCCCAAGGCACTCAGGGAAGCGGAGGCGCTCACTAGGTGGAGCCCCGCACACCGGGTTGCGGTGGGGGTGGCTCCACAAGGGGTGGTGGTAGCTTAGCGGGACTTAGTGGGGGTGGCATAGGACTCACCATGGGGCGGAGACCTCGTGGTGGGAGTCGTGGGGAGTCTTGGGACTCATCACGGTCCATAGGGGCCGTGGTGAGTGGGCCAAGACTCACCGCGACTCATCACCGGGAGTCGAGGGTTTTCGTGGTGGTTCGCCATAAAATGGCATGGCTGGTTGTGAAACCCCCGCGGACAGCTACAGAAGTATATATAGGGGGAGTAGTAACCCCGAGAACGGTGCAAGCCCGTTGGTGACCAAAAACTAGTGAGTAAGCGAGCGAGCCGGAAAGCGACCAAAGAGTGGGGAGCGGTTCCGGACTGCCAACTACCAAAGGGAATTCCCGCTGGTTCCAAATCGGTGGAGGGTTCTTTGCGAGAACAAAGGGGGACCGTTATGCCCGGTGAGAAGACGAAGCTCCAAGTTGGCCCGGCGGCCAGGTTGGGAGTCAAGCGCGCGCATCAAAGCGAGTAACTATGACTTGAAGGGGAGCTTACCGAAGTGAGGTGCGTGACACTTGGTATCAGAGCTTAGAGTTCAGTACGTGATCGTCCTTGGGATTGGCCTCATCATGGGGTCGGGCAAGCCGAAGCGAAAGCGGAACGGCCCAAAAGATGATGATCCTGGTGAGCCCGATGGGGGCGACATGTCACCGAGGCAGCCGTTTGAGGAAGCGATGCATGTTTCCGAAAATGAGGCCGCTCAAGAGCGGGAGGAATCCGAGGAGTCGGAGCCCGAAGAATCATTGAGAGCTCCGACAAACCAAGAGATGCCTCCCATGCCGGCAGCCTTTTGGGAAGGATTGTTGGCGCAATTTGGCAGGACGTTGAAAGACGTGTTGAAGGCGGCTAATGCCACTTCCACTAAGGCAAAATTTAAGGTGAAGCCTAAGGAACCCGACACCTTCGAGGGCGTCCGAAATCGGAAGGCACTCAACACCTGGCTCTTGGAGCTAGAGCAGTACTTCCGGGCGGCCAAGTTGAGTGACGAGGATCGGGTGGAAGTGGCTCCCACCTATTTGAGGGGCTATGCTCAACAATGGTGGCAGAAACGCCTTCACGGCCGAGGTCCAAGCCCGGAAACCTTGAATTGGAGTGGGTTCAAGGAATTGATGAAGAGACAGTTTGTGCCCCTCAACGCGTCCTGGCTTGCCCAGGACAAGATGAGGAATTTGAAGCAAACAGATGACATTCGGGGGTATGTCCAGGCTTTCAATGTGTTGTTGCTCGAAGTCGCGGACATGGCAGAACCAGAAATGGTCTTCAACTTTGTGGCGGGACTGGCCCCATGGGCCAGGCGGAAGTTGGAGGAGAAGCCACCCAAGACTTTGAACGAGGCAATTGAGAGGGTTGAATGTTTCTCGGATGTCCCTAGGGATGAGAGACAAGGCCGTACGGAGCTGAACCACAAGAAGACCCGGCGGGAAGGTGACTCCTTCCGACCGGAAAAGAAGTGGGATAGGCTACGCGGCGACAATGGCACGTGGAAATCAAAGGGAGGGCCTTCACACGTCAAGGCGGCACCCGGTGCTTCGAGAGGAAAAGCGGGTGGAGCGGCTTATGGCGGACAGAAGGCGACCTTTGATGGAGTGTGTTTCAATTGCGGGGAGCCCGGGCACATGGCCAAGAAGTGCACGAAACCTCGACAATTGAACATGACTCGGGCAACCACGGAGCTGTCGGAAGATACCATCAGTCGCTTGGTGGAAGCGGTGGTCGCCAGGACTTGCAACGTAGGCAACTATTCTTGTGAGTTGTATCAGGAAACTGGCGCCCTGCGTAAAGGGAGTCAGTTATTGTTCGTGGATGGGATAATATCCGGAACTAACGTGTCGTTGTTGGTGGACACAGGAGCGTCGCACTCCTTCATGACGCCGGCGGCGGCGCGAAAGTTGGGACTCCCGACAAGTGACGTGGGGGCCTCTATTGAGGTGCGTTCTGCCAAAGGAGAACCACAATTGGCGACGAGGTTGGCGTTCGATGTTCCTCTTCAACTGGGGAGTTGGGAGGGACGTGAGAACTTCACCATTTGCGAGATCGATGGAGTGGATCTCATTTTGGGGATGACCTTTTTGAGCAAATCCGGAGCGGTCATAGATGGCCGCAAGAGAGTAGTCACACTATCGTGTGGGAATGGTGGCAAAGTTTTACGAGTGTCGGAAACGCCCAACCCCGTGGGAGGGCGAATAAACCTTCTGTCAGCAAGGGAGTGGGCCGTGGAGGAGTTACACGAGCCCCAGTTTTTGCTTTATGTAAGACAAGTGAAGGGAGAAGGCGATAGGGAGCCGAGCCCAGATTAAATCAAAGGGATCTTGGAGAAATACCAGGATGTGATGCCGGAGGATTTACCAAGCGGCTTGCCACCACGAAGGGGAGTTGACCACAAGATTGAGGTGATACCGGGATCAGAGCCGCCTGCCAAGGCGCCCTACCGGTTGAGCCACAGAGAGTTGGTCGAGCTGAAGACGCAGCTCAAGGCTCTAATGTCAAAGGGGTACATCCGGCCGAGTAAGTCACCTTACGGAGCCCGGTGCTATTAGCAGACAAGAAGGATGGGACGTTGCGGATGTGTGTCGACTACAGGGCTCTAAATAAGGTGACTATCAAGAACCGGTACCCTTTGCCAAGAATCGACAACCTCTTTGATCGATTGGCAGGAGTGAAGTATTTCAGCCGGATCGATTTGCACTCCGGCTACCATCAAATCCGAGTGGCGGAAGGAGATGAGGAGAAAACCGCGTGCAGGACAAGATATGGTTCGTATGAGTTCTTGGTGATGCCTTTTGGACTCACCAACAACCATGCGACCTTTAGCACACTAATGTTCCAGGAGTGGCTGGATGACTTTGTGATCATGTACATCGTTGACATCTTGGACTGGGTGTTCCAGAAATTGCCGGAAGGAAAGCTGTACGCCAAAGCTTCAAAGTGCGAATTCGGGGTCACAAAAGTGGAGTTCCTAGGGCATGTGATTACACAGGATGGGATCAAAATGGATGATAGAAAGGTGAGGGTGATCTTGGACTGGGAACCTCCGACTTCCGTCCCGGGAGTGCGATCTTTCCTAGGACTCGCCTCCTATTACCGAAAGTATGTGAGAAATTTTGCCAAGATCGCGGGGCCGCTGTCAGACCTTCTGTGTAAATCCAAGGTATGGGTATGGAACACCTTTTGTGGCCAAGCTTTTGCCGAGTTGAAGCAGCGGATGGCGGAAGCTCTAGACTTGAAATCCCCGGAGTTCGACCGCCCGTTTGAGATTCATACAGATGCGTTCGACTTCGCGATTGGGGGTGTACTTATGCAAGATGGACGTCCAGTGGCTTACGAAAGTAAGAAACTGAATGAAGTGGAGCGACAGTGGCCAACGTACGAGAAAGAGATGAAGGCGGTGGTGCATTGCCTTGAGCTTTGGCGCCACTATGTTGGTTCCAACCCGGTGAAGGTATTCACGGACAATGTCACGGTGAAGTATTTTACCACGCAGCCTAAGTTGTCCCCAAAACAACTTAGGTGGCAAGATACTTTGGCGGTGTTCGATGTAGATATCCAGTACAAACCGGGACGGGACAATGTGGTGGCCGATGCTTTAAGTAGAAAGCAGCAGCTCATGTTGGTGTAAAGGGGCGAGACGACACTCCAAAGGAAGATCCGGAAGGCTTACCGGAAGGATGAGATGGCAAAGTCCGTGATGCGGGACTTGAGGATGGGGATTAAATCGCAGTTCCACTTGCAAAATGGACTGCTCCAGTATAAGCAAAGGCGTCTCTATGTGCCGAAGGGAGGGATCAGAGATGGTCTCTTGAGAGAATGCCATGATGGCCCGCTTGCGGGCCACGGCGGAGCCAAGCGCACCGCGGCACTCTTGAAGAAAGAGTATTTCTGGCCCAAACTGAGGGAGGAGGCCGAGGAGTATGTCAAGTCATGCACCACATGCCAACAAAACCGGAGCGAGTACAAAAAACAAACGAGACTGTTACAACCTTTGCCGATTCTAGAGAGGTCTTGGGAAAGTGTCTCGATGGATTTCATGACTGCTATGCCGTTGTCAAAAGGATTCGATGCAATCCTGGTGGTGGTGGATAGGTTCAGTAAAATGGGTCATTTCATTCCCACCAAGGAGACGGCAACGGCGCAGGAGACGGGGCGACTTTATTTCGCCCACGTCTTCAAGCATCATGGACTCCCGAAGGATATTGTCTCGGACCGCGATCCAAAGTTTACAAGTAAATTTTGGAGGGCACTTTGGAAGAAAATGGGGACAAGGCTTAAGATAGCACCACCTTCCGACCTACGACGGATGGCCAAACAGAAAGGGTGAATTCCGTGGTGAAGCAGATCCTGCGGAATTACGTGTCGACAGACCAATCGGACTGGGTGGAGCACTTGGATGCGGCAGAGTTCTGCTATAATAACACAAAACATTCCGCAATTGGAGTTTCCCCTTTTGTATTGGTCTATGGAAAAGCACCTCTGGTGCCGACAAGTTGGGCCGCCCAAGACGTTGAGGAACCAGCAGCAGCAGCAGCGGTGCTAGAAGAACGCGAGCGTTTGTTGAAGCTCGCAAAGTACAACATTGCCAAAGCTAGGAAACGGTAAGAAAGGCAGACGAATCGGAAGCGGAGGGAAGTTAAGTTTGAGGCAGGCACGGAGGTCTGGTTGAACATCAAGAATTTCCGATTACCTCCGGAAGTGAGCCCGAAGTTCGTACCTCCGTATGTGGGACCCTTTCGCATCCGGAAGGTTATGAATGAGGATGTGTATGAATTGGAGCTGCCGGCAAATAGCAAGGTGCATCCGGTATTCCACGTCTCCCTTTTGAAGCCTTACTTCAAAGATGAAGCGCGTCCAAATCGGCATCAAGTGTTGCGTCCGCCACCTATGTTGTTGGATCATGAAAATGAACCTGAGTACGAGGTGGAGGCAGTGCTTAAGTCGAGGAGGTTCAAGAATCAAGAAATGGAGTATCTCGTGAAATGGAAGGGCTATCATCATGTGGAGGCATCTTGGGTGTGTGCCTCAGAAATGGGAAACGCATCCGAGGCGGTTGCAGCTTTCGAAGGGCGACCTCAAAAGTGGAGAAGCGTTGATGGGGACATCAACCTTGGATCGTGGGGGAGGAAATGCATGCTTAGCCCGGCTCAGCTAGCTCAAGAATCCGATTGCAAAAACTTGTGTTGTATAAATTTTGTTATAAATGAAATGGTTTCCAAATGTTGTGCCTCATATTTTGTTTGGAATGGTGATGCATGGTATGGTTGGCTAGTGTGTAGAATGCATGCTAGCTTACAAAAGTGGGAGAGGTAAATTGGATTAATCGTGTGTTTGCGCAGAGCCGAAATCGGGTGACTCCCATCCAAGGGGCAAAGAAACTTGCGCCTTCTTTGGGAGTTCACGTGCTAGTGCGCACCTGGCACGTGCGCGTACTATAATTGCGCTACTGAGGGGGTTGCCTTGTAGTGCGGGCTAACGCGGAAGCTACGTGCTTTCGTTCACGTACTATAATCGTGTAGCCTCGGGACGAAGTCGTAGTGCGGCTTTGGCGTGTTCCCGTACCTCAGGTCAGCATTCCAAGGCGGACCCAATTGTAGTGATTGGGGCGCACGGTTGGTTCAAGGTTATCTTCCTAGTCAAAAAGGGTTCAAGGTGAACCCTTGCTCAAGGTGATGCCAAAAGCGGCATCAAGAGCGGTCGCAAACAATGTTGTTGCAATAAGGCGATTCGATCCTCGGGGAGGATCGTTCCTTGGCCTTGAAGTAGGCCAAGAAGAGTGTACTGGGTGGAACTTGAGAGGCTCCACCCTTGTCGGCCGAACTAGCTAGTGGAGAGTAGAGTCAAGTGTGGGGTTTGGTTCTTTGCCATGGGTTGCCATGGTGCGGAAACAAACTCCTTGATGTGGGACGCCACAACTTGGATGATCGTTTCTACAAAATGGACAAGTCGATGAGGACATCGACTCCCTGTTGATAGGGGTGTGTGTCGCGGCCCTTTGCTTTGAGGGCAGGGGGTCGGGACGCAATGGGTTGCCCCTTAGGTGGGGGCGGTGGCAGCAATAGGTACGGGGGGCTGAAGCACCCTTGAGTGCCCAAGACACTCAAGGAGGCGGAGGCGGAGGCGCTCACTAGGTGGAGCCCCGCACACCGGGTTGCGGTGGGGGTGGCTCCACAAGGGGTGGTGGTAGCTTAGTGGGACTTAGTGGGGGTGGCATATGACTCACCATGGGGCGGAGACCTTATGGTGGGAGTCGTGGGGAGTCTTGGGACTCACCACGGTCCAATGGGGCCGTGGTGGGTGGGCCAAGACTCACCGCGACTCATCACCGGGAATCGAGGGTCTTCGTGGTGGTTCGCCATAAAATGGCATGGTTGTTTGTGAACCCCTGCGGACAGTCACAGAAGTATATATAGGGAGTAGTAACCCCGAGGTGCAAGCCCGTTGGTGACCAAAAACTAATGAATAAGCGAGCGAGCCGGAAAGCGACCAAGAAGTGGGGAGCTATTCCGGACTACCAACTACTAGAGGGAATTTCCACTAGGCCCAAATTGGTGGAGGGTCTGTTGGGAGAGAAAAGGGGGACCGTTATGTCCCGGTGAGCAGCCGAAGCTCCGAGTTGGCCCAGCGGCCAGGTTGGGAGTTAGGCGCGCGCATCAAAGCGAGTAACTATGACTTGAAAGGGAGCTTACCGAAATGAGGTGCGCGACAATTAGCACCGTCCGGGGGTCGCAAAGTGCGACGCCCGGACGTCGCAATTTAAGAGGGTACATTTGAATTTAGGTGGGAAAATTTGAATTTGAAACTTGTTTTTCAAAAACTTGTTGACCATTGACTCCGGTTCCGTCTAATGGCGATATGTTCGTTGTTCTACATATATCATGCAATGCATACTTGAACCTAAGACCTCCACGTTATAACATTTCTAAGACAATACAGACTAACCAACACACTTACGCTACATCTATGGATCACAAAAGCAATTTAAATATCTATATATATACATATGAAGATTTCCTTCAAGTTCCTTCTAAGGGGAACCTCTTGTGACGCCTGGGAGTTGCAACCTCCACAACCTTAGTGCCCAGCCCTAGCCCCAGCCCCAACGTCGTCGCCGTTATTGTACCCCCCCCCCCACCGCCAGGCGCCCCAAGCGACGTCCTTGTGATGACCTAAGCTGACTACAACACCATTGCGACCCCCTGTGGCGACGTTGTTGCGACCCCTTGGCGTCGCAGCATTGGCCGCCCCAGCGACGCTTTTGTGAAGTTAACGGCCGCAAAGCCAAAAAAAAAAAAAAAAAAAAAAACAAACTCTCATTGTGATGATGCTGTTGCGACGCAGAGGCGCTGGGGTGCCCTCCGTGACGCTTTTGCGACGCCGAGGCGTCTCAATGTCCAAAAAAAAAAAAAAAAAAACCATTTGCGATGCCGGGGCGTCGCAAGAAAAAAAAATCTATCGTAGCGAGGGCCCTCTTTCCGGCTTCATGCCACCTTGCGACGGCTAGGCGTCGCAATGGTGTCGCAGCGAAGGATTGCGTTGCCGGGACGTCGCAAAAAAGCGTCGCGGGCTCGACGTCGCGGGCTCAGCGCCGCGCGGGCATGGGGGCGCGGCTAGCGTCGCAAACCCCCCCCCATTTGTTGTAGTGCCAACATGTTGAGAGTCATGCTTATGGAACTCATAACCATGGCCTACCGTGGGTCTTTATAGAAAACATGCTGCTGTTCTTCCTGATTTTCAACATCAACAGTTTGATGTTTCACAAACCAATCAGGCCATGATCCCACAGGATCTTGTTCCTGAGCCACCTCATCTTCCCCAGGTGCTGCAGTACCCTTGCCCTCTACCCCTTCAACCACTAACACAGGTTTGGGCATAACCTGCACAGCAGGGATTTTCTTGGGCAGACTCTGTACTTTTGGTACCATGGGGTCTCCGACCATACCAGAGCTGAGGACCGTCCAACCTCGTTGTTGGGGGAATCATCTCGACCCTCCCACCCCCATCCGAGAAAATGTGGAGTTCGAGTATTGGAGGAGACGGTATGATAAGAGAGCCGCTATGTGCGGCCCTTTGCCTTGAGGGCAGGGGGTTGCCCATGTGGTGGGGGCGGTGGCAGCAATAGGTACGGGGGGCTGAAGCACCCTTGAGTGCCCAAGGCACTCAAAGAGCCAAAGGCGCTCACTAGGTGGAGCCCCGCACACCGAGTTGCGGTGGGGGTGACTCCACAAGGGGTGGTGGTAGCTTAGTGGGACTTAGTGGGGGTGGCATAGGACTCACCATGGGGCGGAGATCTTGTGGTGGGATTCGTGGGGAGTCTTGGGACTTATCACGGTCCAATGGGGCCATGGTGGGTGGGCCAAGACTCACCGCGACTCATCACCGGGAGTCGAGGGTCTTCGTGGTGGTTTGCCATAAAATGGCAGGGTTGTTTGTGAAACCCCCGCGGACAGTCACAGAAGTATATATAGGGAGTAGTAACCCCGAGAACGGTGCAAGCCCGTTGGTGACCAAAAACTAGTGAGTAAGCGAGCGAGCCGGAAAGCGACCAAGGAGTGGGGAGCTATTTCGGACTGCCATCTACCACAAGGAATTTCCACTAGGCCAAATTGGTGGAGGGTCTTTTGGAAGAGTAAAGGGGGACCGTTATGTCCCGGTGAGCAGCGGAAGCTCCGAGTTGGCCCGGCGGCCAGGTTGGGAGTTAGGTGCGCGCATCAAAGCGAGTAACTATGACTTGAAGGGGAGCTTACCGAAGTGAGGTGCACGACACTTGGTATCAAAGCTTAGAGTTCAGTACGCGATCATCCTTGGGATCGGCCTCATCATGGGGTCGGGCAAGCCAAAGCGAAAATGGAATGGCCCGAAAGATGATGATCCTGGTGAGCCCGATGGGGGCGACGTGTCACCAAAGCGGCCATTTGAGGAAGCGGTGCATGCTTTTGAAAGCGAGGCCGCTCAAGAACGGGAGGAATCTGAGGAGTCGGAGCCCGAGGAATTCCTGAGAGCTTCGACAGACCAACAGATGCCTCCCATGCCAGCAGCCTTTTGGGAAGGGTTGTTGGCGCAGTTTGGCGGGACGTTGAAAGACGTGTTGAAGGCGGCTAATGCCACTTCCACTAAGGCAAAATTTAAGGTGAAGCCTAAGGAACCCGACACCTTCGAGGGCGTCCGAAATCGGAAGGCACTCAACACCTGGCTCTTGGAGCTAGAGCAGTACTTCCGGGCGGCCAAGTTGAGTGACGAGGATCAGGTGGAAGTGGCTCCCACCTATTTGAGGGGCTATGCTCAACAATGGTGGCAGAAACGCCTTCACGACCGAGGTCCAAGCCCGGAAACCTTGAACTGGAGTGGATTCAAGGAATTGATGAAGAGACAGTTTGTGCCCCTCAACGCGTCCTGGCTTGCCCAGGACAAGATGAGGAATTTGAAGCAAACAGATGACATTCGGGGGTATGTCCAGGCTTTCAATGTGCTGTTGCTCGAAGTCGCGGACATGGCAGAACCAGAAATGGTCTTCAACTTTGTGGCAAGATTGGCCCCATGGGCCAGGTGGAAGTTGGAGGAGAAGCCACCTAAGACTTTGAACGAGGCAATTGAGAGGGTTGAATGTTTCTCGGATGTCCCTAGGGGCGAAAGACAAGGCCATACGGAGTTGAACCACAAGAAGACCCGGCGGGAGGGTGACTCCTTTTGACCGGAAAAGAAGTGGGATAGGCCACGCGGTGACAATGGCACGTGGAAATCGAAGGGAGGTCCTTCTCACGTTAAGGCGGCACTCGGTGCTCCAAAAGGGAAATCAGGTGCGGCGGCTTATGGCGGACAAAAGGCGACCTTCGATGGAGTGTGTTTTAATTGCGGGGAGCCCGGGCACATGGCTAAGAAGTGCACGAAACCCCGACAATTGAACATGACTCAGGCTTCCACGGAGTTGTCCGAAGAGCCCATCAGCCGCTTGGTGGAGGCGGTGGTCGCCAAGACTTGCAAGGTAGGCAACTACTCTTGTGAGTTGTATCAGGAAACTGGCGCCTTGCGTAAAGGGAGTCAGTTAATGTTCGTGAGTGAGATAATTTCCAGAACTAACGTGTCGTTGTTGGTGGACACAGGAGCGTCGCACTCCTTCATGACACCGGCAACGACACGAAAACTGGGGCTCCCGACAAGTGACGTGGGGGCCTCTATTGAGGTGCGTTCTGCCAAATGAGAACCACAATTGGCGACGAGGTTGGCGTTCGATGTTCCTCTTCAACTGGGGAGTTGGGAGGGACGTGAGAACTTCACCATTTGCGAGATCGATGGAGTGGATCTCATTTTGGGGATCTACATTGTGAGGCAAGCTGCCAAGAGTGTTGTAGCAGTAGGTCTCGCACGCAGGTGCCTCGCTCAGGTTTCTTATGCCTAGCTTTGCTAGAACCCAGGCCCCAGAGTAATATGAGATCAATCAAAATTTGTTCGATGGGCCAATGAGGCATTTTTGAGCAAATCCGGAGCGGTCAGAGAATAGTCACGCTACCGTGTGGGAATGGTGGCAAAGTTTTAAGAGTGTCGGAAATGCCCAACCCAGTGCGAGGGCGAATAAACCTGTTGTTAGCAAAGGAGTGGGCCGTGGAGGAGCCACAGAGCCCCAGTTTTTGCTTTACGTAAGACAAGTGAAGGGAGAAGGCGATAAGGAGCCGAGCCCAGATTGGATCAAGGGGATTTTGGAGAAATACCAGGATGTGATGCCGGAGGATTTACCAAGCGGCTTGCCTTTCATAGAGAAGATCGCCCTTCTCAATTTTTGCCATTACTTGCTCTGTAGTGGGAATGTCCAACCCCTCTCTCTCCACAGTAAGAGGCTCCAGTGTAACAACAAGTCCAGTTTGAGTTACCACTGGGGCAACTTGGTCAGCTTGTTGTGCTGGCCGTGGTACCGAAGTGACTTCATCCTCCCTCTCTAATGGCCGTGCTTCCAGTAATAACAGCCCATTGTGTTGCTGCACCCCATCCCGTGCAGGAGCTATGGAAACATCATCGCGTGGGGTCCTTGTGGCAAGTGGAGCCGACATTACGGTTTCGTTCCTCTTCTGTCTCTTGGACTGGTGTTGCCTCTCTAATCCTCTTTCACCTTGTGAAGTGCCTTGCTCTTCAACTGCAGTTGTGGCTGCCTCAAACACCCCCATTACATTGCGTTCTTGTGCATCAAGCAGGCAAGAATCAAAGATAATCTGTGTAATAATTGGGCCAGACACAATGATTAGGGACTTAGCAGCAGTAGTCTGCAATCGTTTCATCTCCTCCACCAGACCACTGTGCATCATCTCTGCCCAAGCTACATCCTCTCCCCTCAAGGCTTTCAAAACCTCTTCCGTAAAAGATCTGCTAAGATAATGTTGGTTCTGTTTCATGGCAAACAAAATGTTTAGTACCCGGCCAATTTCCCTCAAACCTGGATACTCGGCTTTGGAACAAGTGAATCCCTGGTTTCTGAAAAAGCTCATTTCTTGAAAAAGATCCCCTACTTGCAATCTTGCCCTGTGCTCATCCATGCTCACATTACCAGATGGTAAATCAAAAAGTTGTTGCAAGTACTGCGGAATAACTTGTATATCTACGCCCTTCACATGGGTAACTCATGTCTTTGGCTTAAAGTTCTCAATGAACTGGATCATCAAGACATGACGAAAGTACTTTATCTCTCACTCACTATTTGCAAGCCCCGCAGGCTTACACACACTTACCTGTTTCATTCTGTGCTAATCTCACTTTCATGCTATACGCATTGCAAGCTTGCAGTTATTCCAAACAAGACCTTCTTGTTTGTCCGGGATGAAGCGAATTAGAGAGATCCTCCCGAGCAGCCTCACCTTCAGAAGCATAACTTGTCTCCTCAAATTGCCGCTCCGGTGACGCGTCGCCCCCACTGGGCTCACTAGTTCCTCGGCTTTCGGGTCATTCCGCTTTCGCTTAGCCATGGTGAGGCCGATCTCAATGACTTAAAGGGGGAGTTATCAAAGTGAGGTGCGTGACATTTGGTTACAGAGCCTAGAGTTTAGTACGATCGTCGCTTTGATGCGCGCTCCTAACTCCCAAACTGGCCGCTTGGCCAACTCACAGCTTCGGTTGTTCACCGGGGCATAACGGTCCCCCCATACTGTGCATATCCTGCGATTATCGCACTCCACGACACCACATTATGTTCAACCATATTGTCGAACACTCCTTTTGCATCCTCGTAAAAAAACTAGAAGTCGGCGCTGACTTATCTTCGACTATGAACACAAAAAATCAGTGTGGGTTTAAAGTCGGCACCGACTTTAACGATGGGAGCAAAAAAACCGAAAAAAAAACAAACAAACTATAAATCGGCGTCGACTTATTCAAGTTTGAACACAAAAAATCAGTTTTTTTTTAATTTTTTAAAGAAAAACCTATAAGTCGGCGCCGAGTAAATCAAGATTCTAGAGCAAATACTATATATCATCCAAATAATGTTGTTTTTATCTTTGCTCATGAATATTTTTGCTCATGCTCATGGGTATAAAGTTCTCATCGTTAAAGTCGGTGCCGACTTTAAACCCAAGCTGGTTTTTTGTGTTCATAATCGAAGATAAGTCGGCGCCGACTAATAGTTTTTTACTTTTTACTTTTTTATTTGCTCCTTTGGTTAAAAGTCGGTGCCGACTTTAGACCCAAGCTGATTTTTCCAGTTCATAATCGAGGATAAGTCGGCGCCAACTAATAGTTTTTATTAATTTATTAATTCTTTTTTTGGCTCCTTTGGTTAAAGTCGGTGCCGACTTTAATGGCTTCGGCCTGATACTTGATAGTTATTAATCTGATACATATTCCATACTCATACTGTGTAGAGAGACCTGAGTGAAGCTGTGGAATGAATGGATGTGTGATTGGAACCTGATAGATTGCTGAAGCAATCTGATACTTAAACATATACAGTAAGATAACTTGCTAATATGAATGTGAGAAGGAATACAAATAGGAAGTACCCCCATGATACACTAGCTGTAGGTCATGACTGATTGTTCTGAGCGGGCTGAGTGCTTAGAGATATCCAACTCTTCTATCTTGGAGTTTCCACCTCGGATAGCGAAGGGATGGGTGAGCAGCTTTAGCAAAGAAATATTTAGACATTTTTTCCCCTTCAACGACCAATTTACCCCTGCTTTGACCCTAATGAACTGCTCCCTGGAATGTAACAACAAAGAGAGATTCTTCTTGGCTGTTTTGTAGGAGATCATGGTTTGAGGGTCATCTCTAAAGGCATTTTGTGAGTGCCCTCTCTTTTCTGGAGGTGTCTTCGGCCTTTTTCCTAGACAAATCCTGACAGATGCCTCTCAACTTCTGCAACTTGGATAGAAAGAGGAGAGTGGGTGAGGTGAAAGGTAGGTCAGCAGAGGACCAAACTCTTTGCAGCTCTAGAACAACCTCTTGTCTTTGAGGAGGGAGGGGTTGAGCTTAAAGAAACCCCTACCCTTTGCTCTTGTCCCTGGGGTGTGTAAAGAGAGATTGACAATGGAGTGGTCAAAACCAGGAGGCATTGGGGCCAAAGGGGATCTGACAGTCCAACTTAACAGGTGCTCAGAGCAATAGATTCTATCTAGACGAGCCAGGGAGAGATTTGGAGACTCCCTGTTATTAGACAATGTAAATTTCAGCTCTCCCTCAGCTGGGTTGGTGGCGTCTAGCAAACCCACCGCCATGCATAGAGAGTCCCAAGAGTCTCTTTCAGCAACAGACATGCCATGAACGTTAGAACCGAAGCGATCATTATCAAACTCTACCATGTTAAAATCCCCACCCACAATCCAATGTTGGATGTCATCAAGTTGCAGCATTTTCAATCTAATAAGAGACCACAGCTCTATACGTTCCTCCTCACTATTGGGAGCATAAACATTTAACACCCCCACACTCCCAATCGCTGGACCCATATGCAGAACGACAAGCTGAACCCTACCCTGAAGCCATATGTCATTAGAAAGAACAGAGGGCCCCAAGGAGGGGGAAATAAAAATAGTTGTGCCACCTCTAGTGTCATCGATTGTGGGGTTCCAGAATGCGGAGGCAGGAGGCCACATAGAAGTCCCCAGAGATGGTCGAGCTTATGCTCTTGGAGAAAGATTAGAGAGGATTTGTTTATGAGGTGGGAGGCCCATCGTCTGATTCTGGCCCTTTTTGGGGCTGAGTGATCAGAACCAATGCCACGGATATTCCACGTAGAAAGAGAGAAATTCATTGTACTGCCAGGGCAAGGCCCGCGTTGATCTCGCGATTTGATGGCCAGGTAGGTAAGAATTTGAATTTAGTCCTCTTGTCCCAGGGTTGTAGCGTATTTATCCATTTAAAACCAGCAAGAGGTGGTAGTAAATCAGGTAGGTTCCACACAAAGACTTGTCTCGACTTCTTTCTTTTGCTGAGACATCCCAGTTCCAGGAATTGGTTCCTGCTGTTTGTTAGCATAGAAAGATCTGACAGGGAGAGATGCCAATAGAGCGTTGAAGAGAGGTAGTCAACAACAAATTTTGAACACAAGATGTTGTATGATTCACACCATCCTGGTAGAATTTTAAGGGCAAGCTGTTGATGCTCCAACACAAGGGTCCAGCCACGATTCCTGTTTGTCTCATCATGCACAAAGAAGATGAGTGGAGAGGGAGAAGAAGCATGAGGAAACACGCTTACTGGTGGGGGTGAGTCCACAGTTTCCTCTGGCTGTCCCATTTCTTCAAAGCATTTGCTAGCCGCATTGGATGAGAATAGCATGTCAGTGTCGTTATACAAGATTATTGCTCTGTTTGTGGGCTCCACTTCCCGGGAGATGTTGCTTGCTTGGATTGCCTGGTCTGCCAGGCCCTTGAGCTTTTGCAGACTTGTAAGTTCAGCCACCATGCGCTGCCCTTCTTCCATGATTAAGAAGCTACGAGCCCCAGGTGTTTGGGTCCTTCACCCTGCAGGGCAAGCCAAAGGCGTCTACCCACAGCCCTTTGTTTGGTCTGACCGTTATGTGCAGGTCTTTGACATGGAAGATCGGAAGCACATGTACCACCGCCAGATTAACAAGGGCATTGTTGTTTTCAACCATAATGCCTATGTTGTGGACTTGAGATAGAGAGAGGGAGATGTTTGGAAAAAAGTCCGTGAGGATCTGCCGGTGAGCTACAGTGTGCTGTCTTTTTCTTTTCCCACACTTAGCTCCTTGGTCATGTCTTCAGTGACCCAGGCTGAGCGAAAGCCTTCCCCATCCTCCGGGACGCAAAAGTTAGTGTAATCGTCAAAGAAAGTATAGACGAGCGGGGTCACACAGATCGATGCCCTGTCTCTCGCATAAATCGATCCTGGGGCCCAACCAGTCAAAGGCCTACTTTTGAAGGAGTGCAGCTCGAGGAAGGAAATCGCCAGGCTGGTGCTGTCCAAGAGTTGCAGCTCTTCTTGCAAGAAAGGGAACGAGGCCCAAGCTTCCTTCATCCTGACTGGGTGAAGATCATATGGCCGGTTGGGATGAACCCATTTGGACTTATCGTCACTTCGTTTTCTTTTTTTGGAGGACGGGCCTACCTGAAGCCTTTCTGCATCCGATTCCAAAGCGACTTGCACTGTAGTACCTGAAGCCACCAGGTTAAATGAGGAGCCTGCTTTGTCGTTTGGCATGCACGAGGGCTTGGAGGATTCAGAGCCTTTTTGCTTGCCGAGCTTTGGGCAGTTGGAGCCAATATGGCCTTCTCCATTGCAGATGAAGCAGATCTGCATGGAACATGCACTTCACCAATGGAGACAAGAGATGGCAGCAATTGAAGACGGAAGAGAGAGGGGAGATGCCGACTTGAGATGGTTGCAGGCTCTTCCAGCAGGAAGCAAACTTAAACTAGAGATAGAACACCAAATAGGTTGTGAGAGAAATGGAACCACAACATATCAATGCAGGCTGGGGGAGAAGGCAAGCAAGAAACCGAGCTGTATACAATTCAAGAGGAAGGGCTGGAGTGAACACTTCCCTCCATTTCACCGTCATAATGAGAGAAGGTGCATTATGGAACGCAGGAGAGACTATGCGACGCTTTCAATTTCAGTGCATCGGGCATTCACGGTGCGCGAGGATGGAGGTTCGCAGACCTTAGCTGGAGTCGCAGAGAAGCTAAAAGGAGTCTATCAGCTGGAAAAGGAAAGGCTGAGCTTGCAGGGGGCCATAGCTGCCAAAGGAGCAGTCTTGGGGAGTCGTGCCGCAGCCTAAGGAAGGCGGCCCATCAATGCAAAGGGGAGATGGAGCAGCTGATGATGAAAGGGGAGAAAACCAAGGGAGGTAGAGAAAAGAGAGAAGTGGGGAGACGAAGAAAATTCTTGTTAGAATATGAGTTGGGAATTCTGGCCCATAGAGACGTTTTTGTCGTCTTTAGGGGATACTGGAAGTTGTGCCTAGCTTCAGTACATCTTAGCTTAGCCGAGGAGGTGCAAGGAGGACGAGAGGGCCCCATCGTTGACAGAGAGAGCCTAAGTCCCAACTCTCCTCACCGCAACTTGCGGAGCGATCTACATCGCGACCCCTGAATTTTCCTTGCTCCATATTTTAAAGTCAACTCATTTGCTTTTTATTCCATTGTAACATACTTGTCTTTTACATGCAATTCTAGCTAAAAATCCCACTGCTCTAAAAGGTTTGCCCACGAATATCAACTTCAAATTCGTCAACGTCATGGTCATGCTGAGTCTCAAATTTTTGGGGAGCAGGTCCGCAATCATCTAAATACCCCTAACGATGGATTGTTTTTGTGTGGTTCTGTATCAACTCCTGCCCTGTTGTATCCCTCTGTTTGAGATCAACCTCCTTTGACCTTTGTGTTGCAGACACCACTATTGCTCTCAAATCTATGGCTTCCTGGTCCAAATTCTTTGCAACTCTCATTGTACAGCTTTAGTCAAGCTAGCCTTTGGCAAGTTCTAGGAAGTTTGTCTGGTCTTCCTTCTGGATTATAATATAACCTTTGAAAAATCCTTCTCTAGAGACTCTGGCTTTCCGAACTTCACTCTGGATCCGCTTGAAGTCCTTGCTCTGTCCACCCAACACCATAATGTACCACAAAACAGGAAAGAGTAAGAGGCCGCATTCCACAGCAGGCGAGTGCGTTGAGCAATGAGCTCAGAATTGGAACCCACAAGGAACACACCCACAAAATTGAAATAACTGGGGTTGACGATGTCTCTATTCAACCAAGCCTCCAGTCCGATGTGTCTCGTCCAGTGAATAATAGACTCCATTGATGTCCGAAGGCTACAGTGGCACGTCCCGGTCAAACGAGACCGCAAAGGAGTCTAGGTACAGTGCATGCGATCAACAATGGTATCAGCATCCAAAGTCATTCTTCTACTTCCATAAGGGTCACAAGAATAATAAGCTGCAAGATCCCAACAAGATCCGGTCAGGAGATAGAGATGGACAGTTGAATAAAACTGCACGGGGAGGAAGGGCGCCACAAGGAGGCTCACAGAAGGAACAGTGGCGGAGACTAGCAAGTCGTCGGCCGCATCCCGGCCATGACTGCGGGCTAGGAGGAAGACAATGGCTGGGTCTCAAATTGCTGTCTTTGAACTTCTGTTTTCGAATTGCCCTGCAAAAGCTGGTGCTGAACCGTGGAACGACGGTGTTGGGTGCGAATTGTGCTGGTGGGTCACATGCTATGTACTCATCTTTGGCCTTGTGCCTAGGGTGAAATCTTTAGTTGTGTAAGGTGCGCGCGTTCTCCAATTCGGATTTATTGACTGGAGCCACCCTGTTGCTGCAGGTTTTGTGAAATTGGGGAGCTCATGCAAGAAGGGATTGGGGGGGTTCTCTCTTTAACGTTCTGGAGTAGGGTGTCAACTTTTCCTACCTTGGAGCATTCTAACCCTAGAAGGCAATCCAGGTGCCGACCTCATTCCTAGAGGAGCACAGAAGAAGGAAAACAAAGTGGATTTGGACAGAAGGGTGCGGGATTATCTATAGCTCGCTGCGAAGTCTTTGTCCTTGAGAATGAGTAATGGGAGGAATTCGCTTAGAACGGGAGTGGGATTTGGAAACATAGGTGGGCCAGAGGATGCGGAGTACAGGCCCCTGGGGCATGTGGAGGAGGAGCAGGCCGAGGAGATGCAGGAGTTTGACACGCTCCCGGTCTTGCAGTCGAAGGGGCACCGCCGGGCATGGTGGTGGATCAAGCTAATAATTGTTGGCCTTCTCATGCTAGCAGTTGCTGCAATTAGCTTTCACTGGGGTCCTTTATTTCTTGACAAGGTATGTTCCTGTACCTACAATCAACTTTTGGGTACCCTTGTTCTGTGCTAACGCTGATTACAAGAGTGGAGTCTTGATTCTTTCGGAGGAATCACCCTCAAGGTAAGCAGCTTGGTGCCTGGCAGGGCGGCATCCACTGCATGCATCTTTCTTGCAACGATGTGCTACCTCCTGACATGCGTGTGTATGCAGGTCATCATACCACTTATGGTGTGGGAATCATCCAAGTTTAGCAGGCCAGTGCTGGTGGTGGTGCTCATACTATCGCTGGCAATTTTTCCCATTGTTATGTTTCCATCTGGGCCATCCATGTGGGTAACAGGTATGATGTTTGGCTATGGTCTCGGGTTCCTGATTATAATGGCAGGTACGACTGTAGGCCAGTCAATTCCCTATCTCATTGGACGCTGGCTTTTACACGACCGGATACAGGTGTGCTCTCAGCACCATTCCTTTTTTCTCAAAGTTTTTAAGTGATATATTGCAAGTGCAATTTAGTGATCTGTATGGAGGTGCATGGCAGGGGTGGTTGGCAAAGTGGCCCAAGAAGGCGGCACTGTGTAGGCTAGCAGAACAAGGAGGGTGGTTCCATCAATTCCGGACTATCAGCCTACTGCGTGTATCCCCATTCCCCTATACATTGTTCAATTATGCTGTCACCGCCACCAACATCAAGTATGGTCCTTATATAGCAGGTTCCATGGTTGGCATGGTACCAGAGGCTTTTATTACTATCTACAGGTTCACCCCCTTACTTGCTCTGTCCTCTGCTCATTTTGGTCTCTTTAGTAGAGGCATTGCAACTAGCACCGGTTTATCTTTGGGGTTGTGATGAGTACTTGGACAATTTTGTCCAGTTCTTCCCCTTGACTATGGAGGTAATTTAGGCACTGAAAATATGTGAAGATCTATGGTGAAGGTTGTCCCTGCCAAATGGATTCTGATTGTCTTGTCCTTCTTACCACCATTAGGAAAGGTATAGCAGTCAGGAGCCTGAGTGGGACAAGAATTAGCTGCTCATATAGGCTTTCTTTTGGAGAGGGTGCACATAGGTGGGCTGTTTTCCATTTGTGCTCTGGTGTCGAATGGTTGAGGGTGACAGCTGGTCATGTAGCACTATAAGTGGCAGGGTCAGCCTACCAACCTGCCCTATTTGCATTGCGGGCTCACTAGACCTAATTGCTTGGATGGTGTTGGCATCATGCAGTGGGAGGCTGCTTAGCACATTGGCAGATCTGAAGAACCAGAAAAGGACGCTGACACCGGTGGAGATTACCTACAATGTGATTGGTGCTACTGTGGCGGTCATAGTGGGAGTGACAGGCACCTTCTATGGTCGCAGACTTCTTCAAGACTTGGAATTGAAAGAAGCTGCTGAAAGAGAGGCAGCTGCACAGATGTGTCAGCCAATGGCTGATGTGGTTGCCGATTCACCAGCTTTGAAGGTTGATTGGGAGATTGATATTTCTCATAATCAATCAAAGCCAGATGGCAATCAATCCTTTCAGGAGTACCCCCCCGCTTCTGCAGCATTGCCTCCCTGAAACAGCTATCACAAACTCAATCAACTATTACAGGAATGATGGTGTCCACACCCTTGTATGTACATACTATGCAAGTTGCCAATAACAGGCTGAGCAAGGAGTTTCTCAGGTTTGGTTGGACAACACCTGAAACCCACAAAAGCAGAATTTTTCACTGGAAAGTATAGCAGTCAAACAGATGTGACGTAGGTCATGTGAACAAAGGACGGTGTGCCACATCGAATTCTTACAAATTTGCTCCCAAGGTCGGACTAACCATTATGCGTGATGTAACAGTAAGGCCGTGGCATTGATGACAGTAGGGATGAATGCAACAGGCAGATTAACCCGTTCTGCCTTGCTTATGCTCACACTAGACACTGCCGCCACGATGATGCAGCATAATCATGGAAAGCAGCCCTGAATTGGCTCCAATTGCCTGTGCTCTTGTTCCCATTTGATTGATTTTCGCGACAATTCTGTGTTGGGAAAGCCCAGATGATGCGCATTCAAGTGCTGGAGCCGAGAACATGGGGGCCTACTTGTCTACTAACTGAAAACTGGTCCTGGACCAGTTTACTAGTGCACATTAAATGAGGCAGATTTAGGAAATGCGCTTCAATTTTTGAAACTTCATGTCTAGTGATCTCATGCCACTGTGCAGGACATAAGTACACACAATTGAATTGTTGCTGACACATCCTGTGGGTCTTGCCATTTAATATTGAACATGGGCCGATTGCAGGGTACCAGGGTTTAACTGAAGAACTTTCAAATTGCACATTATGTGGAAACTGAAAACCCTTGGCATGCTTCTTATATATCCATGGTTGCCTTCAGAACATCAAGTCAGAGAGATCCTTGCTGAAGGACAGATGACTACATGAAGTCAGGCTGTTGCAGTACCTTTTCTACAGTACCCAGCAAGAAGAGGAGCTGTTTTGCCCAGTGGTCATCCTCCAGGTGGTTTCAGAAGGAACATAACAATGTTGGACTGGTATGTAGGGAGTATCAACCACGGCTGGTATTTCTTTTTGTAATACTAGGGTTAAAAATTTGGAACAGTATATTTTCCAGTGTTGGGCGGTTCTTGCATTTGCGAAGGAACCTTCAGTTCCGGTTCCACAATTATTTCAAGAGACTGTTCCGGATCCAGTTCCAGTTTTTTATTGTTGAGCTGGTTCCGGTCCAGTTCCGGTTAGTTGCTGAAAAAATCCACCGGTTCCTGGTTAGGTTCCGGTTCTATTTTAAAAAATTATTTGTTTAATTTAATTATATTTAAAACGTTTTATCAGTCTGGGAGATTAGTTGATAAATTAAATAGCAGTGTATTCATATATTCGAACTAAAATCCAGGGATTTTATTAGTTTTCATTTTATTTTTTTTAAACAAACAAAAATACTCTTAATAAACCTGTAGAAGAAAATGGATAAAATTTTGTGGTTTGAAACTACTAATATAATTGAGCTATCTTAAGCCTCTCATTTTATGATATTAGCGATCTTATGGCGTACGCCCTAGCTGACCGGTGGCCCCGCGCACGGACGCCCGGCTCCCCTACCCCGCCCCCGGGCCGTCGCCCAGCCGCGCCCGCGGCTAGTCCGCTGCCCTCCAGTCTGCAAGTCCAGTACTATCTAGTCCGCTGCCCCACGTCCCCCAGCCAGTCCGCCGACGGTGCCGGACTTGGACCGTCCATTTCGAAACCCATCCGAGCCCTCCTTTTTTAGGGCTTCGAAAATCTAAACCCTGCCACCAAAACCGGTCTCTTTCTTGTGAGGGCTCTTTGTTATCTGATGTTGCGGTGGGTGTTTCCACGCACGGCGTGTTCTTCTTGTGCACGAGCGTTCATGATGATGAAGGGTGTGCCTGAACATGACAAGACTGGCTGGGCGGGCTCTACAGCCACCATCGTGCATATGCTTCCACTATTTTTGCCTTCTTGTTGTGCTTTAGGGAAGGTTTGGCTTTATGATATGGTTGTATGTCATAAAATCGCTACTGCCTTATCTGTCCTCTATATCGTCATCTGCTTCTGGTCCCTCATGATACCCCTTCATACTGCAACGGACCCCATGAGGGCGGAAATCGCGGAAGCATATGCACATGGGGGCGTGTATACATTGCAGATTTCATATTGGACGATGGGACTGTTTAGGGGACAAAGTAAAACGGCTTGCAAGGAGTGTGCAGAAGTTTAGCAGAATGGAAATCCCGAAGAAACAATGTTTTGTGAAGTATCCAGATCATATAATAGAGGGGTTGGCAGCAGACTCCAGCATTACTGCTCATCATGTCAGCGGACAAGATCCTGTCCTACGATCCTCAAACATCCATAAAGACCTGTTGAGTGCACAGGTCTCAGCCACGACCCTCTACCAAGAGCAGAATCGGTATATTGCCCAATTTGCAAGGAGACGGACCAGGCTGAGACATGTGCATTCCGCAAGTCCGCGTGGATGTTTGAGGCCCGGCGGACTGGATCATGTCCATTGACAATTGAGGACAATTGAGGAATATCGACTTTCTTGTTTACCCTCAGTCTCTTCTCCCGTCAGTCTTCTAGTTGCTTCTTTCCTAAATCTCTTCTCTCCTCAGTCTGTCGAACCGTGCGTCTGCGAGAACTGAATCTCTATCGATATCAGTCTATTAGACTCACTTTATCAGTCTGTTCTGCTATGAGTCTGTTCGCGTTGGCTCTGGTGGCCCACCACTGCATGGGATATGATGCTTTTCGTCTCAGTCTCTTCTCTCGACGGTCTCGTGAAAGTCGGTCTGTTCCAACATGTGTCTGTCTGTCGGACGCTACTTTATCAGTCTGTTGTGTGTCGCGGCCATTTGCCTTGAGGGCAGGGGGTCGGAACACAAGAGGAGCTGCCCCTGTGGTGGGGGCAGTGACAACAATAGACGGAGGTACGAACTTCGGACTCACTTCCGAAGGTAGTCGAAAATTCTTGATGTTCAACCAGACCTCCGTGCCTGCCTCAAACTTAACTTCCATCCGCTTCCGATTCGTCTGCCGTAATTCATACCATTTCCTAGCTTTGGCAATGTTGTACTTTGCGAGCTCCAACAAACGCTTGCGTTTTTCCAGCACCGCTGCTGCTGCCGGTTCCTCAACGTCCTGGGCGGCCCAACTTGTTGGCACTAGAGGTGCTCTTCCATAGACCAATACGAAAGGGGAAACTCCCGTTGCGGAGTGTTTTGTGTTATTATAACAGAACTCTGCCGCATCCAAGTGCTCCACCCAGTCTGATTGGTCTGCCGACACATAATTCCGCAAGATCTGCTTCACCACGGAATTCACTCTTTCCGTTTGGCCGTCCGTTGTAGGTCGGAAGGCGGTGCTCATCTTGAGCCTCGTCCCCATTTTCTTCCAAAGTGCTCTCCAAAATTTACTTATAAACTTTGGATCGCGGTCCGAGACAATATCATTCGGGAGTCCATGATGCTTGAAGACGTGGGCGAAATAAAGTCGCCCCGTCTTCTGCGCCGCTGTCGTCTCCTTGGTGGGAATGAAATGGCCCATTTTACTGAACCTATCCACCACCACCATGATTGATCGAATCCTTTTGACAGCGGCAAAGCAGTCATGAAATCCATCGAGACACTTTCCCAAGACCCCTCTGGAATCGGTAAGGGTTGCAACAGCCCCGCTTGCTTTTTGTACTCGCTCCGGTTTTGTTGGCATGTGGTGCATGTCTTGACATACTCTTCGGCCTCCTCCCTCAGTTTGGGCCAGAAATACTCTTTCTTCAAGAGTGCCGCGGTGCGCTTGGCTCTGTCGTGGCCCGCAAGCGGGCCATCATGACATTCTCTCAAGAGACTATCTCTGATCCCTCCCTTCGGCACATAAAGACGCTTTTGCTTGTACCGGAGCAGTTCATTGTGCAAGTGGAACTGCGATTTAACCCCCAACCTCAAGTCCCGCATCATGGCTTTCGCCATCTCATCCTTTCGCTAAGCCTTCCAGATCTTCCTTTGGAGCGCCGTCTCGCCCCTGTACACCAACATGATCTGCTGCTTTCTACTTAAAGCATTAGCCACCACATTGTCCCGTCCCGGTTTGTACTGGATATCCACGTCGAACATTGTCAAAATGTCTTGCCACCTAAGTTGTTTTGGGGACAACTTAGGCTGTGTGGCAAAATACTTACCGTGACATTGTCCGTGAACACCTTCACCGGGTTGGAACCAACATAGTGGCGCCAAAGCTCAAGGCAATGCACCACCGCCTTCATTTCTTTCTCGTGCGTAGGCCACCGTCGCTCCACTTTATTCAGTTTCTTACTTTCGTAAGTCACTGGACGTCCATCCTGCATGAGCACACCCCCAATTGCGAAGTCCGACGCATTTGTATGAATCTCAAATGGACGGTCGAACTCCGGGATTTTCAGGACTGGAGCTTCCGCCATCCGTTGCTTCAACTCGGCAAAAGCTTGGCCACAAAAGGTGTTCCATACCCATACCTTGGAAGTCGGAGGCTCCCAGTCCAAGATCGCCCTCACCTTTCTGTCATCCATTTTGATCCCATCCTGTGTAATCACATGCCATATGATCCACTTTTGTGACCCCAAATTTGCATTTTGAAGCTTTGGCATACAACTTCTCTTCCTGCAATTTCTGGAACACCCTTTTGAGGTGCTTCAGGTGCTCTTCATTTGCTTTCAAGTACACCAAGATGTCGTCGATGTACACGATCACAAAGTCATCCAACCACTCTTGGAAAAGGCTGTTCATTAGCGTGCTAAAGGTCGCGGGTGCGTTGGTGAGCCCAAAAGGCATCACCAAGAACTCATATGAACCATATCTTGACCTGCACGCGGTCTTCTCCTCATCTCCTTCTGCCACTCGGATTTGATGGTAACCTGCACGCAAATCGATCCGGCTGAAATACTTTGCTCCTACCAACCGATCGAAGAGGTCGTCGATCCTTGGCAAAGGGTACCGGTTTTTTATAGTCACCTTATTCATAGCCCTGTAATCGACACACATCCGCAGCGTCCCATCCTTCTTGTCTGCGAATAGCACCGGGGCTCCTTAAGGTGATTTACTCGGCCGGATATACCCCTTTGACATTAGATCCTTGAGCTGGGCCTTCAGCTCGACCAACTCTCTGTGGCTCAACCGGTAGGGCGCTTTGGCAGGCGGCTCCGATCCCGGTATCACCTCTATCTTGTGGTCAACTCCTCTTCGCGGTGGCAAACCGCTTGGTAAATCCTCCGGCATCACATCCTGGTATTTCTCCATGATCCCCTTGATCCAATCTGGGCTCGGCTCTCTATCGACTTTTCCTTTCACTTGTCTTACGTAAAGCAAAAACTGGGGTTCGTGTGGCTCCTCCACGGCCCACTCCTTTGCTGTCAGCAGGTTTATTCGCCCTCCCACTCGGTTGGGCGTTTCCGACACCCGTAAAACTTCACCACCATCCCCATACGGTAGCGTGATTACTCTCTTGCGGCCATCTATGACCGCTCCGGATTTGCTCAAAAAAGTCATCCCCAAAATTAGATCCACTCCATCGATCTCGCAAATGGTGAAGTTATCATGTCCCTCCCAACTTCCCAGCTGAAGAGGAACATCGAATCCAACCTCGTCGCCAGTTGTGGTTCTCCGCAAAACGCACTTCAATAGAGGCCCCCACATCAGTTGTCGGGAGCCCCAGCTTCCGTGCCGTTGCCGGTGTCATGAAGGAGTGCGACGCTCCTGTGTCCACCAACAACGACACGTTAGTTCTGGAAATTATCCCACTCACGGACATTACCTGACTCCCTTTACACAAGGGGGCAGTCTCCTGATACAACTCACAAGAGTAGTTGCCTACCTTGCAAGTCTTGGCAACCACCGCTTCTACCAAGCGGCTGATGGAATCTTCGGACAGCTCCGTGGTTGCCCGAGTCATGTTCAATTGTCGGGGTTTCGCGCACTTCTTGGCCATGTGCCCGGGTTCCCCGCAATTAAAGCACACTCCATCGAAGGTCGCCTTCTGTCTGCCATAAGCTGCCGCACCTGATTTTCTTTTTGGAGCACCGGGTGCCGCCTTGACGTGTGAAGGCCTTCCCTTCGATTTCCATGTGCCATTATCGCCGCGTGGCCTATCCCACTTCTTTTCCGGTCGGAAGGAGTCACCCTCCCGCCGGGTCTTCTTGTGGTTCAGCTCCGTACGACCTTGTCTTTCGCCCCTAGGGACATCCGATAAACATTCAGCCCTTTCAATTGCCTCGTTCAAAGTCTTAGGTGGCTTCTCCTCCAACTTCCGCCTGGCCCATGGAGCCAGTCCCACCACGACGTGTCAACATATCATTGCTCGCGGGCACTAAGCCACACCCTGTGAATGAATGAATGGATGAACGAATGATTAGGATGAATTAGGATGAGTGAACTAGGATGAATGAACTATGATGAATTAGGTTGAATGTGCTCGAATTTATGGTTGCTAGGTCGCAGTGTTAAGTATGAGGATAATAAGTAGTAAAAACATTTAACTACTGTTTCACTGACCCAGCAGATTAACAATAAACTAATCGACTGCTGGTTAAGGTTAGTGAAACAAAACAACTGCATTATCTCAACGAATGATACACAAACGCATTGCTGGCAACTATTGGATGAACGTATCAAACATAACTTTTGTGCACTGGATGAACGTATGAACGAAAGATACAACAAACGCCTTGCTGGCAACTATTGGATGAATGTAGGAACGAATGACAATGCAAACGCTGAGCTGACAGCTATTGGATGAACTGACAGTGAAACTCATTTAAAGATTCATTTTAGATGAATGGATGAAATTAAGATGGCCAAAAAATGGAAAAACAAATGAATGAATGGATGTATTGATGGAAAACCCAAAATCCATCCATCTATCGCTACATTCATCCATCCAGTCATGACTAGAGGGGACTTAGCATTTTTTTGTCTCCCCTGCCATCTGTTTGTTTTCTGTGTCGAGTTTGATTGTGAGAGACGACAAACAGGGCGGAGCTGTGTTGTTTTCTTATAGTGTCGAGTCTGATCATGAAAGACGTCGAACAGGGCGGAGCTATGTTGGTTTTGTTTTAGTGTCGAGTCTGATCATGAGAGACGACGAGCGGAGCTGGTGGGATAGGGGGCAGATCGGGACTCAAACCCTAGAATCGGGGCATGAAGATGTGGTGCACGATGTGGCCATCGACTACTATGGGAAGCGCCTGGCCACCTTCACAATGGACAACTGCAATCGCAAGGTGTGGTTTTTTCTCAATGTGCGATGTGAAAAAGTTTGTCCATCCTGCAAATGTGGGCTCTTGGCGACTGTTAGTACCATGATTTGGCATTCTTCCTGTTGTTTACCAGGTTCTTCGGAGAGTCAGCTTGGTCTTAGCAGGTCGTGTTTCAATCTCTGCTCGCTCAGCTGCATTGTGGTGGTTCTCGTGGACCAATCCGACATTACTGGACTACAGACATAAGCAGCACACACAAGAGGTCTGTTTGGGTTCATGGTCAGTCAAATCCACTTATACCTACTTATACACAGGAAGCCCTCTACCCCCTCCCACCAATCAGTGTTTACTTCATCCTTCTCTCTCTTTCTAAGCCCCCGTCCTTCACCCACTGATGTGACACCCCCTCTCACTGTCGTCTTGTTTGATCCCAAGAGCTCCCCTACTTATAAACGACTCATAATTACCAGGAACGCTAGAATTGTACCAACTTTCATTATGAACAATACCCTGGTGGACTTGTATGCAAAATGTGGGTGCATTGAGGATGCAAAGGGAATGTTTGACACTATGGCTGAACGAGATACGGTGTTGTGGAATGCAAGGCTTGAAGATTTTGCTGCAACTGTACCAAATGTCATTTTGCACACTACCCTGGCAGATTTGGACAATGGCAATGAGGCCCATGGCAACATCTACAGAGCTGGAATTGTACCAACTGTCACTTTGAACAATACCCTGGCGGACATGTATGCAAAATGTGGGTGCATCGAGGATGCAAAGGGAGTGTTTGACACTATGGTTGAACGAGATATGGTATCGTGGAATGCGATGCTTAAAGATTTTGTTGTAGTTGTACCAAATGTCACTCTACACACTGCCCTGGCAGACCTGGAAATGGGCAATGAGGTCCATGCAGGCGACATCTTCAGAGCTGGAATTGTATCAACTGTCATTCTGAATAATACCCTGATGGACATGTATGCAAAATGTGGGTGCATCGAGGATGTAAAGGGAATGTTTGACTCTATGGCTGAGCGTGATTTGGTGTCGTGGAATGCGATGCCTGCAGGTGTTGCTGTAGTTGTACTAAATGTCACTCTACACACTGCCCTGGCAGATCTGGGAAAGGGAAAAGAGGTCCATGGCGACATCTTCAGAGCTGAAATTGTACCAACTGTCACTCTGAACAATACCCTAGTGGACATGTATGCAGAATGCGGGTGCATCGAGGATGCAAAGGGAATGTTTGACACTATGGCTGAACGTGACCTGGTGTCATGGAATGCGGTGCCTGCAGGTGTTGCTGTAGTTGTACCAAATGTCACTCTACACACTGCCCTGGCCGATCTGGGAAAGGGCAAAGAGGCCCATGGCGACATCTTCACAGCTGAAATTGTGCCAACTGTCACTCTGAACAATACCCTGGTGGACATGTATACAAAATGTGGGTGCATCGAGGATGCTAAGGGAGTGTTTGACACTATGGCTGAACGTGATTTAGTGTCGTGGAATGCGATGCCTGCAGGTGGTGCTGTAGTTGTTCCAAATGTCACTCTACACACTGCCCTGGCAGATCTGGGAAAGGGCAAAGTGGTCCATGGCGACATCTTCAGAGCTGGAATTGTACCAATTGACACTCTAAACAATACCATGGTGGACATGTATGCAAAATGTGGGTGCATCGAGGATGCAAAGGGAGTGTTTGCCACTATGGCTGAACGAGATATGGTGTACGGTGTCATGGAATGCGATGCTTGCAGGTTCTGTTGTAGCTGTACCTAATGTCATTCTGCACACTACCCTGACACATCTGGAAAAGGGCAAAGAGGCCCAAGGCGGCATCTCCAGAGCTGGAACCGTACCAACTATCATCCTGAACAATATCCTGGTGGAGATGCATGCAAAATGTTTTGATGTAGCTGTACCAAATGTCATTCTGCACACTGCCCCGGCAAATCTGGATAAGGGCAACGAGGTCCATGGCGACATCTTCAGAGCTGCCTTCTTATCAGAATTGGCCCTAAATTATGTAGTGGGAGTCAGTAGATGGTTTCCAATCTGATGGGTTGTGTGTTTGTAATGCTGTATAACCTAAACTCCAGTGATGAGATCTGCACATGGACCAACTGGGACTTTAAGACATTGCATTGCATATAGGTCCAATTTCCTTACAAAGTGTACTTAGAGGCAGAACAAGACAAAGAATATAAACATGGGAAAATAAGAGGAAACCCTTGATTGATGACTGTTCTGATACAAAACTGATAAGTAAAACCCAGAGGGGCATTGAGTGAATTTGATGCATGAGATTCAGCTGTAGAAATATGTAATGGGTGGGTGCAGTAGTGCGAGACAATATAGTTGTGACATCAGCAACTCTGGCCTTGAGAAAGTAAAACCAAGAGAGACATACAACAATTCTGCTTCACATAAACCAGTTACAGTAACCAGAGAGAGAGAGGTCATGCACAAGAGCAATTCCTGTAGTGTGGGATGTCAGTTCTTTGGGCGTAGTGGGGGAAAGATTAAGAGAGTATGACCTGCCTGGTATCTGGAAGTAAATGTAAGTAACCACTACTGCAACTGATCTGGATTTGTGTGAAACTTATATGTTGACTCACAGGGCACGTGGGCTGATGTATGCAATCATTCAACAAAGGTTTAGTACATCCTTCCCCTTCCGCTGCGGTGTGTGCATTAAGAGTGGATACATCTCTGGTCATGTATAGTTTAGAGATTAGCACTTGGGGTATGAGCCATAGGGCCTTGAAGTGCTTCACTAGTCAATGAACAGTCTAGAATATAACTCAAAGGGGATTTATGCCCCTTTCTTTTGGTATCAGAGCTTAGCTGATCGCTTTAGCTGTTTCTCTGGTTTATGTTACTGATAACTAACCTGCGAAAGGGGTGAGACCTCGGCTTGATGGCAGGTCGTGATCATACCCTTATACCTGATGAACCAAGCATAGGAGACGTTTTAATATGTTTTAGTCAGAGATCAGCCTCTGCTCATGCTCAGCCAAGTCTTTACTTATTTAATCCAGCCTGGAGACTGTTTGATGGGGATCTCTGTCTCAGGTTCATACACGCTGGAGGTAGAAGTAGCATTGCTCTTTGGGTACGTGAGGAAGGTAGGTGGGAGAAGGTGAACACCATGGCACGTGAAGTGACATGGGGTGGCCGAGTAGAGATGTTGCGCAATGGCCAATGGGAATGGTACCGAGGTCAGAATTAGTTTTGTAGAGAAATTTAGCCTTTTCGGGAGTAAGTAGGGTCGAGGTCGAGAGTGAGAGTGAGAGTGAGATTGAGATTGAAATTGAGATGGAGGTCAAGATTGAGATTGAGATTGAGGTTGTTTAGATTTTGTGATAAACAAGTTTAGTTGTTGAGAAGGGATCAATTCCAGGATGACAAGTCCATCAGGAATTGATGCACCATTTCATGGTAGGGATAGTGAGGATGTTAGTGATTGGGTAGAAAGAGTCCAGATGGTGGGAGATGTTCGTGACCTTAATGAGGACAAGATGTTCAAAGTGGCTCGTTTAAACCTGAAAGCCAAAGCCGATGAGTGGTTCCGCAAGCAGAACCCTAAACCTGACAACTGGCCAGATTTCCAGGCAGCCATTGTGGCAAAGTTTGGAACAATTGATATGGTGGAGGTCAAGCTACGCATGGATGCCATCAGGCAGGACCAAAGGCAAAGGGTGCAAACATACTTTGACAGGCTCAACAGGCTGTTTATCAAAAGGGCAGATTTCCGACCTAGAGCAAAGGAGAGGATGGAGCAGAACCCTGCAGGTACCCCGGGAACCAACTTCATTGAAGTATTTTGCGATGATGAAGATGATGTACTCGCAGAGATGACGGCATTGATGGCTGAGCACAGTGTAAATGAGGTGAGACTTCCTAGGAACCGTACTCCTGTCTCTACACCTGCAGCTGGTACAAGGGTATCTGAAGAGAGTAGTGGGGAAAGCAGTGAAGTGTCAGCCAATTCCAAGAGTGGGATTTATCCTTGCAGCAATTTCAAGGCAGCAGTAGAGGGTGGCACCAAGTCTAGAATCTTAAATCATTTCTACAAGGGGAGGATCTCGTTATCTCCCACGGATCTCATCATGACAGTGCCTGGGGAATTGGACAAGTTAAAAGGGCTTGTCAAGGTGGTTGAGAGAGCTCTCACTCAACAGAAGGAGGTCACTCAAGTGGTGGCAACAGTCAAAACTGAACCCATGTTGTTGTATGAGAAGAAACCTGCACCTGTGATCTCATATGCTTACACGGGAAAAGTGAAGGCTTTGCATGCAATGGTTACTGTTGGAGACTTCTAGGTGCTAGGGCAAGTGGACACGGGAGCAATGCTCTCTGTAATCTCAGCGAGTACAGTAAGACCTGGGACTTATGGGATCTGTTGTGACAGACAAAGACATCAACTATAGGGTTGCATCAGGGGCTATGGAAACAGCAATGGGGCGACTTGAAGATCTAAAGGTTGGAGAGTTGACAAACCGCTTGTTTTTTATGGTGGTGAACACTGACACGTACCACATGCTGTTGGGATTAGACTTCTTGAAGAAGTTTGGGGCGGTGGTGGATACTGAGTCTGAAACGATTCGGATTCGCTATGGACCAGGTAAAGATGTAGCCCATTTTCCCCTCCATACAATCAACCAGTTAGAAACAGTGGATGAAGGAGGAGAGGGTGAGATGCAGGATTGTGAAGAATCAACCTACTGGTCGGATTGCAGAGAAGTCATGACCTTGTCCCTATCTGCCCAACATCTAGAATTATGGGAGGAAGAAAGAGAGGATGAGGATGAATTCATGGAGTCATCAGAAGAGTTTATGGAGGAAGAAAAATCTGAATCTGATACAGAAGGGGAGGATGAGCAGATGATGCCTGAATTAGAGGTGGAATCTGCCCTCAGCAACATGGAAAGGATCATAGATGAAGTAAACCTGGGGGAGGATTTATATGATGATCAAGGCATGACAGAGCTTCTGCAAGAAGAGGCCCATCGCAGCATGGCGTCAGCAATCATTCATGATGCATATCAGAAGGCCTGGAATGGGGAACTTGGTAACAACAACGTGGAAGTGGAGGACAATTTCCATGACTGGAACCAGACAGTTCTTCAGGAAGAAAGGGACAGAATGAAAACTTTTCTGCACAGTGTGGGAAGAGAACAAGGAGAGTTGAGTGTAGTAGAACAGGAAGAGATATGTTGGACCAGTCTCCAGACCAGGATAAAGATAAATCCAGATTTGGCAAGTGAGAAAAAGGAATAGTTGGAGGTAGAGTTGAAGGATCATCAGGATTGCTTTGCCTTGAGCAAGGCTGACCTGGGTTTTTGTCATCAAGTGGAACACATCATTGACACCCAAGGGTTCCCTCCCTGCCGCAGTCACGCCAGCAGGTTATCAGAGTGGGAAAAGAATGAAGTACAAAAGCATATTCAAACTCTGATTTCCCAAGGCAAAATGAGGGAGAGCAAGTCTGAGTGGTCCTGTCCAGTGACTCTACCACCCAAGAAGGATGGTTCAAAAAGGTTTTGCGGGGACTTCAGGCCTGTCAACAGGCTCACAAGGCGAGATTCTTATCCCATGCCACTAATTCAGGATGTGTTGAACCAATTAGGGAAGGCCACATGGTTTTCAGCCCTGGATTCGCAGTGTGGGTTTTGGCAGATTATGATGGACCCCAATGTTGTGAGCAAAACCCGCTGTGATTACCAAGAATGGTCTATTGGAGTGACTGGTCATGCCATTTGGATTGAAAAATGCCACAGCAACCTTCCAAAGGGCCATGAACACTATCCTGGCTGAAGAGATCGAAGATTGTGCCAAGGTATTTGTTGACAATGTCAACATCCATAGTCTTGATTGGGATGCCCACCTCACCCACATCAAGCGAGTTCTAAGACAGTTGCGAAAGTCAAACCTGCGGTTGAATCCAGATAAGTGTACCTTTGGCAACAAGGAACTTGTGTTCCTTGGACATGTTGTTTCCGGAGAAGGAGTGAAACCAGATCCAGATAAGGTGGCTGCCATAGAAAAGTTTCCCTTGCCAAAGAATCCCACGGCAGTAAAGGTATATCTGGGAATGACTAACTACTATAGGATCTATGTGAAGGGATATGCAGGGGTAGCAGTTCCTCTGTTTAATCTCACCAAGAAAGATTTGAAGTTTCACTGGGGGCCTGAGGCCCAGAATGCCTTCGAAGGTCTTCAAGTGAAACTGATCACTGCTCCAATTTTAGCCAGACCAGACTTTTCTAGGCCATTTGTACTAGATGTAGACTGGTCCATCAAGGGAGTGGGGGCCATCTTGTCAAAAGGAGTACAAAAGGGAGCGGGTGATTGCATACGCCAGTAAAGTGCTCTCTAAAGCTCAACGGAAGTATCACCCGATGGAAGGTGAGTGCTATGCTCTTGTGTGGGGGGTTTTGCATTTTCGCTAATATCTGTATGGTACCCTTTTTGTGATTAGAACAGATCATAAGCCACTAGAGTGGCTGGCTACTGTCAGTGATGCATATGGGAGGAGGGCTAGATGGATCATGATGTTACAAGATTTTGAGTTCAAGATTGTGCATAGGGCAGGGTCTAGGCATGCTAATGTTGATGCATTAAGCAGATACCCGGTTGGTCCAGCAGAGGAATCTGAGGAGCTCGAGGTACATACTGCATCCTTATATCACCCAAAGAGAGAAGGAAGAAAAAGAGATGGTGCCTTTCTGGTCAAGATAAAATCTGAAGAAGGAGCTGTAGTTTGTGAATTATTCTAGTATGAGCAAGGAGAAGAGAAGTTGAGAGAGCAAGCACATAGGAAGGTAGAATGCTACAGCGGCAGTGGAGAGGTAGCTTACAAAAGAGAAGAGTACTACATTTGCGTCTGGGGCCTGTGGTGTTTTAGGAAGCAACTCCTGGGCCAACACTTTTCATTACAGACTGACTTAGATCTGTATTGGTGGCTGTTGTCACCATACCATACGGGGACTGACCCACGGAATGATTTCTCTTTTGAGTTCATAACTATAGGTACTGACAGTTCATATGATGGGATGACAGCAAAGGGTTGCCCAAAGGGAATATTAAAAAGAGAGCCACAGCCTAGAAGCATGCCTCCTTTCTTTGACAAAAAGATTACCTTTGCTGCAGTAGTTAACAGCCATGAGGATGGTGTATGGTAGAGAGAGTCATTAAGTCGCTCAAACAAAGTATCACTACTCTTGGGGTTGGCAATGACTCAGAATGGGATGAGAATCTCTATAGGGCACTGTTCGGATACAGGATGGGAGTGCAGGCAACAACCAGATTTTCCCCATACCAGGTGTTGACAGGCAGGGTGCCAAGACTTGGAGTTGACAACAGGCTACAAGGGTTGCTGAGCACTGTAAATCTAGATGACTCGGTGGAAGGAATCACAAGGATGATGGAGGAAAAGATTCAGCTGCTCTCTCAGTTGAAGGGGAGATTGCGCAAGAATATCAAGAAGGGCCAGAAGCAGCAGGCCAAAGACTATGAGAAGCGTCAACTTGAGGAAGGCAGCAAGGTCATGATGCTCAAGCCTGGAAAGCGCTCATCAATGGTGAGTCCATGGGAAGGGCCGTATGAGTTCTTGGGATACAAGGATGTTGATGGAAAGCACAAGGGAGAGGGAGGTCGCAGATGCAGACTTAAGGATGGATCAGGAAAAGAATGGCTGCGCAGCAGACGTGACCTTAAACTCTTTGTGCAGACACATGGTCCAGGATGAGTAGAAAAATGGTTAGAAGGGACTCTGACCCTTAACAAAAAAAGGACACGCTACATATGTAGTGTGATTTCATGTGACAAAAATCTTTTCATTGAGCAGAGGATGGCCCTGGATCTGTAACTATGGGGGGTGGTATGCAAGACTCTAAAAGCTGTGAGGGTTGCAGTGTTAAGAAAGCAAGACTGCAAGGTTCACTAGATGGATGAATAAGTTCACACATGGATGAATCAGTTCACAGGTCATCTTGTTAGTTGGACTTAGTGCAAGTGCGAACTACCGTCTGGCTCGACGGGCTACTGATCTGGCTAGGTATACAGTGGGGCAAAGGAAAGAGGAAGCGTTGCTGGCAGTTTCATAAGAGATCGGTGACCTGCATTTTATTTCAGGGCAGACAGGGCTTATCCATTGGATCTTGGTAACCTGTGCAACTGCCAGAGCAGGAAGCAGTGTCGTCTTTGTCTTGATGAATCCGTGACTCAAGAATCGCTGGAAGATAAGCTTACAAGGAGGCAATGCTGAGGCTGTGGGCAAGGGGATGGCGAACGCTGTGAATAGTATGTGACTGGATCAACTCGGTTGGTATCTTAGTACGTGAATTGATTAGCAGCAAGGTGTAAAGATAAGGGATAGTCAGTAGAGTGGATGGGCAAGCTGTGCTGCTACCAGGGAAGCAAGTGGTGCTGCACTGCTTTGATGATTCGTAACTAGGGTTCGCTGGAGGATGGGTGTGTTGAGGGCAGATAGAGGATCTGTGAGCTGTAACTTGATGATTCTGCTTGAGGGAGAAGCGCCGGCAAGAGCAGCAGGGGGTAGACATTAATGTCAAGGATGCTGATGCCAAATTGGGCAGGAAATCCCACTACCTGAACCTACGTATAAAGCAGCTAAGTGGAGTATGGTTTCTCTTCTTGAACTTATGACTAACTTTAGGATGCGCAGATCTGTTTCTAGGACTTAGACGATAAGAAATGATGACTGGAGTAGAGACGAGGGTTTTGTACATTGGAAAATTGGGACAAAGGGGAACTGAATACTAAGTGGTGAAGAAGGTGTTCAACTCATAGTTTTTGTCGGCATAGTCTCATATGCTCCTCCTGCAACTCCAGTTTTATCAACCCCTTTGTATTCCTTTGAAGGGATTGGGTCCAATGAAAGAGGCAAGTGCGTTCTTAGTCTGCCATAGGTATTTTGGGGTCACCGGAACCAAAAACACGCCGCACAACATTCCAATATGCTTGAGCACTGTCAGCCATGAATTCAATGAGTTTGGATCCGGCACACCATTCCCTCTCATGACGTTCACAAGTGACTTCCACATGAGCATTTGCGACTCGGTCTCCTCCGACTGCATGTTGCAAACTGCAATTGTCATAACTCTTTGGTAAGCAGGATCATACACATGATAAGCCATGGTTGTCCAATCCTTCACCTGTTTGTAGTGATCGAATAGAATCCAAGATTTCTCCAGATCTCCACCTGGTGCATTCTCTGGACGAGGCTCACTCCGCTACCCTCACCCGCAATAGACATTTTAAACAAATAAACCTTTGGATAACCCTGACCAGGGAAAATATTGTCTTGAATGAGGTCATATTGACCTCTGCGTTTCAGCTCCAGTATGCCATCCATGGAACCCTTGTTTCCCGGACCCATCCTCAAAGCATTATTTGATTTCAAATATTTGGTGAACTCAACGTCGAAAAATGGTCCATTACAGCATTAAGAGATGGGCCATCCAGCTTCATTGCATGTTCTTCTTCCCCATGAAGAATGTGATTCTCTAGGAATGTCTTGCTTGCTACCAGCGCTATGGCTGATGGCGTTGCGTCCAAGGCATTCTCCACCTTTCTTTTAAGAAGTCCTCAAACTGCCTCGACACTCTGTTTGCACTCTCCTTTCAACACGGGATGACAATGGTTGCCGAAATGAACACAAGCTCATGTCATTGTCTTTGGACGCTCTGGCGTCGCTTTCTTTATATTCAATCAAAAAATAAAAACACGTGGCGCAGGCAAAGTGGTGGGATCCGCGACGCCAGGGCGTCGCAACTTGCGACCCCCGGACCAAAAAAAACCCGTCGCAGGGGGGTCGGGCGTTGCTGCCTGCAAAAGGGATTTGCGACGCCCGGCCGTTGCAGCTTGCGACCCCCGCCAAAAAAACACGTCGCCAATATCGACGCCCTGTAGTCGCAAGGCCAGCCTGGCGGGGGGGATTGGGGGTTGATTTTGGGGGTGAATTGGGGGTGGTTTTTATTTTTTGTCTGGTTTTGTTTTGGGGGATGGGAGACCTTACAGCTTCCATTTCTCTGATTTAGCAGGTACACAATTGAGCAAGCATGAATCAAGGGTGAGGACGGTGCGACACATGAATAAGATGGAAGATGGAAAGATGGAAATATATTTACAAAAAATGAGCTGAAAAGCTCACAAGGGTTCAGTAGGCTGACCCTAGGACCTACATGGACTAGGACTAGTCATCCTCATCCTCATCCTCATCCTCATCCTCAGTGGAGGACTCAGAGCTATCCGATGAGCCTGATGATTCCGCGCCCTTTGCCAGAGCACCTAAAGGAGGCGGCGTTCCCCTAAGTCCCACAGAGCTCTCATCCAATCCCTGGCCATGACCCTCGCCCTCATCCATACTAGTGCCCTGTAGTGCACTCATCCCCTCCGTGTTGGCCATGTTCTTCGTGAGGGATTGCCAACCATGCTCATTGGCGTAGTTGTACTCTACCGGAGATGGCTTCCTCTCAAACGCGCGTTGCTACACATACCACAAATTAAAGTCAATTCTTCACGATGATGGAGCCAGAAAGAAGACATAACAAAATACATAGGGAAGTATGACTTACAAATCGCAAGATAAAACTCTTGGATCCGTCGGCGCCCCACTTGTGTGTGGATTCGTGCTTGTCAAGGCGGACTGTTGTTGCTTCGCGTGCCCGCTCAAATTTGGTCTTGTTTGCCGCATCATTCTCTCCCGCAATGAGTGCATCCCACGATACCTATGCACCCCCCTCCAACAATTAGTGAATTACACACATACGTTGCATCGAATCCACCTCATTGATGCACATGCGACAAATGGAAGGTGAAATGATTCAGGATTTGCCAACCTGTGTAATTCCATAAGGTGGTTTGGGTATGGCCCCCTTTTCCATTGCCCTCCGAATGATCTGTCTGGCACGGTACCTCATGTCCTTCAAGTTCCGCCCCACCATCTCCATCACCCTTGTCACTCCAATTGCGCCCCGGAAACCGGCAGTCTAACTCATGGGCATACGCCCGCTTCGCACCAAAGTGATGATCAGCCCACTCAATGTGCAAAGGGAACCACCTCATTGCGAGTTCGAAGGATGGCTTCTTCATAGCCTCCCAAAACGCACCGCAGGGGTCACCATGGCAATTCACCTCCACCGGTGGCACCACGATCTTTGCCAACTCCACGTCCTCTATCGCCAAGGATTTCTAGTTCTTCCCACCCTCTCCCTTCTTTGTAGCCTCCTTCCCCTGCTCCTTTGTTACCCCACTGCCCTCCCCCGCATGCACACTCACCCCTTCCTCTCCATGGGACTTCTTCTTCTTCTTCTTATTTTCCTTCCCCTTCTCCACGACCATCTCATTCCCCTTCCCCACTACTTTCTCTCTCTCCTTCTCCCTCTCCCTTCTCTCTCTCTCCTCGGCAGCCCCTTCATTGATGGTAAAAGGGACCTCGGGAGGTCGAGGCCTCTTCTTCTTACCTTTGGTATTCGGGTCCTTCATGAACACCACGTGCTCTCCCTCATTGGCAACCCCACCGGACTGCACCAATGAGGCCAGCCATGTTGCTGCCTCCTGAAGACAAATAACCCCCCCAAATTCAAAAAAAGAAACAAACAACAAAGAAAATCATGCATGCAAAGGAAATGACAAAACATGGAACAAGGTGCAACAGTTGTACCTTGTGAAGCTTGGCCGACTCGGCCTTGGTGTTACCCGATTGCTAACCGCTCAGGCTCAGGGGGCGGCATCGCTGATCGGCTAGGCCGCTCCAAACCGGCCCATACCTCCTACCCCCCCCCCCCCCCAAAAAAAATGCGTAGTAGGATAGAAGCCCTCACCCGGCTTGACTAATTTGAGGCACTTCGCTATCTCGGCCTCGTCATTGGCCCTCCTCGTCTCCTCCTCCCTCATCGACAACATTGGGCTAGCAACGACCACTTCCAAAGGCCCTTGAACCTGACCTTGGGCCTTGGCAAGTGCAGCCTTCGCTGCGGAGGAAGGGATCGCTATGGGGGTGACATCCAAAAGTTGCCCATACCGGGCCCCCGAACGGGTGATGTGCTTGCCAAGGTACATTTCACCCGTCTTGGTGGCCGGGGGTGTGCTCAATTGAGCATCCGGCTCAGCAACAACCTCCCGAATAGGAGAGCTGGCTGAGCCGGCCCCTGGCGCATCCAAGATGGGGACAAGAGGGGGGGGGGGCTGGCCTCGGGGGGCAGACGAGCCCTGCGGCTGTCGACGGGGCTGGTAAACCGTGAGACGCCCTGGCGCGTCACACGTGCCGGCAGAGCAAACGGATTCTCCGCCCCTTTCTTTGGGGCAGGGGACTTCTTCTCTTTCCCCATAAGCCTGGCACCTGTCATCATGCAAACCCACAAGTTGGCCTCATGAGGAAACAACCTCTACATTCCAAATCAAAAACAAAAAAAACCAAGCATGTCGGGGGCTGAGAGCAGCAAGTGTTGGGGGTCTCAAGAGGGGGCAACAAAGAAAAAGAAAAAAAGGTGGGGGGGGGGGAGGGGACTGAGCAGCCGCAGCTGCTCAATCACCCCCCCCCCTCCCCCCCCCATTTTTTTTTTTTTTTTGTTTCCTGATCTCTCTCTTTCACTCCCTCTCTCTGTCCCTCTCTCTCCCTCTCTCTCCCTCTCTTTTTTTGCTGCTAAGAAAAATAAACAAACCACAAGGGAGAGAGGGTGCAGAAAAAAGTTAAAACGAGAGAGGGAGAGGGAGAGAGACAAAAGAGATGGAGAGAGTGGGAAGATATTCATGTCATGTCAAGACATGGACAAGACCCTACTAGGGTCATTGTCAATTAAAGACATAAACAGCCCAAAACAGGGCACCATCTAACATTTCCATTTTTGTCATAGCTTCCCATGAATTGACATCACCCAATCATTCTTGATGAAACAGGGTGGGAGGGCGGGGTTTGTTCATGTACAGGTCATGACAACAAGACAAGCATATAAGCAAGCATCCTATGTTCTGATAAAACAGATTGTTGCAGCCTATCATACCCTTTCTTGGCATCACAATTACAACAAGACATGCATAGAGCAAAACATCTTGGGTATGTGAAACCAGCCTACAATATTACAGATTCAAGACATGCCCTTCAAGCAAACATCTTGGGTATGACAAAATAATTAGCAGCAGCCTACCTTATCATGCATCAAGCAAGGCATAAGGACCAGCCTGCAATTTTTCATAATCAAAACATGCCTCGAAGCAATCCTCCTTGGGCATGATGAAATAGATTCCATACCATTTGTACTCACCCCGAGACATGTAATCATACAAGGTGTCAAGGGAATGTGAATTCAGCCTGTCAAATTGCAATTTCAAGACTTGTACACACAAGCAACTTGAACAACCGAGATCCAGCCTCTTTGGCACATAAAAAACTCAGATTGCAGGTCATAGGCTTGATGTCATGACAAGGCCAAAACTATAGGTAGGATTCCATTACAGCTTACCATCCTCATCCTTCAAGAGGTCCATGCTAAAGCTTGCAAAGAATACCTCACTATGATCCATCACACACCAGAAACAGGCCCGAAAAGGAGCAGGTCGGTGCCTTATCAGGTTGCCGCCATAACATTCAAGGCCACCATGTCCTTAGAGTCCCAAACCCGCCGAGGCAGCCCCCATAAAACCAGATCCTCTATGGCCCAAAGAAATTACAACCTAGCTCATTAATCCACAGGCCCTGTTGTCAAGGATCAAAAGATATGGTATGGTCTGTATGCAGGCCTCAAGAGACAGGCAGACAGGTCGAGCTGCCCCATTGACGGCAGAACAACAAAAGCCAAAACATAGACGGTAGCATGCCAAACCAGGAGCAATCGGGTTGAATTCAGGGCTGCAGGCAGCAGCCACTTCAAGGCGCGATAACTTACAGGTCTCCTCAGCCCATATCCCCAACTGCATGCTCAAGAAATTTCAAAGTAAGTGAGGATCCTCACCTGGTCCCATCACAAGCCCCCACAAAATCAACGGATTAGTGAGGATTGTGGAACCCCAGGTGAATCACAGACCCTCACACTTGTCATCGATGTCAACTAAGAATCTCAAAAGCAAGAGAAGAAGATAAGAACACAAGGATCCCTAAACTCCAAAGGCACCTTAAGCGATTGGGGAAGAGGGTTATGCGCCATCACCACCCGCGGCAAGTCGCCTCCACAAAGCACATGAGCAATGAAGCAAAGTAGGCAAACTCGCAAGGCAATAGAAAGGAGGGAGAGAGACTTCCCAGCACAAATGCCACTGCTAAAATTAAAAGCCAGAGGAGGGAAGATGCCACTGCATTCACAGCAGTGTTTCCCGCTGCTAGAGAGACAAGGCGCCGCCTTCGCGCATCCCCAGGCGCTCGCCCAACACGGGTACGACACCACAAAAGGGCAGCCACCAAAGCACGTCCGCCATAACACTCTCGCCGCGAGCTCAGAAGCACATCTCGTGCTTCTGACAGCGGGAGAGACAACGTATGGATGAGAGTCAATAAAAGAGGAATGAAAAAACCAAAAAACCATCCTAACAGTAATTCAGTGTCCATCCCGGTGGCTCATCCGGTATGGATGAAAAACTGATAGAGGATGGATGAAACTCTGTTAAAACTTCATCCGGTATGGGTGAAAAAACAGGAAATCAACACTGATAACAACCTGCCGGTTCCCAGGAGAGAGGGAGACAGAGGGAGAGAGGGGGCAACAAAGAAAAAACAAAAAGGTTGGGGGGGGGGGGTGATTGAGCAGCAGCTGCTCAGTCACCCCCCCCCCCCACCTTCATTTTTTTTTTTTTTTTTTCCTGATCTCTCCTTCTCTCTGTCCCTCTATGTCCCTCTGTCCCTCTCCCTCTCCCTCTCTCTCTCTCCTCTATTTTGTGTTGTGCACAAAAAAAAACAAACCACAGAGGGAAAGAGGGGGTAGAAAAAATTAAAAAGAGAGAGGGAGGGAGTGGGAAGATATTCACGTCATGTCAAGACATGGACAGGACCCATAAGGGTCATTGTCAATTAAAGACATAAACAGCCCTGGATAGGGCACTATCTCACATTTCCAGTCTTGTCAAATCATCCCAAAAGACACCACCCAATCATCCAAGACAAAACAGGGTGGGAGGGCGGGGTTTGTTCTTGTGTGGGACAAGATAAGATATTGTTGTCCATGTGCAGGCTGCAAGGCCTCTTGGTTCAGCCTGTACATATACCAGCAGCTTACCATTTCAGCCATTAATTATGGTAAGTCATGCATCAGCCAAGGCATAAGGACCAGCCTGCAGTTTGTCAGAATCTCAGTATGTCACCAAGCAGTCCAACTTGAGCAAAATGAAGTAGATTTCATATCATTTGTATTCACCCCGAGACATGTGATCATACAAGGTATCAAGGGAATGTGAATGCAGCCTGTCAAATTGCAGGTTCAAGACTTGTATCAACAAGCAGCATGAACAGCCGAGATCCAGCCTCTTTTATATATAAAAACCCAGATTGCAGGTCATAGGCCTGATGTCATGACAGATCCAAAACTATAGGTAGGATCCCATTGCAGCTTACCATCCTCATCCTTCAAGAGTTCCATGCTAAGACATGTAAAGAACACCTTACTACGATCCAGTACACATCAGAAGTAGGCCTGAAACGGAGCAGGGCAGTACCCTACCAGGCTGCCGCCTTAAACTTCAAGGCCATCAGGTCCATAGATACCCAAAATCGCCAAAAACATACCACCAAAAACCAGATCCTCTTTGGCCAAAAGAACTTACAACCTAGCTTAATAATCCACAGGCTTTGCTGTCAAAGATCAAAAGGTAGGGTATGGTTTGTATGCAAGCCTCAGGAAACAGGCCAGTCAGGCCGAGCTGTGCATCGGCGGCAGAACGAACAAAGGCCAGAACGCTGGCTGTAGCATGTCAAGCCAGGGGCAATCGGGTTGAAATCGGGGCTGCAGGCAGCAGCCACCTCACAGCGCACAAACCCCTAGGTCTCCTCAGCCCATATCCCAATCTGCATGCTCAAGAAACTTCAAAGTAGGTGAGGATCCTCACCTGGTCCCATCACAAGCCCCCACAAAAACCAACAGGTTAGTGAGGATTGTGGAACCCCAGGTGAATCATAGACCCTCACACTTGTCATCGATGTCAACTAAGAAACTCAAAAGCAAGAGAAAGAGACAAGAACATGAGAATCCCTAAACTCCAAAGGCACCTTAAGCGATTGGGGAAGAGGGTTATGCGCCATCACCACCTACAGCAAGCCGCCTCCACAAAGCACATAAGCAATGAAGCAAAGCAGGCACAATCGCAATGCACTAGAAAGGAGGGAGAGAACTTCCCATCATAAGCATCCTTGCTAAGCACAGAATAAGCCAAAGGAGGGAAGATGCCACCGCATTCATAGCGGTGTTTCCCGTTGCAAGAGAGACAAGGTGCCGCTTTCGCGCCCCCCCAGGCGCTCGTCCAGCATGGATACGACACCACAAACGGGGCAGCCACCGAAGCACGTCCGCCATAACACTCTCCTCGCGAGCTCAGAAGCACATCGCGTGCTTCTAACAGCGGGAGAGACGACATAGGGTTGTCCCCCGATTATTCATCCGTGGATGAAAAACAGTAGGACGCATCCGTATACCTTGACGGATTTCATCCGTAGCAGGGTGGTGAAAAATAGGTTTTGGGGTAGGGGTTAGGGTTTCCACCGTAATTAATCATAATTAGGGGTAGTAAAGATCAATTCCAGGCCATAATCACATCATCCATAGACAGATCACTTGTGTCAGGATGAAAAAGTAGGGAATATCATCCGTAGCAGCGTCTTACCTCCATCTAGGTAATTCTATCATTCCTCACCAGACCATCCGGTATGGATAAAAAGAGTCAATAGAAGAGGAATGAAAAATTATCACCCTGGTAGTTTTTCATCCGGTACGGATGGAAAAACATGATGTTGTTGGCAACCTCCATAGAGGTAATTCTTTTCTTCCATGGTGACTCATCCGGTATGGATGAGAGTCAATAAAGGAGGAATGCCAAAAGAACCATCCTAGAGGTAATTCAGTGTCCATCCTGGTGGCTCATCCGATATGGATGAAAACCCCTGATAGAGGATGAGAAAACAAGAAGTCAACACTGATAGCAAACTGCCAATTCCCAGTAGAGAGGGAGACAAAGGGAGAGAGGGGGCAACAAAGAAAAAAAATGGGTTGGGGGGGGGGACTAAGCAGCTGCAGCTGCTCAGTCACTCCCCCCCTCCCACCTTTTTTTTTTTTTTTTTTTCCTGATCTGTCTCTCTCTCTCCTCCTTTTGTGCTGCTCACAAAAAAAAAACCACAGAGGGAGAGAGGGGGTAGAAAAAGTTAAAAAGAGAGAGGAAGAGAGTGGGAAGATATTTATGTCATGTCAAGACATGGACAAGACCCTACTAGGGTCATTGTCAATTAAAGACATAAACAACCCATAAACAGGGCACCATCTAACACTTCCATTCTAGTCATGACTTCCCAATTGATTTCACCCAATCATTCATGATAAAACAGGGTGGGAGGGCGAGGTTTATTCATGTTCAAATACCTGTGAGTAACCCAAGACATGCATCATGCAAGGCTCCTTGGCTAGGTAAGAACAGCCTGTCCTACTACAGATTCAGGATATGTTCATATAAGTACCTTGAAGGACCAGCCTGTAATTAATCAGATTTCAAGCATGCAACCAAGTAAACTTCTTGGGCATGACAAAACATATTGCAGCTTCACTCTTTGTCATTTGTAAATACCCCATGACATGCATCATGCAAGGCCCCTTGGGTAGGTAAGAACAGCCTGCCATACTACAGATTCAAGATATGTATACACAAGCATCTTGATGGACCAGCCTGCAGTTTATTAGATTCCAAACATGCAACCAAGTGACCCTCTTGGGCATGACAAGACAGACTACAACTTCATTCTACACCATGTGTAATTGCCCCAAGATATGCATTATGTAAGGCATTTTGGCATGGAAGAAAGGCCTGCCATATTACAAATTCAAGATATGGACACACAAACACTTTGAGTGCCCGAGACCAAGCCCACTTGGCCAAAAAATAAATCATACATTGCAGGTGCCTGGTCTGATGGCAAAATAAGGCAAATAATCTCTGGCAAAGGTCCAGTAGAGCTTACCAACACTGTTTTCCAGGAGGTTTATGCCAGGTTTTGCAAATAAAACCTCACTATCTCCATTCCACACCAAATCCAGGCCTGAGAGAGGCCTGTCATTGTCTTATCAGGCTGCCATCTTTTAAAATAGGGCCTCCTCTTCCTTAGAACCTAACAGCCATTGATGCCTTACCCATAAACCATAACTCCTCTTTAAGGCCAAAACATTACCTAGCTTAATAATCCACAGGCAATGTTGTCAAAGATTCAAGACAAGGTAAGGTCCAGATGTTGGGCTTCAAGAGACAAGCCTGTCAGGCCGAAGTGCTCCATCAAAGGCAGCAAAACATAAGTCAAAAGCAAGCATCAGCATGCCAAACCAGGAGCAAGCGGGCCGAAATCGGGGCTGCAGGTAGCAGCCAAGTAAAGACACCATACACACTAGGTTCCCTTTGCCCACATCCTTATCTGCAAGCTCAAGAGAATTCAAAGCAAGTAGGGATCCTCACCTGGTCCCATCACAAGCCCCCACAAAAACCAACAGGTTAGTGAGGATTGTGGAACCCCAGGTGAATCACAGACCCCTACACTTGTCATCGATGTCAACTAAGAACCTCAAAAGCAAGAGAGAAAGACATAAAACAAAAGGAACCCTAATCACCAAAAGCACCTTGAGCGATTGGGGAAGAGAACTATGCGCCATCACCACCAGCAAGTCACCTCCAGCAAAGCAAAGGAGAAGTGAAGCATACAAGCACACTTGCTAGGTTTAAGAAGGGTGAGAGAGATACTTCCCCACACAAGCGCCACTGCAAGAATTAAAAGCCAGAGGAGGGAAAGAGACGATGCATTCACAGCATTGTCTCCCGCTAGTGAGAAGAGACAAAATGCCGCCATTGCGCATCCTCAGGAGCTCGTCCAGCATGGGCACGAAGCAGCAGACAGGGTAGCAGCAAAACGCAGATGCCATAACTCTTATCCCGCGAGCTTAGAAGCACGAGGAGTGCTGCTGACGGCGGGAGAGACACCCTAGGGCCATGCCCGATTTTTCATCCATGCAGGATGAGTAATCAACACCACTTTTTTCAAAACCCAACGGATGTCATCCGTTAGCTAGGTTTAAAAAGTAGGTTATAGGGTAGGGGTTAGGGTTTCATTCCTTAATTAGCCATAATTAAGGGTAATTAATCAACAGTCCAAGGCCATCATAGGCTGCATATTTCATCCGGTTTAGATGAAAAAGTCAATAAGTTCATCCAGTTGGAGAAGGTTCGTCAATAAGATGGAAAAACAGTACATAACATCCAAGGCAACGGTTTCACATCCTAGCAGGTAATTCAACATCCCCAAAAAGATGTCTCATCCAGTACGGAAAAAAACCATAAAAGAGGAATAAACGAATTAATATCCTAGTATTTTTCATCCGGTATGGATGGAAAAATTTATATATAGGATGTCAGTGTCAACCCCTACAGAGGTAATTCCTCATTCTCTGGTGACTCATCCGGTATGGGTGAAAGTCAATAAAAGAAGAATGAAAAAATCAAAGACTCAACTTAGAGGTAATTTAGTGTCCACCCTGTCATAATCCATCCGGTATAGATGGAAAAACAGGAAATTAACACTAATAAAACCGGCCAATTCCAAGGAGGGAGGGAGACAGAGGGAGAGAGGGGGCAACAAAGGGAAAAAAAAAAAATGGGGGGGGAGTGACTGAGCAGCTCTGGTGACAATGAGCTGTAATTCAGGTGTTCCCAAAAATCACCACAAGGGTGTCATTCTGGTTTCTAAGCCTTAAAAAACAGAGCCAAGCTGAAAGCCCTAAACAGGGAAAGAGCCATTACAAGTCATTTCCATGACTGGAATTCAGGTGTTCATAGTAACTTCACATGGGTATCATGCTTGTTTTTGGGGTATAGACTAAGCATAAACCCCAAGGAAGCGAGTTTGTGTAAGAAACCATCAGCCTTGTGCCCGCCTTGTGCATGGTGTTTACTTACCCTGGTTTTATGATCCACCATCACAAGCATATCTGCATTCAAGGGAAAATTCCATACCATCCATGAGAGGTGAAAGCCCTCGAGCATGAGACATATAAGGTATTTTAAATGTGATGTACGGCATTGGCTACAGGAGATCAGCCTGCCAAAATAATGTACATTGACCGGATCATGTATAAGGTGTATACACATATTCCAGCAAGCTGTCTTACCAGGGCCTAGCTCATGCTATCAGCATTTATACCACATTTATATGTTCTGTTCAAAGGGAGACACCCCGTCATGTGCCTAGTTTGGTGTGAACCATGGCTGCAAATGTTGATTGTAGGGCTGGGGTTAGTTCCAGAACCCCAACAATTCAGTTATTTGGCATTCTCTTCAAGTATAAAGGCAAATCATTCTTTGAGCCTTATCAAGTACTTTCCATTGCAGATACGGACAGCTTTACCCAGTCCATTAGAGCCAGGGTTTTAAGCGTAAAGAGTGGATTGTGATCACCTGATTCAAGGGCTGTTGTCCCAAGTACTTGGCAGCCAGTAGCTTGGGAATCATTTGGCGTTGTATGCGCCAACACCGCCTAAATTGTAGGATTTCACTTCTATTGTATTTCGATAGCAAAGCAAAGAGATTGGATCAGGGAAAACTCATAGAGTACATAGTTTTCCAGATTCCATGATGAATCCACAGCTGCTGCCACCTTCCCTCCTCTGCAATCTCCATGGTATTCTGCAGCCCTTAGCAATCAGCGTATTAAGTGGAAGCCCTCACCTGTGCCCGTCCCAAAAACCACCACAAAACAAAATTTTGTGTGTTAGTGAGGATGCACGAGGTGAATGGCAGGCTTCCACACTTGCTATCGAGGTCAAATACACATCATGCAAAGCACAGAGAACACCACAAATTACAAGAAACATCACAAATAGAAAAAAAGAACCTTTTTAACTGTTTGGGGGATGGTAGCCATCGCTCCACAACCCAGCTGCGCGGGGAGGTCTCCACCATCACCACAGCCACTATACCTTAACAACAGCAGAGCCTTGCAAATAGTGAGCAAGAAAGAAAGTTGTGTTACATGGGGTAGGATTTATAAAGGGAAAAGAAACTTCCTTGGATTACATAGGAGCGCCGCCATTCATCAATGATCCAGAGGGAGGGCTCTTAGGGAAATTCCACAACCAGGCAGGCAGTATCTCAGCCATCACTGCATTTGTTCCCTTGTGCAGCAAAAAATCAAACAAAAGAGGAAGGGTGTCTTCCCTTACCTCAAAAGAATCGCCGTCCCCTTAATGCTCACATAGAGGTAGCATTCAAGAAAGCCTTAAACAATCCAAGGAGTGGCAACCCAATGTAACTGCAGCACGAGCACCTCGGCCTCCTCCATGCCGCCATCGCGCATTCCATCAACGCAAGAGGCAAAACTAGGGTTGCACAGGGACCTTACCCTGTCAGTCCGCGATAGTCATCCACTGCCCGGATGGCTCCTGAATCAAAACCACGTTGACAGCCCTCAGAAGGAAAAGAAACATCACTGGCATAATCATTCCAGTTTGCCCTAATACCTTCAAGGCTGGTGTCCATAGGCTGGAATCCCATTGAACTTAATAAAACCCCATGGGTATCATGCTGGTTAGAGTTCATGTTTGGGGTACCTCAAATTTATATAACCCTTCATGCCAGTATTCATTTAAACTGGTATATAATACAGCCTGGACAAAGGGATCAGGTACTGATGCCTTATCATCCCAAGTCAACAATGCCTATAAACTGTAGTAGAAGGCCATGGTTTGGCAAAGAATAACTCTGACAGTCCTCATAAGGGGAGGAAGTAACACTGGTAAAGTGCTGCCCCAACATCCTTAATCATTGTTGCGGGATGTAAATCACTTTTTATGATTCAGCCAAGCAATATATACATCACCACAACAAGGATAACAAGGGGGGTAGGGACAAATCTGTTAATCATTTCCAGATTGCCCCAAAGCCCTTACCACAGCAAAACAACAAAGCAGGGAATGGACATAACTGGTGGGCTGCACTTACATTGCCCCAAAATAGGGAGCCAGCCCTGTGCCCACATTGCCCAAATCCTATACAACTGCTGCAGCAGCAGATCATAGTTCATGACCTAGCAAGACACCACATTTTCACCACACTTACCATCGTTTTTACACCATACCATGGGAGAGATCCCTTTTATACTCCCTGGCTATTTCAAAAGATCAAAAACCAGTTATGCCAGTGTTATTTTGCATTGGCATCCAAGTGGCCATAGACGTTTTTCTCCACCAAACCATGGCCTAAGCTCTCAGCTTATGCAAGACCTCATTTGGCTAGGGCATGCAAGGTAATTTTTTTTCATCATTGGTAGCCAATAGGTTGCAGCCAAGAGCCAAAGCAACCCTTGTATGTTTAACCTAACAGGCTGGACGCAATGCACACTAAGGGCTTGAAAACAGATGTGTAAGTCCCACACAAATCATCATAACCTCAGCCAGCAAAGCAAAACAAGGGCCCTCCACAGGTCTGGAAGGATTTACCCTCCACATATTTCACTTCTATTGTCCTTCAAAAGCAAAGCAAAGAGATTGGATCATGGAAAACTCATAGAGTACATAGTTTTCCAGATTCCATGATGAATCCACAGCTGCTGCCACCTTCCCTCCTCTGCAATCTCCTTGGTATTCTGCAGCCTTTAGCAATCAGCATATTAAGTGGAAGCCCTCACCTGTGCCCGTCCCAAAAACCACCACAAAACAAAATTTTGTGTGTTAGTGAGGATGCACGAGGTGAATGGCAGGCTTCCACACTTGCTATCGAGGTCAAATACACATCATGCAAAGCACAGAGAACACCACAAATTACAAGAAACATCACAAATAGAAAAAAAAAACCTTTTTAACTGTTTGGGGGATGGTAGCCATCGCTCCACAACCCAGCTGCGTGGGGAGGTCTCCACCATCACCACAGCCACTATACCTTAACAACAGCAGAGCCTTGCAAATATTGAGCAAGAAAGAAAGTTGTATTACATAGGGTAGGGCTTATAAAGGGAAAAGAAACTTCCTTGGATTACATAGGAGCGCCACCATTCATCAATGATCCAGAGGGAGGGCTCTTAGGGAAATTCCACAACCAGGCAGGCAGTATCTCAGCCATCACTGCCTCTATTCCCTTGTGCAGCAAAAAATCAGACAAAAGAGGAAGAGTGACTTCCCTTACTTCAAAAGAATCATCGTCCCCTTAATGCACACATAGAGGTAGCATTCAAGAAAGCCTTAAACAATCCAAGGAGTGGCAACCCAACGTAACTGCAGCACGAGCACCTCGGCCTCCTCCATGCCGCCATCGCGCATTCCATCAACGCAAGAGGCAAAACTAGGGTTGCACAGGGACCTTACCCTGTCAGTCCGCGGCAGTCATCCACTGCTCGGATGACATTCATCCAGCGTAACCTTAAACCAAACAGATAGACACCATTTTCCATCTCGGTAGGATGAAAAAAATCGGGAAATCAACCCGTCCTGTCAGTCCGCGGCACTCATCCTCTGCCAGGATGGGATTCATCCGCCTCAACCTTAAACCCAGTAGACAGATACTATTTCCCATCGCGCCAGGATGAAAAAAATCGGGAAGTCACACCAAGTTCAAGAACCATCACAGCCTTGGTATAGGCTGGATAAAATAAGGTATACTGGGATGAAAAATCATAGGTAGAAATGAAAAAACCAGATCCACGCCAGGTTAAGTGGATGAACTTAGGATGAAAATCATCCAGTTTTCCATGCAACCCAAAAATGAAACAAATGGAAGTTGGGATAACAATTCCATGAACCCAGTTTACAGAGGGAGAGGGAGGGACAAAGAGGGACAAAGAGAGGGAGACAGAGGGAGAGAGGGGGCAACAAAGAAAAAAAAAAGGTGGGGGGGGAGTGATTGAGTAGCTGCAGCTGCTGAACAACAGCTGCTCAGTCACTCCGCCCCCCCATTTTTATTTTTATTATTTTTTTGTTTCCTGATCTCTCCCTCTCACTTCCTCTCTTTTAAGCTCCCGACGAGATGAGTTTAAGGTCAGATGGTGGGGTCAGCTGCAACATATGTCCAACATCAGATATCCTAAGTTAATCGACTCTATATCTTGGAAACAGGACCGCCCACCGCCCTGTCTAACAGGCTAAGTCCTGGCAGAAGACAGTAGAAGAGATTCTCAAGGACCTGGACCTGGAACCGCAAGTCTTCACCCTGCTGGATAAATTTGACTTAGAGGCTATAATGTCCAACCATGTCTGTTGCCATGAGATTGTCTGATGAAAATGAAGTTAAGCAAAAAACTTCCCTGAACTTGTTTCCAGTCTATGACATGGGGGAGGACATCTTGGATGACCTCAAGGGTCTACCCACTCTCGGCACTAGACTGAAATTTAAACTCGGGGCAGGAAGCCTTCCTTTGATAAGCAAACAGAAGCAGAGAGGATCGGGAGAGTGCAATTGCCTGTTGTGTGGGCAACCTGAAGACATTATTCATTTTCTGATACACTGTCCGGGGTTCTCTCATCAAAGAGACGCTCTCCTCAAATCTATCAAGGGAATTGTGCATGTACCTCTGTTTACTAACTTTGAAAAAGTCGAGGCTGAACCAAAAGCCCAGCCCCTTCTGAGGCCTAGTTTTTGGGCAACTCACACACATCAGATTGATGCTTATGTGAAGGGATTTGTAGAGGATATCTAGAAAACCCGGATTAATTCTATATGTGAAGGTAAGTCTTACTACCAACGTCAGCCCCTGACAGAGGTAGGATCTGTCCCTTTTGTTTCCCCAAGAGAGGGGGCAACAAAGAAAAAAAGAGAATGTAGGGGGGGGGAGAGTGACTGAGCAGCAGCAGCTGCTCAGTCACTCCCCCCCCCCACCTTCTTTTCTTTTCTTTGTTGCCCCCTGATGTCTCCCTCTCACTCCCTCTCTCTGTCCCTCTCTGTCCCTCTCTCCCTCTCTTGTGTGCTACTCTCTTTTAAGCTCCAGACAAGATAAATTCAAGGTCAGATGGTGGGTTCAGCTCCAACATATGTCCAACACCAGATATCCTAAGTTGATCGACTCTATATCTTGGAAACAGGACCGCCCTGTCAAACTAGGTAAGCCCTGGGAGAAGAGAGTAGAAGAGATTCTCAAGGATCTGAATCTGGACCCGCAAGTCTTGACCTTGCTGGATAAACCTGACTTAGAGAGTGTAGTGTCCAAAGCCATGTCTGTTACCAGAAAATTGTCCGATGAAAATGAAGTTAGGAAGAAAACTTCCCTGAACCTGTTTCCAGTCTGTGACATGGGGGAGGACATCATGGATGCGCTGAAGGGTCTATCCCACTCTTGGCACCAGACTGAAATTTAAACTCAGGGCAAGAAAACTACCTTTGAACAGTAAACAGAAGCAGAGAGGAAAGGGAGAGTGTAATTGCCCGTTGTGTGGGCAATCTGAAGACAGTATTCATTTTCTGATGTCCAGGGTTCTCTCACCAAAGAGATGCTCTCTTCAAATCTATCAAGGGAATTGTGCATGTACCTCTGTTTACCAACTTTAAAAGTCTCGAGGCTGAGCCAAAAGCCCAGCCCCTTCTGCTCAGTAACTCCCCCCCCAACCTTTTTTGTTTTTTGTTTTGTTTCGTCATCTCTTCCCTTCTCTCTCTCTCTCTCTCTCTCTCTCTCTCTCTCTCTCTCACTTTTGATGTGACACACAAGTTATGGACAACTCTCGACGTCTTTCCCTTCATCCCACATGACAAGACAGATTATAGACCATCTCCCCACACTGACCTACCTCTGCTGCTGTTGTTGCTGGTGCTTCAAGCGAGCTGCTGCGGTGCTGTCGCGGCTGCCAACGGCGCGGGTCCCCGCCGCTCACCACGGCTTTCTCTCTCTTCAGCTCGTTTAGATCGCGCCTCTGCGCGGCGTTCCTACCACACAGGGGAGAGAGAGATCAGCCCGTGCTTAGGGCAAGAAAGCAAGAGAGAAAGTGAGGGAGGAGGCGGTGCTTACCTTAGGCGTTGGAGCGGCGTTGGGGCAAACTCCTTGGGGCCTTGCGACCACCTCAGGCTCAGCAGCACGTGCGTTTCTCCTCCACCCTAAACCCCACTCTCGGAACTCCCTCTCTCCCAAAGAACAACCGAAATCGGGAGGGGAAGGAGGTGCTTCAAGCACTTAGGAAAAAAAAAAAACGCAGCGCCTACGTGTGACGCCCGGCCGTCGCACACCTGCGCCCCGCCCTTTTTTTGAAATGTGAAAATGGTATTTGCGACGACAAATAAAAAAAACACGTCGCCGCCCGCAACGACTTTCCGTCGTGGTGTGCGACCCCCGGCGTGAAAAAATGAAAAAACTCGTCGCAAAATGCGACGCGAGGGTGTCGCAGGCGGCGACGGCCGACCTTTTTGGGTTTAGGATTTAGGGCCTTTTGGGGTTCTTAGTTTTTATTTTTATTTTGTTTTTTCATATGGTACTGGGTAAGGGTGTTTGTTTTTCTTTATGGTGCTGGGTTTTGGATTGGCGGTTTTGGTTGTGGGTCTTGGGGTTGAAAGGATAAACGGTGTAATTAGGATTCACATACCCAAAACGTGGTTCAATCTGATAAGCGCAAAGCGCTGGGTCTCAGTACATTTTTCCATGATCTGGGCATCCTGAAGATAGAACGTGAGGAAGGATTTATTGTCTTGGGCTCTCTAGCACCATAGGGATGCTCCGCCTTTGTTTACCAATTTTGAAAGCCTCGAGGCTGAGGCATAGGGATTTTTTGCCAACGGTTTTTGAGAAATGAAAGTGCTGGTGGTGTGTGTTAATTAGGATGCGATGGTGAGGAAACATCAACCCGTCTCCCTCAAGGATGGGGAGGTAGTACCACATATCGATTGTGGTCCTAGAGCGACCGTTTTTTGTGGCGATGAGCCACCCATTGCACCTGATCCAATACAAGCTGCCGGGCACAATCATAGAAGGGACCGGGGCCAAATTTCAAGTGATGCGGAGGATGTTGACACTCCGGGATCGAGTCGGGCGCGCCGCGGGTTGCCCCCTCGCGGGCCACCCCGTCCACCCACGTCCACCTTTGACCCCCCCGACAGGATTGAGTGTTGGTGCACTAAATGTTGGGAACGGATACCGCCGGGTGGCACCAGACCACCGAGGCGGCGACCGCATGTTGTCGAAAAACAGTACAAGAAGAACAAGATTGCGGATGCGGCAAAGGTGAGTGTTTTTCCCACCCCTCTCTTTAACATTCATTTATAGTACATTTGGTTTATCTAATAATATAATATGATTGGTAAACATACATGAATCCAAATTACGACATAAGTATTGATGCGTCGTACACTACGCATATTGCAGCCACGACTTAATGCCCCAGCTGGTTCCCCCAGCACCACGTAGATGAGATGTGTAGGGTCAAGGGTATCGTAGATGTCGTAGGCGTTATGGCCGGCGACGATCAGGCCCACCCTCCCTTCCAGTTTCCTCAGGCGGTCCCCCTGATCCAGTGTCCTCATCTGATGATTCTCCGGACCGTACATGCAATAGCAGCTTGCAGGCCGATTGTGCCCCTCCCCCCGTATGTTTCTTTGCCTGATCCACCTCCGGTAGTACATGATCCGGACGTTGTACCCCCGGCTGCACCTCCGGCATTACATCCTTAACCACCTCCACTTTCATCTCCTGATCCACCAGCGGTACCACCTCCACCTCCACGTGCATATGCCTCCCGAACCCCTAGGAGGGGTCGGCTTCGCCCTAGGTATCCTCCCCTTCGGCTTGGGCGGCCTGAGCCGGATCCTCGCCCCCGATGGGAAGCGCATAGGACTATGTTACTGAGGACCGTCCAGCCTCGTTGTTGGGGGAATCATCTCGACCCTCCCACCCCCATCCGAGAGAATGTGGAGTTCGAGTACTGGGGGAGACGGTATGTTGTGAGAGCCGTTATAGACCCTGCTATGGGTCGAGGTTTATTCACGGTCAATGATATTGTGGTTCATCCTCGGAGAAACCGGACTTGTTTCCCTACTACGGTCCATACTACACCTCCGGGGAGTTCCGTACATTATGCCTCGAAGCCCCATACATCCTACCCTACATTTTGTGTGTCAACAGACAGGATGTACGTAGACGGGGGTTGTCTCCCATTGAGATCAGATTTTGTGATGGTGACCCCGATATCTTCGGCAATGTTGCTGGGCTGGTCAACAGTTCTTTTGGTCATCCTAGGAGAACCAATGTAGTATGGGACGAGCGAAGCGATGGGCATGAGAGCTTTTGTGGTCATACGTCGGTATACTGTGAGGGGATGCACATGTTTGTGATGACATGTGCTAGTAGGACTATTAGGGCTGGCAGCGATCTATTTGCATCATACGAGTTCTCCCGGGATGATTGGGACCTCCGATTACAATGTGAGTGGGATGTGTACGATAGAAATAGGGTTCCTTTGAGACAGGGATCGCGTAGAGGGGCATTGTAGATATTCTCATGATGTACTTTGTATACATCCGATTAATCGATTGATGTAAATATTTTTCTTGTTGTTTGTGTGGGTTGAAACTTTGCATATGTGATCTAAACATACTTATGCACATGTGGACCAAATATGAGCTTGAACCAAGTTGATTCAATGGGTCATTCTAGTGTTGAACGCAGCTACGTGTCGTAGAGACGGAAAATTGCATTTCGCCTGCACATGATTTTTTTCTAATTCCATTTTTAAGCCATATGCTTAATGATAGCATATGCAATGTGCGTGCAGATTTTGGGAGTAAACAAAAGTCATTTGGACCCATAACCATATTTTGTTCTCTCATTTGCACTCCAAAGTTGAGTTATCTTCAACTTCATGCACTCTTTGTAGAGAGTTCTGCAAAAATGACCCTAGAAACTTTTTTTTTTTGTGTTTTTTTGGGTCCAATTTTTTGCATGGATGTAGTGGTGCAAACCCCGATGTCACAGAACAAAATAGAGCCAAAAATAAAATCATTACGCCCCTCAAAACCGCAATCATATATTTTCTAAATGCAAATATTTATTTTAAATTCATTTAAATTCGATTTAATTCAAAATTGGTGCAAGGGTGAGTGCGTCGTTGGGGAGGCAAATGTTTTTTTTTTTTTTTTTTTTTTAATATTAAAAATTCTGCTGGATCTTCGCACAGGTGTTGCACACATATTCAAGCACATGTAGGAAAAAGTGAAGCTTGAGCCACATCCGTTTGATAGGTGCAATGGCATGAGAGGATTTTTTTTCACATTAATAAACAAAAATTGGTTGATAGGGTGAACGCGTCCTTGGGGGGGCAAATGATTTTGTTTGGGTTTGAAACTTTGCATGCGTGACGTTGCGCACATACATGTAATTATTGAATGACATATTTGATGCATGCACACATTGAAGGTTGTTGTTTGCTTTTCGCTTATAATAAGTTGTATGGTTGCAAGGACACATTATAATATATGTCCGTATGTTCATTTGTTCAAATCAGGACTTTGTCCCTCCCTTCCCGGTCCTTTCTCTTGGCACCCCATCCAAAAACAACCCAAGTACATCAGGCGGGAGCCGTGGGCGAGACGTCGCCCCCACGGTACCGGACGATAATGACGATGACAGTGATAGTGACAACAACAATGAGCATGGAATTAACTAGGAGGATGTGCAAGCCATGGAGGATCTCTTAATGCATCATGTAGGCGCTGATGCATCCCATGGAGAGGGAACCCGGCCAATCGATGATCCTGAAATGGCCCCCTCAAATGACATAGAGAGGAAGGGCGAGAACTCCCTTGTACGAAGGGGCGAAAGTGAGTCGACTTTCAACAATCTTACTTTTGCTCAATCTTCAAATTTGATTTTGGCATAAGTAATGTTGGGATGTTTGCCATAATGCGAACTATTGCGGATTATATCCTTGCTCCACACTTGAAACCCACGATGCCACGGTCGCGGAAAGAGGCGCGCTAAGTCTTGGACTCTGTGGGGATGGGCTATAAGATTTTTTTATGCATGTCCATGTGATAAAACCCTATACTACGGAGAGGATTCACATCTCACCAAGTGCCCAAAGTGCAAAAAAGACCGATGTCGGGATGATGTCCAAGGGAAAAAAAGTACCACGCAAGGTATAAGCGCCATTCCCCCTCGCATGGAAATTACTTTCTTTAATCTTCTCAATGCATGTAAAGTGTATTCCACAAAGTTTAGGGTTTAGAGAGTAGTACTCATGCAAGATCTGATTGTGGTTTTGGAAGGAGTGAGTGAGGAGTGGAAGAAGCGACGTTCGGTTTTGACCAGTCACGCCCAAACTAGGGAGAGGCTGCATAATGGGAAAGACATAAGGGTGTTGCATTATGTGTGCTAATGGGATGATTACATGTGGGGGACGTGGGGTATTTCATCCTAGAAAATGCATTACTTTCGATCATCCCGCGATTGAGGGCACAGTACCGAAGCCCTGAATTAGCCAGACTAATGAGATGGCACGCCTCGCATCAGAGCCCCCCGGGAAAGGTGTGCGGGCCACAAGATTCACAAGCATGGAGACATATTGAAGAGATGTGGCCTTTTCTCTTGGAGGACCCACGACATGTCCACCTCGGCTTCTCCTCGGATGGGGTCAACCCATTCTCTATCCAGTCATGTAGTCATTCCACTTGGCCGGTGACCATGGTGAATTACAACATCCCTCCGTATCTTTCAATTAAAAAAGACCATTTCATGTTGGCTGCCATTGTGCCAGGTGAGTGTTCTCATTTCATGTTTATTATTGCCTTGGACTTTACATTAAACTTCTGATCTCTGGCGCAATTCGGATGCAAGATTGATGAGTGACATAATCATGGAGTAAGACGTGTAATTCATTTTGTAGTATAATTTGCATATTGGTGGAGCATTGAAACAATGATGTGAATGTCTCATAGAGGAAAAAACAAGTGACAAACATGGACACGTACTTGCGACCACTTGTTGATGAACTTAAGGAGCTATGGAGGGGGGTCCCGGCATTGGATGCTTCACTTGACCCTATGGCCAGATAATCTTTTCAGATGAGAGGCATCTTGCTTTGGACAATGCATAATTATCCAGGTATATTATGTTCCCCATGAACAACCCGCGTACATTCACTTGTCAATGCTGGATAATATCGATGAGGATTGGGATTGATTGAAGTAGCGACGACAGTCTTGTGCACCATAGTGGGGTAGATGGCATTATGGGCCATGCACATGACAACTTTTTGTCTTTGCTAATGTGGCGGGATGTGTATTACAGGGCTAACTGTTTGCTCAGGGCTAAGCACCAAAGGGTACCATGCATGCTTGCATTGTGACGATGATCTTGATGCACATAGCTCCCGCCATCTTCACAAGATGGTGTATCCCAACTACCGCAAGTTTCTTCCTATGAGCCATCGATGGAGAAGAAGAGAGAAACATTTGTTTGATGGCAAAGAGGAAGTACGTTCCCCCCCTGTGACACCATCCGGGCAGTTTTGGGAGGACCGATGGAAGGAGACCCATGCGGGCACAAGAACACCATCAATATTCTTATGCATGTATGTGATATTACACATTTTGTATGAATTACATTGTCACTTTCACGTCAAAATATTTGTGTAAGTGTTTGTGGGTGGGGATATATGTAGGACCTGAAGATTCGCCATCTTCTAGATCCCATGCATATTGAGAAGAATGTCTGTTTGTCCATTTTCCGGGTTCTTCATGGCACGCAAACAAAGAAGGGAGTGGCTACAAAAGGAGATTCTCTTGGTGTTAGAAAAGAGCTTGAGGAGCAGGGTCGCATGCACCATCTATGGGCCGAACAAAATGGTGTGGACCCAAAGGGTGTTGTACGGTGGAAGTATAGGCGCGCACCTCGGCAATGGACAAATGAGGAATACAAGATGTGATAGCCACCATAAGTGCTGTCCAAACACCAACTGGGTATGGGTCATCCCTCCGTACGAAGTTCAGCAAAGAAGACAGGGTCCATGGTTTGAAGTCTCATGACTACCACAATCTATTGCAAGACATCTTGCCCATTGCAGTACGTGGGACATTGACTCCTAAGGTTCGTGAGATAATTTATAGATTGGGAGGCTTCCGGTGGATTTGCTCCAAAGAGTTGGAGGAAGCGGATTTTCCACGCATGAAGAAGGAGGCGGCGGAGGTAATGTGTATGTTGGAGATGCATCTTCCTCCCTCCTTCTTTGACATCCAAGTGCACTTGGTAGTGCACTTAGTGGAAGAGGCTTTGATTGTCGGCCCCGTTCATTCTCGGTGGATGTACTTCCTTGAGCGTTATATGAAGAGTTTGAAAGGATTTGTAAGACAAATGGCGCACCCGGAGGATAGCATGGTGGAGGGGTATACGTTGCAAGAAGCTATGTTCTATTGCATGGAGTACATGGCAAGGGTGGATGAGGAAGCCCCTCGGATGTGGAAGGAAGAGGAGGATGCACGAACCAAGGACATTGTTTTGCCCAAAAAATCGAAGAGGGTAAAATTGCCGACCTTGGTGATTGAGCAAGCGCATGACTTCATACTGAAAAACACCCCATCCATACATGAGTGGGAGGCAAGATACAATAACCTTGTTCAGCAATGAGAGGAGGAGACGCTTGCATTGAGGCAGAACCATCCAAGGCCGGTTACTAGACGCCCACGACGAGGAGCGGGCCGCCGGAATGTTCCTTCACAAAATTTGCCCATGGAATTGCAGCCTCTAAGTTCATTCCAACAGTGGCTTCGGACTTCAGTTTATGACGTCGTTGCTCAAGGAGAGGTGGTTTCAGATTTGGTGCAAGACATTGCAAGGGGCCCAACTCAATTCGTGACCTCATACACGGCGGTTTGGGTTCACGGTCGTCATTTCCGCATTCATGCTCTTGACATAAAGCGCAAAACAACCTTTGATTCTGGCTTGTGTGCCACATATTGGCAAGACTCCATGTAGGACAAGGGAGATACACGACCTGCTATGAGCAAACTTGAGTACATTGGAGAGCTTGAGAGCATACTCCAACTTCAGTATACAAGGTACCGGCCTCTTCTCTCCAAGGGAAGGAGGTTCCAGCTGCATCTTGTGGGGCCCTCCGCAACACTAGTGCAAGATGATTGTGGTTTCATGTGCGTCAATACAAATAGGCTCAACCCTACTCATCATCCCTTCGATGAGCCTTTTTCACGGCCTTAAGACATGGAGCAAGTTTTTTTCTCCGATGACAAAACAAGAGGGGGGAATTGGAAGATGGTTGTGCATGCTCAGCCAAGAGGAAGACGTATCTATCATGGTCTCGGATCTCCATGGGATGAGGCAATTGCGGTGGACAGAGAGACTGGTCATAATGATGCTGATGATGGAGGTTGGGTAGAGGGGGTAAAAGAGGATGATGACGCCCCAGAGAATGCATCCCGGACCCTATATGATGAAGCTCCAAAAGATACGGATGTTGGAGAAGAAGATGAAGACACGGTCATTGACAACGAGGTGGAGGATGATTCGGAGGTGCCTGCGGCTTTTACTCACCCATCCCTTCGCTATCCGAGGTGGGAACTCCAAGATAGAAGAGTTGGATATCTCTAAGCACTCAGCCCGCTCAGAACAATCAGTCATGACCTACAACTAGTGTATCATGGAAGTGCTTCTTGTTTGTATTCCTTCTTGCCGTCATGTCAACAAATTACCTTACTGTTTATATTAAAGTATCGGATTGCTTCAGCAATCTTCCAAATTCCATCTCCTCATGCATTCATTCCACAGCTTCACTCAGGTCTCTCTACACAATGTGGATATGAAATATGTGTCAGATTAATATCTATCAAGTATCAGGCCAAAGCCATGGTGTCTCTAATCTGCTCTACAGTACAACTCTACAGCTTTCATTCATCCAGTATCAATAGATCGCATGTGTAATCTCCATCCCTGTGCTCCAAGATCGTGCTCTCCACTTGATCTCCTCCTGTGATGTCCAAGACGTGATGCTTGAAGTCTCTCCCCCACCAGAAGTGTCATCTTCCAGTTGCTACTCCCCTAATCTACCTGCAAGCTGTTCTAACCGTCTAACTGACTAACTGTCATCTCAAGACAGAATGCACATTCCCTCTGTACATGTCATTCCCACACAGACGTTCCCTGCCATGGTAACCGTTCCCTATGTACGCTGTGACGGGCTGTGCCATGTTGTGTCTGGCTGAGACTGTGCCGAGCTGTGATTGGTTGTGCGGAACTGTGTCGGGCTGTGACTGGCTGTGTAAAGCTGTGTCGGGCTGTGTCGTGCTGTGATAGACTGTGATAGACTGCAACTGACCATGACAGGCTATGATAAGCTGTGTAGGGCTGTATCAGGCTGTATCAAACTGTGTAGTGATGTGCCAAGCTGTGTTAAGCTGTGTCAGCCCGTGACTGACTGTGTGAGCCTGTCTACCACCCCTAAGGCCTGTGTTGGTCTAAGTGTACCATCTGCAAGTCTGCACAAAAATTAAGGGTACCCCACAGAACCCGTAAAAGTGTCTAAGTCCCAGACAACCCTCTAACATTACCCCTCCCCCTCTCAAAAAGCCGTGTCTTCACGGTTTACTGTTTAGGATCAGCAAACCTTTGTGAGCGAGCACTCTTTTGTTGGTGAGAGTCCCTTGGAGGGCTCTGTGTGCGAGCCTGAGCCCTGTCACTGGCTGATGGAGGCGATTGAGCACCAAATGGAAATGTCTAACCCTCTTGTGGTTGATAATGAGATAACCTCTCAGGCATAGGAGATCCCCGTTGTTTCTTCTCTGCCATCTGTAGTGCATAGTCCTCCGCCATGTCAAAAGGTTCCTTCGTAGAACCAGTAGTATTAGAATCAACTTCCCCCCTGAGGTGTTTCGGTGGCTGAACCTTAAGTGGCTTCTCTGGAATTCTGCGTGGCATACAGTGTTGGCCCACCATGTTGGGAAGCTTAAACTGTACTACTTGCATTAGTCGCTTGAAAGCAAAATGAGTGTACTCCCTGAATTCCTTGTCCGTATAGGTGAGAGGTGTGCCAATGACTTTGGAACAGTGTAAGTATTTCCAGGCCTCATGTCCCTTATAAAAAATATTGTTAGGGCCCAATTTTTCCTTGGTCAAGTTGGTCCAAGCCAAATTAAACCATGAACGAAGTTGAGAATCCTTCTGCAACATGACTTTCGCATCATACAGATACATACGGGGTGGAACTGAAGGTAAGACCCAATGATCCCTAGTGGAATAGCTCAGAAATCTTGACTGCATCTTCTGCTGCTCAATGTGATTATAACGTGCAATGAAACAAGCAGCATAGTATAATCCACAACCCATGACCAAACTAGATACCTCCTTGGTCTTGGTGTAGATGTACCCTTGAACAACTTGGAAGGCAATTAATTCCTTCAACATGGTGCCTGCCTCAGACCAGTACCTTGCAAAATGATGATCCTCAATGGGTCGATTGTTCGGAAGAACCTTAGTCCGAGTTGCCACTGGCAACCAGATGCGCATGATCTAGTAATAATGTGCCAAAGACTGTGGAGGACTGAATTCCTTCCAAGCCAAATCCATCACAATGGGAATTTGGTTGAAAAGCATAATCATAGCCCGATTGTACTCAAGTGCAACAGGATTCCTAGGTGGGTTAAAAGCAGCATCCCCCCAAACCTCAGACTGTGGCATTGCCATGGTATCAACAGTGTCAGCCACCTGCACAGCCACCTGCTGTGGGGGCTGTGATATTGCTGCCACTATCCCGCCTATTGTTGGCAACTCCTGCTCCTCCTGTGATGTAGACTGAAAAATCAGAGTCCTGGCATGCAGATAAGTAGCCACCAGCTGCTCCTCAGGAACAAAAACTCTTTTGTCAATGTTGGAACTCAAGTCATCCACTTTGAGTCTGCAGCCCTTCCACATCATCATGTAACTCCGCTATCCTACTATAGACATTGTCTATAGTAGTTGTGGCAATGTTCTGCACTTGCAACCTGAGATAATTCATCTCCCCCTGGGTGAGCTTTCTTGGTGCATTTCCTTCCACCGGCCCTTGTGTTAACCATACTTGCATAAGATGATTATCCACCAAGTCCTGCGTAGCACCCCTGAGAGCCTGCTCCTTCTTGAGTCTGTACATATCTAACTACTGCTGTAAAGCCTCCATGCACTTTGCATGAGGTTCAACCAGGCCCGCATAGGCAGCAGCCAGATTATTGGCTTCCTTCCAAGCCTTGTTAGCCACAGAGAGTTCATTTTTTTTGGCCCGTGAGTGTTTGCTGCAACTTCAGGATGTACCTTTCCTTCTCAGCCTCAACCTGACTGTACTGTTGGAAAGTATCCTCATTGCGCCGGATAGTAGCCTTCAAATCAGTAATGAGTTTCCCTTGCTCTACTGTCTCAGCCTCCGCCATCATATACCTCTCTGCTTGTCTGTTAACTTCTAATGCAGTTTGCTCCAGAGCAGTTGTTAGTATGGCACATTGGATGGTCATTTTCTGATGAACTGCCTCCAATTCTGTATGGAGCACCTTCACTTCCTGCAATTTTCCCTCATGCTTCACCTGCAACTGGTATAGCTGTTGCTTATGTGCTTCATGCAACTTCTCTTGCTCCAGACCCGCTTCAATCAGATTCCCCTTTGCTAGCTGCAAGGCAGCCTTCGTGTCCTCCAACTCTTTCTGCAACTTGAGGTTGGTCTCCACATCCACCTTGTTTGCACACTCAATGGCAATTCTAGCCTCAAACTCCTGCTTGAATTCCTCTCTCAAAGCTGCCAATTGTGTGGATGGAACATGGGATTTCACATAAGTGCCCAACAATTTGAGTGTCCTACTTATGGAACTCATAAGCATGGCCTACTGTGGGTCTTCATGGGAAACTTGTTGATGGTCCCCCTGATTCTCCATAGTGTGATATTTCACCAACCATTCAGGCCAAGTTCCCACAAGATCTTCTTCCTGAACGACCTCATTCTCCACAGGTGCTGCAGTGCCCTTACCTTCTACCCCTAGAACCTCCTCCACAGGTTCGGGCATCACATGCACAGCAGGGATTTCCTTGGTCAAACTCTGCATCTTTGGTACTACTGGTTCTCCAACCATGCCAGAGTTCTCATAGAGAAGGTCACCCTTCTCAATCTCTGCCACTACCTGCTCTGTAGTGGGAATGTCCAACCCTTCTCCTTCCACAACATTAGGCTCTGGTGTGACAACATGCACAATGTGAGTTAGCCCTGGGGCAACCGAGTTAATTGGCTGTGGTGGCTGTGGCACTGAAGTGACTTCTTCCTCCCTCTCTAAGGGTCGTGCTTCCAACAGTAACAGCCCTATATGCTGCTGTTCCCCATCCTGCACAAGAGCTATGGAAACATCATCTTGCGGTTTCCTTGAAGCTAGTGGATCTGCCACTATAGTCGTATCCCGCTTCTGCCTCTTGGACTGGTGCTGCCCCTCCAATCCTCCTTCACCGTGCGAAGAGCCCTGCTCCTCAATTGCAGTGGTTGCTATCTCAAACACTCCCAGCATTCACGCGCATCAAGCAAACAAGAGTCAAGAATAATTTGAGCAATTATTGGGTCAGACACAATAATCGGAGACTTAGCAGCAGTGCCCTATAACCGCTTCATCTCTTCCACCAGACCATTGTACATCAACTCCACCCTAGCCACATCTTCTCCCCTCAAGGCTTTCAGTATCTCCTCAGTGAATGATCTGCTAAGGTATCGTTGGTTCTGCTTCATGGCAAACAGAACATTCAGTATTTGGCCAACTTCCCTTAACCCTGGGTACTCGGCCTTGGTGCAAGTGTATCCTTGAGTCTTAAAGAAACTCGCTTCTTGGAACAAATTCCCTATTTGCAATCTTGCCCTGTATTCATCCACATTCACATGCCTAGATGGCAATTCAAACAGTTGCTGCAAATACTGGGGAGTAATCTCTATATCTACTCCCCTCACCTGTGTAACTCATGTCCGGGGCTCAAAGTTCTGAATGAATTGGATCATGTACTTTTGATGATGCAAGGACCATTCTTTGCGTAGCAGCCCTTCCAATCGCAACTCCTTCAGCAGCTGCACTGCCTGTGGTGTAGCAATTGTTTGCTTATGCAGAATCGTGGTGCTCTTCACCCTGATATCCTCCATTCCCCTAATTCTCTTCATCCCAGACAAACAAGAAGGCCTTGTTATTCCTGAAGCTTGCAGGGCGTAGAGCATAAAGGTATGGTTGGCACAAAAAAGAACGGGTAAGTGCGTGTAAGCATGTGGGGCTTGCAGATAGTGGGTGAGAGAGAATGTCCTTTCAACCCGTCCATCCTTGCGCCACTGCGTGAGAAGTAGAGCTAGCGTATAGTCTGTAATATCCGCCATAGCTACAAAGCTATAGCTTTGATTGCCCCTCTCGTCGAGATGCTGGTTATTCGGAGCCACCCCGACTCTTCCGCTCATAACTCTTCTAATTTATTGTTCTTGTTTCTTGGAGGGAACCACCTGCATGAAATTCTTGTTTCTGATTGGCTGTTGCCTCCTTGGGTAACTTCTGAATTTTACCCCCGTCTGCTCACATTTCCACCTGGAATGCCCACTAGGACAACACATGTGGCAAAGGTTCGCCTTTACTGTACACGTAAAGGGTTCCGTTACCTTTTCCCTGGATGCATCAATGGGCCCACTATTAATTTCGGCTGTTGTACTGGGTAGGTACTTCGACGGCCCAGTTTGTCTTTTTGCATGATAACACCCGCTTTTGCAGTACAGGCAAAGCGGAGTGCTTTGCCCCTTAGGCCACGTGTTCGAATTCAAACACTCTTCCGTCGCCCTCTGTCCGCGTGGCTTTTTCTCCGAGTTTGACGACCTTACACTTACTGGCCACTTTTCTGACGTTAACCCGCGTCCACCTGTCATTGATCCTATGGACTATGCAACCCGCGTGGGCTATGTTGGGCTGTGACAGGCTATGTCAAACTGTGACGAGCTGTGATAGGCTGTGTGATGTTGTGATAGGTTGTGATAAGCTGTGTCATACTGTGGTGGCCTGTGATGACTGTGTGAACACCCGTGTTCTACGCTCAGGCCATACACATTCAGCTTTACGACAAGTGCCTCATGCTTCGTTGGTATTACTGGTGTAGTCCGCGACTGCTTCTGTGTTTCAATATGCAAATCATGCTGCAATGGTTTATCATGGATACCACTGTATCCCTTCAACTTATTGGCATTAACTCTTCCAAGCATATCTTTGTTAATGGTTTGTAACATGGCTGTGTTGTTATCATACATCTTCTGTATGACATAAGGTCCTTTCCATGGTGACTTAAGCTTACAAGCTTTAATCTTTCCCTTCTTTTGCAACCACAAAACCAAATCGCCCGTCTTAAAAGTTTTCAATTTACCTTAATCAAATTGATCATTCCTCTTCATCTGAATTCTGGTCATGTTATCTGCTGCATCAGCACGTACTTCTTCCACATGATATAGTTCATGTTTCCCGACTTTAATTGAATCCTCCAATTTCATTCTCCTTCCCCATTCAGTTCTCATAGTAGGTAACAAGAATTCCACTGGAAGTAAAGCTTCCATACCATAAACTAATTGGAATGGTGTATACTTAGTGGTGACTTTATATGAAGTCCTGTATGACCACAAAGTTGTTAGCAGCTTTGTATCCCAATCCGTTCTGTTTGCATTGACTATCTTAGCCAAAATAGTGCATAGTATTTTGTTGGTGGCCTCTGCCTGCCCATTACCCTGTGGGTAATAGGTTGTACTTTTCTTGTGCACAATCATGAACTCTGTAAATATGTTCTTATACAGGAACCTTGCTGTAGACTTAGCTGTGTTGTCCCTCAGAGCCTTAGCTTCCACCCACTTTGTAGTATAATCAGTGACTGTGATTATATACTTGTTCTGTGTATTTCTGGCTGGTGGGTTTATTGGTCCAACAAAGTCTAGTCTCCATTTCTGAAATGGTTCAGTAGGCATCGTTGGATGCAAAGCCATCTTTCCAGATCTTTGCAAAGGTCCTAGCCTCTGACACTCATCACAACTTTTGCAGTACTTGTGCACATCTTTGAACAGAGTAGGCCACCAGTAACCTGCAAGTAGTATTTTTCTGCTGGTCGTCTCCTCTCCAAAATGACCTCCAGCCACTCCTTTATGAACTTCTTCCAAAACTTTATTTACTTCATGGTGGTACAAGCATCGTTCAAGAACTCCATCAGGTCCTAGCTTATACAATCTGCCACCTATCATAGTGTAAGGTAAAGCCTTGATAGCTATTCTCTTTCTCTGTTCCTTCCCATAACTGGGTAGCACTGACCATGAGTAAGATAGTATCTAATTGGCCACTGCCAATCTAACCAATCATCTGCACTTCCCTGCACCTCCACTGCAAATAGACTCGCATCAGGTAATTGGTCGTCTACTCCCGTGGTGGGCTCTCCTGTTGATAGGCGTGACAAGTGATCTGCCACAAGATGCAAATGGCCAGGCTTATAAACAACTTCGAATTCAAACTCGTGCAAGATTATTAACCATCTTGCTATCCTACCACTTATTAAAGGCTTGTTCACTAGATAAATCAAAGCCTGATGATCCACATAAAACATAAACTTCCTTCCCAATAGGTAATGCCTGAATTTCTTGACTGCATAAATCATTGTCAGTGCTTCTCTTTCAGTGGTGCTATAGTTTCTTTCAGCATTGTTCAACAACCTGCTAGCATAGTACACAGGTGAATCTATGTTTCCTGTGATATTTTGAGCTAACACAGCTCCCAATGCTTCCCCTGAGGCATCACAGTGTACATGAAATACTACATGCCAGTGAGGGTTAATCAGCACAGGTGTAGTTGTTACTGACAATGTAAGTTCATCAAAAGCCTGCTGACATTCAGCTGTCCATGTAAATATTGCATCCTTCTTCAAAAGCTTGCTCAAAGGTGTTGCCATCTGTGCATACCGTCTGACAAACCTTCTATAGTAACTGGTTTGTCCAAGGAATCTCCTTAGACTTTTAACATTTCCTGGTGGTGGAGATGCTTTAATGGCCTCTGTCTTTCTGGGATCCACAAGCAGTCCTCCCTTACACACAATGTGTCCCAGAAGTACCCCTGAGTTCACATAGAAAGTACACTTTTCTGGATTCAACCCAAGACCTCTCATCCTGCATGTGGCCGAACATAATTCCAAATTCTGTAAGTGCTCATTCTTAGAGCTATACACACTGAAGTCATCTAAGAACACTTGCAGGAAATCATCCAGATACTCGTGAAAAAATTCACTTATCACCCTCTCGAAAGTTGCTGGTGCATTACAAAGTCCAGACATGACTTTGTATGCATAAGCACCCCAGTCCGTGATGAATGCTGTCTTTCCCTAGTCTTCTTCTGCCACTTGCACTTGATTATACCCACTAAAGCCATCCATGAATGAGTACATCTCATGGCCTGCCACGGTGTCCAGTACAGCTTCTGTGAATGGTAAAGGAAAATGATCTTTCTTTGTACATGCATTCAGCTTCTTATAGTTCACACAAACTCTCAGTTTGCCATTCTTCTTGGGAACTATCACAATGGGTGACAACCAAGTTGTATACTCTATTGGGTATATGAACTTAGCCTCAGCCAGCTTCTTGATCTCTTCCCCAACCTTCTGTGCATAGTTAGGATTCATTATGTACCTAGCCTGTTTGATTGGTACCGACCCTGGTTCCAGTTCAATCTTATGCTGGCAAATCTCAGGTGGTATCCCTTTCAGATCCTCATAACTCCAAACAAATACATCTTTGTATTTGATAAACAGGCTCTTAGCTTCCTCAAAGAATTCTGGCTCCAAGTCAGCCCCTACTTTCACCATTCTTGGTTCCTCCTCAGTTCCTACGTTCACGTCTCTCACCTACTCTTCAGCTGTGATTGTCCATCCAGCCACTACTTCATCCTGTAAACTCACTGTAGCTGGTTCTTCTAGGATTTCCATTTCTCCCTCTCTTTCCTCATAAAAATGTGGTGGGTAACTACTTGTTTCCCCCTCAATTGGTGTTGTTGTTACTGCACCACAGCAGATACCTTTAAAACATCTCAGGCCTCCCAGTTGCATTTTTGCAACCTGCTCCCACTCTGGGTGTGCAGCAAGCAGGGTAGCCTCCTGCTCCTCATCAAGTCCTCGCCTCCAGTCATACTCTCTGACTCCACGAGGTCTTCTGGTAGCAGGTAGCCTACTAGATTTCTTAGTGGTGACTTGTATCTTGTGCTTCCCATCATGCACAGTCAGTAACTGGGAATTCCAATCATGGAATACCCTAGCCTATTTCAACCATGGTCGACCCAGCAATAAGGAGTAAGCTTCCATAACATCATCCATTTTCAACACAATCACTGTGATCTTAAAGATCATTTTCTGAATATGTATCTTAACTCCTCTTATCAAGCCTAAAGGCTGTACACTCCTTTGATCTGCCATTGTTACTGTAAATGGGGCTGGTTTCATGTTACTCAGACCAAGCTTCTGCCTTAATTGGTCTGTCGTAATATTCACTCTTGAGCCTCCATCTATCAGTACATCAGTCAAGTCTGTGCTTCCAATTCTCAATTGGATTACTGGCATAGAATCATCAAAGTCCATGACTGTTTCTTGCCCCTCAGGCTTCACATTATAACTTGTCACCTTGCTGCTCAGGTCTGTGTTCTCTGTTACATGAGCAATCTGATTAATTGCTTGATACAGTCTGTGCCTACAATGAGGTGCTACAGCCAATAGCTGTCCAATGGTAATCTCAGCTTTGGTCTGGCATATTACTTCAGCCAGAGTCCCTTCATTACTCTGCACTTGTGTAACTTCTTTCTTCACTTCATCTTCACCCTCTCCATCTTCTCTATTAGATTCAGAAGAATCTGCCATAGGGATATCAGTATTCTTCCTATGTAGTTTTTCTCATCTCTCCAAGCCTCATCATTTTCAGGCACATCACTGCCATCCTCATTATCATCTTCTTCCTCATCCACTAGAGGTATTAGTTTAGCTTTGCTTCTCGTCACTATCATTGTACTCACTTCTGGTACAAAACATGGCCTAACCATGTGAGCTGCCACCACTGGGCCCTCATTCACAGGAGCTCTCATCTCATTCTGGTGTCTGATCCAGAATGGACAGGCTGCCTTACGATGTCCTGCGTGGTTACAATAGTAACACAGTTCTTCCCCATTAGGTCCTCTCCCTTGGTCTACTCTGGGATTATTTCTATAATCCTGATTCCCTGGCTGGTAATTCCTTCTTGGATTACCTCTCCCTGCCATACCATTGTTATAACCACCAGGCCTTCCATAGTGGTCTTGATCATTGTTTCTTCTTGGCTGGGGCTGCACTTGATGCACCCTTACTTGCCTAGGTTCTCTTGTAGCTGTCCTTATGTTGTAATAACAATTCTCAATAGAACGGTTATCCATTTTACAGATAGTACAATGTTTCTCCTTCATGTGGCATTCAGCTGTGGTATGGCCTTCATTCTGACATTTAGCACACCAAACACCCTCCCTCCAATGTGTTGCAGCCTCTGTGGCATACTTCTTCAAAATCTCCTCCAGTCTTTTCTCATAGTTTTCCCTCTTCAACTTTTCTTTCTTCTTACTCTGTCAAGCGGCTTTTACTCACCCATTCCTTCGTTATCCGAGGTGGAAACTCCAAGATAGAAGAGTTGGATATCTCTAAGCACTCAGCCCGCTCAAAACAATCAGTCATGACCTATAGCTAGTGAATCATGGTTGTGCTTCCTATTTGTATTCCTTCTTACCTTCATGTTATCAATTACCTTACTGTGTATACTGAAGCATCAGATTGCTTCAGTATCTACCAAGTTCCAATCAGTCATGCACTCATTCCACAACTTCTCTCATGTCTCTCTACACAGTATGTTTGTATCGAATAAGTATCAGATTAAGATTAATCAAGTATCAGGCCTATGCCATTGTGTCCCTAATCTACCCTACTGTATGATTCTATAGCTTGCATGAATTAAGCCTCAATCAAGTCATCATCTCCTCTTTGCTGTTTCCGCTCTCCGTTTCGTCTCCTCCTCCCTTGACCAAGTCGCGCTCCTCAAGAAGTGATCCCCTTCCTGTTGCCGCCCTGCCTAATCTACCCGCAAACTGTTCTAACCACCTAACTAACTAACTGTCACCCCTGAAGTAACACGTTCCCTCTGCAGATGTTGTTCCCACACAGTCGTTCCCTGTCAATGATAAATGTTCCCCATATACGCTGTGACAGGATGTGTCAAGCTGTGCCGAGCTGTGACTGTTGTGAGCTGTGACTGGCTGTGTAAAGCTGTGTCGGGTTGTAACTGGCTGTGCGAAGCTGTGATAGATTGTGACGGGCTGTGACTGGCTGTGCGAAGCTGTGATAGACTGTGTCGGGCTGTCTACCCCCCCTAAAGCCTGCGCCTGCCACCCTTAAGGCTCCTGTTGGTCTTAGTCTACCATCCGTAAGTCTGCGCAAAAATTAAGGGTACCCCACAGAACCCGTAAAAGCGTCTAAGTCCCAAGCAACCCCCTAACATTACCCCTCCCCCTCTCAAAAAGCCGTGTCCTCACGGTTTACTGTTTAGGATCAGCAAACCTTTGTGAGCGAGCACCCTTCTGACGGTGAGAGTCTCGTGAAGGACTCCGTGTGCGAGCCTGAGCCCTATCACTGGCTGATGAAGGCGATTGAGCACTACCTGGAAATGTCTGACCCTCCTGTGGTTGATAACGAGGTAACCTCTCAGGCATAGGAGATCCCTGTCGTTTCTTCTCTGCCATCTAAAGTGCATAGTCCTCTGCCATGTCAAAGAGTCCCCTGAAGAACCAGTAGTATCAGAATCATTGTCCCCCCTTAGGTGTTTTAACGGATGAACTTTAAGTGGCTTCTCTGGAATCCTGCGTGGCATACAATGTTGTCCCACCATGTCTGGAAGCTTAAACTGTACTACTTGCTGTAAGCGCGTGCAAGCAAAATGAGTGAACGCCCTGAACTCCTTAGCCGTATAGGTGAGAGGTGTGCCAATGACTTTGGAACAATGTAAGTATTTCCAGGCTTCATGTCCCTTATAGAAAATATCATCAGGGTCGAATTTCTCCATTGTCAAGTTGTTCCAAGCCAAATTAAACCAAGAACGAAGTTGGGAATCTTTCTGCATCATAACCTTTGCATCATACAGGTACATATGAGGTGGCACAGAAGGTAAGACCCAATGATCCCCACTGGAATAACTCAGAAATCGTGATTGCATCTTCTGCTGCTCAATGTGATAATGTGCCATGAAACAAGCAGCATAGTATAATCCACAGCCCATGACAATACTAGATACCTCCTTGGTCTTAGTATAGATGTACCCATGTACAACCTGGAAGGCGATTAATTCCTTCAGCATGGTGCCTGCCTCAGACCAGTACCTTGCAAAGTGATGATCCTCAATGGGTCGATTGTTCGGAAGAACCTTAGTCCGAGTTGCCACTGGCAACCAAATGCGCATGATCTGGTAGTAATGTGCCAACGACTGTGGAGGACTAAATTCCTTCCAAGCCAAATCCAGCACAATGGGAATTTGGTTGAAGAGCATAATCATAGCCCGACTGTACTCCCGTGCAGCAGGAGTCCTAGGTGGGTTAAAAGCAGCATCCCCCCGTACCTCAGGCTGTGGTTTTGCTGTAATAGCAACAGGGTCAACTACCTGCACAGGCACCTGCTGTGGTATTGACACCACTGGCCCTTCTACCATGGGCATCTCTTGCACCCCCTGCAAAGAAGACTGAAAAATTAGAGTCTTGACATGCAAATAAGTAGCCATCAGCTGCTCCTCAGGAACAAAGACTCTCTTGTCAATATTTGAACTCAGGTCTTCCACTTGAGTCTACAGGCCTTCCACATCCTCCTGTAACTCCGCTATCCTACTGTAGACATTGTCTATAGTAGTTGTGGCAATGTTCTGCACCTACAATCTGAGATCATTCATCTCGCCCTGGGTGAGCTTCCTTGGTGCTTTGCCTTCTACCAGCCCTTGTGCTAACCATACCTGCATAAGGTGATTATCCACCAAGTCCTGTGTGGAACCCCTGAGAGTCTGCTCCTCGTTGAGTTTGTATACATCTAACTGCTGCTGTAAAGCCTCCATGCGTTTCGCATGAGGTTCAACCAGCCCCGCATAGGCAGCAGCCAGATTATTGGCTTCCTTCCAAGCCTTGTTAGCCACAGAGAGTTCATTTCTATTGACCATGACTGTTTGCTGCAACTCTAGGATGTACCTCTCCTGGTCAGCCTCAACCTGACTGTACTGTTGGAAAGTATTCTCATTGCGACAGATTGTAGCCTTTAAATCAACAATGAGTTTCCCTTGCTCTATTATCTCAGCTTTTGTCATCATACATCTCTCCCCTTGTCTGTTAACTTCTAATGCAGTTTGCTCCAGAGCAGTTGTTAGTGTGGCACACTGTATGGTCATTCTTTGATGAACTACCTCCAACTCTGTATGTAGCACGTTCACTTCCTGCAACTTGCCCTCATGCTTCACCTGCAATTGGTATAACTGTTGCTTATGTGCTTCATGCAACTTCTCCTCCTCGAGACCTGCTTCAATCAAATTCCCCTCAGCCATGTCCAAGGCAGCCTTTGTGTCCTCCAATTCTTTTTGCAACTTGAGGTTGGCCTCCACATCCACCTTGTTTGTACACTCGGTGGCAAGTCTAGTCTCAAACTCCTTCCTGAGTTCTTCCCTCAAAGTTGCCAATTGTGTAGATGGAACATGGGATTTCACATAAGTGCCCAACAAATTGAGTGTCATGCTTATGGAACTCATAAGCATGCCTGCTGTGGGTCTTCATGGTGAACTTGTTGCTGTTCTCCCTGATCCTCCACAGTGTGATGTTTCACCAACCATTCAGGCCATTGTCCCACCAGGTCCTCTTCCTGAACCCCCTCATCCTCCACAGGTGCTACAATGTCCTTATATTCTACCCCTGGTACCTCCGCCACAGGTGTGGGTATTACATGCACAGCAGGGATTTCCCTGGACAAACTCTGCACCTCTGGAACCACTGATTCCCTTACCAAGCCAGAGTTTTCATAGAGAAGGTCACCCTTCTCAATTTCTGCCACGACCTGCTCTGTAGTGGGAATGTCCAACCTTTCTCCGTCCAGAGCAATAGGCTCTGGTATCACAACATGTTCTAACTGTGGAACCTCTGAGACAACTGAGGCAACTGGCTGTGATGGCTATGGTACCGAAGTGACTTCTTCTTCCCTCTCCAAAGGCCGTGCTTCCAATAATAACAGCCCTCTGTACTGCTGTGCCCCATCCTGCACAAGAGCTTGGGAAACATCATCTTGCGGTTTCCGTGAAGCCAGTGGATCCGCCACTACAGTCATACCCTGCTTCTGTCTCTTAGACTGGTGTTGCCCTGCCAGTCCACCCTCACTATGTGAAGAGCCCTGCTCTTCAATTACAGTGGTTACTGCCTCAAACACTCCCATCTCCTTACGTTCCCGAGTATCAAGTATGCAAGAGTCAAGAATGATTTGGGCAATGACTGGACCAGACACAATGATCGGAGACTTAGCAGCAGTGCCCTGTAACCTCTTCATCTCTTCCACCAGACCATTGTACATTAACTCTGCCCAAGCTACATCCTCTCCCCTCTGTGAATGACCTGCTCAAATATTGTTGGTTCTGTTTCATGGCAAACAGAACGTTCAATATTTGGCCAACCTCTCTGAGCCCTGGGTACTCGGCTTTGGTACAAGCGTAACCTTGAGTCTTAAAGAAACTCCCTTCTTGGAACAAATTCCCTATCTGCAATCTTGCCCTGTGCTCATCCACATCCACATGACCCGATGGCAAATCAAACAATTGCTGCAAGTACTGGGGAGTAATTGCTATATCTACTCCCCTCACCTGGGTAACTCCCGTCCGAGGCTCAAAGTTCTAAAGAAATTGAATCATATACTGCCAATGATGCAAGGACCAGTCCTTGCGTAGCAGCCCCTCCAATCGCAACTCCCTCAGCAGCTGCACTGCCTGCGGTGTAGCAATTGTTTGCTTCTGCAGAATCGTGGTGCTCTTCACCCTGATATCCTCCATTCCCCTCACTCTCTTCATTCTAGACAAACAAAAAGGCCTTGTTTGAAACAGCTGAAGGAAAGCTTGCAGGGCACAGAGCATAAAGGTATGGTTGGCACAGAATGGAACAGGTAAGTGCGTGTAAGCCTGTGGGGCTTGCAAGTATCGAGTGAGAGAGAATGTACTCTCAATTCGTCCGTCCTTGCGCCACTGCATAAGAAGTAAAGCGAGCGTGTAATCCGTTATATCTGCCATAGCTATAAAGCTATAGCTTTGATTGCCCCTCCCGTCGAGACACGGGCTATTCGGAGCCATCCCGACTCTTCCGCTCATAACTCTTCCAATTTTTTGTTCTTGTTCTTGGAGGGAACCACCTGCATGAAATTCTCGCTCTTGATTGGCTGTTGCTTGCTTAGGTAACTTTTTAATTCTACCCCCCTCCGTGGACATTCCCACCTGGAATGTCCAGTAAGACAGCACATGTGGCAAAAGTCCCTCTTTTCTGTACTCGGAAAGGGTTCCGTTACCCCTGCCCTGAATGCATTAATGGGCCCACAAATAGTTTTGGCTGATGTACCGGGTAGGTACTTTGACGGCCCGATTTGTCCTCTTGCATGATGATACCCACTTTTGCAATATATGCACAGCGGTGTGTTTCGCCCTAGTGGCCACGTGTTCGTTTTTAGACATGCCTCCGACTTCCCCTGTCCGCGTGGCACATTCTCCGAGTTTGACTTCCAAACTTCTCTTTCAGATACTACCTTACTCATGGACAGTGCCCACCTAGTTATGGGAAGGAGCAGAGGAAGAGAATTGCTATCAAGGCTTTACCTTACACTATGGTAGGGGACAGAATGTATAAGCTAGGACCTGATGGATTACTTAAACGATGCTTATACCACCATGAAGTAAATAAAGTTTTGGAGGAAGTTCATAAAGGAGTGGCTGGAGGTCATTTTGGAGAAGAGACTACCAGTAGAAATATCCTACTTGCAGGGTACTGGTGGCCTACTTTGTTCAAGGATGTACACAAGTATTGTAAGAGTTGTGATGAGTGTCAGAGGCTAGGACCATTGCAGAGATCTGGAAAGATGGCTTTGCATCCTACGATGCCTACTGAACCATTTCAGAAATGGGGACTAAACTTTGTTGGACCAACTAACCCACCAGCCAGAAATGCACATAACAAGTACATAATCACAGCCACTGATTATACTACAAAGTGGGTGGAAGCTAAAGCTCTGAGGGACAACACAGCTAAGTCCACAGCAAGGTTCCTGTATGAGAACATACTTACAAGATTTGGCTGCCCCCTTCGATTTATCAGTAACCAGGGAAGTCACTTCATTAATGAGACCATAGAATTATTGACTAAAGAGTTTATGATTGTGCATATAAAAAGTACAACTTATTACCCACAGGGTAATGGGCAGGCAGAAGCCATCAACAAAATACTATGTACTATCTTGGCTAAGATAGTCAATGCGAACAGAACAGATTGGGATATAAAGCTGCTGACAGCTTTGTGGTCATACAGGACTTCATATAAAGTCACCACTAAGTATACACCATTCCAGTTAGTTTATGGTATGTAAGCTTTACTTCCAGTGGAATTCTTGTTACCTACTATGAGAACTGAATGGGGAAGGAGAATGGAATTGGAAGATTCAATTAAAGTCAGGACACATGAATTATACCATGTGGAGGAAGTACGTGCTGATGCAGCAGATAACATGACCAGAATTAAAGACTTTTAAGACGGGAGATTTGGTACTGTGGTTGCAGAAGAAGAGGAAGATTAAAGCTTCTAAGCTTAAATCACCATGGAAAGGACCTTATGTCATACAGAAGATGTATGATAATAACACCGCCATGTTACAAACCATTAACAAAGAAATGTTGGGAAGAGTCAATGCCAATAAGTTGAAGGGATACAGTGGTATCCATGACAAACCATTGCAGCACGATTTGCATGTTAAAACACAAAAACAGTCACGGGTTGCGCTGGTGCTACCAATGGAGTATGGAGCACTTGTCGCTAAGCCGAGTGTGTATGACCGAGGGGGGAAGTACAGGTGTTTGCATAGCTATCACAACCCATCACAGTGTCACACAGCTTATCACAGTTCATCACAGTGCCACACAGCCTATCACAGCCCATCACAGTGTGACACAGCCTATCACAGCCCATCGCAGTGTCACTCAGCCTATCACAGTTCACCACAGTCCGACATAGCTTATCACAGCCCAACACAGTCCATGCGGGTTACACAGTCCATAGGGTCAGTGACAGGTGGACGCGGGTTAACGTCAGAACTAACTAGTCATCTGCACTTCCCTGTATCTCCACTGCAAATGAACTCGCATCAGGTAGTTGGTCGTCTACTCCTGTGGCTGGCTCTCCTATTGATAGGCGTGACAAGTGATCTGCCACAAGATGCAAACGACCAGGCTTGTAAACAACCTCGAACTCAGACTCGTGCAAGATTATTAACCACCTTGCTATCCTTCCACTTATCAAAGGTTTGTTCACCAGATATATCAGAGCCTGATGATCCACATAAAACATAAACTTCCTTCCCAATAGGTAATGCCTGAATTTCTTGACTGCATAAATCATTGTCAGTCCTTCTCTTTCAGTTGTGCTATAGTTCCTTTCAGCATTGTTCATCATTTGCTAGCATAATACACAGGTGAATTTATGTTTCCTGTAACATTTTGGGCTAATATTGCTCCCAATGCTTCTCCTGAGGCATCACAGTGAACATGAAACACTACATGCCAGTGGGGGTTAATCAGCACAGGTGTAGTTGTATCTTCTGTAATAACTGGTTTGTCCAAGAAATCTCCTTAGACTCTTAACATTTACTGGTGGTGGAGAGGCTTTAATGGCCTCTGTCTTTCTGGGATCCACAAGAAGTCCCCTCTTACACACACTGTGTCCCAAAAGTACCCCTGAGTTCACACAGAAAGTACACTTCTCTGGATTCAGGCCCAAACCTCTCATCCTGCATCTGGCCAAACGTAACTCCAATTTATGCAAGTGCTCACTCTTAGAGCTGTACACACTGAAATCATCTAAGAACGCCTGCATGAAATCATCCAGATACTCATGGAAAGATTCACTTATCACTCTCTGAAAGGTTGCTAGTGCATTACAAAGTCCAAAAGGCATGACTTTGTATGCATAAGCACCCCAGTCTGTGATGAAAGCTATCTTTCCCTAGTCTTCTTCTGCCACTTGCACTTGATTATAACCATTGAAGCCATCCATGAATGAGTACATCTCATGGCCTGCCACAGTGTCCAATACCGCTGCTGTAAATGGCAAAGAGAAAGGATCTTTCTTCGTACAAGCATTCAACTTCTTATAGTTCACACAAACTCTCAGTTTGCCATTCTTCTTGGGAACTATCACAATGGGTGACAACCAAGTTGTATACTCTATCGGGTATATAAACTTAGCCTCAGCCAACTTCTTGATCTCTTCCCCAACCTTTTGTGCATAGTTGGGATTCATTCTGTACCTTGCCTGTTTGATTGGTACTGACCCTGGTTCCAGTTCAATCTTATGCTGACAGATCTCAGGGGGTATCCCTTTCAGATCCTTGTAGCTCCAAGCAAATACATCTCTGTATTTGATGAACAGACTCTTAGCTTCCTCAAAGAATTTTGGCTCCAAGTCAGCCCCTACTTTCACCATTCTCGATTCCTCCTCAGTTCCCACATTCACTTCTCTCACCTGCTCATCAGCTGTGATTGTCCAACCAGTCACTACTTCATCCTGTAAACTCACAGTAGTTGGTTCTCCTAGGATTTCCATTTCTCCCTCTCTTTCTTCATAGAAATGTGGTGGGTAACTGCTTGTTTCACCCTCAATTGATGTTGCTGTCACTACACCACATCAGATACCTTTTAAACAACTTAGGCCCTCCAGTTGCATTTCTGCAACCTGCTCCCACTCCGGGTGTGGTGTGCAGCGATTAGGGTAGCTTCTTGCTCCTCATCAAGTCCTCTCCTCCAGTCATACTCTCTGACTCCCCAAGGTCTTCTCGTAGCAGGTAGTCTACTAGATTTCTTTGTGGTGATTTTTATCTTGTGCTTCACATCATGCACAGTTAGTAACTGGGAATTCTAGTCATGGAATACCCTGGCATGTTTTCAGCCATGGTCGACCCAGCAATAAGGAGTAAGCTTCCATGACATCATCCATTTTCAACACAATCACTGTGATCTTAAAGATCATCTTTTGAATCTGTATCTTAACTCCTCTTATCAAACCCAATGGCTGAACACTTCTTTGATCTGCCATTGTTACTGTGAATGGGGCTGGTTTCATGTTACTTAAACCAAGCCTCTGCCTTAATTGGTCTGTTATGATATTCACTCCAAAGCCTCCATCTATCAGTACATCAGTCAAGTCTGTGCTTCCAATTCTCAATTGGATTACTGGCATAGAATCATCAAAGTCCATGATTGTTTCTTGCCCTTCCGGCTTCACAATATAGCTTCTCACCTTGCTATTCAGGTCTGTGTTCCCTGTCACATGAGCAATCTGATTAATTGCTTGATATAACCTGTGCCTACAATGAGGTGCCACAGCCAATAGCTGTCCAATGGTAATCTCCGCTTTGGACTGGCATATTACTTCAGCCAAAGTCCCTTCATTACTCTGCACTTCTGCAGCTTCTTTCTTTCCTTCATCCTCACTCTCTTCATCTTCTCTTCCAGAATCAGAGGAATCTGCCATAGGGATATCAGTACTCTTCTGCATTTCCCTTACAGTATCTGCCACTTCCTTGTGCAGTTCCCTCTCATCTCTCCAAGCCTCATCATCTTCAGGCACATCACTGCCATCTTCCTTATCATCACCTTCCTCATCTACTGGAGGTATTAATTTAGTTTTGCTTCTGGTTACTGTCATTGTACTTACTTCTGGTACAACACATGGCCTAACCATGTGAGCTGCCACCACTGGGCCCTCATTCACAGGAGCTCTCATCTCATTCTGGTGTCTGATCTAGAATGGGCAGGCTGCCTTACGATGTCCTGCCTAATTACAATAGTAACACAGTTCTTCCCCATTAGGTCCTCGCCCTTGGTCTGTTCTGGGATTGTTTCTATAATCCTAATTCCCTGGCTGGTAATTCCCCCTTGGATTACCCTGATAGTTGCCTCTAGGATTGCCTTGGTAATTCTCTTTTGGATTACCTCTCCTTTCCATACCATTGTTATAACCACCAAGCCTTCCATAGTGGTCATGTTCATTATTTCTTCTTGGCTGGGGCTGCACTTGATGCACCCTTACTTGCCTAGGTTCTCTTGCAGCTGTTCTTCTGTTGTAGTAACAATTCTCAGTAGAATGGTTATCCATTTTACAGATAGTACAGTGTTTCTCCTTCATGTGGCATTCAGCTGTGGTATGGCCTACATTCTGGCATTTTGCACACCAAACACCCTTCCTCCAACGTGTTGCAGCCTCTGTGGCATACTTCTTTAAAATTTCTTCCAATCTTTTTGCATAGTTATCCCTCTTCAACTTTTCCTTCCTCTTACTCTTCCTCTTGAGCTCTTGCTCTTCTTCCTCATCTGACTCATCCTCAGAGTCCTCATCATCCCTTTTCTCTCTCCTGAGCATTCCCAATTGCTCAATTTTGTTAGCTGTTTCAAATGCCTCCTCCACCGTATTATGGGGTAGCATATCCACTTTCTTTTCTGGTCTTAGCCCACTCACAAATCAAGTCTTCTGTAATCCTGGCGCTGGTACAACAGCCAACTTTTTCATCATCAATTCCATCTTTTCCATATACTCCTCAACAGTTTCATGCTTCTTTTGCTTTAACTGTTGTAAACTTCCATACACTTCATCCTCAGTTTTACTTGTCCTGAACCTATTTTGGAATGTTGTATTTAAGCCATTCCAGGTTAGGAAATGATTATCAAGGAATCTTGCATACCATTCATTTGCTTTCTTTATTAGTGAACAAGGAAACAGTCTCATTTTGGCATCATCGTCATTCTCATTGTTCACAATACACATGTGCTCAAATTGGCTAATGTGTACATCAGGATCCCCTTTTCCTGAATATATTGGAAAAGGTGGTTTTGCCTGTGTTGGTTGTAACGCCATCTGTGGCCCTACCCCCTGCCCACTGACAGGTGCTGGCCCCCTTGCTGGTGCTGGTCCTTGAGGACCTGTTGTAGTTGTGGTGGAACTTCCACCAAGTGCTGGCCCCTAAGCACTCCCTGCTACTAGCCCCACTATATTCACAGTATTCCCAGCTCCAGTTGCACTACTTCCCACACTCCCTGTCCCCCCTGAGCCGACACCTTCGTTGGCATGTGATCCAAGTGCTCCACTTGATCCAGGTCCAACGGGTTGGGATGTCCTGGTTGTAGTCTCAACCTCAGCTGTTGGGTCTACTTCTTCATACTCTTCATCTTCCAATTTCTTCTCTCTGTTTTCATCTTCCAAGTTCTGCCCTTGGGTTTCTTCTTCTTCACTCATGTAACTCAATTGCAATGGTGTTGGAGAGTCTGAACTCTCCGTTGGCTCTGCCACATCCTCTCCTCCTTCTTCATCTTCCGTTTCAGAAACTGGAGTTCCTGCTTTTGGTGTTCCATGCCAACTCTTATCAAAGATTTCTGTCAAATCTTTTATCCAGGGATGTACCTCAGATCTTTCACCTTGTGGTTGATCTTCTTCCTATACCAATTCCCTTAATCTTTCTTGCAAAGAATAAGAAGGAGTAGCATCTAACTCTAGTTCTTCCGGTATGGGTGTCGTACTGGGGGTTGCTATTCCATGAGCTCATGAGCTCATGAGTGGGCATGGCTCACCCATGAGCCGCAAAGTAACACACTTCGAATTTCGGCAGATTTTTTTCGGGCCCAAAACTATAAAATAATCGAAAGTAGTATAAGAAGAGAAGGTTTTCGAAGATTTCCGCGCTTATGCTGGAAGCACTCCGCTCATAAGTACCAGTGTCCGCTCATGACTTGGAGCCCAAGCTCATGGACCGCCAGGCCAGGTCATAGAAAAACTGAATTTTGGGCAATAACGGCACCGAAATTACCCCAGAGGAAGGGACGCAAGCGGAATTAGGATCCGGGTTTGCAGACTCCGAAAATGCAATGGTGACCTATAACCGTGGATAGTACTGTTGCAGAAGTGCAGGATGGTTGGGTATAACGGCGCCGTAATTGGGCACAGGAAAAGAAATAGCCGGCTGAAGGCTCGGGAGTGAAGCCAATAACGGTGCCGAAATTGGGCTCCGCCAACCAAATAACCAGTTGAAGCCTCCGGAGTGCAGCCAATAACGGCGCCGAAATTGGGCCCCGGAAACCAAATACTTGGCTGAAGCCACCGGAGTGCAGCCGATAACGGCGCCAAAATTGGGGTCCGGAAACCAAATACCCGGCTGAAGGCCGGGGAGTGCAACCAATAACGGCGCCGAAATTGGGCTCCGGAGAGCAAATACCCGCCTTACGGTGAGGGAGTTTTGCAAACTCTCCTGAAACTGGTGCGGATTTGTCTAATAAAAGCACACATGTCGGAGGAAATAGAAGTTCTGCCGCATACGACATTGGCAGTGCAGCAATGATATATCCCTCTTCCGCCGGCCTCGCTCTCATTTTGCTCTTCACTCTTCTCTGTTGTGCCCATCTCCTCCCTGCTCTGTGTTCTTGCTGTGTTGTGAGGCCATGTCGTGCCCGAATCACATCTATCGACGCCAGACGGGAGTCATTGTCCCGAAAGCAGACGACATCATTGTCTTCCTAGATGTTTACAGGGACGATCCTCGACTTGTCCAGCTGAGAGCAATGGAGTTTCTTCCAGGATTGCACGATTCTCCTGGACCCCGGCTGGGGAGCAGGTGGTTCCTACGCATCATGGACCTGGACTTTCCGCTTGAGTGGGAGCCGAACAGATCACACACAACGTTGTTGTATCGCTGGAATTATTGCGAGTGGACGTATGATGAGTGCATAGGTGAAAACTTCACGCGTGGACGGACTGGCTCGGAAAGTGGGGACATTCTCTTCAGTTATGAGGATGAGGAGGAGGGGAACACAGGGCCCACTGTGAAAATGTCCTTCTACAAAGGGGGCGCTATCGATAAACATGACATCCTCGTTAGTTTCAACCGGGCGACAGAAACCGCTGACATTTTGTTCAAATATCGGCATCCGGTCACTCAGGAGGTCCTTGAGAGGCCAGTTCGAGTTCCTTCTTCTTGGGCAAGGGGACCATAGGTCATGCATGCTAGAATAGACATGTTTTGACTCGCCGACACTCATGGCACATACATTTTGATTCAGAAATCAAGTAGCTTCCTTGTGCCATATGGGGAATATACATGCTTGGATAATCTTCTGTTAAGGTTTTTTGCAATTCACTGCCAGTATGCTGGGACGTGTCCTTTGTTGTATGGATTTGGAGAACTTCATGTCAACCTCGTGTTAATACGAGGTTGACATGAAGTTCTCCGAATCAACCTCGTGTTGACACGACGTTCATATGAAGTTCTCCGAATATACCTCGTGTTGACACGATGTTGATTTTAGTTCCAGGAAAACAACCTCGTGTTAACACAAAGTTCATTTCAATTCTAGGAAATGAAGCTCCTGTTAACAGAAGGTTGAACTCCAGGAAAGCCCGAAACCCTTCATCCGTTTCACCTTCATGTGGTGATATCAGCAGTTGGGGGCCCCACGGTTATAGGCCCACCTTCTTTGTGGTGACGTGGCATGACCTGGACCAGGCTCACGCCACGTCAGCATCAGCGCCACGTCAGCTGCGTGAGCGTAGGCTCACGCCACGTCATCGTTGTGTGAGCGTATGCTCATACGCTCACGCGGTAGCGTCGTTGATCCTGACACCATCTCCTCATTCGTCTCACCATGCCACTGAGCTCCAGTGTCATCCTGCTGGCTCATGCATGGATTGCGACTCAATCCATCCGCATCCCTATTGACCAAACCCGGTCGATGCACAACCTGAAAGTCATACTCTAGAAGTATAAGTGCCCACCGTGCAAGCTTCCCTGTAAGCTTGTCTGACTCCATCAACCAATTGAGTGGCTGGTGATCCGAGACAAGGGTGAAGAGATTGCCGTATAGATAGCACCTGAAGTATGCCACGGCTCACACTGCAGCTAAGCACTCCCCCTCATATGAGCTATACTTAGACTCTACAGCGTTGTTCGAGCGGCTAGCATAAGCCACTACGAACTCTCTTCCCTCATCATCCACCTGTATGAGCACCGCTCCAAGGCCCAGCATGCTCCAATCTGTATGCAACTGAAAGGGACCCCCCCTGATAGGTCGTCTCAAGATGGGCGCCGAGGTCAACCTCGCCTTGAGCTCCTGAAAGGCGCGCTCTTGCTCATCTTCCCATTGTCACTCCTGGTCTACCTTGGTCAGCTTGGTTAGAGCCTTTGCAATAGCACTAAATCCCTTGACAAACCGTCTATAGTAGTTTGCCAACCCCATGAAAGCTCGAACTCGACTCACATCCGTGGGGCGTGGAATCTGTGCGATGGCCTCTACCTTAGTCTGCTGCACCCCCAATCCTCCATGATATATCATGTGGCCTCAATCTGGTTGTGGAAGAACTTGCACTTCCCCAGATGTAATTTCAATCCGTGCGCTCTCAAGCGCTCAAACACCACCTGAAGGTGTCTCTCGTGCTCCTCCACCGTAGCACTAAAGATGATGATGTCATCTATGTAGCACCGAGCAAAGTCTACCCCTGCTAGAATCCTGTCCATGACTCTCTGGAACTCTGTAGGAGCGTTCTTAAGCCCAAATGGTAAGAACCGCCACTGATATAGGCAATCTTTCCCCTGCTCATTAATCCCCCAGAATGCCGTCTTCTGCTTGTCTGCCTCCTTGATTGGCAACTGGTGATATCCGGACCGCAAGTCCAGAGTGCTAAAGACCTTGGCATGCCCAATCTGCACTCTACGTTGCTCAGCCATAGCCAAACTGATAATCCAGGTCAAGCAATTGAGATCCATCGCTTGCCCCAACACCTGATGACGTGATGCCACAGAAAGAGAAGGCACCGCCGTGGTCCCAGTGGAAAAACCCATAGCCCGCTCTCGCTCGTCGGCATTAGGCTCCACTAACTGCTGCAGCTGAGCATCCCACAGGAGGCCAGGTCCACTATCCCGGAAAGCATGCGATCCTGGGAAGCTGAGCAGTGTAGGTAGTGCTGCTCGTGCTTGACCCACCTTGTTGACCACTGCCAAAGGCGAATGGTCATCGTGTCTCACACGCTGAGACTGCCTCCCTGTGTCCAAAATGCTATCCATTGTGAGGTGTGCTGGCCGCTGCACCCCATCAAATGCACGCTTGAGTAGTGCGTGTGGCATCAAGTTAGTCCACCATAACCGTGGACGATGAGCCTGCAACCCTACTGCAGCTGCATCCAGCAACACTGTTGACCCAAGCCACGACCGGACTTGATGCACACTGGCCATCACCCTGGCCCAAGAATCGCCCATCAGTGGCACATTCTCCAAGATGTATGCTGGAGATACAGCTTGATGAAGCTGAAAGTGGCGCAAAACCCGCACCATCTCCCAAAACAAACCCGATCTCGAGTCTCGCAATCCATTGCCATGCCCGGCTGATGAATGCCCTTGGCAGGGCCAACCCGTTCCAAATCTTGCGCCCCCAGCAACGAGATGTCTGTTGGCAAGGCCTGCTGATATCCACAAACCACAGACACCGGCAACAACTCAGGGTACTGCTGCACGGCTCCATATCCGCCTCCGTGAGGCCCAAGCCTGTAATAGCAGCTCTGCCCAGCATCAATGGTTGAGCTCCCGAGTCCAACAAGACTCGCAGTGGCCGGTACCTCTTGGTTGCCGGTCCACTCAAACAGAAAATGTCATTCTGGTTGTCTAACATGACAACTCCAGGTGTCACCATGGCGCGCTCAATGGCTGGCCTAGCTGGCAGCTCCATCAACCTGGCAGCTGCAGCTTGCCGTGGCAGTCTTGACCCTCACATCCGAGGATCCCTCCGGCACTACACCTCCCACTATCTCCGCAAAAGATGAAGTAACCTCCCCACTCTCACAGAGTGTAGCTGCTAGCCTGAACACCTCAGCTGGTCTTACCCTCGGCGTCGCAATCATGGTAGCCGAGAACAATGGAGCCTGGCACACAGATGTGGCCGCCCCCAGCAGCACACTAGCTGCCGTAGCCTTAGCAACACTAGGTAGTGGTGCTGCCCGTGTAGCTCTCCCCAATGGCATAGTAACCTCCGCCTCGGTAATAGTCGGGCGAGAACTAGGTGCCATGGACGGCGTCGACACTGTCTCCGCCAATGTGAATGACTGAGGAAGCCTGGCCTGACGGCTTGCCTCCCCATGCTGTGGATCCAACTCCACCTCCGCACCCCGTGGCTCAGAAACTTGTGCCGCTCCTTGAGTCACTGCCGCAGCTGACTCCACTTGCACCAGTGGTAGTCCTGCCCCGCATATAGTGGTAGTGGTAGTGCTGCCCGACACTAGTGGTAGTGGTGCCCCACCCATAGTGGTAGTGGTAGTGGCACCCCTCACTAGTGGTAGTGCTGCCCCGCACATGAATCCCATGCCTCCCAAGTCTCCTCCCTCAGGAGCAGGAGGTGGACCATCCGGCCTTGGAGCTGGTATCACCTGAGCTGTGGCCATGGCAGCGAGCTTATGCTCTAGCTGTTGAAGCCGGTCGGCCATGCCTTGGTCACCACCCTGACCTCCGCGTCCTTGGCCATGTTGAGCTTGCCCTTGGCCTGCACCTCGTGCCTAGCCACCTTGTCCTCTTTGGGCTGCTCCACCTTGCCCCCGGCCACCATTGTTCCCTTGGAACTGGGCTGGGCGCAACTCAGGATGCAAACCATAGCACTGGGCCTCTCCATGCCCGTACTTGCCACAATGCCCACACTGCAACTGTGCAGGCTGTGCCGGTGCCAAACCATTGTCTCCCTTTGGGCAATCCTTCTTGACATGGGGTCCTCTACATATCCAGCACACCACATCCGCCCGTTGTTGGCTAGCAAATGAAGGGAGAGACCCCTGCATCTGAGGTCCTCTCTGTCCTTCCCTGGGCTTCGCCTGAGCCCCCTTGTTGTCTTGAGCACGTTGAGGTAGTGGCTGGCTAGGAGCACCACTACCCCGTGGTGCCTCCTTAGCAAATCCCACCATGACCACTTGTTCCTCTACCATGTTGAGCTCTATCCGCTCTGCCAGTAAAAACACATATGCTAAGATAGGTTGGGCCACTTGTAGGAGAGTTGCATTTCGCACCCTTCTCCTCAGCTCCTTGTCCAATATCCCATACCAAAACTGGACTGCCTAAGCCTCCGTAACCCCTTGGGTTACATTAATCAAGCGCCTCATGCGAGTGAAAGCCTCCCTCAAGCTCTCAGTAGGCTTCCGTTGGAACTCTTGCAAGCTCCTCAACTTCTCTGTCCTCAGCCCTTGGTAGTTCCTTCTCAATTCTTTGAAGAACTCCACAACAGGGTTGAAGGCAGGCACCGCCACTGGTGCTGGTGCAGCAGTAGCTTGGGTGGACGTCGTAGTTGCTGTACCACTAGTCCCATTACTGCTCGTGGAAGTTGCTGTTGTAGCTGCTGCTGCTGGTGCAGCTGTCAGTGTGGCTGCTGCCGGTGTGAAAGCGAACGAAAATCATTTGGATGGGCAACCATCCGTTGGCCCATTGAACGAATTTCGATTGATTTTGGTTCGCTTTGAGACTTGGCCACTATGTTCAATGTGCCATGTAAGAGGCCCCAGAGTATCTAGTGATGGAGACATAGTCGGGTGACTAGTACATCCTCCACTCCTCGATCTCATCATCGTGCCCCCGCCTAAACTCATGGTAATCATCCATGGGCGGCCCCTCAAGGTGCTGAAACAGCCTCTTCCATGCCATGAAAGGCGTAAACAATTGTGGATTGCGCATTTGCTGCAAGTTACACCAACTATCAAACTCTTGGATAAAATCATCCAACTCAATGGTGCCCACCGCCCCAGAGTACCTACGTGGCCCCTTGGTGGCTCCATACATCTCTTCCATTGTGTCCCACAACAATGGCAAGGAAACAACTTGCACCGCCGGTGTGAGTCCTCCTGATTCACAATCCGAATCAGAACCTTCCGTAGAAGACACAGGAGGTGAAGGTGGCCTAAACCGCACACCTCGTCTCGTATACCCGCTAGTATCGCTAGTGCTTGTACCGGCACTTTCCCCAACAACTAGTGGCACCTCCGTGTTGACAAACTGACACTCAACCGGTCATGAACCTGTCTCTAACCCCCTCTCCACAAGGTATCCGGGTAGAGAACCTGATGCGGCTTATGGTTTGGAATACTAGGTTCCTAACATAGCCTGCACATGCACCTGCACCTGCACCTGCATCCACCACAGGCACTCCTATGGTTGGCTGGTCATCACCTCCAACCTCACCACAAGAGAAACAAAGATGGTCTGACTGGTCATCAACCCAACCTCACCATCGACAACATGCTCTAGGGTTGGATCGGCGATCAAGCCCGAGTCAACCACCTATAAAATCAAGCGCCCACACAAAACTAGCATGGCGCACAATCAAGAATGCAGGTGTGGAGGGGATCCAAACGCAAGAATGAAAACAACAACTCCCCCACACCAAAAATCTCTCCAAAGTGTCGCTCCTGCAAGGACACCCCAGCCCAAACCCGGACTGACTATTGCCTCCACCTACGGAAAGGTCTCGGCCTACAGAGAAGGTGGAAAACTACGAGGAAGAGAAGCTAAAGCAATGCCTAACCCCAGCACGTTCTCATCCCAACACCCTCTTTTTTTCCTCTCTTCTCTCACTTGCATGACCATGAGAGCATCCTGTAGACACTCCTCAAACCACCCTCCACGAGCTCATGAAACTTGGCCTCCAAGGCCCCATGCAAGCCTCCACAGGGTCTGTCAGTGCCTCCTTATGTCCACCAGCCATTCCTCAGAATGGACCACCTCAGGAAACCACGCCATTCGTTGAAAGTTCAAAAATGGAGCAAATAGAGGTACATATCGGCCCCAACAACATTCTGTCCAAAGGAATTACCTGCAGGCTGGTCTCCCCCATAGTTCAGAATTGGGCTGAAAACCCGAAAAGATTACCTGCAGGGAAGTAATCCCCTTTGTTAAAACGCAACAAGGAGGCAATTCCGACTTTTCTGCCGGATCAACTAGCTCAAAACCGTTGTTCTATAGAGCCCAGCCTCCCCATCAAGGTCCCACGAAACGAGTGAAAAAAGATTTTTATTTTTTTATTTTTTATTTTTTATTTTCATTCTGCCTGTTCGCAGCCTTCCGTGGCTCCAACCGCCACGACTCCTCACGGCCCGCCCTAGGCGCTCGTTGGCCACGAGCTGCCCCGTGATACACCGTGGTACCACTCCCACGAGCCTTAACGGCCCGCCATCCCCACGATCTGGTCACCGTGCCCACCCGTTGTGTCCGCACCATGACTTCCAACGGTCACGGTCAATGGTCATGGTCAACAGTCACGACCTGGGCTCGTGGTATCTCGTGATACCGCCCCAACGGCCCATCACGACCACTATTCCCTGCGTTCCCTAGAACTCCCAATGAGTTCTCATGCGTTCCCACGCGTTCCCACGCGTTCCCGAGCTCTTTCCGAGTTGGGGTTTGCTCCTGCACCTGCTGTCGCCGAGCTATGGCTTCTGCGAAGCCACCAGACCTGCTGCCATACTCTCTTGGTCTCTCACGACCCACCAGAGGCACCCTAAACTCAACAAGCAAGCAATATGCTGCCCAACAAGCTCCATTTTCTTCATGAAACTCACAAAAACGAATCTGAAAATACACACATTTACAAACTTGGTGCACCTGCACTTCTCATGCATATCCCCTAGCTCTAGGGCGCCTCATTGCTGCTCTTCCAGCCCCGCTCTTGCCACTCCAAGAGCCCTTACACTGCTGAGTTTCAGATTGAAACTCCAACTCGGCACATGTTTCACAAGTGCACTGATTTGCACACAAGAGGGACCAGCCCCCTCTCTTCACTCATACCTCTTCATGAGCTTGGAGCTGAAGCTCCCAATGGGTTGCGATGCATCCCCTCGCAGCTCCACCATTCGGCTGCTCCTCATCTACCCGCAACAACTAGTTTCGGGCAGAAATACCTAGAGCTGATCATATCATCTCCAACCTGCAATATGCTAGTTTCCCATGCGCAGCCCACATTTCTACAGCTCTTTAACTCGGCCTGCAGCTGAAGAAGATGACCACCAGTTCGCCCACTCGTGGCCAGCATCTCCTCCACTTCACACTAGAAGCCCAAACTTGGTTGCCATAGCGTTGAGCTATGCAACGCTGCTCTTCAACATAGGTTGCCCGCCTCTCTATCCATGGCAAACCTGCAACCTGTTCGCCTTTGCACTCTATCCACTTAGGATAGGCTCATGCACGGATCCCTGCATTCTAGGCTGAACCGCTTCTCATGATCTGAAAACACAAGTGCTACAACTAACTCGAACCTGGCACTCATAGACTCGAGCTGATCTTTCTTGAGTGATAAGGAAAGGAATGATACAAGCACACAAGCTCTCTCAAACTCACATGCTTGCACATGAAAACATCACTCATATATTAAGTCGAGCCAAGTGCACCCCACGCCATGGGGAATCCACACTACGGCGCCATAGCTAGACGCGGTGAGGCTCAACTCGAGAAAGATGAGCCCACCGCGATCTGCCGTGAAGATAACAACGTCAGGTGCCCAAACATGTGTTGGCCCCTGGATTGACACTTGGATCAATCCCAAATGTCAATATATAAAAGCTAGCTATTTTCTAGCTAACTTCACACTCGTGGTAAAATAACTTGACACCTTAGCCCAGTCTGTACATGCTTGAGCCTAAACCAACCATGGACTGCCCAACAGTAATGCATACGAGTATCCATCTGACGGAATTTCAATGACTTGGAAATCCATTGTATATGCAGAACCTCCGGATTGCATCTGAAGATTGGAAATTTGACCCACTGGCCTGATTCTTCGCTGATCTGCCAATCGGATAATCAATGGGGATTTACCAGTCATGTGTAAGCCTAGTTTCTCCATTGTGGAGAGTGGCATGATGTTCACCGAGCTTCCACCATTTACCAAGCAATGTTAAATAAAACAGTCTACAATCTCCACTTCAATCTCTATTGGTCCAGGGTCTATTCTTGCATTGACATTATGCAATACTGGGAAATTTCTCTCGTCTTTTCCTGACCAATGAAGCCTTCAGGGCTTGTCTGACTGTAGGGGCAAGAGCAACAAGCTGAGCTACTGAAATGTTGGCCTGCACTTGGCGCAGGTCATGCATCAAGTTATAGGGCTCAAGCTTATAGGTAAATCTCATGGTGGTAGACTTCATTTTCAGAGTTTGAGGACGTTTCGCTGTAGTGTTAGCTATTTTGACTGCTGACATTTTCAGTCGCATCACTAGTGACGGCAACGGAGTGGACACCTTACCCGGAGAGTCACTCCCTTCAAATACCACAAACTTTCCCTTCCTGATACTGGCTTCATTTTCATTGTGAAGAGTAGTAGCAATTTTTGTCACATCATCCTTCACAACTTGAAAATCCATTGGTTCTTTGTCCGAAGATGAAGTAGGTGTAACCTCTGGAATTACCTCTTCCGGCGCTCGTACTAGCATCTCTCGTTGTTGGCGAGTCATCACCACACATGTGTTCTCCTCGTGTTCCTCCTCTTTTGGCATGCTTGACAGTTCGGCATGTATCCAATACACATTAGGTTGCGATGGTAACTTCTGCGTGATTGGACCAGAGGAAGTCCCGGCTTGTGGAAGAGGTTGTGTGGATGTCGATGCTTGATTGGACCCTTGATTTCCCTCATCCTGAGATCGTCGCCATGGAAGTTGACTTTGCGTTTCCTGCATCACAGGATTTGTAAATGACACCCTAGGCTGATGACTGAATTGAGATTGCTTTGGGGGATTGGAATTTGGATCTCTTTGTAATATTTGCGGAGCAAAGTACATCCCGTGTTGGGGTGGTAAATTTGCCGGAGGCACCTGATTATATTAATCAAGAAATGGCGCTCTTTGACCTCGTAGATTCTGATCAACTTGCCATTGGGTTGTAGGTTTTGGCCTCTCAATATTTCTCGTTCGACAGCGCTCCAAAGGATGACCTATTAAACCACAATGAAGACATGTGACGTTGTTCCAACAATCTTCTGTTCTATGACTGGACCGACCACACTTTCCACATGGCGGATAACGGTTTCGTGGCCTATATCCCTGTCCTGGTGGAGGATTCTGGGATGGAGGAGGTCCCCTTTCCTGGATCGGGTTGGGACAATGTTGGGGATCATGACCTGACCCTCGACAATTATAACACCATAACTTGGACGCATTAGGACCCGTCTCAGCTAATGGAACCTGAGTATCCCTGTGATGGACATAACTGGAAACCTGCTGGCCAATGGCACTAACTCTATCCCCCATGGACTCAACAGCTCTCAACACAGATGTTAGTTGTTCCTCAAAATGTCCCATCCGATCATTGCTAGTGGATCCCGTATATGATTCAGCAGGAACTGACTGAAAGTGCCTTGTTGGGTTTGAGGGGGTGGTGGTAGCCACCAAAGGCATTGCAGATGTCATCGTGGCAGCAGGAACCATCCCTCCAGTCATTGTCGGCCTGTAATAGGGCGGGGGAGGTGCCTCCGAAACTGCAAGCGTAGGGTTAATCGGAAACGCCATCTCTGGCATCTTCGCACGTTGTACCTGACGATGCATGTTGTCATGTTCTTTCCCTGAGTGGATCACATCTGCTAATGTAACAGGTCTCTGTTGCAACACAAACAAGTGAATATCCTCTCGTAACCCACTCAGAAAGCAATCTTTCATAACCCCATCATCCAAGGGTGTTAGAGGATTCTGATCGCATTAGCTCTTTGAAACGCGTCTCAAAATCAGCAACTTCCTCATTTGGTCCCTGTCTGATCTGGCAAGGGCCATAAGAACACTCGTAAACTGATGTGCTGCTCTGAAATGATTTAGAAAGGTATCCCGAAATTGAGCCCATTGTTGAAATGAACCCCCGTTTTGCTGCCAATACCAAGTCAACGCCCTACCCCTTAAAATTGCAGGGAACCAGATCAACCAATAAGCATTATCCAAATCCTGATTGGAGTAACAACTTTGGACAATTTTTTTGACATAATATTCAGGGTTTTCATGTGGTTCACTAGAAAACCAAGGCAAGTGACCCGGTAGTGGCAATGGAGCCAAACCTGCCGGCACCACAATTGGGATATCTGGAGCAAGCGGTGCTGGTGGAGGTGCCGGTGCCTGTGGTGGTTGTGGCTGCGCCATTGGTTGTGCCATTGAAGCCGGTGGCTGCGCCATTGAACCTCCTGGGCTTAGCGGTGGGTTAGATGCTGGATTACTGGGTCTAGCTGGGCTTAAAGGTAGAGAGGATACTGAGGATTCAGAACCTTCAGAGTCTTATTCGTTCAGATCTATATTCAGGTGATCTACGGGTTGATTAACCGAAGTCTCCTCTGTTTCTTCTTCAGATGTTGTTACTTGAACTGTACTTCTGGGTAATTGAAAAAATCTTTCTCTAATTGCTGCGCGAAATATTCTACGTCTAAGTCTATGATCTGTCCCTCCGGAATCTGTACTAGGACTGTGATGGAAGCTAGAAGCAGAATTCGACATTCATCTTTGTTAGTTGGTTCATCATGTTAGCGTCGCCTACATTATCAAGGCTCCCATCCCCTAATTGACACGAGGAGATAGTGTGGTAATGTCATTTGTACTGTTCTCTCAAATGACACATCCGATCGTTGCTACCATTGTTCTTTCCGAGCACTGTCATTTTCAATCGTTGAGAATACTTCATAAAACAGTTTATCATCAAAACAACAAGCAAGATTTTAAAGAATTCAAAGCAGCTAGTCTAGCTCCCGGCAAACGCACAAAAAATATGTCAACCATTAATGTACCCCATTAACAGTTGCATACTTAATTTAAGGTTCGTGTTAGACAAAGCCAGGTTAGGTCCCGAAGGCGCCGCCTAGCTCCAAGGGTGCTGCTAGTGTGGATTTATAAATTTTCTATGTTATAAGTGTTTGCGTTTGTAATTTGTAACCAATAGTTAGTGCTAACTCATTGACGTATTTACGAAAACAATAGTCTAGAAATAAGTCAGGCGAATGTATAATTACTTCGGGATAAATAATTATGATTTTTAGATGTATATATACATATACGCATATATATATTAAAAGAGATAGCCTAGTGTAAATATTAGTTATTAAGCAAACAACAAAATTTAATTTCAACCAACCAACTTAATTATTTGTTTTCTTTTTGAATAATTTTATGTATATATTTACGTTTAAAAGGTAGGGATATTGATTTATTTAGTTTTTTACTAGTATTTGCCTAGGTTAAGAGATATTAATGTCTAAAGTAGGTGGTATATGCTAGCAGAATTTGGGACTGTCATATCCATGGCACTGATGCTGCAAAACATATATGTTTGAATGATTTGAGCTAAACCATTTTTATGGACCTTGATTCACAAACTAATTCCAAGATCTTGTTGAGTAAAGCTTAGGTTACAACTTCTATTTTACAGCAAGTGAATTGAAGAACCTAGTAGGGACTTATGGATTTTTGAAAACAGAGAATTCTAACTGCCAGGCCATGTTAAAGAGTGAGATTTGACTATTGTGATTAAATAACTGAAAGAAACCCTCTTGTAACAACATCTCTAGATTAGTTTGATGGTTAGTCTGGTAGTTTATACTTCCGAGGTTGAGGGTTCAATTCCTGCCAGTTGCAACTTGCTTAGTTTTGCTTATTTGTTCAGAATATTTCTAATAGCCCTATAAATACTTAGATAGGAAGGTTGGTCTCGAATATAACTTGAGGGACTTATTGGTTAGAGATTTCGCCCGTACATTCGAGGTTGGGGTTTCAAACCCCAATAGCCGCCACACTACTTTCCTATAGTTAGTTTTGATTCTCTTCTTTTATTTTTGGTTATAGTAATATTGTTTGTTGGGCTGATCTTTTCATCAGAATGATCTAATCAATTATATATTCTTGACTCACTTAAATTAATAATAATTACTAGAACTACAAACTCCTAGTGCTGTAGTAATCTTGATTTTATGACTCAAGAAGAATCCATTCAGATATCTTACTAGCAGAAGTAAATAGATCAAATCGTATCAGCCAAACATAATTCTACATCATAGACTTTTGTTGCTCCAGTTTAAAAACAACTACTTTCAAAACTTCCTATTTTATGATCCTGGCTCCAATCTGGCTAATCTTAGGTCCTATGGAAAGTATTAGCCTTATTCTCTGCTATCAACAACCCGGTTATCAGCGTCACGTCCGTCAGTCAGCATCAGGTCACGTCAGACCTGACGCTGACGAGACCTCCGTCACGTCAGGTTCGAGGAATATTCTGGTAAAAATAATACCAGGTAAAATACTGCCACTTAAGCAGCCACGTCGCCGACACGGTGGCGGTGGCAAATACATTTTGAAAATTAACAAAATGAACACGACCGCCAATCCGCTTTGTTTTTCAAAATTAAAAAAGAAATAGCGATCGCAGTATTGGCGGTTGCTTCAATTTTTTTTATTTTAAAAGCAAGATTGGCGGTCGCACTGGCGGTCGCCTTATTTTTCGAAATAGAAAAAGAAATAGCGACTGTCATATTGGCGGTTGCTTCAAAATTTATTTTTTTTAAAAGCAAGATTGGCGGTCGCACTAGTGGTCGCCTTATTTTTCGAATTAAAAAAACAAATAGCGACCGCTATGCTGGCGGTCGCTTCAATTTATTGTTTTAAAAAAACAAGATTGGCGGTCGTATTGGCGGTCGCCTAATTTAAAAAAGAAAACAAGCGACTGCCGTATTGACGGTCGCACGGTGACAAATACATTTTTGAAAATTAACAAAATGAACGCGACCACCAATTATGGCGTTCGCTTTGTTTTTCAAAATTAAAAAATAAATAGCGACCGCCATATTGGCGGTCGCTTCAAAAAAAAAATTTTAAAAGAAAGATTGGCGGTCGCACTGGCAGTCGCTTCAAATGTTTTTTTTTTTAAAACAAGATTGGCGGTCGCACTGGCGGTCGCCTTATTTTTCCAATTTAAAAAATAAATAGCGACCGCTATGCTGGCGGTCGCTTCAATTTATTGTTTTAAAAAAACAAGATTGCGGTCGTATTGGCGGTCGCCTAATTTTTTTTTAAAAACAAGCGACTGCCATATTGGCGGTCGCACGGTGGCAAATATATTTTTGAAAATTAACAAAATGAACGCGACCGCCAATTATGGCGGTCGCTTTGTTTTTCAAAACTAAAAAATAAATAGCATCCGCCGTATTGACGGTCGCTTTAATTTTTATTTTTTTTAAAGCAAGATTGGCGGTCGCACTGGCGGTCGCCTTATTTTTCGAAATAGAAAAAGAAATATGGCGGTCGCTTCAAATGTTTTTTTTTTTAAAGCAAGATTGGCGGTCGCCTTATTTTTTGAATTTAAAAAATAAATAGTGACCGCTATGCTGGCGGTCGCTTCAATTTATTGTTTTAAAATAACAAGATTGGCGGTCGTATTGGCGGTCGCCTAATTTTTAAAAAAAAGCAAGCGACTGTTGTATTGGCGGTCGCACGGTGGCAAAGATATTTTTGAAAATTAACAAAATGAACGCAACCGCCAATTATGGCGGTCGCTTTGCTTTTCGAAATTAAAAAAGAAATAGCGACCGCCGTATTGGCGGTCGCTTCAATTGTTTTTTTTTTAAAGGAAGATTGGCGATCGCACTGGCGGTCACTTTATTTTTCGAAATAGAAAAAGAAATAACGACCGCCATATTGGCGGTCGCTTCAAATTTGTTTTTAATAAAAGCAAGATTGGCGGTCGCACTGGCGGTCGCTTTATTTTTCGAATTAAAAAAAGAAATAGCGACCGCTATCTTGGCGGTCGCTTAAATTTAAAAATATACAAAATAGAAGTGACCGCAATATTGCACAAAATGAAAAGAAATAAAAGCGACCGCAGTAGTGGCGGTTGCTTGTTTTTTATAAAAAATAAAAATACGGACCGTAGTATTAGCGGTCGCTTAATTTGAAAATTAACAAATATGGTTGTACAGCCTTTTTTGGGTGGGCGCTATTGGTTCGTCATTTATTCATTTCACTTTCATTTCACTTTCATCCCTCTTGGATCATATATAAGGGAGGAGGGTCACCAAGCTCCTCACTTCTTTTGGAGCAAACACTTGAGGTTGCTTTGAATGTTCTCTTCTATTGATCGAGAGTGTAGCCAAAGAGGAGGGTGCCCACCTTTTGCCGTTGTGGCTTCCACCAAAGCCACTTCAACAAATTGTGTATAAGCTCAACACTACAACCCACATCGACTCACTTGGGTTGCTGACAGGTGTAAAAGTGTTGGGCTATCGCATTGCACTCTACATTCACAACACGTTCATTTATAGGTGACTGTTTTTTGTTGCTTGCATCGTTAGGTTCTAGGGGAGTGGATATTGGGTGAAGATGAGGGAGGAATTGAGCCCTTGGTATACGGCAATCCCGAACACTGTCAGTGCCACTGGTAGTGTTGAGTGCAACCTATGTAGATTAAAGCTTTCTTATCGTAAGGATCGGTTGCTCGCTCACCTCGGCTATAAAGGTGTGAAGAGCGCTGGGGTGGGTTTATGCCCCAAAGCATCTATGCGGGTAAAAAACCATTTTGCCCAGTGTGGAGGCAATATTCCAATGTCTTTGGATCTGGACATGACCTCTGAGCAGAACACTCCATCTTCCCGTCAGGATGCCCCGATTAGTACCTAGGGCGACTCTTGTGAGGCTTCGGGTGTCCTTGGACAAATGGGTTGTGCCGGACTAACATCTGCTTCAACACCTCTTTGTACCCCTACACATCAAAGGAGTGGAGGATTACGGCAGCAATCCATGCAAGAAGGTCTTAACTTGTCTACGAAAAGACAGTTGGATAAAAAATGGGCGCAATTTTTCTTCGAGGCCAACATACCATTTAATGTGGCAAGGCTTCCGGCATTTGTTTCTTCTGTTAGAGCAACTTCGGAGTCCAGATCCACGTACGTGCCTCTGACTTATCACAATCTCCGCACATGATTGCTAGAAGACGCCATGACCGAGCTTACCCAAAAGGTCAACGATAGGACGGGCGAGTGTATCAAAAAATATGGAAGCACTATATGTGCCGATGGTTGGAGTTCTGTCACAAACAGACCGTTGTTCAATGTCATGCTCGTATGTCCAGCTGGGGAACAATTATTGGGATCGGTCGACACTAGCGGAGAGAAGAAAGATGGACGTTATCAATGTCAACTATTGACGGACTTCATCGATCAGGTCAGAAGTGATAGAATCGTGCAAATATGCACAGACAATGCCGCTAACATGATAAACACTGCAGACATGTTGTTGGCACGTTATCCCCATATGTACTATCAAGGTTGTGTTGCTCATATCCTTGACCTCTTTTTGGAAGATTGGGGAAAAGAACAGTGGGTGAAACAACTTGTCAAGCAAGCGAAGACTGTTGTGTCGTTCATCCGCACACACCACATCCCTTTGGCAATATATAGGAGGCACAAACCCAAATACAGCCTTTGCAATCCAGGCGAAACTCGTTTTGCCACTAACTTCTTGATAGTGGATCGGTTGGTGACGGCGAAGAGCAGTCTAGAGCACACCATCATCGATCCTCAATGGGATGCGTACACACGGACATTGCGGGACTCCAGAAAAGCCAAGTCATTGGGCAAAAGTCGAAAAGTTCGAAATAGCATTCGTAGTGATGATTTCTGGAAGAAATGTGAAAACTTTGTTTATATGGTTGAGCCGGTGTTAATCGTCTTGCGGGAGTTTGATGGAAAGCAACTAGTAATGGGCAAGACATGGTTACTAATGCAAATCTTGAGAAGCACGTCCAATCCTTGAGGCATCCTCCCTTCTCCTTGGAACCTGAACTTGCGGACAGTGCTGAGGATGCATTTTACGACCGTCGTTCGATGGTTCGAACAGACTTGCATTATGCGGGGGTTTTGCTCAATCCATTCTTGCTCGACAATACCATGCTCCGAAACGACGCTGATGCCAAGGCCGGCCTCGTGCGAGTGCTCATGCGACTGGCTCCGCCGAACCATGCAGAGAGAGCTATATCCGAGTACCAATGCTTCTCAGATCGCCGCGACCCTTTTGAGGACATGTCGGATCCAAAAGAGCTCAATATACTGCCACATGAATGGTGGGATCTGATTGGAGCTGGAGCAAGAACATTGGCTCTCATTGCGAAGCGTATTCTTGCTCAAGTGTGCTCTGCTTCATCTTGCGAACGCAATTGGAGCAGTTACTCATTTGTTCACAACAAGATTCGTAACAGGTTGAATCCCACGAGGGCTGACAAATTGGTGTATGTGTATACCGATTGCCGACTGCTACGTGAGAGGGCAGCGGATGATGCTGCAGCATGATATGAGAGAAATTTGCATTCCGAAGACTCTGCTTCTGAGGCTGATTCAATGAATGACGATACTGAGCCTCAGAGAGAATCATCTCAGAGGGAATCATATGCCTCCGATAGTGAAGATGGATCCGATGATGCTCCCGAAAATGCGTATGACCCGTTTACATTCACAGAGGATGATGCTTATATCCAGCCGACCTTTGATGACCTTCTTGAAGAAGTGCGTATCGCAGATGAAGATGAAGCTGCAATTGTGTCATCCCCAAAACATGGTCCTCAAAATGAAGTTGGGGTCGACCCTCGCCCCCCACTACACGCTGAAGCCACTGGTAGTGCCCCAATGGAGCTTAGGGGTGATGTACTGCCAGGACCGATCGACGTACGCAACCCTGTTCATACAAACGATGGTGTCGAACCCATTGTACAGTCGACGAGACGGGATCATGCCTCACCGATACAACCAGCTCCACCACAATGTCAAAACCGATCCAGCTCCCCATTAACACAGCGGGCATTAAGGAGCAACAAGGTTGATCTGTTTTCCACACGCATGCATCATTCTGTTGCATTGAACCGGGCGGAGGTTGAAGCCTCAGATGATGACAACCTGCCACTACAATTCCACCTTAACCGACATGTTGCGCAGCAGACCCGTGGTTCTTTACATGCCGGACCATCTAATGCCGGTCTATCTTGGTCAGTCTCCTCTCCGGTACCTCCTTCAAGACCACCTTCGATTGCGTCCCAAGTCCGTAAATGACAGAGAACAGTCCAACCTTTTGTAGGCAATCGGCCCACAAACAGGCCAGATATCGTGGATGGTATTCAAGACCGGAACGGGAGTCGACCTCAGAGAGAACTAAATGTGGTTCGATGTCGCTTGCAGATTCAAAGGCCTGGACATATGAGGTCGGATAGGGAGGACGATTCTAGCACTGATCATGGCAACGGTGGTGAAGTCGAGGGTGACCCGGATTTTCAACCCATCGGAGCATTAGGATTAAGATCTTCTTCATCCCGCCGTCGAAGCAGTAGAAGAAATTGAAGCAAAACAACTGTAGGCATGCATCCGCACTTTTTAGTGGACATGTTTATATTTCTGTACTGAAGTAATACCAATGTGATCATTGTCATTTGTATTGCTGTTGTGTATGTGTTGTGAAATAAAAGATGTTGCCCATGTGTATACCAGCCAAAATGTCGGCCAAAGGCACCGTCATTTGCTCATGTTTGTGTTCGGTGATTTGTTTGTGGAATAGAGAACAATTGTGCCATGCTTCCAACTGTGCATTCATTTTTATTGAAATTGGGCGACCGCCAAGGTGGTGGTCACTTCTACTAAATGTGACCTGCGCATGGAGCGAGGAGTGAGGCGGGGGGAGAGGCATATAAGCTTCCGGGACATTCCTCCCCTCATTTCGCTTGAAGTTTTTTTTTGTTTTTAAAATGTAGGCGACCGCCATTACTGGCGGTCGTTTTTTTTCTTTTTTTTGGCGAAATGGAGCGACCGCCATGGTGGCGGTCGCTTCTACGAGGTCTGCCCTGCGCGTGGAGCGAGGGGGGGGGGGGGGCATTTAAGCCCCAGTCATTCTCCATCACTAACTTCCATTACTGGCAGTTTTTGTTTTTACAAAATGCAGCGACCGCCATTTCTGGCGATCGTAGTGATGGTTATTTTTTAGGATGCAGCGACCGCCATTACTGGCGGGCGCTTTTTTTTTTTTATTTTTGGAAATGGGCGAACGCCATTACTGGCGGTCGCCTTTATTTTTATTATTTTGGAATGAAGCGACCGCCTATATTGGCGGTCGCTTATTTTTTCTTAAAGTTTTTGAAAATGAAGCGACCGCCTATGTTGGCGGTCGCTTATTTTTTTTTTAAGTTTTTGAAAATGAAGCGACCCCCTATGTTGGCGGTCGCTTATTTATTTTTAAATGTTTTGAAATTGAAGCGACCGCCTATGCTGGCGGTCGCTTATTTTTTTTATTTATTTTTTTATGAAGCGACCGCCTTTGTTGGCGGTCGCTTATTTTTTTTAAAGTTTTTGATAATGAAGCGACCGCCAATGTTGGCGGTCGCTTATTTATTTTAAATGTTTTGAAAATGAAGCAACCGCCTATGCTGGCGTCGCTTATTTTTTAAAATTTTTTTAAAAATGAGGCGACCGCCTATGTGGCAGTCGCTTATTTATTTTAAATGTTTTGAAAATGAAGCGACCGCCTATGCCGGCGGTCCGCTTATTTTTTTTAATTTTTTTTAATGAAGCGACCGCCTATGTTGGCGGTCGCTTATTTATTTGAAATGTTTTGAAAATGAAGCGACCGCCTATGCTGGCGGTCGCTTATTTTTTTTTAATTTTTTAAAAATGAAGCGACCACCTATGTTGGCGGTCGCTTATTTTTTTTAAATTTTTTTTAAATAAAGCGACCACCTATGTTGTGGTCGTTTTTTTTAAAAAAAATTTGAAAATGAAGCGACCGCCTATTTTGGCGGTCGCTTATATATTTTAAATGTTTTGAAAATGAAGCGACCGCCTATGCTGGCAGTCGCTTATTTTTTTAAAAATTTAAAATGAGGCGACCGCCTATGTTGGCGGTCGCTTATTTTTTTAAATGAAGCGACCGCCTTTGTCTGCGGTCGCTTTTTTTTTTTTAAAGTTTTGAAAAAAAAAGCAACCGCCTATGTTTGCGGTCGCTTATTATTCTAAAATAGTTTGCCCCACCCACCCCCCCAATTGTTGTCCCCCCCTTTTTTTTTTTTTTTTTTTTTTTTTGAAAGTGAAAGACCGTCCCCCCCCCCCCCCCCTTATTTTTTTTTATTTCCCAAAATGGAGCCCCCGCCCCCCCCCCCCGGTCGTTTTTTTTTTTTTTTTCCCGAAAATGCGCCCACCCCCCTAGTATTTTTTTATTTTCCGTAAATCGAGCGACCGCCAGTTTTGGCGGTCGCTTCTAGAAGATTCGCCCTGCACGTCCCGAGAAATGAGGGCGGGGGGGGATATAAGCTAGCGGTCGTTTATTTATTCTAAATATTTTGCAAATGAAGCGACCGCCAATGTTGGCGGTCGCTTATTTTTTAAATTTTTTTAAATGAAGCGACCGTCCATGTTGGCGGTCGCTTATTTTTTTTATTTCCAGAAATGGAGCGACCGCCTGTTGTGGCGGTCGTTTTTTTTTTTTTTTTTCCCGGAAAATGGAGCGACCGCCAGTTCTGGCGGTCGCTTTTTTTTTTTTTTATTTTTCCGGATCGAGCGACCGCCAGGTTGGCGTCGCTTCTAGAAGATTCGCCCTGCACGTGGCCCGAGAATGAGGGCGGGGGGGGGGATATAAGCTGGCGGTCGCTTATTTATTCTAAATATTTTGCAAAAGAAGCGACTGCCAATGTTGGCGTCACTTTTTTTTTTTTTTTTTTTTTTTAAATGAAGCGACCGCCGATGTTGGCAGTCGCTTATTTTTTTTTAAATTTTTTAAATGAAGCGACCGTCCATGTTGGCGGTCGCTTATTTTTTTTATTTCCAGAAAATGGAGCGACCGCTTGTTGTGGCGGTCGTTTTTTTTTTTTTTTCCCGGAAAATGGAGCGACCACCAGTTTCTGGCGGTCGCTTATTTTTTATTTTTCCGGAAAATCGAGCGACCGCCAGGTTGGCGGTCGCTTCTAGAAGATTCGCCCTGCACGTGGCCCGAGAAATGAGGGCGGGGGGGGGATATAAGCTGGCGGTCGCTTATTTATTCTAAATATTTTGCAAATGAAGCGACCGCCAATGTTGGCGGTCACTTTTTTTTTTTTTTTTTAATTTTTAAAATGAAGCGACCGTCTATGTTGGCGGTCGCTTATTTTTTTTAAATGAAGCGACCGTCCATGTTGGCGGTCGCTTTTTTTTTATTTCCAGAAAATGGAGCGACCGCCTGTGTGGCGTCGTTTTTTTTTTTTTCCCGGAAAATGGAGCGACCGCCAGTTCTGGCGGTCGCTTATTTTTTTTATTTCCCGGAAAATCGAGCGACCGCCAGGTTGGCGGTCGCTTCAAGAAGATTCGCCCTGCACGTGGCCCGAGAAATGAGGGCGGGGGGGGAATATAAGCCAATGTAGGCTTATTCTCGAGACCAGCGAATCAGGACCCTGCAGGACCGACTAGACTGGCAAACACTGCGCATAGCCGAGTTGGAAGCTACATTGCAAGATATGCCTCCAAACAATGAAGGCATTGTTGTCCACAATGAGGATCGAACAAACGTCGTGGACATGGACGCGGAGTTTGCGATGCCTGATCGCAGTATTGACCTCATCATTCAGGAAGTTACGGACGTTCTTGACCCTGTGGCCGATGAAACCATGGTTGAGGAACAACGAATTGCGGATGAGAGAAGGAGGAAAGGAAAAGAACCAGTACTGGAAACCTGGGAATGCTCGAGGGTCGCCATTCAATCGAAGATGAACCCGATATTAGATGTCGACTGCGTTACAAAGGAGCGGGACATTGTCATTACAAGTGCATGACGCTTGTCCAAAACGCTGGAGATTCTGGCATGGATCCCATTGACTGGCGATTGGGAGAATTGGGTACAATGGGCGACCCATTTGGCCTCCAGAGAAGCACGGGTAGAGCGGGCACTGTCAGGCTTGCAACATGTCGCACGCATGTCGAACCGTAGCGTGGATAGCATTTATGCCAACATGCAAGGTATAACGATCTCCGCATCGCATCAAGCGTGTTCGCCGGTATATACCAATTGGGGCAGATGTGGATTCTATGTTCGATCGATGTGAGCACAAAATTTCGGGGTCGAACAGAAGCATAAACTGGGAATTGGAGATAGAGGAAGAGTGGGACACCACAAGAAGGATGACCGGCCACATCAAACCGGCCCAGAGGGAGGAGATACCACGAGGCGTTTTGCCGTCATGGATATCAGATGGCATTGTTTGTTCGATGTGTAGGAATCTATACGGCCCAGAGGGATGTCATGTGCTTGGATCATGTGGACATATGTTCCATCTCACATATCTTATCCCGCAAGCCTTGCGGACGAGCGCTTGCCCAGAATGCCGTACACCAATCCATCGCCGTTTCTATGAGCTGGTGGGCTAGGAGGATCGGATGCCCATAGGTTTTGAATACAATCGATACAACCTCCCATTGGATGGGCTACCATACACATTTCTGAATTGTGTGCATTGGGGCAAGAACTTGGTATGGGATGCAGACAGAGAGATGCACGGCATACATACCAAAAACCCGGCATACATCAAAGATCCCCAGTATTTCTGGGTCACATCTGATTCGGAGATAACCATACGTGTGGGAGGTATTCGAGATTGGTGGGAGAGAGAGAAGTTTTGCCGCAATTTGGGAGGGCATTGGAGTCAAAGAAGGTCCAGGTTTATCCGGCTCCCACAGGTTCCATGGGTGCCGGAGGAGAACGAATTGTATGACCGACAACCGATTGAGAGACATTTGTTGCTGTCCGAACTGGAAGATGTTATAATATGTCAACGCCGAATGAATAATGCGTACGAGGCGGCTTATCGTCGAAACGACACAATGATTAGGGACAAGGCCCGCGAAAGATAGTTGGAAAGTTTCAAAAGTACCATCAAGGCAGTTGCAGAGAAATGGAGGCGATTATGGACAGACCGTTATCATCGTGTTTCGGGGGCTGTATTGCCGGATGTGGACAGCCTCGTTGCCGATTTGCATGCAGCCCGAGCACTTGTTCTCGATCCACCTCCGCCACGTCGTGAGAGTGAAGAAAATCAACTTTCGCCGCGAAGTAGGCGGATACAGGCCAGAATTGATCACATGTCATTGGGTCTCTCATTGACCACGAGATCACGGTCGCAAGCTCTGACAATTGGCAATGCAAATCAGGCCACAGCATCAAATTCCACATCATCGGACAGTGACGACTGGGCTTTGAATGACTGGCAGCATAGTACATATACAATATGCATTTTTGTTGTACCTTGAATATTGTTGAAAACACAGTGATGGCATTCCGCCAAGTTTGTATATCACCAATTTTGTTAATACACAATGCACATGTGCGGCACCTACCAATTTCAATTGCATGAGCAGCGTTTTCTTCACATTTACACTCACTAGAAGAAAAACGCGGAATAACCACTGGCCCCCTTAACCACTCGTCTTTTATCACTCTATAAATCACTCCAAGTAATGGTAGTGGTTAATTCCAATGAAATGCCACGGTGACAAAATATGGAGTGGTTGGAAGTGGTTTCAACCACTGAGTAATCCACGTGTAATATTTAATTTTATATTTATTATTCGACATTTGGTCAAATATTATATTAATAATGATAATATCCGACATGGACGGGTACAGTGATAAATTATGAGTGGTTAAAGACACCTCAGTGATGGGAAGTGGTTGAAACCACTTTCTACTCCACGTATAATAATTTTTTTTAAATATTTTTATCATTTCAAAATATATTATTTCACGTGGACGAGGATAGTATATGTAGATCTGGTGTGGTTAAAGACCCCCCAGTGATTGGTATCACTTGCACAGTGGTGGAATGTGAGTGGTTAAGACCCTTTTGTAACTGGAACCACTTTTCAAGTGGGCATTTGTGAGTGGTTACATACACGTGAGTGATTGGTACTACTGGGGTGGGTTGTGAGTGGTTGAAGACACCTGAGTGATGGAGGTGATTGAAACCACTTGCTACTCCACGTGTAATAATTCAATTTTTATTTAAGATTTATCATTTCAAAATATATTTAATTATGAACTAATTATTCCACGTGGACGGGGACAGTATACGTAGATCTGGAGTGGTTAAAGAACCCCCATTGATTGGTACCACTTTGAGAGTGGTGTAGAGTGAGTGGTTACAGACCATTTAGTAACTGGAACCACTCGGCCAGTGGTTACGCATTAGTGATTACATACACATCAGTGATTGGTATTACTTCTGTGGTGAAAAACTTTAGTGGTTTGTGTGTTGATGGAAAACCATCCATCCATCGCTACATTCATCCATCCAGTCATGAGTGAGGGGACTTCGCGTTTTTTTTTGTCTTCCCTGCCATTGTGGCATCTGTTTGTTTTCTTTGTGTCGAGTTTGATCGTGAAAGACAAACATGACATTGCTATGTTTGTTTTCTTATAGTGTCGAGTCTGATCATGAGAGACGACGAGCGGAGCTGGTGGGATAGGGACAGACATGGACTCAAGACCTAGAATCGGGGCATGAAGGTGTGCACGATGGTGGGACAACCGCGATCGCAAGGTGTGACTTTTTCTCAATGTACAATGACGAGCAAAGCTGGTGGGATAGGGGCAGACAGGGACTCAAGACCTAATCGGGGCATGAAGGCGTGCACGATGATGGGACAACGCGATCGCAAGGTGTGGCTTTTCTCAATGTACAATGACGAGCGGAGCTGGTGGGATAGGGGGCAGACAGGGACTCAAGCCCTAGAATCGGGGCATGAAGGCATGCACGATGGTGGGACAACCGCGATCGCGGGGTTTGATACTCATGGGAGAAGGAGTAGCATTCTGAATTACAGTAGGAGGTCATGAAAGTGCTTGAGTGCTATGGAATGGGTGTCTCTGCTGGTGAAGTGTTGCTGGTGTACTGCCTTTAGATGTTGCTCATGCCAGCGGTACAATCATTAAAGTAGGGGATGTCTTGTGTGAAGAGATGGTGAAAGGATTGTTGAACATCTGCTGAACTTAGTTGGAAGGAGGACGTGTGGTCTTTATATGAAGGTAAGTCTTACTACCAACGTCAGCCCCTGACAGAGGTAGGTTCTGTTCCTTTTGTTCCCGCTCAAACTGGGCGCGGGGTCAATGGCCACAAGGCTACGGCAAACAACGTCTTATGAGTACAATCTCACCATTGGTTCCTCTCAGATTGTGGAAGCGATTGAGCATTTTCATGATGTGTAGGGTTTAGGGTAGAGTTTTGTGTAAAGCAGAGATAGAGGCAGAACCGAACAAGGTTTAGGGTAAATCTAAGTGAGTAAGAGGCTGGGGTGTATGGCGGAGGAATGATCTTTGGAGTGATGAACTGATGGAAGAAGGAGTGTGTGGGGCTGGACTGAGAGTGAGGGAGAGGCTTGAGAATGGCTCATGAAATGTATATGCTTACAGTGACTGAGATGGTGATTGGTTTATATAACCAAGCCTATTACTACTATGATTGGCTTGTGAACTTAAGGCATGAGTGGTTGATTGTTTCATTTTGAACCTGATATGCTTTGAGCCTGGTTCCGGAGATTTATCTCCAGCCTGCAATCTGCTTTTGTGATGAGTTTACAATCTGCATATATGGTGGTAAATGTTATATATCAAACCTTGGTTCTTTCCTAAATGTGAATGACCTGGAAACTTTGTGAGAAAGATGAATGGCTTACGAGTTGGACTATGTATTGACTTGCTTACTGCTGGATTAAATTTCAAAGGGTTAGAAACATGTGTTAGGGTTTTAATACTGAATGGATGTGGGACATTGCTATTGCGCCAGAGCATGACTTTTCATGCATTCACGCCATTGGATGCCAAACTTTTCTTGGCACGTTGGGCCAAGGTTTGTGTGCATTCACGAACTGCCGACCTTGCTCGTTGCCCGGTTGACCTTATTTTCCATCATTGCTAACTTTGTGGGGTGGAGGGGGCTTGTGTTAGGCTGCATCAAAGCGCGCAAGGAAGGGGGAACTGAGGCTGTGGCGAATGCTACTGGTCCACCTACAACATGGGTGCAACAAGGCCCGAATGGCCCATGGGTGCAATCCAGAGGTGGGCAAACGTGGCTGCAGCAAGGAGCACCTACCTGGCAGCAGCCCATGGCCCCTCCACAGACGACGAACACGTGGTCATGGATTCCAAGTGGGTCCAATGGAGGACCCCAAGGAGCTTGGGTATAAGGAGGTGCCCAAACTTGGGGCCCTCCATGCAACGCCGCTGGTGGGCAGTGGGCAGGCCCCCCTTTTATTGGTGTGTGCCATGAATTCTATGCATCAGGTATGGTAAGACGTACTCATGTACTATACCTTGTTGTTTTGTTGGCATGTAGAAGGGGACTAAAGTAGAGGACCCTACCCCAGCCATTGTGAAGGGAGCTGAGAAGAAGTACATGTGAAAAGGAGAGCGTGTAACCAGAGCCACTGCTGCCAAAGGCACAAAATCCTTGACTGATGCAAATGGTGACATAACACCAAGTTCTAGCGGGAGTAAGAGTCAGGTGGGCCTTCAGGAGGCACCTCTCCATGCAACAGTTTTTGTACTAGAGGTGAGCATGCATGCACCTGTTGGCTATCAGTTCTGTACAATGTGGCCATTTACATGTTGGGTACTTCAAACTATTAGTAGATGCATTGCTAATGAAACTGCTAAGGGGTGTTGGGCGTGATGTTTGCAGGCTGAGAAAGCCGCTCTTGATACTGCCACCGACAGTGCACCAACTACGGCGCCTTCAAAGGCAACCCCTTGCCACAGTGGCAGATATTCTTATGCTACCAAAAGTACTCTACACTTTCAGTGATTGCTTATACTGGGCGGTCCTCATTATCTAGTTTTCAATGTACATGTATGTCTTCATGGGTTGATTAATGTGGGTTTTATGGTGGGTGTTGTGTGCAGTTTAAGTTGAAGGACAAAATCAGCCTGTATGATCCTCATTTACCACGACACGGGCTGCCAGTGAATTGTCACTGGTGTGCCTGGCAAAGATGACATATCACTGCCGTGTTATACCTGAGGGATTGTGGCGGGTTTTGTGAATGATATCTATATTGCCAATTATGTCTTGCCTCACCCTAACGAGGAAGAGGTCCCACCGCAAACAATGTTGGAGGATGTCGTTGGTCTGAATTGTCTTTGGCCAGAGAAGAACATGAAGAGGGCTTAGATTTTGTTCGCCCGGGCATAGACATTGCTGGCAGTGAGAAAAATGCATGAAAACAGTTCAGTGTTCCTAGCATGCATGCGGAGACGCCGTGTAGAAGTTAGGTTTAGTGCTTTATCATGGCTGGATTTTGTTGACAGTGTTCCAGCACTTAACTCTCTGGGATTCTATTCTATTTTGTGGAGCTTGAATCCCCAATGGTACTTCTTTAAACACTACACTAGTGGTATGTGTTCCTCTAGTCATGTTCATAATCACTTGCACATCACTGTAATAGTGGTATAATTTAAAACTGTGGGAGTAGCCAAATGCACACAATTGCCTACATTACCACTTGTATAGTGGTATAAGTAGTCACATATAATTCTTCCAGTGGTATTCCTAATCACTTATACACCACTCTGTTAGTAATTACTCAAATCCATAGTTCCCACTCAAAGAGACAGCATGAATGACTCAAATAGCTTACACACCACTCTGTGGGTAATCATTCCAATGACCTGCTGAGAGACGTCATCCACTCACATAACCGCTCTGTGAGTGATATTGTATATTCTCATTTTCATAGAATGACTCTATGAGTCATTTTGTGGTCACTCAACAAGTGGTTTCGGAAGTCATTGAATTTTTCACTCCATCCATTTCGTAGCACTGACACACGACACGTGACCATGCTGAGAGTGTCGCCACGTGTCGACATAATCTCCAATATCATCCACGGACCACCGGCTTACACGTCTCCACTACAAAACGGAAGTGGTTACTTTACCACTATGACACGTCATAAGTGGTTGGTTTACCTCAGTGACACGTCATTGACATGTCAACAGTGGTTAATTTACCACTGTGACACGTCAGCTAACAGTGGACCCGGACGTGAGTGGTTCGAACCACTGTCCTTAACCACCGGTGCCACGTAATGTCTTCTACCACTCACTTGTCCTAATGCACTGGTTCTTCATCACTCTGGGGCCAGAGTGGTTTAGTGTCTTTTACCACTCAAAATGAGTGGTTAACAGAGTGGTTATTCCGTGTTTTTCTTCTAGTGACTCGTGTGATGGGGAAGAAGTAGTTCACCCTGTAAACAAATTTACGATGGTGTCATATTTGGTCATGACGTGTATATGGGTATTTGCAATGAACTCCGAAAGCTGGAGAACAAGAAAAATTGATGTTAACAAATAAGTTATAACGAGTTACGAACGGTCCTCTTCCAAACAAATTTCGCCTGGTCCTTGCGTATTTCATAATCATTTCGCAAAAATCTATGATCTTTCTACGAACATACCCATAAAGTTCTCAAAGCACAAAATAATTTCGATTGATCTCATATTACACTGGGACGTATCAGAGGGTACATTGAACACACTGGCCAAGTTTCAAAGCGAACGAAAATCATTTGGATGGGCAACCATCCGTTGGCCTATTGACTGAATTTCGATTGATCTCATATTATTTTGGGGCCTCTTACATGGCACATTGAACATAGTGGATAAGTCTCAAAGCGAACCAAAATCATTTCGATGGCCAACCATCCGTTGAGCCATTGAATGAATTTCGATTGATCTGATATTAGTCCGGGACCTGTGATAGGGTGTCTGGAACGTGCTGGCAAAGTTTGGAAGCTAACAAAAATGATTTGGATGGGCAACCATCCGTAAAACCATTGAATGTATTATGTTGGAGCTGCTATTGCTTTGGGACCTGTTGGACTGTGTTTCGCGTGCTCACGATTTTTTTTTTCATTCCGTTTTTTAATGGGGTGTGTAATGTAGCCATATGCAACATGCGTGCCAAATTTGGGAGCGATCAAAATTCATTTGGACCCAAAACCACAATTTCTTCCCTGTTTTGCACTCCAAACTTGATTTGTGTTCTACTTCATGCACTCTTCATAGAGAGTTCTACAATAGTGAACGAAGAGAACATTTTTTTTTGGGGGCATTTTTGATTGGTCCAAATTTGGACAGGGGAGTAGCCGCGGGATACTGGAAGCCGCAGAACAAAATTGAGCCAGAAACAAAATCGATACGTGACAGAAACCCCCACTGAAAGGTAGTGCAAACCTATTTATTGGCTTAAAATAATTTTAAATTCAATTAAAATTTGTGAATGGCTTGAGGGGGGAGCGCGTCGATGGGGAGGCAAATGATTTATTCGTCTGTTGTGTCTCCGCACATGTTCAAGCACATGCGGGCAAAAGAGGGGCTTCAACCACATCCGTTCAATGTGTGCAATAGCCATGCACGCATTGCAGGATTTCTTTTTCGCATTGAACAAAAACCAGATGACAAGTGAACGCCTCATTGGACAATCGATTGATCTCGTATTACATTGGGACGTATCAGAGGGTACATTGAACACATTGGCCAAGTTTCAAAGCGAACGAAAATCATTTGAACAACCATCCGTTGGCCCATTGAACGAATTTTGATTGATTTCATTTTATTGGGGCCTCTTACACATTGAACATAGTGGCCAAGTCTCAAAGCAAAACAAAATCATTTCGATGGCCAACCATCTGTTGAGCCATCGCATGAATTTTGATTGATCTGATATTAGTCCGGGACCTGATACATGGTATGTTGAACATAGTGGCAAAGATTGAAAGCAAACGAAAATCATTTGGATGGGCAACCATTCAATCGCCCATTGAATGAATGGGGTTTCGTCTTCGATTATATTGAGACATGTTATATGGTATGCTTTTTGAAGCTCTTTCTGTAGTGTCTCCTACCTCGTAATGCGGTGCTTCTCCATGTCCACTTTATCCAATATGTTAATATTCTCCACCTGGAACAGATCCTCATATGTGTGCTGTTAGAGGATTGTCTAGGACTTAGGCACTTTTTCGGGATCTGTGGGGTACCCTTAATTTTTGCACAGACTGAGACCAACAGGAGCCTTAGGGGTGACAACAGCGCACTTTAGGGTGGGGTTACACAGCCCGTCACAGCCAACACAACCCGTCACAGCCAACACAACAATTACAGTTCAACACAGCCCATCACAGTTCAACACAGCCCGTCACAGTCTGTCACAGTCCGACACAGCCGACACAGTCAGACACAGCCGTCACAGCTTCGCACAGCTAATTACAGCCCGACACAACCCGTCACAGCCCGACATAGTTGCACAGCCAGTCACAGCTAGACACAGCCCGACACAACCCAACACAGTCGCACAGCCAGTCACAGTTTCACACAGCCAGTCACAGCTTGACACAGCTGTCACGACCAGGGAACGGATAGTAGGACAGGGGACGACTGTGGGGAACAACATCTGCAAATGGAACATGTTAGTTCACGGATGACGGTTAGTGAGGGAAACGGTTAGAACAACGGGTAGGAAGATAAAGCCAGGAGCGAGGATTGAAAAATCATCACTTCTGGGGGAAGATGATCACTTCTGGAAGGACTTCGGGGGGGGGGGGGGGGGGGTCAGAACTTGGAACTGAAGCGGAGAGCGGATCTCTGAGTAGAAAGATGGAGAGCACGGAGTAGGAGGAGAATGATCTGTTGATACTTGCTGAATGCAAGAAGTAGAGTTGTAATGTAGAGCAGAATAGAGATACCATGGCTTCAGCCTGATACTTGATAGATATTAATCTGATACATACTTCATACTCACACTGTGTAGAGAGATCTGAGTGAAGTTGTGGAATGAATGGATGAGTTGATGGAATCCGATAGATTGCTGAAGCAAACTGATACTTAAATACCAACAGTAAGGTAACTAGCTAACATAAATGCGGGAAGGAAAACAAATAGGAAACACCCCCATGATACACTAGTTGTAGGTCATGACTGATTGTTCTGAGCGGGCTGAGTGCTTAGAGATTTCCAGCTCTTCTATCTTGGAGTTCCCGCCTCGGATAGCGAAGGGATGGGTGAGTAAAAGCCGCGCGACATTTGGCGACCATACTGGGGAACTGGGTCATGAACAACCAGATGTGACAGGCATCTGGTGGGATCATGGTGGATGGAGAATTAAGGAATTTGATGTGAATCAAATTCCCTGTGAAACTGAGAAGGAAAGATTGTCCAAATGATTCTTTCAGAGGTTCTTGGAATTGCCAGACGGTTGTAAAGAAAACATTCTTAAGAGAGTGCATGATGCTGACCCTGAGTGGGGTCTGGAGAAAGGAGTGATAAAGATTTATCAGGTGGCCTGTAGAGGAAGAGCATGTTGGTTACCAACACTGGTTTATGTGATAGCATTGCTATCCATTAAGCGAGTAGAGTTTGAAGGCTGGGAGGAAAGAAAAGTGAATGTTTATACTCATATGCATGAAGAGCTTGTACTGGTAAAGAATTGGATTCCAAAGGATATTTTGTGGATCAAACTCACACCAAGAACAGCTTTCCAGACTTGTTTGCTATATGGTTATATGGTAATGGACTTCTAGTATAGCCAAGGGTGCATTGAAGCTTGAAAGAAACCCAGGCATATACGAGAGATATTACAGAAGAGAGTTTTGGTTATTGCCACATTAAAAGAAATGAAAGACATGGGACATGAGTGATGAAAGAGAAGCTAGACGCCAGAGATATTCAGCAAAAAGAAAGCTATCTGAAAGCTAATTATCCATATCTTTGGGAGAGAGGAATAGACATAGGGGAATCATCTGGACCTCTCACACCAATAAGATCAGAGAGTACATCACCCATACCGGAAGAACTAGAGTTGGATGCCACTCCTTCTTTTTCTTTGCAAGAAAGATTAAGGGAATTGGTATGGGAAGAAGATCAATCACGAGGTGAAAGATCTGAGGTACATCCCTGGATAAAAGATTTGACATAAATCTTTGATAAAAGTTGGCATGGAACACCAAAAGCAGGAACTCCAGTTTCTGAAGCGGAAGGTGAAGAAGGAGGAGAGGATGTGGCAGAGCCAACGGAGAGTTCAGACTCTCCAACACCATTGCAGTTGAGTTACATGAGTGAAGAAGAAACCCAAGGGCAAAACTTGGAGGATGAAATGGAGAGAAGAAATTGGAAGAGGAAGAGTATGAAGAAGTAGACCAACAGCTGAGGTTGAGACTACAACCAGGACATCCCAACCCGTTGGACCTGGATCAAGTGGAGCACTTGGATCACAGGCCAACGAAAGTGTCGGCTCAGGGGGATCAGGCGGGCTGCCTGGATCTGGCTCTGGGGGGACAGGGAGTGTTGGAAGTAGTGCAACTGGAGCTGGGAATACTGTGAATATCGTGGGGCCAGTAGCAGGGAGTGCTCAAGGGCCACCACTTGGTGGAAGATCCACCACAACAACAACAGGTCCTGAAGAACCAGCACCAGCAAGGGTGCCAACACCTGTCAGTGGGCAGAAGGTAGGGCCACAGATGGCGTTACAACCAACACGGGCAAAACCACATTTTCCAATATATTCAGGAAAAGGGGATCCCGATGTACACATTAGCCAATTTGAGCACATGTATATAGTGAACAATGAGAATGGCGATGATGCCAAGATGAGATTGTTTCCTTGTTCACTTATCAAGAAAGCAAGTGAATGGTATGCAAGATTCCCTGATAATCATTTCCTAACCTGGAATGGCTTGAATACAACATTCCGAAATAGGTTCAAGACAAGTAAAACTGAGGATGAAGTGTATGGAAGTTTACAACAGTTAAAGCAAAAGAAGCATGAAACTGTTGAGGAGTATATGGAAAGATGGAATTGATGATGAAAAAGCTGGCTGCTGTACCAGCACCAGGTTTACAGAAGACTTGGTTTGTGAGTGGACTAAGACCAGAGTTGCAAAAGAAAGTGGATATGTTACCCCATAATACAGTGGAGGAGGCATTTGAAACTGCAAACAAAATTGAGCAATTGGGAATGCTCAGGAGAGTGAAAAGGGATGATGAGGACTATGAGGATGAGTCAGATGAAGAAGAAGAGCAAGAACTGAAAAGGAAGAGTAAGAGAAAGGAGAAGTTGAAGAGGGATAACTATGAGAAAAGATTAGCAGAAATCTTGAAGAAGTATGCCACAGAGGCTGCAACACATTGGGAGAAGGGTGTTTGGTGTGCAAAGTGCCAGAATGAAGGCCATACCACCACTGAATGCCACATGAAGGAGAAACACTGTACTATCTGTAAGATGGATAACCATTGTACTGAGAATTGTTACTACAACAGAAGGACAGCTGCAAGAGAACCTAGGCAAGTAAGGGTGCATCAAGTGCAGCCCCAGCCAAGAAGAAACAATGATCAGGACCATTATGGTAGGCCTGGTGGTTATAACAATGGCATGGAAGGGAGAGGTAATTCAAGAGGGAATTACCAAGGAATTTCCAGAGGCAACTATCAGGGTAATCCAAGGGGGAATTACCAGCCAGGGAATCAGGATTACAAAAATAATCCAAGAGCAGACCAAGGGCGAGGACCCAATGGTGAAGAACTGTGTTACTATTGTAATCAGCCAGGACATCGCAAGGCAGCCTGTTCATTCTGGATTAGACACCAGAATGAGATGAGAGCTCATGTGAATGGGCCCAGTGGTGGCAGCTCACATGGTTAGGCCATGTGTTGTACCAGAAGTAAGTACAATGATAGTAACAAGAAGCAAAGCCAAACCAATACCTCCAGTAGTTGAGGAAGATGATGATAATGGAAATGGCAGTGATATGCCTGAAGATGATGAGGCTTGGAGAGATGATAAGGAACTGCACAAGGAAGTGGCAGATACCATAAGGGAAATGCAGAAGAGTACTGATATTCCTGTGGCAGATTCCTCTGATTCTGATGGAGAAGAAGAAGTGAGTGAGGATGAAAGGAAGAAAGAAGCTGCAGACATGCAAAGTAATGAAGGACTTTGGCTGAAGTAATATGCCAGACCAAAGCAGAGATTACCATTGGACAGCTATTGGCTGTGGCACCTTATTGTAGACACAGGCTGTATCAAGCAATCAATCGAATTGCCCAGGAGACAGGAAACACAGACCTGAACAGCAAGGTGACCAGTTATAATGTGAAGCCGGAAGGGCGAGAAACAGTCATGGACTTTGATGATTCTATGCCAGTAATCCAATTGAGAATTGGAAGCACAGAACTAACTGATGTACTGATAGATGGAGGCTCTGGAGTAAATATCATGACAGACCAATTAAGGAAGAAGCTTGGTCTAAGTAACATGAAACCAGCCCCATTTACAATAACAATGGCAGATCAAAGAAGTGTACAACCATTGGGATTGATAAGAGGAGTTAAGATACAGATACAGAAGATGATCTTTATGATCACAGTAACTGTGTTGAAGATGGATGAAGTCATGGAGGCTTACTCCTTATTATTGGGACGTCCGTGGCTGAAATAGGCCAAGGTATTCCATGACTGGAATTCTCAGTTACTAACCGTGCATAATGGGATGCACGAGATACAAATTACCACAAAGAAATCTAGTAGATTACCTGCTACGAGAAGACCTCGAGGGGTCAGAGAGTATGACTGGAGAGGAGGACTGGATGAGGAGCAGAAAGCTACCCTGTTTGCTGCACACCCAGAGTGGGAGCAGGTTGTAGAGATGCGGCTGGAAGGCCTAAGTTGTTTAAGAGGTATCTGCTGTGGTGTAGTGTCAGCAACAGAAATTCCACTGGAAGTAAAGCTTCCATACCATAAACTAATTGGAATGGTGTATACTTAGTGGTGACTTTATATGAAGTCTTGTATGACCACAAAGCTGTCAACAGCTTTGTATCCCAATCCGTTCTGTTTGCATTGACTATCTTAGCCAAGATAGTATCTAGTATTTTGTTGGTAGCCTCTGCCTGCCCATTACCCTGTGGGTAATATGTTGTACTCTTCCTATGCACAATCATGAACTCTTTAGTCAATAATTCAATGGTCTCATTAATGAAGTGACTTCCCTGATCACTGATAAATTCCAAGGGACAGCCAAATCGTGTAAGTATGTTCTCATACATGAACCTTGTTGTGGACTTGGCTGTGTTGTCCCTCAAAGCTTTAGCTTCCACCCACTTCGTAGTATAATCAGTGGCTGTAATTATGTACCTGTTCTGTGTATTCTTGGCTGGTGGGTTAATTGGTCCAACAAAGTCTAGTCCCCATTTCTAAAATGGTTCCGTAGGCATTGTAGGATGCAAAGCCATCTTCCCAGATCTCTGCAAAGGTCCTAGTCTCTGACATTCATCACAACTCTGACAATACTTGTATACATCTTTGAACAAAGTAGGCCACCAGTAACCTGCATGTAGTATCTTCCTACTGGTAGTCTCTTCTCCAAAATGACCTCCTGCCACTCCTTTATGAACTTCCTCCAAAACTTTATTAACTTCATGGTGGGTATAAGCATCGCTCCAGCACTCCATCTGGTCCTAGCTTATACATTCTGCTCCCTACCATAGTGTAAGGTAGAGCCTTGATAGCAATTCTCTTTCTCTGCTCCTTTCCATAACTTGGTGGGCACTGACCATGAGCAAGGTAGTATCTGATTGGCCACTGCCAATCTAACCAGTCATGTGCACTTCCCTGCACCTCCACTGCAAATAGACTCGCATCTGGTAATTGATCATCTACTCCCGTGGCTGGTTCTCCTGTTGATAACTATGACAAGTGATCCGCCACAAGATGCAGCCTCCCAGGCTTGTAAACAACCTCGAACTCAAACTCGTGCAAGATTATCAACCATCTTGCTATTCTTCCGCTTATCAGAGGTTTGTTTACTAGGTATATCAGAGCCTGGTGATCCACATAGAACATAAACTTCTTGCCCAATAGGTAATGCCTGAATTTCTTCACCGCATAGATCATTGCCAATGCTTCTCTTCCGTTGTGCTATAATTTCTTTCGGCATTGTTCATCAATCGGCTAGCATAGTACACAGGTGAATCTATCCTTCCTGTAACATTTTGGGCTAACACTGCTCCTAGTGCTTCTCCAGAAGCATCACAGTGAACATGAAATATTTCCTACCAGTGAGGATTAATCAGCACAGGTGTAGTTGTTACTGACAATGTAAGTTCCTCAAAAGCCTGTTGACATTCAGGTGTCCATGCAAACACTACATCTTTCTTCAGAAGTTTGCTCAATGGTGCTGCTATCTGTGCATACCGTCTGACAAATCTTCTGTAATAACTGGTTTGCCCAAGGAATCTCCTTAGACTCTTAACATTCACTGGTGGTGGAGAGGCTTTAATGGCCTCTGTTTTCCTGGGATCCACAAGAAGGCCCCTCTTACACACAATGTGTCCCAGAAGCACCCCTGAGTTCACACAAAAAGTACACTTATCTGGATTCAGGCCCAGACCTCTCATCCTGCATCTGGCCAGACATAACTCCAATTTATGCCAGTGCTCATTCTTAGAGCTGTACACACTGAAATCATCCAAGAACACCTGCATGAAATCATCCAGATACTCATGAAAAGATTCACTTATCACTCTCTGAAGGTTGCTGGTGCATTACAAAGTCCAAAGGGCATGACTTTGTATGCATAAGCACCCCCAGTCTGTGATGAAAGCTGTCTTTCCTTGGTCTTCTTCTGCCACTTGCACTTGATTATAACCACTGAAGCCATCCATGAATGAGTACATCTCATGGCCTGCCACAGTGTCCAATACTGCTTCTGTGAATGGCAATGAGAAAGGATCTTTCTTCGTACAAGCATTCAGCTTCTTGTAGTTCACACAAACTCTTAGTTTACCATTCTTCTTGGGAACTATCACAATGGGTGACAACCAAGTTGTATACTCTATTGGGTATATAAACTTAGCCTCAGCCAACTTCTTGATCTCTTCTCCAACCTTCTGTGCATAGTTGGGATTCATTCTGTACCTTGCGTGCTTGATTGGTACTGATCCTGGTTCCAGTTCAATCTTATGTTGACAGATTTCAGGTGGTATCCCTTTTAGATCCTCATAGCTCCAAGCAAATACATCTCTGTATTTGAACAAACTCTTAGCTTCTTCAAAGAATTCTGGCTCCAATTCAGCTCCTACCTTCACCATCCTCGGTTCCTCTTCAGTTCCCACATTCACTTCCCTCACCTGCTCATCAGCTGTGATTGTCCAACCAGTCACCACTTCATCCTGTAAACTCACAGTGGCTGGTTCCTCTAGGATTTCCATTTCTCCCTCTCTTTCTTCATAGAAATGTGATGGGTAACTGCTGGTTTCCTCGAATGGGGAAAGAGAATGGAATTGCAAGATTCAATTAAGGTCAGGAAACATGAATTATACCATGTGGAAGAAGTACGTGCTGATGCAGCTGATAACATGACCAGAATTCAGATAAAGAGAAAGGAACAGTTTGATGAAGGCAAGTTAAAGACTTTAAAGACGGGAGATTTGGTTCTCTGGTTGCAGAAGAAGGGAAAGATTAAAGCTTCTAAGCTTAAATCACCATGGAAAGGACCTTATGTCATACAGAAGATGTATGATAACAACACCGCCATGTTACAAACCATTAACAAAGAGATGCTGGGAAGAGTCAATGCCAATAAGTTAAAGAGGTATAGTGGTATCCATGACAAACCATTGCAGCATGATTTGCATGTTGAAACGCAAAAGCAGTCACGGGCTGCGCCAGTGATACTAACAGAATATGGAGCACTTGTCGCTAGGCCGCGCGTATATGACCAGGGCGGGCAGTATAGGCGTGACACAGCCTATCACAGCCCATCAAGGGGCAACACAGCCTATCACAGCACGGCGCGACACAGCCTATCACAGCCCAGCACGGCGCACAACATATCACAGCCCAGCATGGCGCAACACAGCCTATCACAGCCCCACAGCGTGTCATATCACAGCTTACCACAATGCACACAGCCTATCTCAGCGTACCACAGTATGACACAGCCTGTCACAGCACAACACAGCCTACTAGGGTTACACAATCCATAGGATCAGTGACAGGTGGACATGGGTTAACATCCGGAGAGTGGCCAGCGGAAAAGTGGACGAAGGCACGTGTAGAAATGGACACGTGGACGCCAGGGCGAGACACACAGCCGGACATGGATTGCAAGAACGACTGTCATCAAGGAAAAAGACAAAATTGGCCGTCAAAGTACCTACCCGGCACATTAACTTATTATGGGCCCATTAATGCATACGGGGAAAGGGTAACGGAACCCTTAAAAAAGTACGAAAAGCGAAATCCATGTCACATGTGCTATCCTAGTGGACAGTCCAGAGTGGAAAATCCATGGAAGGAAATGAAATCTAAAATCCAGTCACAGCAGTTACAGCCAATCAAAAGCCAGAAGCAGAATCAAAATGGAGGAATTTTAAGCGCAAGAGTCGGCGTCGTTCCAAGTAACGGGCGTCACGACGGGACAGACCATCAATGCTATAGCTTTGAAGCTATGGAGGAACTAACAGACTATACGCTCACGATACTACTTACGCAGTGGCACGTGGATAAAAGAACAGAGAGTATCTTTTCTCTTAATCGATGCTTGCAAGCCCCGCAGGCTTACAAGAAATTACCCATAGCATTTTGTGGCAACCATACGTTTATGCTTTGTGCCCTGAAGACATTTCTTCAATTGTTACAGCCCTTTCTGTGGGTCTAGAATGAAGAGAGTGAGAGGAATGGAAGAAATCAGGGTGAAGAGCACCACAATCTTGCAGAAACAAACGATTGCTACTCCACAGGCGGTACAGTTACTGAAGGAGCTGCGATTAGAAGGATTGCAAAGCAAAGATTGGACATTGCACCATAGGCAGTATATGTTACAATTCTTGCAGAACTTTGAGCCTAGGACAGGAGCAACAATGGTGAAGGGAGTTGAATTAGAAATTACTCCCCTATACCTACAGCAATTGTTTGAATTGCCATCAGGTCAGGTGCATGTGGAGGAGCACATGGCAAGACTACAAATAGGGGACTTATTCCAAGAAGGGAGTTTCTTTAAAACTCAGGGTTATGCTTGTACCAAGGCCGTCTATCCAGGGCTAAGGGAGGTAGGCCAGGTATTGAACGTTCAGTTTGCCATGAAACAGAACCAACAGTATTTGAGCAGATCCTTCACAGAGGAAATACTCAAAGCCCTGAGAGGAGAAGAGGTAGCATGGGCGGACATAATGTACAACGCACTGGTAGAGGAGATGAAAAGATTACGAGAAAGAAGGGTTAGATATCCCCACTACAGAACAGGTGGTGGCAGAAATTGAGAAGGGGGACCTTCTCTATGAAAATTCTGGTTTGGTCAGGGAAACAATGATTACAAAGGTACAGCGGTTGTCCAGGGGAAACCCTGCTGTGCATATAATATACACACCTGTGACGGAGGTACCACAGGTAGAATGTCAAGACACTGCAGCACCTGTGACGGATGAAGTGGTTCAGGAAGAAAATCTGGTGGGGCAATGGCCTGAATGGTTCGTGAGACATCACACTGTTGAGGATCAGGGAGAACAACAGCAAGCTCACCATGATGACCCTCAACAGGCCATGCTTATGAGTTCTATAAGGAGGACACTTAATTTGTTGGGCACTTATGTCAAATCCCATGTTCCAACTACCCAATTGGCAGCTTTGAGGGAGGAACTCAGGAAGGAGTTTGAGGCTCGACTTGCCACTGAGTGTGCAAACAAGGTCGATGAGGAAGTCACTCTCAAGATACAGCAAGACTTAGAGAGTACAAAAGCTGCTTTGCAATTGGCCAAGGAACAATTGATTGAGGCAGGCCTCGCGCAAGACCAATTGCACGAAGCACATAAGCAACAGCTATACCAAATGCAGGTGAAGCATGAAAGCAAGTTGCAAGAAGTGAATGCACTACATACGGAGTTGCAGACAGTGCATGACAGGATGGCCATACAATGTGCTACACTCACAACTCACAACTACGCTTGACCAAGCTACAATAGAAATTAACAGTCAAGCGGAAAGATGTACGAAGGCAGAGGCAGAGAATGTCGAGCAAGCGAAACTCATTGTCGATATGAAGAATACAATCTGTCGCAATGAGAATACTTTCAAGCAATACAGGTAGGTTGAAGCTGACCAAGAGAGGTACATCCTGGAGTTGCAACAAACGCTCATGGTAAATAGAAATGAACTCTCTGTGGCTAACAAGGCTTGGAAAGAAGCCAATAATCTAGCTGCTGCCTATGCGAGTTTGGTTGAACCTCGTGCGAAGCGCATGGAGGCTTTATAGCAGTAGATAGATGTGTACAGGCTCACAGAGGAGCAGACTCTCAGGGGTGCCACAAGCAACTTGGTGGATAACCACCTTATGCAGGTCTGGTTAGCACAAGGGCCGATGGAGGGCAAAGCACCACGAAAGCTCACCCAAAGCGAGATGAATGAGCTCAGACTGCAAGTGCAGAACATTGCCACAACTACTATAGACAATGTCTATAGTAGGATAGCGGAGTTACAGGAGGATGTAGACGGCCTGCAGACTCAGGTGGAGGACCTCACTTCAAATATCGACAAAAGAGTCTTTGTACCTGAGGAACAGCTGATGGCTTCTTATTTACAAGCCAGAACTTTGGCTTTTCAGTCTTCTTCGCAGGGGGTGCAGGAGATGCCAATGGTACAAGAGCCAGTGCCACCAACACCACAACAAGTCACTGTGCCAGTAGTTGACCCTGTTGTTACTACAGCTACATCACAACCACCACAACCTGAGGTATGGGGGAATGCTGCTTTTAACCCACCTAAAACTCCTGCTGCACAGGAGTACAGTCGGGCTATGATTATGCCCTTCAACCAAATTCCCATTGTGTTGATTTGGCTTGGAAGGAATTTAGTCCTCCGCAGTCGTTGGCACATTACTATCAAATCATGCGCATTTGGCTGCCAGTGGCAACTAGGACTAAAGTTCTTCCGAACAATCGACCAATTGAGGATCATCACTTTGCGCAGTACTGGCATGAGGCAAGTACCATGTTGAAGGAATTAATTGCCTTCCAAGTTGTACATGGATTCATTTATACCAAGACCAAAGAGGTAGCAAGTATTGTCATGGGCTGCGGGTTATACTACGCTGCTTGTTTTCTGGTACGTTATCACATTGAGCAGCAGAAGATGCAAACGCGCTTTCTGAGTTATTCCAGTGGGGATCATTGGGTCTTACCTTCAGTGCCACCTCATATGTACCTATATGAGGCAAAAGTTATGATGCAAAAGGATTCTCAGATTCGTTCATGGTTTCATGCGGCCTGGAACAATTTGTCAACACAGAAATTCGGCCCTGACGATATTTTCTTTAAGGGACATGAGGCATGGAAATACTTGCACAATTCACAAGTCATTGGTACCCCACTCACCTGGACAGACAAGGAGCTCAGGGTCTTCACCAATTTTGCCATTCAGGGCTTACAGCAAGTTTTGCAGTTTAAACTTCCAAACATGGTGGGACAACATTGTATGCCCCAGAGGATTCCACAAAAAGTTCGGCCGTTAAAACACCTGAGAGGCGATGAGGATTCTGATACAACTGTTTCTTCAGCGGACTCTTTTGACATGGCAGAGGACTATGCAATTCAGATGGCAGAGAAGAAGCGACGGGGGTCTCCTATGCCTGAAAGATTACCTTGATATCAGCCTCCAGAGGGACTGACATATCCAGGTAGTGTTCAATCATCTCCGTCAACCTGTGACAGACCTCGGGCTTGCACACAGAGTCCTTCACGAGACTCTCAACGTTAGAAGGGTGCTCGCTCACAAAGGTTTGCTAATCCCAAACAGAAAACCGTGAGGACACGGCTTTTTGAGAGGGGAAGGGGTAATGTTAGAGGACTGTCTGGGACTTGGGCACTTTTACGGGATCTGTGGGGTACCCTTAATTTTTGCACAGACTGAGACCAACAGGAGCCTTAGGGGTGACAGCAGCACACTTTAGGGTGGGGTTACACAGCCCGTCACAGCCAATCACAGCCCGACACAGACCGTCACAGCCAACACAGCCATCACAGTTCAATACAGTCCGTCACAGCCAACACAGTCCATCACAGTTCAACACAGCCCGTCACAGCCAACACAGCCATCATAGTTCAACACAGCCCGTCACAGTCCGTCACAGTCCGACACACCCGTCACAGCTTCGCACAACCAATCACAGCCCGACACAGTTGCACAGCCAGTCACAGCTAGATACAGCCTGGCACAACCCAATACAGTCGCACAGCCAGTCACAGCCCATCACAGTTTCACACAGCCAGTCACAACTTGACACAGCTGTCACGACCATAGGGAACGGATAACAGGACATGGGACGACTGTGGGGAACAACATCTGCGAATGGAACATGTTAGTTCACGGATGACGGTTAGTGAGGGAAACGGTTAGAACAACGGGTAGGAAGATAAAGCCAGGTGCGAGGACTGGAAAATGATCACTTCTTGGGGAATCACTTCTGGAAGGACTTCGGGGAGGGGAAATCACGACTTGGAAATGAAGCGGAGAACGCATCTCTGAGGAGAAATAGGGAGAGCACGGAGTAGGAGGAGAACGATCTGTTGATACTTGCTGAATGCAAGAAGTAGAGTTGTAATGTAGAGCAGAATAGAGACACCATGGCTTCAGCCTGATACTTGATAGATATTAATCTGATACATACTTCATACACACTGTGTAGAGAGATCTGAGTGAAGCTGTGGAATGAATGGATGAGTTGATGAAATCCGATAGATTGCTGAAGCAAACTGATACTTAAATACCAACAGTAAGATAACTAGCTAACATGAATGCGGGAAGGAAAACAAATAGGAAATACCCCCATGATACACTAGCTGTAGGTCATGACTGATTGTTCTGAGCGGGCTGAGTGCTTAGAGATTTCCAACTCTTCTATCTTGGAGTTCCCGCCTCGGATAACGAAGGGATGGGTGAGTAAAAGCCGCGCGACATGTGCAGAAATCCTTAAAAAACAAATGACCATCTCAATTTTTATAAGCCTCATCCCCAGCTTCCAGTTTTGATGGTCATTTGGTTTTTTAAGTTATATACGCATGTGTGGATACGTTCCAGATGGAAGATATTAACATTGGAAAAATAAGAGTTGGAGAAGCACCTCATTACGAAGCAAGAGATATTATAGAAGACCTCAGCATGTTGAACATCTGGATGAAGAACCTTGCCCATCGTCGCTTCAAAGTTCTAGCGCTTCTAAAATGATCACATGTTTGTTGGTGGAAGCAGATCTCGTAGGCCACATTGATCTCGTACCCATCGAAGACTCCCGTAGGCCATTTGGAACGGTTCATGTGATACATTTTCACAAATGCGATGTGATACATTTGTGAAATGGTATCACATCAACCGTTTAATGTGGCCAATGCACGTTTTCCGCACCATGGCGGAAATGTTCGCCACTTGAAAGCACAAACACAAATAATCCGTGCAAACAATATCAAAGAATCATATGTACTGCAAAGTGTTTCATACTGCCGATGTTCATGTAGCAGAATTATTTGGGAATCCTTTTGCTACTCCTATGCCAACAACATCAGGTCCACTGCGACTGCCATATTCCGAATTCCGTATCAGCCACCACGGACATGAAACCAAGAATTTCGCACAAAATCTCTAATTCATTCAATTTATGGTGGGCCATGGCTGCAGCCTGCAAGCTGGTCGGGGTGGCTGATACGTCCGTTTGAACATGACAGTCTTAGAGGACGTTGACATGGGAATAGCAAAAAGAGTACTACAGAATTCAGCTAGAGGAACAACAATAGTATGAAACACCTTACCATAAATATGATTGTTAACATTGGTTGTGACAGCTCCAATCAATAGAGAACTCGCACCATCAGTTGCGCTCCAACAGCAATATCGGTCCCCCGAGTAAATAAAATTTCGTTGTAAATAATAAATTGCATACGCTCGAACCTCACAAATGTCATTTCAACAAAACCGGCCATGTATTGTGGCACTGTTTGTAACTGCGAATGTTTCAATGTTTCTGACAGGGTACTAAGAAAATGATATATTGGATCCATAGGAGTTGGACAACAAACGTTCCATATCTCATTCAACTGTGCGATACTACCATGAGTGGCATGGATAAAAAAGTAATAGGTGTATATGCGACCTCCGCACGTTTAAGTAGAGACCTAGTATCAAACGTTCGGAGGTCGCATGTGCACCTATTACTTTCCGATCCATGCCTCTCATGGTAGTGTCGCACAGTTGAATGAGAGGAGATGTTTGTTGTATAACTCCTACGGAACTAATACATCGTTTTCTCATAATCCTATCCGAAATCTTGGAACATTACAAATATAAACAGTGAGCCAGTACACAAACCATTTATGTTGCGATGACAGGTGCCAGGGTCGAGCATATGCAATGTAGTATTTACAATGGGACTTTATTTATTACATACACGATCAAAATTGAGTTATGTCTTCATAAAAGAACCATTGTACCGCTAGAAATGTCATATCTACGAGACTATGGTCTACTCCGTCCTATATACGTCTTTCGGCTCAGGGCAATTGAATGGTTTGCCCATGAACCGAAGTACTACATGGGCTAATGTGACTCTCTCATTCTTGTTGTTGTCGTACAATCTTTGTAGCATTGAATGCCAACAACCTCCCGTAAATTGGTCCTTGAACATACTTTGATCATAATGAATGCCGCCATTTATTCGTACCGCTATCTTCCCAACGGCAAAGGCCTCCGACGTCATGTCCTGGGGGGGGGGGGGGGGGCGTGGCATTCGCATTGAAAACCAATGCAATATCTTTTTCCACCCACCATCTTTTCGCGAGTTCTTGGTCCAGTTTGTCTTGGTTTTCAAACTGGTACGGCGCGGCTTTGCGTATGCCCAATGGGGTGGCTAAATCACACACCCCAATCTTGATATCATCGGTGTCATCTGGAAAATGCAACAAGATGTTGTCGGGGGACAAGTCGTTGTGCAGGACACCGTTCTTGTGGACAACATCCATGATGCACACTAGTGCCCATGCAAGTTTACTGCGTACTTTCCGGAAACGAAGTAAGCGATCGCATTCCTGGAACTTTGCTTCCGTTCCCCTTTGCTCCAAAATCACCCTGTTGTCCGAATCGTTGTCTCATTTTTTGTCAAGGTTCATCATGTCGCGTATTGCCCCCCCATTCCACCAGCGAGTGTAACCCTCTACCTCACGTGCATTCACAGCAAAATACGATATAACACCCGGATGCTGGAACTTCACTGCCAAACACTCGTCGTTATGTTGTCTCAACGTCTTTTCTGGATTTTTGGACTTGGGTTTTTTTCCCACTAGCTCCCAACGCTCCGGTATTCTAGAATCGCTAACAATCCTACAGTGACGGACCTTAGCATACCCTCATTCTTTGTAAGGGCCAATCTCTACCACCTTCGCATTAGAGTTCAGGTAATAAAGACCAGTTGTGCCTCCCCCTCCCGATGATCCCGCCTTCCAAGGGACAACCCTAGTCCGGCGATGTGAATTCTGACTTGCCGAGCAAGCCCAATACTCAACACGCCGCATTAACTCGGCTTCGGCGGAGGACACTCGACCCTCGGTTGTTCTACCCTTCCATGTCTTCATTAGCTGCCTCAAATTCCACGTGGCGTCTTTCGCCCTGTTTGGGATCCACCGATTGAACTTTGGCTTATCCCTGTCCGCCATCCACTTAGCCCCCGCCAAAGCGTTTGTCATTTTCCTCTCCATATTTTGCTGGAAAATCTGAAACCCCTCCCATCTATGCCTAACATAAGTACTCTCCAGCCTCATCATGTCCCTACCCTTGAAATAATCCGCTACCACTTCTTTCACCCTATCCAAGGCAGCAACGAAGTCCGAAAAGACTACAGGAGGCCAAGGAACCACACCACAAGAGGGGCAAAAGTAATCAGAAAAAGAAGGGGGATTGATTTATATAGGCGCCTCCCACACACACCCCCCCCCAAAAAAATAATAATTAATGGCATTATGCTTGAAAATGCGCGACAAGCTAGTGGCGCCTCGCCACGTGTCAGCGCGGCGCAACTGGCCAGTCGCACCTTGCCATGCGTACCCACATGGGAGAGGTCAAGGGTTCAAAACCACCTCCCCCCATCCCATTTGTTTCGTTTTTCCTGACCCGAGGCACCTCGCCACGTGGCTGGCCGAGGCACCGCTTCATGATTAAAAATAAAAAACAAAACGCCACACGGCGGGTCCCCGGATTTCTAAGGAAAAAAAAAACACGCGACCGCTTATTTTAAAATGTAATAAAATACAAGCGACCACCAATATGGGCGGTCGCTTCATTTAAAAATAAATAAATTACGGGCGACCGCCAATATGGGCAGTCGCTTCATTTAAAAATAAATAAATTACGGGTGACCGCAAATATGGGCGGTCGCTTCATTTAAAAATAAATAAATTACGGACGACCACCAATTTGGGCGGTCGCTTCATTTATAAATAAATAAATTACGGGCGACCGCCAATAGGGGCGGTCGCTTCATTTATAAATAAATAAATTACGGACGACCACCAATTTGGGCGGTCGCTTCATTTATAAATAAATAAATTACGGGCGACCGCCAATTTCGACGGTCGTTTCATTTTATTAAAAAAAATTTATGGACGACCGCCAATATGGGCGGTCGCTTCATTTAAAAATAAAAATTACCGGCGACCGCCAATACTGGCAGTCACTTAATTTAATAAAATAGTAAATTACAATCGACCGCCAATATGGGCGGTCGCTTTTATTAAAAATAATAAATTATATGCGACCGCCAATATAGGCGGACTCATTTTTTAAAAATAATTAATAAATATTAATAATTGGCCACGTCTGTTTTACACCGTGGTTGCCATGTCATTACAAAGAGTAGAAGTAAATCGTAAAAGTCAAATGAAAAAAAAACATTACGTGGGTAAACGTCCGGATTCGACGTGACGTAACGCACGTCGGACGTGACGGCCGACGTGTCAGCGCCACGGCACGTCAGGAATGATAACTAGGATCAACAAGAACTAACATATAAAGTTTTCAAGAACATATTATAAAGCAGATCGATTTTGTATAAAAGAAATGAGAACCATTTCCTACATGAAAATGACCAAGTCCCCAACATTTGCAATTGTGTCGCGCACCTCACTTCGGTAAGCTCCCCTTCAAGTCATAGTTACTCGCTCCGATGTGCGCGCCTGACTCCCAACCTGGCCGCCCGGGCCAACTTGGAGCTTCGGCTGCTCACCGGGACATAACGGTCCCCCCTTCGCTTCCCACTAAACCCTCCACCTATTTGGGCCTAGGAGAATTTCCTTTGGTAGATGGCAGTCCGGAACAGCTCCCCACTCTTTGGTCGCTTTCCGGCTCGCTCGCTTACTCACTAGTTTTTGGTCACCAACGGGCTTGCACCGTTCTCGGGGTCACTACTCCCCCTTATATATACTTCTGTAGCTGTCCGCGGGGGTTTCACAACCAGCCATGCCATTTTATGGCGAACCACCACGAAAACCCTCGACTCCCGGTGATGAGTCGCGGTGAGTCTTGGCCCACTCACCACGGCCCCTCTGGACCGTGATGAGTCCCAAGACTCCCCACGACTCCCACCACGAGGTCTCCGCCCCCATGGTGAGTCCTATGCCACCCCACTAAGTCCCGCTAAGCTACCACCACCCCTTGTGGAGCCACCCCCCACCGCAACCCGGTGTGCGGGGCTCCACCTAGTGAGCGCCTCCGCCTCCTTGAGTGCCTTGGGCACTCAAGGGTGCTTCAGCCCCCCCCATACCTATCGCTGCCGCTGCCCCCACCATAGGGGCAGCCCCTCATGTGTCCCGACCCCCTGCCCTCAAGGCAAAGGGCCGCGACACACACCCCTACCAACAGGGAGTCGATGTCCTCATCGACTTGTCCATTTTGTAGAAACGAACATCCAAGTTGTGGCGTCCCACATCAAGGAGTTTGTTTCCGTACCATGGCGTCCCATGGCAAAGAACCAAACCCCACACTTGACTCTACTCTCCACTAGCTAGTTCGGCCGACTTCCTCCAAGTCCCGGCCAAGGGTGGAGCCTCTCCAGCTCCTCCCAGTGCACTCTTCTTGGCCTACTTCAAGGCCAAGGAATGATCCCCCCCGAGGATCGAATCGCCTTACTGCAACAACATTGCTTGCGATCGCTCATGATGCCGCTTTTGGCATCACCTTGAGCAAGGGTTAACCTTGAACCAACCGTGCGCCCCAATCACTACAATTGGGTCCACCTTGGAATGCTGGCCTGAGGTACGGGAACACGCCGAAGCCGCACTACGACTTCGTCCCGAGGCTAAACGATTATAGTACGTGAACGGAAGCACGTAGCTTCCGCGTTAGCCCGCACTACAAGGCAACCCCCTCGGTAGCGCAGTTATAGTACGCGCACGCGCCAGGTGCGCACTAGCACGTGAACTCCCAAAGAAGTCGCAAGTTTCTTTGCCCCTTGGATGGGGGTCACCCGATTTCGGCACTACGCAAACACACGATTGACCCAATTTACCTCTCCCACTTTTATAAGCTAGCATGCATTCTACACACTAGCCAACCATACCATGCATCACCATTCCAAACAAAATAGGACGCACAACATTTGGAACCCATTTCCTTTATAACAAATTTTTGTACAATACAAGTTTTTGTAATCGGATTCCTAAGCTAGCTAAGCCAGGCTAAGCATGCATTTCCTCCCCCACGCTCCAAGGTTGATGTCCCCATCAACGTTTCTTCCGCTTTTGAGGTCGCCCTTCGAAAGCTGCAACCGCCTCGGATGCGTTTCTCATTTCTGAGGCACGCACCCAAGATGCCTCCACATGATGATAGCCCTTCCGTTTGACGAGATACTCCATTTCTCGGTTCTTGAACCTCCTCGACTTAAGTATTGCCTCCACCTCGTACTCAGGTTCATTTTCATGATCCAACAGCATAGGTGGCGGACGCAACACTTGATGCCGATTCGGACGCGCTTCATCTTTGAAGTAAGGCTTCAAAAGGGAGACATGGAATACTGGGTGCACCTTGCTGTTTGCCGGCAGTCGTAGGTCGGGGCGGTGCTCATCTTCAGCCTCGTCCCCATCTTCTTCCAAAGTGCCCTCCAAAATTTACTCGTAAACTTTGGATCCCGGTCCGAGACAATATCCTTCGGGACTTCATGATGCTTTAAGACGTGGGCGAAGTAAAGTCGCCCTGTCTCCTGCGCCGTTGCCGTCTCCTTGGTGAGGATGAAATGACCCATTTTACTGAACCTATCCCCCACCACCATGATTGCATCGAATCCTTTTGACAGCGGCATAGCAGTCATGAAATCCATCGAGACGCTTTCCCAAGTCCCCTCTGGAATCGGCAAGGGTTGTACAGTCCCGCTTGCTTTTTGTACTCGCTCCGGTTTTGTTGGCATGTGGTGCATGTCTTGACATACTCCTCTGCCTCCTCCCTCAGTTTGGGCCAGAAACTCTCTTTTCTTCAAGAGTGCCGCAGTGCACTTGGCTCCGCCGTGGCCCGCAAGCGAGCTATCATGGCATTCTCTCAAGAGGCTATCTCTGATCCCTCCCTTTGGCACGTAGAGACGCTTTTGCTTATACCGGAGCAGTCCATTTTGCAAGTGAAACTGCGATTTAACCCCCATCCTCAAGTCCTACATCATGGACTTCGCCCGCTCATCCTTCCGGCAAGCCTTCCGGCAAGCCTTCCGGATCTTCCTTTGGAGCGCCGTCTCGCCCTTGTACACCAACAAGAGCTGCTGCTTTCTACTTAAAGCATCGGCCACCACGTTGTCTCGACCCGGGTTTGTACTGGATATCCACGTCGAACACCGCCAAAGTATCTTGCCACCTAAGTTGTTTTTGGGGACAACTTGGGCTGCGTGGCAAAATACTTCACCATGACATTGTCCGTGAACACCTTCACTGGGTTGGAACCAACATAGTGGCGCCAAAGCTCAAGACAGTGCACCACCGCCTTCATCTCTTTCTCGTGCGTCGGCCACCGTCGCTCCACTTCATTCAGTTTCTTACTTTTGTAAGCCACTAGGCGTCCATCTTGCATCAGTACCGCCAATCGCGAAGTCCGACGCATCTGTGTGTATCTTGAACGGACGATCGAACTCCGGGATTTTCAAGACTGGAGCTTCCGCCATCCGCTGCTTCAATTCAGCAAAAACTTGGCCACAAAAGGTGTTCCATGCCCAGACTTTAGATTTACACAGAAGGTCTGACAGCGGCCCCGCAATCTTGGCGAAATTTCTCACATACTTCCGGTAATAGGAGGCGAGTCCTAGGAAGGATCGCACTTCCGGGACCGAAGTCGGAGGCTCCAGTCCAAGATCGCCCTCACCTTTCTGTCATCCATTTTGACCCCATCCTGTGTAATCACATGCCCCAGGAACTCCACTTTTGTGACCCCGAATTCGCACTTTGAAGCTTTGGCATACAGCTTCCCTTCCCGCAATTTTTGGAACACCCTTTTCAGGTGCTCCAGGTGCTCCTCCTTTGTTTTCGAGTACACCAAGATGTCGTCGATGTACACGATCACAAAGTCATCCAACCACTCCTGGAAAAGGCTGTTCATCAGCGTGCTAAATGTCGCTGGTGCATTGGTGAGCCCAAAAGGCATCACCAAGAACTCATATGAACCATACCTTGTCCTGCACGCGGTCTTCTCCTCATCTCCTTCGCCACCCGAATTTGGTGATAGCCGGAGCGCAAGTCGATCCGGCTGAAATACTTCGCTGCAACCGATCGAAGAGGTCGTCGATCCTTGGCAAAGGGTACCGGTTTTTGATAGTCACCTTATTCAGAGCCCTGTAATCGACACACATCCGCAGCGTCCCATCCTTCTTGTCTGCAAATAGCACCGGGGCTCCGTAAGGTGACTTACTCGGCCGGATGTACCCCTTTGACATTAGATCCTTGAGCTGAGTCTTCAGCTCGACCAACTCTCTGTGGCTCAACCGGTAGGGCGCCTTGGCAGGTGGTTCCGATCCCGGTATCACCTCAATCTTGTGGTCAACTCCTCTTCGCGGTGGCAAGCCGCTTGGTAATCCTCCGGCATCACATCCTGGTATTTCTCCAAAATCCCCTTGATCCAATCTGGGCTCGGCTCCCCATCGCCTTCTCCTTTCACTTCTCTAATGTAAAGAAAAAATTGGGGCTCGTGTGCCTCCTCCACGGCCCACTCCTTTGCTGACAGAAGGTTTATTCGCCCTCCCATGGATTTGGGCGTTTCCGACACTCGTAAAACCTCGCCACCATTCCCACATGGCAACGTGACTATTCTCTTGCGGCCATTTATGACCGCTCCAGATTTGCTCAAAAAGGTCATCCCAAAAATGAGATCCACTCCATCGATCTTGCAGATGGTGAAGTTCTCACGTCCCTCCCAACTCCCCAGTTGAAGAGGAACATCAAACGCCAACCTTGTCGCCAACTGAGGTTCTCCTTTGGCAGAGCGCACCTCAATAGAGGCCCCCACGTCACTTGTCGGGAGTCCCAACTTTCGCGCCACCGCCGGCGTCATGAAGGAGTGCAACGCTCCTGTGTCCACCAACAACGACACGTTAGTTCCGGATATTATCCCATTCACGAACAATAACTGACTCCCTTTACGCAGGGCGCCAGTTTCCTGATACAACTCACAAGAATAGTTGCCTACCTTGCAAGTCCTGGCGACCACCGCTTCCACCAAGCAACTGATGGTATCTTCCGACAGCTCCATGGTTGCCCGAGTCATGTTCAATTGTCGAGGTTTTGTGCACTTCTTGGCCATGTGCCCGGGCTCCCCGCAATTGAAACACACTCCATCAAAGGTTGCCTTCTGTCCGCCATAAGCCGCTCCACCCGCTTTTCCTTTCGAAGCACCGGGTGCCGCCTTGACGTGTGAAGGCCATCCCTTCGATTTCCACGTGCCATTGTCGCCGCGTGGCCTATCCCACTTCTTTTCCGGTCGGAAGGAGTCACCTTCCCGCCGGGTCTTCTTGTGGTTCAGCTCCATACGGCCTTGTCTCTCACCCCTAGGGACATCCGAGAAACATTCAGCCCTCTCAATTGCCTCGTTCAAAGTCTTGGGTGGCTTCTCTCCTCCAACTTCCGCCTGGCCCAAGGGGCCCAGTCCCGCCACAAAGTTGAAGACCATTTCTGGTTCTGCCATGTCCGCGACTTCGAGCAACAGCACATTGAAAGCCTGGACATACCCCCGAATGTCATCTGTTTGCTTCAAATTCCTCATCTTGTCCTGGGCAAGCTAGGACGCGTTGAGGGGCACAAACTGTCTCTTCATCAATTCCTTGAACCCACTCCAGTTCAAGGTTTCCGGGCTTGGGCCTCGGTCATGAAGGCGTTTCTGCCACCATTGTTGAGCATAGCCCCTCAAATAGGTGGGAGCCACTTCCACCCGATCCTCGTCACTCAACTTGGCCGCCCGGAAGTACTGCTCTAGCTCCAAGAGCCAGGTGTTGAGTGCCTTTCGATTTCGGACGCCCTCAAAGGTGCTGGGTTCCTTAGGCTTCACTTTAAACTTTGCCTTAGTGGAAGTGGCATTAGCCGCCTTCAACACATCTTTCAACGTCCCGCCAAACTGCGCCAACAACCCTTCCCAAAAGGCTGCCGGCATGGGAGGCATCTGTTGGTCGGTCGGAGCTCTCACGGATTCCTCGGGCTCCGACTCCTCGATTCCTCCGCTCTTGAGCGGCCTCGCTTTCAGAAACCTGCGTCGCTTCCTCAAACGGCCGCTTCGGTGACACGTCGCCCCCATCGGGCTCACCAAGATCAACATCTTTTGGGCCGTTCCGCTTTCGTTTTGGCTTGCCCGACCCCATGATGAGGCCAATCCCAAGGACGATCGCGTACTGAACTCTAAGCTCTGATACCAAGTGTCGCGCACCTCACTTCGGTAAGCTCCCCTTCAAGTCATAGTTACTCGCTCCGATGTGCGCGCCTGACTCCCAATCTGGCCGCCCGGGCCAACTTGGAGCTTCGGCTGCTCACCGAGACATAACGGTCCCCCCTTCGCTTCCCACTAAACCCTCCACCTATTTGGGCCTAGGAGAATTTCTTTTGGTAGATGGCAGTCCGGAACAGCTCCCCACTCTTTGGTCGCTTTCCGGCTCGCTCGCTTACTCACTAGTTTTTGGTCACCAACGGGCTTGCACCGTTCTCGGGGTCACTACCCCTTATATATACTTCTGTAGCTGTCCGCGGGGGTTTCACAACCAGCCATGCCATTTTATGGCGAACCACCACGAAAACCCTCGACTCCCGGTGATGAGTCGCGGTGAGTCTTGGCCCACTCACCACGGCCCCTCTGGACCGTGATGAGTCCCAAGACTCCCCACGACTCCCACACGAGGTCTCCGCCCCCATGGTGAGTCCTATGCCACCCCCACTAAGTCCCGCTAAGCTACCACCACCCCTTGTGGAGCCACCCCACCGCAACCCGGTGTGCGGGGCTCCACCTAGTGAGCGCCTCCGCCTCCTTGAGTGCCTTGGGCACTCAAGGGTGCTTCAGCCCCCCCATACCTATCGCTGCCGCTGCCCCCACCACAGGGGCAGCCCCTCATGTGTCCCGACCCCCTGCCCTCAAGGCAAAGGGCCGCGACAAATTGTGTGCCAGTGTAAGAAAATTTGATTTCAAAAATTAATTTCTGATGATACAAAGCTCTGATTTCACTAATGTTAGGTGCTATTGGGAGAATTATCCTTATTCTCTGCTATCACAAAGAACTAGCATGGAAATAAGTCAATAAGACCCCACTAGAGCAGATCTATTTTGCCAACAAATGAGCAGAATCCTAAAGCCAAGGACTAGAAAAGCAAAACAAGAACTGAATGTCCTACTAGCCCTTGTCTAGATTAGTGTTACACTTGACACTCCGAGAGGGTGATCAAGTCATCACTTCACTCAATTACAAAGCGGAAAGTACTAGATACGATTGCAAATTTGGAACAAAATAATTGTAACTTCGAGTCCATCGCTCACTACTACTGATTCTCTCTCCATCTTTGTGCTCTCCAACTCCAACGGCTGCCCTCCACCGTGCTCTCTACATCGCGCTAGTCGCTCACTGGTACTCTCTCAATTGATACTACTTGCTTCCCACTCCCCCAAGCCTCCTTTTATGCTTCTTTTGGGCCAATAGGAAAATTAGGAATTAATCATTAAATTTAATGGGAAGCTTGTTGGCCAAGCAAACTTGGATACTTCTGATTTCATCCATCCTGGTAATGTCATCCCTTTTGCATCCATCCTATAAATTCATCCAGCCTGTGCTCTCTCATCCGTCCGCTGATTTCATCCATTTTCATTCTTCCTCATAATTTTCATCCATCTGTAACTTTCATCCATCCAGGGACATGACCAACTTACATAGATACATGAGCCGTTTTAAATCCTCATGAATGTTGCTCCTCATCCATGTCATTCATCCGTTTGGGAAGTGGGGATCGCTACCCTTGATCAACCAATATCCAGTGGTTCACATTTATCTTTGTTTTCCCATTAGCTCATTTTCCCGTGCTATGTTGAGATCGGGGAGAGGTTCCCATGCTTGAAGTAGCGCGTTGTAGCCCTTGATTGCTTTGAGAGTCGTCTATTGGTGAGACTTCCAATACAAATAGACATATTTGCCCACATTTGCTAAGTAAAAAAACATCGATCTTGAATCATTCTTGGCGTTGAAGACTATTCGTTGAGTTCTAAATCATACCTCCATACCATGTAGCCTCTCGGGTACTGTCCGCAAACCAAAAGCTGAGTTCCTATAACTGCCGACTCCTTGTCAGAAACTTCAAAGGTATAATCCACAAGGTAGTCTGGCAGACAACGCTAACGCGTACTGACGGAATCAAACGCCCAACACTTCCGTGCACTTATGAGAGTTTGTACATTGTGTGCAGACCCAGCCAGCATGTAAACCCATTCCTCCTTGATCCCTACCCGTTTGCGAGTCTCAAAGATGTCGTTGCAGCCTTCGTCATCAACCTCCGCTAGTGCATTCTGTCATTTCTTACAACCACCTTTCAATGGTAAATAATAAGAGCGAGGCACCCGTGCAACGCATTCTAGTGTCACATGTTCTGTCAATCCCGGAATCAAGGAGTTGTCCTTCGACTGGTCCTCCGGCTCTGCCATTGCTAGAATTCCATTTTATTTATGATTTCTTACTATGATTTCGTCCTAAACTTCATAAAACATATACTAATGTACATAAAATGTGTTATTCTAAATTATGATCCGAAAAATTGATCGACACAGCCCTTTTATACTATGCTCGAAAGAGCCGTTACAACCTGCAGTCGTTAATGACCGTTGCCTAACTGCCTACGCAACCTAAAGGGTTTGCTAAAAAAGTGGCTCGTGGTAGTGGTCGTGTGCCATAGTGGTACACGGTCCACGGTCCTTCACTACTTCCTCTATTAGTAAAAACCTATGCTATCGTGGCCGTGTGATATCGTGGTTCACGGCCCACTACTGCTACACTACCCACTACTGCTCCCGTGGTAATGTGCTCTTGTTCCGCCGTTTGCTAAGTGCCGCGCACTTAGCCTTTTCTGCCCGTGACCAGGTAGTGTAAACCAATCACTACCCGATATGTCCCATCGTGACCCTCGCTATCTGGCCCTCGTAGCTGTGTCATACTTAGCCGTTATCATTTATTTCCCTCCATCTTTTGAAATTGTGTCCGCACAATTTCGTCAGTTCTTGTATTTGTTGTGTTTCTTGGGGATGTAGGGTGGTGGCATGCCTGTCTGCTGGTTAGGAAGTGCGTCCCAGGATTGTTGTGGTGGCAGCTTCTTGTTTCTATTGTCATCACTGTCTGGTTGCTCCTGTGGTTCGTGAGTGGGCCAGCTTTCGTCATCAGGGTGTTCTGCTATTCCGTCCGTGCGTACCATGTCGATTTTGGTGGTCAAGGTTTCTCGGTAGATTTGCAGCTCCTCCTTTGTCTAGGGTATAATGTTTTTAGTCGTCCTGCTGCCCATGAACCAGTTAACAGCTTGCGTCCTCGTTTCTCTGAAATTGTGGTCTTTGTCCAAGACCAATGGTGAAAAGTGGTCTTTCGCCTGGCGCCATGCTTCAGCATATAGTGGTCTGTTCATATATGCTGAAGTGCTTGAGACTCTCTCTGGTGGCTGGAATTTGGGTAATTCCCAGTGAGTATCTTTTTCAATACTCTCATAGCGCTGTCAGCTTCCCCTCATTGTGACGAACATCCGGTACAAGTAACTGCCAATATAAAAACTTGGGCAGCCCATTACAATGTCTATTGCCGGGGTAGGATTAATCTTCAATTGCCCCACTGCCCACTGTAGATGCATATATTGGTACACTTTTATTTTAAGATCGTTTTTTATCATAAGACGAGCGGTTTCGGCATTGTACTACCAAAACATGTTAGTTTGTTAGTTGTCTGGAAATCGTTGGTAAAGCACGTAGGAAATTAGACAGTGTCTGCGACGACCATGGAGTGGAACTTTGGCGTCAAGATGACCGTAGGAAGCTGCATCGACAGCAGATTAGGCAGCCAATTCGGTACCAGAAACGGCGAGTTAATCTTGTTCAAACAATACATGATGACGTTCCAGTCCCAGATTGCGATCTCTCTTTTCTCCCGCCTTTCAAGTCTAGTAGGAACACACGAGAGGAGCTTGGCAATTGGTGGAAGTGACATGTATAGCGATGAAATATCGCAACGTTCTCATTGGGTTCCCACAGGGTTCCCAAGGGCATCTTTAGGCGCCCAGGGTATCTTTGGATTCCCCACATGATTTCCCATAGGGGAGGTTTTTTTTTTTTTTTTTTTTTTTTTTCCTGATTTTCTGATTTTTTTTTATTTTCTAGCATTTCTGATTTGCAAAATTGCTTAAATAGGATAGATGCACGTGGTGCTTGTTATAGCCTGCAGGGCGTTGATTAAACTGATTGAACTTGTTGAGTTGAGGGGCTTAGAACCACCTTTATTGAACTTGGTGAACCTATTGGATGACGATAGGCATTTTGGCCACTCCTTTGCTAAAACAAAGTATTTAGGCACTGGGGTAGGAAGCGTTGGCCCTTCCATTAGAGGTGACTTGAACTCAAGCCCTCGACGAAGGAGGGACATTGGGAGAGGAAGATTTCCCCTCTTCTCCCTATGCTCGGCAGGTGCCTTGTGAAGGGATTAAAACATGTCCCAGCTATAAGCGGCTCGGGGGCCTAGGCGGTAGGAATTAGACAATAAAACACAAAGACTTGGAAGGCAGTTACTGAGTAGATTGTAGGATACCGTAGGACTTAGAAACGCAAACTCGCCCTGTGAAGAGGAGTACGTGATTTCTCTTTGCCGGTAGGACTTAGATAGTGATCATAGCCACCATGTACGACCACGGACCTCCTGCACTAACCGTAGTCGGGTAGGCGGTTCAGTGAGCCCAACCTACACCGCAACTTACCTCGGCCCCCCTAGACTACTATGCCGTCACCCTGACCGCGCGCGTTCAGGGCTCGTCACCCACATGTAAGCGACCAGCTCCTTGTACTCTAGGGGAGCATGGCGCCAAAATTCAACCAATTCTGCCCCTGACCACATTGAGCGCACTCATATTGGGTCAAGGGTGGCATGTACTAGAATCCGGGCAAACACTTCTAAAAATGTAAGTCCAAGATCAACAAAGGCTCTCGTGGCACTCCAGCTCCTACCTTCACAGGCTTGATTCGACCTTATGTGTCAAAGGAGTCTAAGGTTCATAAATTATGGTTATGCCCGGATGATATTGCAATACGTGTGAAGGGAACCGTGTGGGACTCTGTGATAATGAAGCCTTCCCCACCAACTATAGGGCCAGTGAAGACGGGAACCTCCCTCTCATCACTGGAGATTGGGATGTTGGAGGATGCAGGTTTTTCTCTTGCACGTTCTCCAATACTGCCTACACCTGCCCCTGCAACCACTTTCTCTTATTTTGCTAGGTCCCGCCTGTTGGGGCCGATTCGCATCCCACCAAAGAGAATGGCAAGACTGTGCGGCGTGTGCCTTCAGGTGCAGATCACGACTGCAAGGTTGAGTCAGCAAAAATCATGCAGACAAGGGTAATGTCTATCATGGAAGTTCCCCCCCCGGATATGGTCGAATGTACACAATGGTCACTCCGGGCTCTGTTCTTCAAAACAAGGCATATCAGGTTACAGTTGGCGGATTGCACCTATCCTGATTTCATAAGCATGCATGAGGGCAGTCTTGGAAAGCGGGGGAAGTGGATCCCATGCAGCACATGTACTACATATTCCTACGCATGATGTGTTGTGACCCCAAAACAGACCAGTACATTCACCAGGCCTAGCTTTTAGTGAAGTCCATACTCTTCTGCAACGTGACAGGTCTGAAATAGATTGAATAGTACCCTACGTACTGTTTGGGAGCTTCGTCCCAACTACTTGTCTGCATTAAAAATGACGCTACATTACAACATCTCAGTATTTCTGTAGAATAAAAACTATAATTAATTCTAAAAGAAGAATTAATCAGTTGAGCAAAGAAGCAGCACTGAATTGAAACAACTAATTAAACAGCTTTAATCAATTCAAACGAATTGAAATAGCTTTGCAGACAGGGAACCAATGAATACAAAATGTATGAATTTAGGGGGACGTTAGGTTCCGGGAAATAGACATCACAGGAACCTCCACTGGGCAGGCGAGGTTCCAGCGTTTGTTCCAGCGAGGGTCTACGAATACCTTCACACTTCAAGAAGGTCTACTCTAGCTACAAGTACACTGCAAGTAGACTATGCTACGAGTATGCTACGAGTAGACTACAAGTAGACTAGGCTGCTGTGGATTTTAAAATTGCGAAAAGAGACAGAATTGGATTCTTTCAATCGGGATGAGAATACAAAACGAAAGAGAACATCGCAAGAAAAACACGGTAAAATAAAATTACAGGAAGAAACAGACGCTGGATTTTGTGCTCATGAAAATGGTTTAAAATGAAGAAAACCCAGTATCTCCAAACCGCGGTTTGCAAAACACCACTATGCTACTCATAAAAGGTTCAATAGTACTCACTACAACAACCAGCACCCTAATCTGCCAGAACCAACAAAAAAAAATCCTAATGCCAAAGAAACCACCATAGAAACCAAAACCAGCAATAGGTGGGAATTGAGACAATTGTAGTCTCATGATAAGATCTGGAATGGTAGTAGGAATGACATGAAACAGGAGCAGACAACCCTCAAAATGAGTGAACAAAGCTCAGGAAACGAAGCAACTCATATATGACTGTGATCTGGAATGAATCCAAATGAATTGAAATGGTGCAGCTCTATAACAACTGCAAAAATCCCACATACATAATAAAGCAAACAAAAACAGACGCAGAGCGAAGACTCTGCCCGAACGATGCGAGAGCCAAACAGAAATCACAGCCAGAATTGAAAGGCCTCGATGTCCACGAAATGGTCTGCAATTGTAATCCTCATTTTCGAACAGATCTGTGACAGATAGGGGTCATCAGAAAACAGGAAAGAGAAGACGAAAACATGAAAGTTTGTGTGTGGTTTACCTGCTGGTGCTGGCCACTTTGTTGTCCCTGCAAACACCAGCCTCTCACATTCAACACCTCCTCCGCAACTCAGTCTGCAAGCCGCTCAGAAACGCCGAGAACTCGCTGTGTGCTCCCCTCCGCTCTCCGCTCTCCACTCTGTGTATTCCGCCACTATCCACTCTCTCCGCTCTTCTTTCCAAATCGCCACACTCTCCTCTCTCGACTTTCAAGCTCACCACACTCCCCGCTTTGTTTCTCTCCACTCTCCACTTACAGTCTCTCTGCTCCGCTCTCCAAAACTCTCACCTTTCAAGCTCTCCAAACCCTGTCCGCACTCGTGCAGCGCTTACGCGTACAAAAGACACTGCCCAAAGGGCGGGCTAAACGAGCGCACCCATTATATGCGACCTTCTGCGAGGATCTGAACCATTGCCTCCATTCGAAATCGAACGTTCACGCGGTCCACATGGATGTTCTGCCCCATCCATCAAACATCCATGGACCCTAACATGGAAACTGTCCATCCAGATAGATGAAAAAAGATGAAAATTGCGATAGACGAATGTACAGACCAACGAATCAAGGATGAAAAACACTGTAATGATAGTTTGGAATGTGCAGTCCAAAATTGGTTGCAAAGGTTAGCCGCCTTCCGTCATTACTCCCTGACAGCACTTCTCAAATTCGGCATCCTTCACGCTGTCAGAGCCGAACAAATAAGATCCCACACAATAAATCCTTGTAAGATACAAGTACGATACAATTCAATCTGATCTCGGCCGTTATAGTTGTGGCATCATTAATGTGACCATTGTTGCACACTTTCAATCAAACCTTGATTTTTGCGAGTGCAAATCAGCCGTTCGATTCCCACGATATGGGTAATCCACGGTGGCTGCAGCGATCTGGGAGAGAAATAATCGGACACTGCCATTGGACCGATTCTGGATCAAAGTTTGTTGCTACCTCTATATAAGGTCCGACTCCACACACTACCAACTTCCCTCTCCAAAACTCTCTCACTTGCTTCCATTCTCTCGCGCACTTCTCTGGACATCGTATACCTCTTTGCCTATCCTACACCTCTCTGGCCATCGCGTACTTCTGTAGCAGCCGGTGCATCTCTCTCTGCTTCCGTATTCTGTCAAACGATCAAAGAAGTCGTCGATCCTTGGCAAAGGTGTCATCTGCATATTTGTAGCTTAGGATTTTATTATATTTCGTTTTTTTTAAGTTCTCTCCAAATACACCAAATTCCAGTTTACACCAAATACTCTTATTTTTTTTTGTCTAAATCTGTCGTAAACCTCAACTGGGCAGTCGCCACACTATTCCTCACACCCCAAGTAATAATTATTCATCTACACAACGTCTTTCCATTCTCAATTTCACATCCATCCGGCAAGTATCATCCATAGTTATCATCCAATGTTCATCCAACCTCCACTGTCCAGTGTACTTCTGCATCACAACCAACACAGCCACTTGAACGACTTGTCACAAGGTCACAAGTTATCCATGCAGCTCAACCCGAAATAATAGATTTGGAAAGTGAAGGGATAGATATTCCAACTACAGAACAGATAGTGGCGGAAATAGAGAAAGGGGACCTTCTCTATGAATATTCTGGTCTGGTCAAGCAGACAGAAATCCCAGAGGTGCAACAGTTGCCCAAGAAAAATCCTGAGGTACATATAATGCACACACCTGTGTCGGAGGTACCACAGGCGGAAGGCCATGACACTGTAGCACCGGTCATAAATGAAGTAGTTCAGGAAGAAAATCCGGTGGGACAATGGTCTGAATGGTTAGTGAGACATCATACTGTTGAAGATCGGGAGGAACAGCAGCAACCTCACCATGATGACCCTCAACAGGCAATGCTGATGAATTCCATAGGCAGGACACTTAATTTGTTGGGGACTTATGTCAAAACCCATGTTCCAATTACCCAATTGACAGCCTTGAAAGAAGAACTCAGGAAGGAGTTTGAGGCTCGACTTGCCACTGAGTGTTCAAACAAGGTCGATGAAGAGGTCACTCTCAAGATGAAGCAGGACTGGCCAATACAGAAATGGCTTTGCAATTGGCCAAGCAACAATTGATTGAGGCAGGCCTTGCGCAAGACCAGTTGCACGAAGCACATAAGCAACAGCTATACCAAATGCAGGTGCAGCATGAAAGCAAGTTGCAAGAACTGAATGCACTACATACGGAGTTGCAAACAGTGCATAACAGGATGGAGATACAATGCGCTACATTTACAACTATGCTTGACCAATCAACAAAAGAAATAAACAGTCAAGCGGAAAAATGTACGAAGGCAGAAGAAGAGAATGTGGAGCACATGAAGCTCATTGTCGATATGAAGAATACAATCTGTCGCAATGAAGAAACTTTCAAGCAATACAGGCAGATGGAAGCTGAGAATGAGAAATACATCGTGGAGTTGCAACAAACCATCGTGGCCAATAGAAATGAAATCGCGGTCAGTAACAAGGCTTCGAAAGAAGCCAATAATCTACTTGCTGCCTATGCGCAATTGGTTGAGCCACAGGCGAAGCGCATGAAGGCTTTACAACAGCAGTTGGAATTGTATAAGCTAAGAGAGGAGCAAACTCTCAGGGGAACCACAAGCAGCTTGGTGGATAACAGCCTTATGCAGGTCTGGTTAGCACAAGGGCCAGTAGAGGGCAAAAGCCCACGGAAGCTCACCCAAAGCGAGATGAATGAGCTCAGACTGCAGGTGCAGAACATTGCCACAACTACTATAGACAATGTCTATAGTAGGATAGCAGAGTTACAAGAGGATGTAGACGGACTCCAGACTCAAGTGGAAGACCTCACTTCAAACATCGACCAAAGAGTCTATATCCCTCAGGAACAGCTAATGGCTTCTTATTTGCAAGCCAGAACTCTGGCTTTTCAGTCTTCACAGGAGGTGCAAGAGATGCCAATGGTACAGGAACCAGTACCACCACCACCACAACAGGTCAGTGTACCAGTAGCTGAACCTGTGGTTACTACAACCACACCACAGCCACCACAGCCGGAGGTATGGGCAATGCAGCTTTTAACCCACCTAAAACTCCAGCTGCCAGGGAGTACAGTAGGGCTATGATTATGCCCTTCAACCAAATTCCCATCATGTTGGATTGGCTTGGAAAGAATTTAGTCCTCCGCAGTCATTCGCACATTACTACCAAATCATGCGTATCTGGCTGCCAGTGGCAACCAGGACTAAAGTTCTTCCAAACAATCGACATATTGAAGATCATCACTTTGCACAATACTGGCACGAGGCAGGTACCATGTTGAGGGAATTGGTTGCTTTCCAGGTTGTACATGGACTCATTTATACCAAGACCAAGGAGATAGCAAGTATTGTCATGGGGTGCGGGCTATACTACGCTGCTTGTTTCCTGATACGTTACCACATAGAGCAACAAAAGATGCAAGCACGCTTTCAAAGTTACTCCAGTGGAGATCATTGGGTATTACCTTCGGTGCCACCTCATATGTACCTATATGACCCAAAAGTTATGATACAAAAGGATTCTCAAATTCGTTCATGGTTTCAAGCAGCCTGCAACAATTTGTCAACACAGAAATTCGGACTTGATGACATTTTCTATAAGGGACATATCGCATGGAAATACTTGCACGCGGCACCAGTAATTGGTACCCCACTCATCTGGACAGACAAGGAGCTCAGTGTCTACACCAATTTTGCTGTTCAACGGTTACACCAGGTTGTAAAATGCAAACTTCCAGACATGGTAGGACAGCATTGTATGCCCCAGATGATTCCACAAAAAGTTCGAAAATTAAAACACCTGAGAGGCGATGAGGATTCTGATACAACTGTTTCTTCACAAAATTCTTTTGACATGGGAGAAGACTATGCAATTCAGATGGAAGAGAAGAAACAAAGGGGATCTCCTATGCCGGAAAGATTACCTCGATATCAACCTCCAGAAGGCCTCACTTATCCAGGTAGTGATCAACCATCTCCATCAACCAGAGACAGACCTCGGGCTCGTACACACAGCCCACCACGAAACTCTCAACGTCAACAAGGTGCTCACTCACAAAGGGTTGCTACTCGGAAACAGTAAACCGTGAGGACACGGCTTTTGAGGGGGGAAGGGGTAATGTTAGAGGACTGTAGGGGACTTAGACACTTATACGGGATCTGTAGGGTACCCTTAATTTTTGCACAGACTGAGACAAACAGGAACCTTAGGGGTGACAGCAGCGCACTGTAGAGGGGGGTTACATAGCCCACACAGCCGACACAGCAGTCACAGCCCACACAGCCAATACAGCCCGTCACAGTCGTCACAGCCCACACAGCCGACACAGCCGTCACAGCCCACACAGCCGTCACAGTCGTCACAGCCCACACAGCCCACACAGCCCGTCACAGTCGTCACAGCAGACACAGCCCACACAACCAACACAGCCCGTCACAGTCGTCACAGCCCACACAAATGTGACTCCTGCTGAAAGAACATATATGTAGTCATCTCAAACTGTAGTCCAACCTGCATTCTAATTGCAAGTGTCTTTCATCAATCTCCGGAGAGATCTATATTTTCAGTGACTTCCTCCTTGAAATCTATTAACGAAGTTCTACCTTCAACTCTTCCGTTTGGGAGAACAACATTGGGTTATAGACTTTAACTTCCTTTCGTTACTCCGAATTTATTGAACCTCCACTGGACAGTGAAGGTTACCAATATCATGGGGTTTGAGGTTGGCCAAAGAGTGTTTCTGTCGCTTCCAGGAGATCCGAGCGTGATTGCCTCAGGAGAGTCTTCGGGGAAGGAACTTGCCATGGACACCCTTTGGGTTCCACTACCATTTCAGTGATTCTAATTTCTTGTGTTGACGCATTTGGCTCCAATCCGCTACCTTATCGACATATGGATGCTGAAACCTTGAAGGAGGCAATTGGGACTCCTATTGTTTGGGATGTCTCCGGTGTTCACCAACAAGAAACAGTGCATCCAAGGTCCCACCAAAACCCGGATTTTGAATCCATCAGACAGGAGAATGATCTTCGTGGAGATTTCATCGATAACAATGAAATTCCATCCAACGGAGAAACTGGAGGAGATCCTGGTGAAGGACTTGGGAGAAATAGTTGGAGAAACTTGCAGTGTTTGCTTCTTGGAGACGAAGGAAACGCTCTGTTCGAATGACAAAGTCAGGCTTGCATTCCTGACGAGGTGATTCTAAATGACAAGCTCGGAGAAGACGATGTTGGAGTTCTCGTCACCAGAACAATCTCTGGAGAATCCGGTTATCTGATGTCCCTTGTGAAATGGCCGTTATCAAACACAAGACTTCTTGGAAATGGGCGGCTGCTGTCTGTTGATCTCGAAAATTTCATGCGATCTTGCCGAGACGAGGAGAATGACGATCATCAGATAGGTGTGAAGAAAGCGGTGTACAGGCATTTTACGAGGAAGAAGAAAGCATCCAATTTGGAGGACTCCAAAAAATGCAGGAAAAATTTGACGCTCAAGGAAGTGAGGTCGGTGAGCAGCAAGCCTTGCTGCAAACTTCATTGTTGTCAGTATTTCAATTGGAGAAAAACCTTGGCTATCCGCACTTCGTTCTGGGGATCCACTTTCGATGAGAGGAGAGAACATGGACTAAATGGTTCAAAATGTCTTCACATGCTGAAAGGGACCTCGCGCAGGGCGTTACAATTGAGGATGTTGATGTTTGTGAGACTGCATGGTAGACAATTCACGGAATTGGGAGGTCAACCTACATGGAGTACAAAAAGTTGAGTAAACAAGGGTCGTTGTCAAGTCTTCATGAGAACTGTGGAGTGAAGCGGCCACGACCGCGGACTTTGCAGGCAGAGGGGAACATTCTGTCCATTATCAACGGAAATACTGACCTCATGCCTCACAAAACAAGGTGCATTGGGGAGAGAAGGCGTGATACTTTGAGAGTCTTACCTCCTGAAATAAACTGGAAGAGAATACGAGATGAGTCCAACAAGGTAAGAAATATCGCTACTTCAATTCCCTTCCTGGAATTATTCTCTGACTTCGATGTGGATTGTTCTCTAGAAATGTATCTCATTTCTCACTCTGATGCTAGTTTCCTGAACCTCCACTGTCCAGTGGACGTTGCTTTTCTGGCATTTTCTGGTTGTTTCAGACGAACAGACTTTTTGGGTTGAAATGAGTCTCGGAGTCGGCTGTTAGTCGCATCTGGAGTCGGATATTTCCTAACGTGGAGGCCCGGTTATCAACGTCACGTCCGTCAGTCGGCGTCAGGTCACGTCAGACCTGACGTTGACGGAACCTCCGTCACGTCAGGTTCCGGGAATATTCTAGAAAAAAAAGTACCAGATAAAATATTGCCACTTAAGCAGCCACGTCGCCGACACGGTGGCGGTGACAAATAAATTTTGGAAAATAATAATAAAAAAACGACCGAAATAAGAGTGACCGCCAACATGGCGTTCGCTAATTTTTTTTTATTAAAAAAAAAATTGGCAGTCAAATTGGCGGTCGCCTAATTTTTAAAATAAAAATAGCAACCTCCGTATTGGCGGTTGCATAATTTTGAAAATATATAAAAAACAAGCGACCGCCAGAACTGGCAGTCGCTTGTTTTCAATAATACATAAAGAGCAAGCGACTGCCATATTATGGCGGAACCTTTATTTTAGAATATTTAAAAAAACTATCAAAAATTATTAAAAACTATCAAAAAAATAAAAAATGTTTTTAATTTCAAAAACTGCAACGACCGCCAGTAATGTCGGTCACATTTATTTTTTATTTTTTGAGATAGAGCGACCGCCATTATTGGCGGTCGCTTTTGTTTTTGTTTCATTTTTAAAAAATGGATGAGAGGCCCTGAAAATTTTAAATAGAGCGACCGCCATTATTGGCGGTCGCTTGTATATTTTTAATTTCAGAAAATGCAGCGACCACTAGTAATGTTGGTCGCATTTATTTTTTATTTTTAAAAATAGAGCGACCGCCATTATTGGAGTTTGTTTTTGTTTTTGTTTTTTGTTTTTTTTTTCCCCAAATGGATGAGATGCCCTGAAAATTTTAAATAGAGCGACGGCCATTACTGCAGGTTGCTTGTATATTTTTAATTTCTGAAAATGCAGCGACCGCCAGTAATGACGATCGTTTTTATTTTTTATTTATTTAAATAGAGCGACCGCCATTATTGGTGGTCATTTTTAAAAAAACAAAATAGACCGACCGCCATTATTGGCGGTCTCTTGTATATTTTTAATTTCTGAAAATACAGCGACCGCCAGTAATGGCGGTCGCATTTTTTTTTAAAACACAAATAGAGCAACCGCCATTATTGGCGGTCGCTTTTGTTTTCTATTTATTTATAACTAGAGCGACGGCCATTACTGGCGGTCGCTTGTATATTTTTAATTTCTGAAAATGCTGCGACTGCCAGTTATGGCGGTCGCTTTTATTTTTTATTTTTTTAAATAGAGTGACCGCCATTACTGGTGGTCGCTTGTATATTTTTAATTTTTAAAAATGTTGCCACGGCCAGTAATGGCGGTCGCTTTTATTTTTTTTGTTTTTTTAATAGAGCGACTGTCGCTGTTGGCGGTCGTTTTTTTGTTGTTTTTCTAAAATGTAGCGACTGCCATGGTGGCGGCGTTTCTAGAAAGTGTGCCTTACGCGTGGACCGAGGAGTGAGGGGGAGGGAGATACGCCAATGGAGGCTCATTCTCCCCTCCCTTCCTCTCCACACAACTTATGTGCGACCGCCATTATTGGCGGTCGCTTGTATATTTTTAATTTCTGAAAATGCTGCGACCGCCGGTTATGGCGGTAATTTTTATTTTTCATTTTTTAAAATAGAGCGACCGCCATAACTGGTGGTTGCTTGTATATTTTTAATTCCTGAAAATATTGCGACTGCCAGTAATGTTGGTCGCTTTTATTTTTTTTGTTTTTTTTAATAGAGCGACTGTCGTTACTGCCGGTCGTTTTTTTGTTGTTTTTTTTAAATGTAGCGACCGCCATGGTGGCAGTCGCTTCTAGAAGGTGTGCCTTACGCGTGGACCGAGGAATGAGAGGCGAGGGGCAGATAAGCCAAGGGAAGGTCATTTTCCCCTCACTTCCTCTCCACACAATTTATGTGCGACCGCCATTTTTGGCGGTCGGTTTTATTTTTTATTTTTTAAAATAGAGCGACCGCCATGGTGGCGGTCGCTTCTAGAAGGAGTGCCTTACGCGTGGACCGAGGAATGAGAGGGGAGGGGCAGATAAGCCAATGGAAGGTCATTTTCCCCTCACTTCCTCTCCACACAATTTATGTGCGACCGCCATTATTGGCGGTCGGTTTTATTTTTTATTTTCTTAAATAGAGCGACCGCCATTATCGGGGGTCGCTTGTATATTTTTATTTTCTGAAAATGTTGCGACTGCCAGTAATGGAAGTCGCTTTTGTTTTTTTTTTTTTTTTTAATAGAGCGACCATCGTTACCGGCGGTCACTTTTATTGTTTAATTTTTTAAATAGAGCGATCGCTAGTAATCGCGGTCACTTTTGTTATTTTTCTTTAAATGTAGCGACCGCCATGGTGGCAGTCGCTTCTAGAAGATGTGCCTTACGCCGTGGACAGAGGAATAAGAGAGGGGGGGGGGGGGGGGCAGATAAGCCAAGGAGACTCATTTTCCCCTCACTTCCTCTCCATACAACGTATATGCGACCGCCATTATTGGCGGTCACTTTTGTTTATTTATTTATTTTTAAATATAGCGACGGCCACTACTGGCGGTCGCTTTTAATTTCATTTTTTTAAATAGAGCGACCACCATTACTGGTGGTCGCTTGTATATTTTTAATTTCTGAAAATGTTGCGACTGCCAGTAATGACGGTCGTTTTTTTTTTTTGTTTTTTTTAATAGAGCGACCGTCGTTACTGGCGGTCGAATTTATTGTTTAATTTTTTAAATAGGGCGACCGCCATTACTGGCGGTTGCTTTATTGTTTTAAAAAAAAATGTAACAACCGCCATGGTGGCGGTCTCTTTTAGAAGGTGTGCATTACGCGTGGACTGATGAATGAGAGGGGGGGGGAGGGCAGATAAGGCAAGGGAGGCTCATTCTCCCCTCACTTCCTCTCTACACAACTTATGTGCGACCGCCATTAATAGCGGTCGCTTTTGTTTTTTATTTATTTTTAAATATAGTGACGGCCATCACTGGCGGTCGCTTGTATATTTTTAATTTCTGAAAATGTTGTGAATGCTAGTAATGGCGGTCGTTTTTTATTTTGTTTTTTTTAATAGAACGACCATCGTTACTGGCGGTCGCTTTTATTGTTTAATTTTTTTAATTAGAACGACCGCCATTACTGGCGGTCGCTTTTTTGTTGTTTATTTTAAATGTAGCAACGGCCACAAGATGGTCGCTTCACTTTTTATAAAAACTTAACACAGCGACCGCCGTACTGGCGGTCGCTTCATTTTTTTTAAAAACGAAAAAGAAGCACAGCCATAGTGCGGTCGTTTCATTTTTTTTAAATTTTATTTTAAAGAAATTGAAAAAAAAACCGTAAACGAGCGCATGCCGAATCGGTCGCTTTAGTTTCTTAAAAAGTGAAGAAGAGCGATCGCCGTATGGTGGTCGCTTCAGCTTTTTTTAAATAAAAATAAAATATTAAATATATTAAATATATTAAATTAATCATTTTTAATTATTTTTAATTATTTTTAATTATTTTTTGAAGGAGCGACCGCCGTATTGGCGGTCGCTTCAGTTGTTTTAAAAGCGAAAAAGAGCTACCGCCATCGGGCGGTCGCTTCATTTTTTTTAAGAAATAAAAAACTTTTTTTTATTTTTTATTTTTTTTATTTAAAAACAATTAAAGGATCGACCGCTGTATTGGCTGTCGCTTCACTTTCTTAAAAAGTGGAGAAGAGCGACCGCCATATGGCGGTCGCTTCAGTTTTTTATTTTAAAAAAACTTATTTTAAAATTTAACTCTTTTTTTAATTATTTTTAAAAGAAAAAAAACCTTGAAGGAGCGACGGCCGTATTGGCGGTCGCTTCAGTTTTTTAAGAAGCGAAAAAGAGCGACCTCCATATGGCGGTCGCTTCATTTTTAAAATAAATAAATAAAAATGAGGGACCACCGTAGCGGCGGTCGCTTCATTTAAAATAATAATAATAATAACGACCGCCATATTGGTGGTCGCTTCATTTATAAAAAAATAAAAAATAAAAGCGACCGCCGTATTGGCGGTTGCTTCATATATTTCTTAAAAAAAAAAGTGACTGCTGTAGTTGCAGTCGTTTCATTTAAATTTCTTAAAAAAAAGAGCCACTGCCGCTAAATGGCGGCCGCTAAATTTAAAAAAAATCCAAACGAGCGACCGCCATTTGGCGTTCGCTGCATTTTCTTTAAAAAAATTAAAGAAGCGACGGTTTGGCGGTCGCTTCATTTTAGAATGAAAATAAAAATATGCGACGGCCGGCGAATGGCGGTCGCTGTGTTTTTTAAAATATTTTTGAAACTGCGAGCGATTGCCAATCTGGGCAGTTGCTTATTTTTTGTAAACTAATAATTTTCAAGCAACCCCCAATATAGGCCGTCGTTTAATTTAAAATATAATAAATTGTAAGCGACCGCCAATATGGGCGGTCGCTCCTTTTCAAACTTTATAAATTGCCGGCAACCGCCAATATAGGCGGTCGCTTAATTTAATAAAATATTAAATTACAAACGGCCGCCAATATGGGTGGTCGCTTGATTTAAAAAATAATAACTTTTAAGTGTCCGTATTTTTGGGCGGACGTATTTTTTCAAATAAATTAATAAATTTTAATAATTGGCCACGTCTGTTTTACACCATGGCTGCCATGTCATTACAAAGGGTAGAAGTAAATCGTAAAAGTCAAATATTAAAAAAATTACTTGGGTAAACGTCCGGATTCGACGTGACGTGACGCACATCTGACGTGACATCTGACATGACCGGGCCACGTCACGTCAGGAATGATAACTAGGCGTGGAGGTTCAAAAAATTGGGAGCACATTTGCGAAGTGCACGGAATGCGAGATGTTAAAGGACTTGATCAAAAAGTCTGTCAAGAGGAGTGCGGAACAGGTGACACACAAACGAGCGCTTGATAAATATTTGAGGCACCAAGAGTCGTGTAGAAGACTGTACCATAGCTGGAGGAATGAGTCTGTTATGATTCCAGAGGAGTTTCTCTGTATTATTCACGACAAAATGGATCATAGGAAAACAGCTATTCCAAGGCTACAGACTCCGAACAAGATGATTTCGGAATTGGGTCAGCTGCTAGTCTCACTGACGAGAATGGTCATGCATGGACACGTTGATGGAGCTTACGGCCAGTTCTCTGTTTGAGTTCTGGAAGGGAAATTCAAACTTTACAATTGGATCTTTGGCACGTTGCTTACGCTAGCTGGAGAAGCCAACCTGTCGCGAATCTAGAAACATTTTCGATTATGGATTTCAAAACGAGTTTTTTGAATCGCTTAAGAGGTAAATTGAGATGTTTGGATGCTCTTGAACCCTGCAGGCCGGAAGACAAACAGGGTGCTTGTCCACTTCTGAGAAGACTCCACTTACAAATGGACAACTCCGCGAAGGACAATAAGAACAGATGGATGCGTGCTTTTCTATCCCTCCTCACCGCCAAAGATGTTTTTGAAAAGATCCAGCTAGGGTTTCTAATGGTCGGCCATACCCATGAGGAAGTGGATGGAAGCATTGGTCGGGATTTCGGAGATGCATGTGTTCCGTTTTTTTAAGGATGCGGAGGGTTGGCCCATCATGAAGTCAGCTACTGATTCGGATTGGCTTCCAACAAACAATAGCGTGAAGATGTGGTGCCGACGCTTAGTACGTAACGGCTACCCTATCTTCATCCATCAGGACTAACTCATGAAGTTTATCCTGCTACACCCACTACAACAGATCCCGGCTTTAACGTCTGCCACATTTGCCCAGTCGTAGCATATATGTCTACAAAATGCAAGGGGGCAGTCCTGGTTGCCATTTGTGACCACCAGAAGTCGTATATGTCATCTTGTACCTCCGCCACGTCTGCGGTCAAACACATTTGACCAGATAGGGGAAGATGGTAGATACGACTAGGAGTCATGGCCAAAACTGCAACAGGATGACGTGGGCATGGGAATGTATGACTGCCAGTATTCACGACTGCATGTGGCAATTGCCGGTTGCCCAAGGAGTGTCTACGTGGACGATGCAAACATAAATGGATGAAACAGATGCATGATGTGATTGCAAATGACGACATGTCAACATATCATTGCTCGCGGGCACTAAGTCACACCCTGTGAATGAAGGAATGAATGGATGAATGAATGATTATGATGACTTAGGATGAGTGAACTAAGATGAATTAGGATGAATGAACTAGGATGAATTAGGATGAATGTGCTTGAATTTAGGGTTGCTAGGTCGCAGTGTTAAGTATGAAGATAATAAGTAGTAAAAATATTTAACTACTGTTTCACTGACCGAGCAGATTAACAATAAACTAATCGACTGCTGGTTAAGGTTAGTGAAACAAAACGACTGTATTATCTCAACGAATGATACACAAATGCCTTGCTGGCAACTATTGGATGAACGTATCAAACATAACTTTTGTGCACTGGATGAACGTATGAACGAATGATACAACAAATGCCTTGATGACAACTATTGGATGAACATAGGAACAAATAATAATGCAAACGCTGAGCTGGTAGTATTGGATGAACTGATAGTGAAACTCATTTAAAGATTCATTTTGGATGAATGGATGAAATTAAAATGGCCAAAAAATGAAAAAACAAATGAATGGATGGATGTATTGATGGAAAACCAAAAATCCATCCATCTATCGCTACATTCATCCATCAAGTCGTGAGTAGAGGGGACTTAGTGTTTTTTTTTTCTCCCCTGCCATCTGTTTGTTTTCTTTGTGTCGAGTTTGATCGTGAGAGACGACAAACAAGGACGGAGCTGTGTTTGCTTTCTTATAGTGTCGAGTCTGATCATGAGAGACGTCGATCAGGGCGGAGCTATGTTTGTTTTGTTTTAGTGTCGAGTCTGATCATGAGAGACTACGAGTGGAGCTGGTGGGATAGGGGGCGGACAGGGACTAAACCCTAGAATCGGGGCATGAAGATGTGGTGCACGATGTAGCCATTGACTACTATGGGAAGCGGCTGGCCACCTTCACGATGGACAACCGCAATCGCAAGGTGTGGTTTTTTCTCAATGTACGATGTGAAGAAGTTTGTCCATCTTGCAACAAAAGGCTTAAAGCCAAATGCGCTTGCGACCTATGAGCAAATGATTGAGCAAGGGGTATTGCCCAACAAAGTCATGTTCATTTGTGTTCTCAATGCATGTGCGAGCCTGGCAGCCCTAGAAAAGGGAAAAGAGGTCCATGCTGCGATCGATGTTGGAACAGAGTCATATTTGAATCTGGAGAATACTCTCGTTGATATGTATGCCAAGTGTGGGGTGCAGCTGGCAGGTGGGGTGATCCCACAGAGGCGAGAGCAATGATGAAGGACAAAGGTGTTAGAAAGGAGGCAGGGCACAGCTGCATTGAGGTTGACAATCGGGTGCATAAGTTTACTGTGTGAATCGAGTGAATCTGATGCAAAGAGAAGATGTGAAGGCAGATAAGGTCATTTTCTTATGCATCTTGAATGCATGTTCCAACCCATTGTTGATAGAGCAAGGCAAGCAGCTCCATGAGGGCATCATTAGAGCTGGATTTCAGTCAAATGTCAATATGGGGAACGCCCTCGTCAACATGTATTGCAAATGCGGGGGTGTGGAAGATGCACGGGAAGTGTTTGCAAAATTGCCCAAGCGTGATGTGATCTCATGGAATGGGACGATGGCTGGATTAGCTCAGCCAGGTCACGCACAAGAGGCACTTGAACTATTGACAGTGCAGCAAAATGATTCTACTGAGAAAATTCGCCCTTTACATACCAGAGTGGCTGGGGGTTGCTATTCCATATGCATAGGTTGCGTGCATGCATGCACAAAATCCCTTATTATATATGCATGTGACAAATTTGTATGCACACATTGTAGATTGTATGCAGTGGAGTTATATAACAAAAAATACGACGTATTTATTACATATGCAAATGTTACATCATATGTATATAGAAAAAAATAAAATAAAAATCTTAGCTAACAAAATCAGTAGTCAATGGTCAAAGATGCATGTGACCACTAACTCCAACTAATGCACCACCTTAAACTGAAGAGAATACAAGATCCCTGGCCAAAGTAATAGTTTGCAAACTTGTATTCAAGGAAAACAGTTTCATATTAACCAAAATATGGACTTTTGTACTAACAAATGCATATGTGGCATGTTTGGAACCACCACATTGCATGTCTGTTTGTAATGCCAAGAAGTTCTATAATTTGAAAACTTGTATGACAGGTACACAAGTTCCATTTTAACCAAAATAGGAACTTCTGTACTAACAAATGCTATGTGTCATGTTTGGAATAAAGTAGTAACAAGATAATTACATGTCACATGCATGAAAATGAACGGCACAAGTTAGAGGTTCTTTTTTTGTGCATTTCATGTGTTACTAAGAAGTTGAACTAGGGTCCTTCTTTAGCATAGCCCTAACCTCTAACTGGCTAAGGGAAGGTTGGTGGATCTCATAAGCCCCGGCACATCCTAGATGCACGTTGTATATGAAGTACATGTGCTTACAAGGTAGATATGTTTGTTTTTTCTTCTTGACAGATAGCTCATCAAAGTCGGGACAATCACAAGATGGAAACTGACCAATGTATACATTGTAAGCCAATCCTGCTCTGGTAGATCCCTCTGTTTGTAGCTGGTAAATTCTCCCATAACCTGGCTGAGGCACGTTTCTGAATCCACGAACCTCAGCAATAAGAGTCTCCGCTGACTTTTGGCGACTCAAGTGTCGAGGAGTCGGATCCCGATGCCGAATGCGCACCCCATAGCGTGTAGTGGGATACTTACCCACAGGAAGGACAACACCTTGATGAATATGTTGTTCCACTGGAAGTGGTCCCACAGGAAAGTTCGGATCAGGAACGTTGGGAGGATGGACTAGTCGAAAACCTGCAAGGGTCAAGTTGTCCACCTCTTCTTGTGTAAGGTTGGTTCCAACCTTCACAGGCCACACGTTAGGTATACCCGGTTTTCCCAAGCAATAGGATGGCACGGTCCCTCCAACACACGACAAAACATCTGTGGGGCAAAACCAAAAAACTTGCAGTTTTGGTTCTTTCATGTTCGGTGCTAGTAACTTGCCAGTGAAGTAAGGTGCAGGACTTCCTTTACCTTTCCTGATGAGCGCTTTGCATTTATCTTTGGAAACTCCAACCATGGCAGAACAACGAACCATGGAAGTAGGACCTGTCCGCTGAATCCTGAACAATGCATCGGAAAAGTTTTGTGTCTCTCTCGCTGGATTTCCCCATTGCATTGGCTGAGGAGGGAGAGCAACATGTGGATTTGTCTCATAGAAAGTCGAAGAACCAGGAATGTCATGACTTGATTTGGAGCTGACAAACCTAGATGGATGGTGTGGACTGGGCATCCCAGTGGTGCGCACTGGAACAGTCTTTACATTCATATCACACCTCCAAGATTCGTTTGGCCCACCATGCTCATCGCCTAACTTGCGTTTGACTGGAATAGTGCGATTGTCTCCCTCCAATTGAACCCCCCTTGTGTGCATGGGTGTTTCAGCTACTATGCCACGTACAACCTTACCCATTTTTGCTGGGCTATTAGATCTAGCTGCTTGACGCAACATGAGCTCCTCTTTGTCGGGCCCCGTCCCCCATGTCTTTCCTGTGGTGTGCCTGTAAAATGTTGCCTGCTGCAAAAGAGCTCGTGATATGTCATGCATGGTGGCCTCATATAGATCCACCTTCATTTTTTTCCCATTGCCTGCTGTCTTCCACCAAGCAGAATGGACTGCCTCAGACAAATTAGTGGTAGGCATATCTGCATCTGCCTCCACATCCATGTCCTCTCTCATCCATTGGCCCCACATTCGATATCTGTAGTGCCACCATGCAAGCCATGAATCCAGTTTTGGCAGACTCTTTTCTGTGCATGCTCCTGAAGAGAGCCACCAAGCCCGAATTGCAATGTATGTGGTTGTAGCATCCTCCAAGGTAGCACTATCTTTCCATTCATAACAGAGCTGAGTGTGCATTTCACGGAAGTCCTCCAAGATATAGTCGTTGGTGTGTCTTCGGAGGCTTTCAGCCCAATGATATAAACATGTTCTTTCTTTACCTTCCATTGGGACATTGGGATCAGATCCATAAACCCTTCGAACAGCAGCCCAATTCGCTCCTGCTGCATCCGCCATGAAGCCAGCAAAATTTGGTTTGTTCAAGCCAGCAAGTTTTGCTTGTTCATTGATCATCTCTCAGAATAACACCTGAGCATCTGCATCCTCTGTTTTCATATCGCAAATGGCAATGGTCATCATTCGCTTGACATATGGTTCATAGACATGACACGCAAGAGTTGTCCAATCCTTGATGCGTTTGACATGGTCAAATACTACCCAACTTGTGCGTAGATCCCCCTCACTCATGCGACGCACAAGATCAACACCACTCCCGGGACCAGCAACAGACATCTTGAAAACATGGGGGAGATGAGAAGTATGCTGGCCTGGAAGGAGATTGCTGTGAATGAAATGGTATGTACTCAGACGCTTCAACTCCAATATGGACATGATGGAATTGACACGTGCAGATGCGACCTTGTTTTTCACATTGGGGCTACAAACATTGGCAAACTCTTCAAGAATATCTTCCAAAGCCTCTCCCTCAAGACGTACTGTCTCTGTGCCATCAGCCACAAGAACTTGATCAATCAAGAGCTTTTGGGCCATTGACAAGGAAATAGCTCCCGGGGTCGACCATGGCTTCATCTTAACGTGCTCTTGAATCATGCTTGATGCATTTTCCGCAGCCTCTCTATTCTCGCCCTTGGCACATGGATGGTTATGAAACCCAACGTGAACTGCAACACGTGTATATGTTGGAAGGGAACTTGTGACATAGTACATTCTTGCCCCACAATGCGCCTCACAGAAAGGTCTTTCTTTGCAGAAACTACACTTGAACTGGTTGAATGGAACTTGGGCTCCTGCAATGAACACCTTGTCTGCATTGCCTTCCCAATAGCGGTCATTCCGTTCTCCTTCTTTCTTGAAGAAGGGGCAAGTGCTGCTTTGACATATGAGCTTTCCAACACAAAGAACCTTACTACATTTCACATGATCTGGAACACCAGACATATTGTAGGTATTGGTCTTGCACCAAGGATGACCATCAAACTTGCGGTCCATGCCTTGGAGGGACTGTGAACCACGGTCCGTACGTAGTTTGACCACGGGGGGGAGTTCGTGGATCACTTTTCCATCAAAAGCTCGAGGAAGACACCGAACACGATGCACTGGAATGTGACTATAGTCCAAGGTAGAAAGCTCTCCTTTTGATCCATTCCTCCGAGCAGTGGCCAAGATACTCAAAATGGACAACACACCAGAAGGAAATGCAGATGTAGCCTCCCCTGCTAGTCGTGGAGATGAAGATAAACCCCTCGCAGATTCGCAACAATCAGACGTGGTGTTGTCCAATGGAGTTTTCCGAGGCTTCATGTCGTGAAGCAAGACCATATGAGCAGATGAGGAAGGTTGAGATCCACAAAATACACTCTTAGAAAACCTCAACACAATCCGAATTATGAGACCCCAAGCTCGCCGAATCTGCAACCTCCTCCTTCAATTTACAACTCCCATTTGTTGCAGCTTGATCGTTCTTTCTTGCAATAGAAGTGTGCCTCTCATCATGTGACTGTGTATAGCTCGTACCTGTGACACGGTACTTGGAGAAAGTGTCTGGAAACAACTCCCATTGCTTTTGGCCGTCATTGAAAACTGGAAGCAACATTGTGGAGGCATCATCATCTCCATCATCCTCCAAAAAAACTGAACCCGGAACAAGTTTGAATCTATTGCATAACCAAGGTTCTGGGATAATGCACTTGTTTCCATTGCAAGGATAACGAACCACTTTTGCATCAGGTGGACATGAAAGCACTGCATATTTTGGTGTAGACATTTGGCAATGCCCTCAAAGTTTGAGAGAAGATGCAAAATGAATGAAAGCACACATCTTGCAAGACCTTATGCAAATACATTAAATGGCTTACATTACTTATGTGTATCATCAATCCAGAAGGTCCAAATTTTTTGAGGCATGTAGCAAGGGAGCAACACAAGAGTCAGCTTGTGAAGTTGCTTCCTATTGCTGATCCAACCCTTGGAGAGGGGTTTCTCCAAGAACTTAAACTGCATTGGTCACGTGTAAAGGCAGGATCAGAGGAAATGACCCAAGAGAAAATGGTGAACATTGCTACCGCCCGGGTGGATCCTGAAGAAAAGGTGGAATGGCTACATATATGGAATGAAGACCAAACACTTCACGACCATAATTTTTTTCCAACCAGGCCTATCAGTGGGCCAACACTTGATCCTTGGCTGAATAGAAGGACTTTTTGGTGGCAGGTACATATACAATCACTATCTTCTCAATGCAATTAATTCATTTTGTTGATGACACATTAACATAGTTATTTAACTGACTGTATTTTCTGGCAGCTTCGCAAGGTTGCCTTGGCTCAGTTTGCCTTGTACACCACTCAGCTTGGCCAATTTCATGTTGCCTTGGAGGAAGGAGAGAGTGAGAGTCTGGGAGACTACATGGATACATGGAAGATGACTCATTTCAATGAGTTGTTTCATAGAGAGTTCTCATTGCCAAAGGGGCCATTCAGAGGCAATGATTGGGAACAACAAACAGGTGGGGAGAAGGTGGTGAGACGGATTTTATTCAGGTACCATCTTTCCATTGCATTGTACATGGATAGTGTATACACCTTGTAAGTCAAAAATGTCTATGCTTCAAGTATTTTTCTAGTACATTGGGATATACATGTTTCTTAATGTGCTTGTTCAATTGTTGAACAGGTTGCATAAATATTTGTCTCCACAATAACTTTGAATGTGTTTGTATTTTAGGTACATGAGATTTGTGCTTGTACCGAGTGATCGACTTAAGGCTGAGCCCAAGTTTCTGATGGCCTGGAAGTTTGGTGCTCAACAAGCTTCCATGTACACACCTGCAATTGAGGAAGATTGGGGTGTGGAACACCAGGAAGGGGGGGGTTGTTATTTGGATATGCCCAAGGGTACTATCCCCTATGCAGAAATGGGACTTCATAAGGAATGTGTTCGCAGTGAGTGATGAAGGGGGTATCTCCACTGAAGTCCCTGTTCTTGATCTGGAGCATGCAGAACAGATTGCTACACAGGCCGCTGACGCTGTAGCCCAAGTGGTCCCTGCCGTTGTGGGTGTACCAAAACGCAAATCACGAAAAAGAAAAGGTGCGGATGTCAATGCAGGTGTGGCCCCCAATGCATGTGTGGCTTCTATTGTTGGTCCTATTGGTAGTTCTTCACATCCTTCAAATCAGTTGGTTGTAGTGCCTGCACCTACTACTCGAGGAAACAAGCCAAAGGCAGGCGAACATCCTTACAGTGCAGTGTCATTTTCTGGTGGTGCACCTAGCATGTATCGCATGAAGATCATGCCTACTCATTTCATTGATATGGTGGAGGCCTCAATTACATCTCCTGATGCGACCTTGAAAGAGCTCATGGATTTCTTAAAAAATGTGAGTTTCCCCCAACAAACAAACTTGAATGTAAGGAATTCTTCGATGTTTTTATATCCTCATCATCCGGCTATTGACTCCGACATTTTCTGTATGTTGTTTGCAGTTGCCAGGAACTTGGTCTAGTGTTGTGGATGGAAAAAGCGTGCATGTGGCTGTGGACATGATCATCGTGGACTGCCCAACAGGAATGCCTGTACAGGGCTGTTTGGATGGTGTATAGGTTCCTCCCTGGAATGCTTTTGATAAACGGTATTGGGAGTATGCATTCTCCATTGCTAATGACTTGTTGGATGACAATGGATGCTTGGTGTTCTTGCAGGGCTCCGATGATTCCTTTGCATTGGAGCAATTTTCTTACTCCAGGGGCAGCTCTATTTCCGTATTATCAAGGAAATATACTTGCATCAATACCACCCCTCTACACACTCAGACAGGAAAGGTAAAAATCATCCCTCTTCAATATCTCATTGTTTGATGTTTCATCTTCCTACTCTCATACATATTATTAAACCATCCGGGTGCACTGTTTTTGTGGAAATGGCACGTCTAACAGACCATGTTTTTCCACGCCCATGTCCTCACCAAGCAAGGAGGACTATTCAAATTGCGTGAGTCTGGCAAAGTTGTGGACCCCCTTGCAGACCCTATTGAGTTGGATGCCATCTACAACCACATTCCAGATGTTGCACTACCCATGCAAACTCCTCAACAAGCCTGGAGGGGTGCGCGAGACCGTAGTCCCGCCTTCATGCAAGTGTTGTTGGAGACATGCTCACCTCCTGGCTCCCGCATTTTGGATCTCACAGCTGGCACAGGTTTGCATTGGTCTCCATTTTGTAATTAAAATCTTCTGAGCTGATTCATGATCATTAACTGTTATCCGATATAATATCATCATTGCATGTTTTTTTCCTGCAAGTTCTACATTTATTGCTGCTTGCGAGTCTGGACGTCACGTATTTGGTCTTGAGGGGGACCAGACGTTGTTTGCAGCACGTCTCTCCGCACTTCAAAATACTCAACCCGTTTTGGTTTCATCTGTGGTAACTCCAACCATTCAACGTCCTGTGAGTTTGTTGGAACCCCCCGCTCCTAAGGTGGCGTGCAAGCTTGGTCTTCATCTCGGCAGTACTTCCTAGTGAGTATGTCTCGCCTCCATTCCCTTTGTTGCAATCTCTATATTATTTGCAAAGCAAACCATTCCCATTTGATTTGTTAACATAAGTATACATGTATGTGTGATGCAGTGATGGGATTGTACGGACCATCTACGATAGTCTACCCCAAAGTCCTCTTTCATCGTTTTATCTACCTTCGTATGCCGAGTCCCAAGCTTTGCATTCAATACATCGTGATGTAGGTCTTTCCAATGATATGTTGTTTGACCAAAGAGCAGCTATTGTTGGACAATCCGTGGATAGGTTGCGTAGAGTTGAGGCTTTCATGGATGTGTATGCCTCTGAATCACAGGCTTATGACATGGATGATGAAGATGATGTTATGTAGGTAATTAGAAATTACATATACAATACATTGTCCTCATTGTCAGTCTGAATTTTTTGTTATTTTTTATGATACATGTATTTCTCTCTAGTGTAAGGTAAAACAAATGGGGCAAATGACATGGTGTTGAAATCAGATTTCATGTTATCTTCCTGTCATTTGATTTATCTATGTAATAGTTTGTACATAGATCTCTACTGCATTTCATAGATCCCTTTACCTTAATGCAAGTTCGACATGCACTTCGGCACTATCAAATTTCATCATTAGTAAGATCAACCCTTATGAGTATTGTGACATGTTATGTACACACAGGGTGACTATCTTTATCTCATTAGTGTTTCATTTCATTAGCGTTTCAAGTTTGAATGGGTAGTGTAGTGGTATGAACTAGGCTTGATACCCGATAGGTTGTGGGTTCTATCTCTGATGGACATTATGTTTTTGTAAAATAAAAATGTTTCAGAAGATAGATATATAGATACTGCAAAACCTATGTAACAAGCTCCATAGCATTGTCAAGCTCCCTAGCATTCCCTTAGCATTGCTCCATTCTGAACTTCAAACTAGACTCCCACCATTGGAAGAGCCCGTACCTTCACCATTTGTATCTAACAAAGAGCCGTGCCTCGTCACTTTTTAATTTTTCGACCTTTTTTCTCATGTTGGAAAGCCATAAAAGCAACATGTTCCTCTCCCAGTCCTACACTCACCCATGTGGAATAATAATACAATGAATATGGAATATTCTATATAGAATATTCTTATTCCATCCTTTGATATTTTGACTATGGACCCTAAGATTAGATGAATCACAATTTTTTGTTTTTTTTTGGGTACCCTTATTTAAGTGTTGTGCATATAAAATTGTTCCTATGCATATCTAAAATTTGTATGCATGCATACATTCCTCCATATGCATGCATTTGTGTGCGCATATAGTATAGGCTACCTCGAGTGGCTGAGCCTGAACAGGAACTACAAACCCTACATGTGATGATAGTTGGACTCGGCAAGACTGCCAAGTCTGCTGAGGAGAGGGCAGCTCCTCATGTGGGTAGTGCAACGGTAGTTAATGCCAGAATTTTGGTGCTTCAAGGACTGCCCCAATCACACCTGAAAGCTGCTGGAGAACAACTTGATCTTTTGGCGGCTGACTTAACTGAGTTCAAACATGAACAATGCAGCTCATAGCAGTAGGTAGCAGAGCTGGTCATGGGCAAAGAGGTGCATGGGGATATCATCAAAGCTGGAGTTGTACCAAACGTCATTCTGAACACTGCCCTGGCAGCTCTGGAAATGGGGAAAGAGGTCCATGGCGACATCTTCAGAGTTGGAATTGTACCAGATTTCATTTTGAATAACACCCTGGTGGACATGTTTGCAAAATGTGGGTGCATCTAGGATGCAAAGGGAGTGTTCAACACTATGGCTAAACAAGACGTGACGTCGTGCAAGCCTGGTAGCCCTAGAGAAGGGCAAAGAGGTGCATGGGGATATCGTTAAAGCTAGAAAGTACCAAATGTCATTCTAAACACTGCCCTGGCAGCTCTGGAAATGAGGAAAGAGGTCCATGGCGACATCTTCAGAGCTGGAATTGTACCAGATTTCATTTTGAACAACACCTTGGTGGACATGTTTGCAAAATGTGGGTGCATCTAGGATGCAAAGGGAGTGTTCAACATTATGGCTGAACAGGACGTGGCGTCGTGCAAGCCTGGCAGCCCTAGAGAAGGGCAAAGAGGTGCATGAGGATATCGTCAAAGCTGGAAAGTACCAAATGTCATTCTAAAGGGGAAAGAGGTCCATGGCGACATCTTCAGAGCTGGAATTGTACCAGATTTCATTTTGAACAACACCTTGGTGGACATGTTTGCAAAATGTGGGTGCATCTAGGATGCAAAGGGAGTGTTCAACACTATGGCTGAACAAGACGTGGCGTTGTGCAAGCCTGGCAGCCCTAGAGAAGGGCAAAGAGGTGCATGGGGATATCGTCAAAACTGGAAAGTACCAGTTTTTGGGTCTCCAAAGGAACGCCAAGGGGCACACACGAACTCTTCTCGTTCCTTTTGTTATTCTTACGCACAAATAGGAATACGTCTAGATTCGGGAGGTGGTGCGCAGGCTGCAATAGTCGGCATGGGAGATTCAGGGCAAACTCATCCCTGTTTGACAAGTGGAGAAGGTCTCTTAGTAACCAAGAGATTTGTTGAGTATTTTCCTCCATGGACAAGTCTGCCACTTAGTCTTCTCCATCTCTATCTCTCCATCTCCAATGCATTTTCCTCTGTAGTCTCTTTGTGAAGTGGCCATAATTATTCACAGCTGATTTTGCAGGAGTCTAGCTAGTTACCAACACAAGTGTGACAGCAGATGACAATCTGGTTGTTTGTGTGAGAGAGATGGAATAGAGGAAGGTGAGAGATTTGTAAGTTTCTCTTGACGATGATACAAGGGTTCAACTCAAACAGATAGAAGCTCGTTGGGTGGATCTGTGGTGGTTAGGAGTGACTTTGACAAGTTACTGCCGATGTGGCAGCAAGAAAGTATCCAAAAACAGATAACATAGATGAGGAGAAGCTCGTTGGTGAATCTTTATGGTGATTTTGGAGTGATTTTGACATGTTACTGTAGGCAGGGTTAGGGCGTCAGTGTCAGCTGCTAGCTGCAGCAAGGCTGAGGATGTATTCACGATTTGTACACAGGCATGGATAGCTGAAGGAGTGCAGGGATAGATTGTGGGTCCAGATTCATCCAAGAGGCCCGGATTTCAAGCTCCACATTACCTATGATTCCTTGTGGAGGATAGCTACAAGAAACAGATGGTCAACTGGAAGCTGCCGCAACAGCGGCACAATGGATAAAATCAGGCACTGCTAATGAAGGCACTGTCGTGCGCATACATATCGCTACACAACTACATCGCTGTCCAAAACCACACAACACATGTGCACACCACACACTAGTATACCACTAGTATACCACTAGTCCAACCACTAGGCTACAACTAGTCAGTCACTAGGCTGCCACTACGCTGCCCACTATGGCAATCACTAGTCCACACAATGATAAAGAAGAAGAATACAAGCACAAGCTCATGCGAGCTCACAAAGCTGAAGCATAAACTCATGCATATATAACCTCATCACTCAAATACAAGTCAAGCCAAGTGCACCCCACGCCATGGGGAATCCACACTACGGCGCCATAGCTAGGCGCGGTGAGGCTCAACTCGAGAAAGATGAGCCTCCCACGCTTGCCGTGAAGATAACCACTCCAGGGCCTAAATCTGCCTTGACCCCTGGATTGACACTTGGGCCAATCCCAAATGTCAATATGTAAAAGCTAGCTATTTCCTAGCTAGTTTCACACTAGTGGTAAAATAACTTGACAGCTGTCGTGCGCATACATATCGCTACACAACTACATCGCTGTCCAAAACCACACAACACATGTGCACACCACACACTAGTATACCACTAGTATACCACTAGTCCAGCCACTAGTCCAACCACTAGGCTACAACTAGTCAGTCACTAGGCTGCCACTACGCTGCCCACTATGGCAATCACTAGTCCACACAATCGCCCCCCTAGCTGGTGCTTAGGTCCCTCTAAGTCCAGGTAGCCACAAGATGTGATAGTGACCATAGCCTCACTAAGTCCTCCACCACTATCCCTACTACACTCAAACTCGATAGATCAAGAGGCCGGGTGCAAGAGTTGCCCCATCGTTAGTCGCCGTCTTGCAACCTGTGAACTTGAGCTTGGGATCTCATGTATTGACTCCTATGAGCTTGGCCTCCCATGTCTTGTTAGCTGCCTCCAGTCATGTCCACTGCCACTATCCCAAGCAGTGTGGACACAACCAATCTCCGTCAGGAACCTTCTCAAGAGGTGGTGTCAAGCATCCCATATGCCAACCCCTTGAGCATCGATCACACACCAGCATGGTGGCTGCCCCTTTGGCAGACCCACAGAGCATGCACCTCAAACCTGCAGGTACCACTGCCAAGTTTGGGTCAACTCTGCCATCGACATTGGGAAGGTGACATGGCGCACAATTACGCACATGGTCCTTCCAAGTCATGCCATCCCGACCCTCCAAGATCAGGACCCCTGAGGGCAACACCTCTCGAACCCTCAGAATAACACGCCCTGCAGTAACATCCAGAGTCGTAGGAGCAGTCTGCTGCAAATAAACATAGTCACCAGGGCTAAACCTCCGAACCCCAGGACGATATCCTCCACCACGTATAGTGGCATACCTCAACGTATCACGGTGCTGTGCAATGGCAAGGTTCTCAAAAGCCATGGGCATGACTTTCTTGAACAACTCTGCACGCTGATCACATGCACGTACCCACACATCCGGATCGTCAAGGTTAAGGACTTGAGCAGTGTCCCTACGAATGGCTACAGGCAAATCCGGCTCTCGGCCAAAGAGAAGGAAATATGGTGAGAAGGAGGCAAGTGATGCTTGTTTGCTGAACCTGTAGCCCATGGCTAACCAAGGAACCTGAAGATCCCAATCTCCTAGGTGTCCCTTCTGCAAGCCATACTTGCGCAAACCCCTCTTCACCGTCTGAACAACTCTCTCTGCTAAGCCATCGGCCTCAGGATGATCCCGAGAAGTGGTGCGGTGGTCTATCAAGGCTTTATCACACAAAGCCTGAAACTCCCCCAAGAACTCTCTCCCTTGGTCCGTGAGTACCTCAGCTGGAGCACCAAATCGGCTAAGCACACGATCCAAGAATGCATACGCAGCCCCCTCACTAGCCTTGTCAGGCAATGGAACCAACTCAATCCACTTGGAGAAGTGCTCCACCATCACCAACACATATCTGTGGTGGCGCATAGTCAGTGGCAACGGTCCTGCGAAGTCAAGACTCCACCTGTAGCCCAATCCCATGATAGGTAAAGGATGCAACTGTGGTGTAGGGGCGTTGAATGAAGCACGCACCCTGTCACACACCATGCACCTAGCCACAAACTGTTGCACCTCTGTATGCATACCACGCCACCAATACTGCCCCTGCAGTAAACTGTGAGTGCGTCGCACTCCAAAATGCCCCAACTCCTCATGGGCATGCCGCACTAACCGTGCACGCTGTGTGGGGTGAGGCACAATCCTCACCCGACCATCCTCCCACACTCGAAGTAGGTGTATCCCCTCCCACTTGAACCTCTTGGCTCGTTGCAGGATCCGATCCCTCTCCCTGGCAGTCACAATGGCTGCCGTGTCTCCCGTGCGGAGGTAGTCCAACACAGCCGAATCCTCATGTATATCTCTGGCACCACCTAGCTCATCACTAGCCTCAGGGTCCTCAGACACTCCGTCTACAGTCATCCCTGTTGTAGGTCCAATCTGACCTCCCGATGCCAAGATACACAAAAATGCAGATGCGTGCCATCCCGGCACCATCTCCTCGTCCGTCTCACCATGCCACCGAGCTCCAGTGTCATCCTGCTGGCTCATGCATGGATTGCGACTCAATCCATCCGCATCCCGATTGACCAAACCCGGTCGATGCACAACCTGAAAGTCATACTCCTGGAGTATAAGTGCCCACCGTGCAAGCTTCCCCGTAAGCTTGTCTGACTCCATCAACCACTTGAGTGGCTGGTGATCCGTGACAAGGTGAAAAGATTGTCGTATAGATAGCACCTGAAGTGTGCCACGGCCCACACTGCAGCTAAGCACTCTCCCTCATATGAGCTGTACTTAGCCTCTGCAGCGTTGTTCGAGCGGCTAGCGTAAGCCACTACGAACTCTCTTCCCTCATCATCCACCTGTGTGAGCACCGCTCCAAGCCCCAGCATGCTCCAATCCGTATGCAGCTGAAAGGGACGCCCCCTGATAGGTCGTCTCAAGATAGGCGCCGAGGTCAACCTCGCCTTGAGCTCTTGAAAAGCTCGTTCCTGCTCATCTTCCCACTGCCACTCCTGGTCCACCTTGGTCAGCTTGGTTAGAGCCTTTGCAATGGTACTAAATCCCTTGACAAACCGTCTATAATAGTTTGCCAACCCCATGAAAGCTCGAACTCGGCTCACATCCGTGGGGCGTGGAATTTGTGCAATGGCCTCTACCTTAGTCTGCTGTACCCCCAATCCTCCAGGATATATCATGTGACCCAGATACTCAATCTGGTTGTGGAAAAACTTGCACTTCCCCGGATGCAACTTCAATCCGTGCGCTCTCAAGCGCTCCAATACCACCTGAAGGTGTCTCTCATGCTCCTCCATCGTAACACTAAAGATGATGATGTCATCTATGTAGCACCGAGCAAAGTCCACCCCTGCTAGAATCCTATCCATGACTCTCTGAAACTCTGCAGGAGCATTCTTAAGCCCAAATGGTAAGAACCGCCACTGATATAGGCAATCCTTGCCGTGCTCATTGATCCCCCAGAATGCCGTCTTCTGCTTGTCCGCCTCCTTGATTGGCAACTGGTGATATCCGGATCGTAAATCCAAAGTGCTAAAGGCCTTAGCATGCCCGATGGCATCAAAGATCTCCTCTGGTGTTGGCATGGCATACTTATCGGACTTGGTCTGACGATTTACAGGCCGGTAATCACCGCACATACGTCTCTCCGTCCAATTGCCATAGACATCCTTCTTGGCTGGCATCACTGTGGCTGAAGCATACTCTCCACCAGAGAGCTCCACCAAACCTGCCTCCAGAGATCTTGAGTCCTCATCTGAATCAAAGACCTCTCCATGTCACTGTATCTATAGGGTCTCCGAAAGATTGGCGTGTCAGTGGCCAACTCAATACGGATCTCTTGACCCTTCAGTGCTCCCAAGTCCTTCAAACTGAAGGCAAAGCAATTCCTGTAAGCCCTCAGGAACCGCCGTATACGTCGTCTCTCTCCTCCGGTGACAATGGGTCCAATGTCAGGCTCCCAATTGTCCTCCGTAACTACAACCTTAAGTCCAGTGGGCTTAGAGGTAGAGGACGCGTCCCGTGGTTGCTATGCTGCAACCTCTTGAGCAGTACTCCCTACCTGCTCAGTCAATGACAAGGCATCATCCTGCCCCATCATCTCATCCTTGAGGACCTCCTCAACTCGAGAAGAATCCCCAACCTCATCCATCACAGCCGCCTTGGCTGCCAACTCCCTCTGAACCTCGAGCACCTCCCACGTGTGCCATGGATGCATGCACCCCGTGGTCCTCATATGCTCGCCCCCACTCACTGCCTGTACCGTCTCGGTAGGCAGAGAGACCATTGAGGGAAGTGTATTCCGCACTCTGCGTTGCTCAGCTAGAGCCAAGCTGATAATCCAGGTCAAGCAATTGAGATCCATTGCTTGCCCCAACACTTGACGACGTGATGCCTCAGAAAGAGACGACACCGCCGTGGTACCAGTGGTAAAACCCATTGCCCGCTCACGCTCGTCAGCATTAGGCTCCACTAACTGCTGCAACTGAGCATCCCACAGGAGGCCAGGTCCACTATCCCGGAAAGCATGCGATCCTGGGAGGCTGAGCAGTGTAGGTAATGCTGCTCGTGGTTGACCCACCTTGTTGACCACTGCCAAAGGCGAACGGTCATCGTGTCTCACACGTTGAGACTGCCTCCCTGTGTCCAGAATGTTATCCACTGTGAGATGTGCTGGCCGCTGCACCCCATCAAATGCACGCTTGAGCAGTGCGGGTGGCATCATGTTAGTCCACCATAGCCGTGGACGATGAGCCCGTGACCCCACTGTAGCTGCATCTAGCAACACTGCTGACCCAAGCCACGACCGGACTTGATGCACACTGGCCATCACCCTGGCCCGAGAATCGCCCATCAGTGGCACATTCTCCAAGATGTATGCTGGAGATACAGCTTGATGAAGCTGCAAGTGGCGCAAAACCCCGTACCATCTCCCAAAACAGACCCGACCTCGAGTCTCGCAATCCATTGCCATGCCCGGCTGATGAATGCCCTTGGCAGGGCCAACCTGCCACTACCAGATCAATGGAGCCAACCCGCTCCAAATCCTGCGCCCCCAGCAACGAAATGTCTGCTGGCAAGGCCTGCTGATATCCACGAATTGCAGACACCGACAACAACTCAGGGTACCGCTGCACCAACTGAGCAACATGGCGAAGTGAAACGCGTCGTGCAGTCTCATCCCTCTCCACATACAGGTAACGCCGAACTCGTACACCTGCCTGTAACACAGCAGCCAATCCGGTGCTGATCCCGCCAAACAAGTCCAGAAGACAAATGCCTTCATCCGGAGACTGCCACACAATAGGTGTGGTGTCCAATGGAGACAATTGAGGTGGTCCTGGTGCAATCCCCACACTCTCCTCCTCTCCTGACGGTACAAAAGCCTCCACCCAGGCTTGTTGCACCCGTCGATCAGCATCCCGCTGCAAATCCTTGCTCGTGCCCCACAATGGAGTCTGAGCAACCATGGTAGGCAACTCCGCCATACCATACATGTCATCCTGCTCTCCCGGAGGTGGTACATCCTCTGAATGAGCATTGCCCTCAAGCAACTCTCTAGGCCAACTCACTGCCGCTGTGAATGCTGCTAGTGTCGGCATCTTGCCTCGCTGGGCAACCGCAACTCCTCCTATGAACGTCACAGGGAGCTGCACACGCCGGCCCTCCCCTGACTGCCATGCAGGCCTATAGGAAGCTGACTCCTCCCAAAAATCCAGGGTGAAGCCCATGGGGTACAACACTGCCCCACCAACCAGGACATCGTATGAGACTGCGTCTGTCACAATGGCCTTGGCTCGCATCACTGAGCCATCTGTAGGGTGATCCGGCCGTAGTCTGATAGCCAACTCACGCCGTGTCATGCCCCGAGCCTGCTCCGATCCTCCCAGAGACGTCTGTATCTGGAAAGGACAAGGCTCCATATCCGCCTCCGTGAGGCCCAAGCCTGCAATAGCAGCTCTGCCCAGCATCAATGGTTGAGCTCCCGAGTCCAACAAGACCCGCAGTGGCCGGTACCTCTTGCCTGCCGGTCCACTCAAACAGAAAATGCCATCCTGGTTGTCTAACATGACAACTCCAGGTGTCACCATGGCGCGCTCAATGGCTGGCCTAGCTGGCAGCTCCATCAACCTGGCAGCTGCAGCTTGCCATGGCGCCGCCGTGGCAGTCTTGACCCTCAAATCCGAGGATCCCTCCGGCACTACACCTCCCACTATCTCCGCAGAAGATGAAGTAACCTCCCCACTCTCACAGAGTGTAGCTGCCAGCCTGAACACCTCAGCTGGTCTTATCCCCGGCGTCGCAATCATGGTAGCCGAGAACAATGGAGCCTGGCACACAGATGTGGCCGCTCCTAACAGCACACTAGCTGCCGTAGCCTTGGCAACACTAGGTAGTGGTGCTACCCGTGTAGCTCTCCCCAATGGCATAGTAACCTCCGCCTCGGTAACAGTCGGGCGAGAACTAGGTGCCATGGATGGCGTCGACACTGTCTCCGCCAATGTGAATGACTGAGGAAGCCTAGCCTGACGGCTTGCCTCCCCACGCTGTGGATCCAACTCCACCTCTGCACCTCGTGGCTCAGGAACTCGTGCTGCTCCTCGAGTCACGGCTGCAGCAGACTCCACCTGCACTAGTGGTAGTGCTGCTCCACACATGAATCCCATGCCTCCCATATCTCCTCCCTCAGGAGCAGGAGGTGACCATCCGGCCTTAGAGCCGGTACCACCTGAGCTGTAGCCATGGCAGCGAGCCTCTGCTCTAGCTGCTGAAGCCGGTTGGCCATGCCTTGGTCAACACCCTGACCTCCGCGTCCTTGGCCACGTTGAGCTTGCCCTTGGCCTGCACCTCGTGGCTGGCCACCTCGTCCTCTCTGGGCTGCTCCACCTCGCCCCCGGCCACCATTGTTCCCTTGGAACTGGCCTGGGCGCAACTCAGGATGCAAACCATAACACTGGGCCTCTCCATGCCCGTGCTTGCCACAATGCCCACACTGCAACTGTGCAGGCTGTGCATGTGCCGACCCTTTGCCTCCCTCTGGCAATCCTTCTTGACATGGGGTCCTCCACATGTCCAGCACACCACATCCGCCCGTTGTTGGCCAGCAAATGAAGGGAGAGACCCCTGCATCTGAGGTCCTCTCTGCCCTTCCCTGAGCTTCACCTGAGCCCCTTTGTTGCCTTGAGCACGTTGAGGTAGTGGTTGGCTAGGAGCACCACTACCCCGTGGTGTCTCCTTAGCAAATCCCACCATGACCACTCGTTCCTCCACCATGTTGAGCTCTATCCGCTCTGCCAGCAAAAACACATTTGCTAAGGTGGGTTGGGCCGCTTGTAGGAGAGTTGCATCCCGCACCCTTCTCCTCAGCTCCTTGTCCAATATCCCATACCAGAATTGGACTGCCTGAGCTTCCGTAACCCCTTGGGTTACATTTATCAAGCGCCTCATGCGAGTGAAAGCCTCCCTCAAGCTCTCGGTCGGCTTCCGTTGGAACTCTTGCAAGCTCCGCAACTTCTCTGTCCTCACCCCTTGGTAGTTCCCTCTCAACTCTTCGAAGAACTCCACAACAGGGTTGAAGGCAGGCACGGGCTAGTGCTGGTGCGGTAGTGGCTTGGGTGGACGTCGTAGCTACTGTACCACCAGTCCCACTGCTGCTTGCTGAAGCTGCCGGTGCAGCGGCAGGTGTAGCCACTGCCCTCGTGGCTCTAGTGCCCCTAGTGATGGAGACATAGTCGGGTGACCAGTACATCCTCCACTCCTCGATCTCAACCTCATGCCCCCGCCTGAACTCATGGTAATCATCCATAGGCGGCCCCTCAAGGTGCTGAAACAGCCCCTTCCATGCCATGAAAGGCGTAAATAGTTGTGGATTGCGCATTTGCTGCAAATCACACCAACTATCAAACTCTTGGATAAAATCATCCAACTCGATGGTGCCCACCGCCCAGAGTACCTTCGTGGCCCCTTGGTAGCTCCATACATCTCCTCCATTGTGTCCCACAACAATGGCAAAGAAACAACTTGCACCGCCGGTATGAGTCCTCCTGATTCACAATCCGAATCAGAACCTTCCGTGGAAGACACAGGAGGTGAAGGTGGCCTAAACCGCACACCTCGTCTCGTGTACCCACTAGTATCGCTAGTGCTCGAACCGGCACTGTCCCCAGCAACTAGTGGCACCTCCGTGTTGACACTCAACCGGTCATGAACATGTCCCTAACCCCCTCTCCACAAGGTAACCGGGTAGAGAACCTGTTGCGGCTTATGGTTTGGAATACTAAGTTCCTAACATAGCCTACACCTGTACCTGCATCCACCGCAAGCACTCCTATGGTTGGCTGGTCATCACCTCCACCTCACCACAGGAGAAACAATGATGGTCTGGCTGGTCATCACCCAGCCTCACCATCGACAGCATGCTCTAGGACTGGCCGGTGATCAAATCCGGACCAATCACCTATAAAAACAAGCGCCCACACAAAACTAGCATGGCGCACAGTCAAGCATGCAGGTATGGAGGGGATCCAAACACAAGAAATCATCGACAACTCCCCACACCAAAAACAACTCCACGGTGTTGCTCCTGCAAGGACACCCCAGCCCAAACCCGGACTGACTCTTGCCTCCACCTACGGAAAGGTCTTGGCCTAATGAGAGGTGGAACTACGAGGAAGAGAAGCTAAAGCAATGCCTAACCCCAGCATGCTCTCATCCCAACACTCTGCCTCTCCTCTCTACCCTCACTTGCATGACCATGGGAATATCATGAAGATACTCCTCAAACCGCCCTCCACGAGCTTCAAAATTCGGCCTTCAGACCACATGCCAGTCCTTAGGCAGTCCACCAGTGCCTCCACGAGTCAGCACAGGCCGTCCACAGGTCAACACGGGCCACCACAGACCAGCACAGGCCCACACAGCTCACTGGTCACAGCCGTCACAGTCCCACAGGCCACTGGGCACAGCCTGTCACAGCCCCTCACAGCCTGTCACAGCCTCAAAGGCCACTGGGCACGCCTGTCACAGCCTGTCACAGCCCGTCACAGCCCCACAGGCACGGGCACAGCCTGTCACAGCCCATCACAGCCCCATCACAGCCCGTCACAGCTCAAGGCCTCAGGGCGGCACGGCCTGTCACAGCCCCTCACAGCCCGTCACAGCCCCAAAGGCCTCAGCACGGCCTGTCACAGCCCCTCACAGCCCGTCACAGCCCCAAAGCCATGGGCACAGCCTGTCACAGCCCCTCACAGCCCGTCACAGCCCCAAGCCTCAGGCCGGCCTGTCACAGCCCCTCACAGCCCGTCACAGCCCCAAAGGCCATGGGCACGCCTGTCACAGCCCCTCACAGCCCGTCACAGCCTCAAAGGCCGCAGCCGGCCTGTCACAGCCCGTCACAGCCCCAAAGGCCATGGGCACAGCCTGTCACAGCTCGCCCGCAGCCTTGTCACAGCCCGTCACTGCCACAGGGCACAGGGCACAGCCTGTCACAGCCCCCTACGCCCGTCACAGCCTGACACAGCCCGTGAAGCTTGCCACAGCCTGTCACAGCCCCACCATGGCCGCTCTGGAAGTTTAGCCATTTCTCCAAGGGGTTTAGCCACGCCAAGCTAGGGTTTGTGTCTCTTGGACTCTAGGCTTCTTTCCACCGAGCTATGGTGGCTGTGAGGAAATCAGCAAGGTATCCTTGCTCTTTCGGCTCCCACACACCACCATAGTAGCCCTAAGCATGAGGTGGTTGCCACAAACCAAGCCTTCTTTCTCACTTAGCCTCCCCAAACACGCCACTAAACTCAATGGCAAACAACCAAGCCCTGCTGGTTCCCAGCCCTTGTGAGCACTCATTCAAGCACTCTCTTGGCCATAGCATCTGTCTTAGAGCCTATTCCAGCCCCTCTACACCTGTTGCTTCAAGAGTTGCGCTCCTTCAAGCTTGAAGTTGAAACCCCAACTCACATAGGCCCTACAAGTGCTGTTCTTTCACTCCAAGTGAAACCAGCCCTAGACCTTCCGTTCTAGCTCTCTAAAGCTTGAAAACAAGAGCCTCAATGGGCTGAAGGCATGCTCCACACATGCCCCACTCTCACCATAAGAGAATCAGCTCATTTGCTTCATTTCTTGCACCCACAAACCTGAAAATACAAGCTTCAGCAGGCTGAAAGCATGCTCTACATGCCCTACAGGGAAACCAGCCCCTTCCTTCCTTTCTTGCACTCCCACCTAAAGTGCAAGCCTTCACCAGGCTGATAGCATGCTCCACACATACATTGCCCTCACATAAGGGAAGTCAGCCCTTCCCTCTTCCTTGCTTGCCCCCAAGCTTGAAGATGGAAGCTTCAATGAGCTGAATACATGCTCCACACATGCAACCTCTTCACACAAGAGATATCAGCCCCCTATCTTGGCTCCTTGGCTCCTTGATGCTCTCTAAGACAAGACTAAGCACTCCATAGCCTTTGCCAAGCTCCTGAAACCCTAAGGCTTACATTTCCAGCCACAAGACACTCTCTTGTGGTGCAAGAGCTCTTCTTCCAAGCTCTGAAACCCTAGGTGCACATTCCATGGCCTTGCCGCACCTCTTAGCTCCTGTTCCAGCCCTGCTCTTGCCATGACAAGAGCCCTCTCAATGCTGAAGCTCGAGATTGAAACCCAATCTCACCATACTCCACAAAGTGCACTGATTTGCCCCAAGCAAATCAGCCCTTTCGCTTGGTCTTGCAATCCTTCACACAATGAAAGCTCGCATTCCCAAGTCCAGTTCTCAGCTTTGCCACCAAAGCCACTATAACCTGCTCTTGACTGGTCCTCTTCCCAATCGTGCTTGCTCATGCTGCATGTACACAATCTGAAACCATCAAGGTGCTCTGGAATTACCTGCAGCGGTGCTTTCATCTCTGAGCTGAAGATCGAATGCCAGGTTTAACACCTCGTAACCCACATCGCCTCCGCTTCTACACAACCAAGAGCTCCACGATGCTCCTTGAATAACACTTGGTTTCCCTCATTTTCAAGGCAAAAACCACAAATGCTACAACTAACTCGTATCTAGCACTCATAGATACGAGCTCATCTTTCTCGAGTGATAAAGAAGAAGAATACAAGCACAAGCTCATGCGAGCTCACAAAGCTGAAGCATAAACTCATGCATATATAACCTCATCACTCAAATACAAGTCAAGCCAAGTGCACCCCACGCCATGGGGAATCCACACTACGGCGCCATAGCTAGGCGCGGTGAGGCTCAACTCGAGAAAGATGAGCCTCCCACGCTTGCCGTGAAGATAACCACTCCAGGGCCTAAATCTGCCTTGACCCCTGGATTGACACTTGGGCCAATCCCAAATGTCAATATGTAAAAGCTAGCTATTTCCTAGCTAGTTTCACACTAGTGGTAAAATAACTTGACAGCACCTTCTTCAATATATTTCACCCTGTTTTTCCTTCTTATCAGAATTGGCCCTAAATTTCCATGTTGAATTCTGCAAGTTAGCTGGTTGAGTGAATCTTGTTTGGAATGACTCTGAAATGATACTGCCAATGTGACAACAGGAAAGTATCCAAAAACAGGTAATAGATATGAGGAAAAGCTGTGGGATGAATACTCTGCTGACCCCAGTAAATGGTGGGACAACCGAGGCAAATGGCATGAACTTGGGTTTTGTCACGTCTGTTTTCATTTCAGGTTGATCGAAGCTTGCGGGGAATGGAGCTATCAGTCGTGGCGTCATTCCATGCATAAAGTTCAACCATTTAGCTTTTGCTTCGAAGGAAGATGCACAGTAAGCATCACGACCTCCGTTGTTTCTCTTTCTCTCATCCCTCCTCCATAGCTACGTGATATTAGAAATAACGTTCATGTTATCCCTAGTGGTTATATTGGGAGCCAATGCCCCTTACGCGGAACATTTTATCTGATTGGTCAGCAGTTGTGTTTGTTGTGCTGCTAAGTACTTTAAGTTCTCAAATGTATAGGGTAACTCGGGGCTTCCTTATTGATAAAAGCTTCGTGATACTTGAGAGAGAATCTGTGTAAGTGCCATAAGAATGGGCAGTCAGACAGTTTGGGGCAGGGGAGGGCTAACATGAATTAAGTGTAGTGAGCTCTCATCCAACCGTACTGGCATTTGCTGGTGTTAGCTGCAGTTCAGTAAAGAATTTCATGCTACTGTTCCCTACCTGCAATTTTCCATTTTGCACACATCGAGTTTGTGTAATGGTGCTTAGACATATTTTTAGCGATGTTAGTTTGTTTCACATATGTCAATGTTGCTGTTGTTATATTGCCTGAAAGCTTGCTCATGTATCTTCTGTCGTTTTCGGGCTGGATGGCAGTTGAAGGTGGGTGACCAAGTCCGGCCAAGCCAGTGTATGCATCTTCTGCTCAGGCATTTGGAAGTCTACTTAGACTTTGCAGTTTTGTGCATTTTTGTAGCAGCACCGGATTAGATTATGGAACGGATCTCTTAACATTAAGTCACGTTGTATTTGAATCGATGTTCCAATTTCAAATGTGCTTTCATGTTTCAATGGTGTTTTCGTATGTTTTCAATGATGCTTTCGTGTTTCAATGCTACGGTCATGTACACGACTACCTCCCATCCACAGAGCCTCCGCCACGTGCCACTTTCACCCCTCGTGTTCGCCCATACTTGTGCCACGTGCAATATCCAGAGTGCGCCAAGGAAGTCATATGTTCCAGTCATAACGACCACCCCACCCCCATCCTGCATAATTTGACTCCACGTGTGGACCTGGGATTAAACGTCCGAAGTCATACATGCGAGTCACGAAAGACCCTCTCGCTCCATATTGTCATGCCACGTGTCATGTCCAGTCTAATCCACGGGGTTAATCTGCGGAAGTCATCATGTCATGCCACGTGCCGTTCCCGGTATTCTCCACGTGTTGTCCTGGGGTTAATCCGTGGATGTCGTATATGCCAGTCGTGAAGATCCTGTCGCCTTCCATATGACGTGACACGTGGCATATCCTTTCCATTCCATGTGAAGCTGACATGGATTCGCAGTCATTTACTACGGTCTTATCAATGACTATGATTAGGCGTCCCCATTGCCACGTCAACAGTGAGCTCCACGACTGGTAGATATGACTGTATGGCGCTTACGACTCATTTGTCACAACTAACTGGGTTTATCTGACTGGGCAGTCATGCAGTCATAAAAGGCTGATATGACTGAAAAATAGCAGACGTAAAAGCCGGAATCTGTTGTAGTGACCCGCGCGCCATCCGTTACGCTTAACGAGCATAACCATCCCGCTTCATCCATGTTGTCATTCATCCATGCCAAAAAACAAGCAGGTAGGAATCTAGCCTTCACAGAGGCCTTGGACCATTTTATTAATATAAAGAGAGAGAATGAGGAAAAAATAACCTCATGAAACGAACCATGAGGATGAGAAAATGGTCACTGCCCCGTATCCAAAATCCAAAAGTGCTGCAAGAAACTATGGAAAAGCAGGTTCTATAGCTGTGGGGATCTGAAGATTGAGGGACAAATGCCTAAGAATCTAAAGCAAGGAGGAAAGAAGCTGACTAAAGCCAAGGAGGCTTAAGACTAGGAGACTAATGCTTGGAAGAGTCGAATGAAAGGTGAGCCTTTGATTTGCCCTTCCGAAGAGTGCCATTGTGGCACCAGTTAACATCAGAATCTTCACGGTCCGCTGAATTACGAGCACTACACGAACTGGAAGTAGTTGATAATAGTTGATAATTTTTGATTCAGTTGCTCTTGTGCAAAGTCGTCCAGCTTTTCCCAAGGAGATATCAGGTATTACTTTTCCTAATAGCAGCCTGGTCCTGATAATGATTTTTTTTTACTTCTACTTATTTTTTTTAATTTATTATTTATTTTAGAAGGAAACCTGGGAGCGACTGCTCACAATTCAGGCCCTTGAGGAGGGGGAAAAATTAACCCCCTTTCAGATAAGCCATTAGGCACACAGGTGGGCCAGACCAACCGGCCACAAACAATCCACACACCAGGCAGGGCAACGGGTTTGAACCCCAAACCACCAGGGCGACACACTGTGCACTTACCAGCTGAGATACCAGCTAATGTGCAAAAAATTTAAATGTGTTCATCATTTATAGGGGTTACTTGTTTCTTAAGTGTTGCTGTGAGGGCCTATGTGAGCAGTTAAAATTAGTTTCGCAAATTTTTCAGTTTCTCAATTTTTCGTTTGGCTGAAGAGTATTCGAAAGGCATCTTAGGAATATGCGGTATATTCGCTTGTGCTCATGCGGGCGTGAGCATGCTCACTCGCTACCCAACCTCCGGAGTGATAGTTGTAAAATGTATGGTATGTAGGGGGTGAAATGCGTAGGGGGTGGAATGCGTAGGGGGTAGTTTGAGGTTCTCTTCAAGGATTTTGTTGTATGTGATAAAAAAAAAAAAGTATGACGCCTCCCCAAGGGGGCATAACTTATGGTGTCACTTACCCCGAAGGACTACTGCCTTCCACTGGGAAGGTGGACACCTTCATGACACACCAGACAGTGGTTTGAACCCACAACCACATCCAATGTGGTATGTGCCCATTACCACTGGGCTACATGCTGGTTGTCTTATATACAACATAGATATATCTCTTTGGCTGTGCTTCTCTACTTTTGCTAATGTATTGTGTTGCAACTTTTTTTGTAGCTTTTTAAACTGTTTATATTTGGACAGAAAACCGCAGGACCATCTACTATTTAATATAGATAATATCACATTTTTCCCACGTGATTGTTTTATTTTTATTTTTATTTGAATTAACCCCCTTTCATTTATGGGGCCATGGAGGGACAAAGGACGAACAACATCAAGATAGAACGCCATGAACAATCCACACAGGGGGCAGGGCAGCAGGTTTGAACCCCGAACCACCAAGGCGACACATTGTGCACTGACCAGCTGAGCTACCAGCTGGTATGCGCATGATGTTATCTTATGGAGGATATGGGGGAATTCCCTCTAAGGTCTGAGAGTCGGGAAATTCTACTATAACATCCCCAAAATACGAAGGCAAAAAATTGGGAAACTTGTTACGGGTATGTAGTGTACAAGTGTCAAGGTGGTGGTGGTTTTGGGAGGTTGACACGTGTGGCGGCGAAGACCCACCGCTTGACAGGGTCGGGCCCGCCGGCCTGAGAGGAAGGGCTTTCTCTTGGCCCCACTAAAACCGCAAACATGCAGGGGAACTACGGTATCATAATTCTTATTTGCGAACGGTTCACCTAGTATAAACTATCAACGGGACCGTTATTCCCTTGGTAATACCAACCGGCTAACAACCCGGGTATAAATAACTAAGAAAAGCCAAATTGAAGATTATGTTTGCTGATTTCCCAAATTCCCAAAGAAAGAAAAGTGTGCTTCAGAAGCCGCGCCGTGGAAAAGGATAGATTTTTTTTCCTCTTTTTTCTTTTTTTCCCATGCAAGTCTCACAAGCGTCCGCTACTTTGGCTCAAATCCGGCCCACCCGTTCTTACCTCACTAGTAAATATTTTATGTGTAGCCGTGTGGTACGGCAATGGTAGCTATGAGGTGCAGGGTTGCATTCTTGTGGGATTGCCATGTCACCCCTCATCTGTATCACTCCGGTGATGTCACCCTATTCCATGTCACTCCACTATTGGTGTCTCTTCTTCTTTGTACTTGGTGTCAGGGAGTGACACTCCCTTTCGTGTCACCCCGGTGGCCGCTAATGGCCCACTTCAACTGTCACCCCGTTCCGTGTCACTCCTATATCCGTCACTCTTGAGAGGGGAGGTATATGTGGAATGTGGATATAGAGGCACAACCTGACATCTTTGACTGGCACTTGAATGATGCAAATCATGGGCTTGGCAGCACTTCTGCTCCACAGCCTTTTGCAGCAGTTAGTTAACACCGTCTGTGGCCTGTGAAAGCAAGTTACTTACTGCTGCTCTCAGTGACAACGTCAGCCATTTAGTAGAGTTCCGTAGCAAGATGATGCATAGCTGACAAAGAACTGCAGGACAAGTTGCTGTGATTCGTGAACGGAGGAGCATAATCCAAGAACGGATCTGTCAATGTGGATGAACTCTGGAGGGGCCATTGTTGAACACCAACTTCGAAGTTCGGCTACGAGGCAACTGGAGGACCACGTTGATATAGAAACTTCTTTTTATTGGAGTTAGCAAAAGGATCGCCGCTGGTGTCAGTAGGCCTTTTTCTGGCACTGGCAGCCGCCAGAACAAGGGAAGTTTCGCACCCATGCGCCATGAGCACTGTATGTAAGAATGTGGGAATAATGCTAATGATGATTAGGCGCCCTGACGTGAAGTTATTTGTAGTACGGTATTGCGGATCGTGGGTGCCATAGGATCTTGAGCCAATCTCCTGATCTAGGTAGGCTTGAGCCTTGGAGTTCTTCATAGGTATTCAAAATCATTCAAGTGACTCTAAGAAATTGAGCTCTCTCGACTCACTGTGTGACACGCTTGGACAGGCCCCAACAGGAGACTTACCGACACTGAGTGCACAAACTCGTGTAAGAAAAAAAAACATGCAGCGCACAGACGAAATGGTTGCTTGTATTACTGTAGGTAGCCCTGGTGCAATGGCACAAATATGACACATTACACAGTAACACAGAATGCAGCATGATCACAGCCTACAGGTATAAGAGCAAACGTCCATCCGAAATCAGCAACTAGACAGAACACTTGTAATCCGGGCTGCTTATGGGAGGTTAGCATCCTTTGCATGCATAGTGTACTTACCACCTCCAAGATTCAATGAGCCGTAAGCTTGATGATCCCCAAACTTGCTGCAAACGGAGTATCCGGCTAATATCGGGGATGAATGTCAGTTATTGTCACCGCCCATGAGGTCTGGAAGGTACAAGGCAACTTACGGAGCAATAGACAACAAAAGAATGGCGTTGTACGAAGGTAGGGAGGCGCCGCTGTGGGAGGCGTGAGCCTTCATTGGGGCTGCATCAGTGTACACTGTACCGTCTGTTTCTGACACAAGGTGGCCTTAAAGCAGGGCACACGCGCACACCCAATACAGGCACCCTGCGATTCTCAATTTCTCATGTTTTCCTTCGGCTCTCGATTCCATCTCAGCTAGAAATTAGACTGCAGGCAACGGCATCGCTCCTTCGAGGGCATTTTTTTTCATACAGTCAATCCTGAACAAGTGTTCTTTTAAGTGATAGAACGATAGAACCCACCTCCCAAAGGGGGTGGCTGGCATCATCTCTCTTCTTTTTCCTTTTTGTTTGGGAAAAGGGACCAGAGGCCCGACTGAGATTTGTTGGCAATCTTCTTATTTTACAAAGACAAATGTCAAGTGTAGTGTTAAGAAAATTCTACTCCCGCCTTCCTTCGGACAAGTGGTAATTTCGCCCACACTCAGATATAACTAGGCTTTCTTGTTGGTTCGAAAAACCGGGTTCCCAACAATGGATGGGCTTTCAAGTTTGGCCTTCTTTTTCAAATAAAATCCTTAGTTTTTTGCTACTCCCGAGGCCTAGTATTTGACTGCCGGGAGTGGGCAATTCAGCAGTGGCAAGTGCATTTGGACGCCCTTACACTTGTGCTTGTTGTGTCCTCCAGTGAGAGAGGGAAGTTATTGCTTCAAATGGGAAAGATGGCTGGCTGAGAGAAGGAGGATCCCTCAGACTTCTGTTGGTTTTCTGGGATTGGGCCGACCAGAGTGCAGAAAGTTGTGAGGGACGGAGTGGGTGGGGTATAATTGAACTTGTCCTTACATAGCCACGTCCCGGCAAAAGCACTCCCCCAAAAAAAACGGTGGTGCACGCAGAACAGTTTTGCTGCGCTTATTAGTAGCTACAAGTCTGATTATAAGCGCATGCAGTTATAAATTGTCCATGATCCACTCCCAGGCCCACTTGGAGCATAGTTCTATACTTTCAGATCGAATCAGCCCCTCCTTTTTAGGCGAAAAAAAGCCTAAAAGCACCAAAAAATGTGGGCCCTCAACACCGCTATACAAAAAACAGGGGCAAAAATAAAAAATATCGCCCAAACGGGGCGGGGGCCTACGAGCCCTACGAGCTGGTGAAAGCACCTGGGGAACCCACCCTTTTCGCCTGGGAACTAGGGAGCATGGCGCCCTAAATCCAAGGGCTGGCGCCCCATCGCACCAGGGGTCAGCACGATTTCGCCACCTGCACCTATCACCACCGTCTGAGCTCCAGCCAGTAACCATGTTGCACATATATATGTAGCCATATTGCAGCGTAACCATATTGCCATATTGCACCGTCTGATCGCCATATTGCACAGTATGTTGCATACTTGTAGCGAGGTGGATTCTAGGTGGACATTGTAGTATGTACTTGTCGCCACCTCTGCACTCAGTCCCAAAAATATTTCGCCACATCCACGCCAAGGCAAAAATGAAAAAAAGGGCTGGATCGAATCAATAGGCCCTAAGGAAACATTTGATGCCGCCGAGTTGTCAGTATGGGGATTCCATTTCAGGAACTCGTATGAAAAGAAATATATCTGGGCACTGAAGCATGTGGGTGGTTTGACCAATTGGATGGTATTCACTGCAATCACTTAAACGTGGATACAGCAAGTCAACATGAGTCAGATACAGGCAAATTAAATAACATGCTCACCATATCTAACAGATTTCCTTTTACTCATCACAGTGTCCTAGGAACTGAGGCACCTAACCCCCAAGCAGTAACTTAGCTGCTAGTTCCCATAACTAGTACACCTTGCCCACTGCATGAATATTACATCTACCAACTTACCCTGTACGGCCTCTTCCGGGCCCCGGCACATGATAGAAATTTATATACCTACTCCAAGCTTTTCGTAGGGACTTCTACGCTGTTCACACGAGAGCAAAATCGCAGGGAAAACAGCGTTCCTTTTCACTATACGACAGGCCTACTCGGGACGAAGCCCTGTACCGCCGCGGCAACCAACACACTTTGCGGTGACAGCTGCGCGTTGCAGCCAAAACGAACGGACGCCCAACCTCTGATTGTGAAAAGCATTTGATTTGAGGTTGCAGTTTGGAAACTGCCATAATAATAAGAAAGAGATAGTCTTACCCAAAAAACCCTTCTTCGCAAGGATTTAACGATTTAACTTCACCACCCAACAACCGTGTCAAACCACCATGACCCAGAACATGAAGATTGTAAGGCTGAAGGTTTCATTCATTCCACAACATAGGCATTGGTCCACTACAAAGCCTGCCGAACTTTACTCTCATAGAAAGCGATTGCGCCACGGCTAAGGTAGGCTCAAGTTTCAACGATTAGAGGTGCAGTGTATAGTTGTGATCATTTGTGCACTTACATTTCTGAGCACATTGCAGGGCAGGAGTGCAAATTCAACTCTGACCAAGTATACTGCACCTAACATCTCAGGGTCTTTACTGTTGTTGCCCCAAACAGTAAGTTAACATTAGGCAGGGCAACCGCACTCTCCCTTTACTCTCCACTCTCCCATTCAATAGTGGATGAAGAAATGTACTTAGTCTACTAAACGAAAGATAGAACCACCAAAGTTGGATAGTCCACCCACTGTCCTGCTCCCTTGGCAGGTGTGGTATAATAGTCTAATCCCAGTGTTTCTCTTTCTTTAAAATAAACTAACAAAACATCACACAAGTCTTAGTACCAAATAAATCTCAGGACTATATATCATGTTCCCCATAGCCAATATTAATTGTTTCTTCTAAATACTGCTTGATTGGTTGTAGTAGGCTCACACGGACACATCGATATGCAGAAACCTTCATAATAATTGGGACACCCACATCCGGAATCTGGATACATATTTCCACACCACAGAGCTACCCACGTATGTAACACTTGATGGATCATGGGACCCAGCTCCATTACTGCTTGCATCCCTGAACCGTCTCATTCGGAGCAAACTCTGACCCAAACGCTGCAATTTGTCGTACAGCCAGTTCGAAAATGAAAGAAATGAAGGAAATCATATTGTATAAGTGAGCATCCAAAAGAATTCGCACTCTAGGTATTGAACGAATGTGTGTTCGTGGTGAAAAGAGGATAGCCCATGAGCCAGGAGGATTGAAGAAGCACGAGGTGCAGATGATGAGAGGTAGCAAACTTGCAAGTTCCAGGCAGGGAATGGATGGAGTTGTGCAGTTAATGCCCAGTACAAAGACACCCAATTACATTTACACCTCAAAACTGTCCTCGCCAATGCAGTGCTGTGTGATCAGGGAGGGACAAATTGGAAGGAAAGACTGATCTCTCACTAACTAGGAAGGGAAGCCTGATCTAAGCCTAACTTAATACATGTGCAGAATCTCAACTTCGGCTGTTATCTCTTGTGTTTCTGAAAACGTAGGATTGTGCAATTCCCAGTTCTGCACATGGGTGTCCGTGAGGAGCTAATTTATAAACCACCAATTTTTTTTTTCCTACGGAAATAATCAGTGGCTAGATTGCCAGACTGACGTGAGCTTATTACACAACCCCACAACACAGCTGAAATTCTTTGTAAATCTCATATATGTTACCCCAGTTCCAAGAAGAAGTGCTTGGAGCTAGCAATCTACAGGTGTAATGGTTTAGTATTTTCACGCGTGTGGTCAGGTCTACCGCCGCGTGCCGGTGGGGACTGGCTCTTGTACAGGCGATTGGAGGTGGGTAGTGGCCCATAAATCAGGAAGGGAGAGAACCCATAAATGTGCACTGTCTGTCTCCACAGTGTAGTGCAATTATCTCGCAGTGTGTTTCTCTACCTTCATTTGCACGTGGTAGCTTTCTTGTATGTGTGTCCGAAGACTGCATTCGAGTTCGACATGGGATAACCCTTCTCCCTTTGTAGTGTTTCATTACTATATGAAAACTGATCACAATGGCGTAAGTCAGCTACTAAGAGTGTTGTGCAGGTAGCAGCACTTCCTTACTCTGTTCTCGCTGGTTCTAAAGTACAAGCTCCGAGTGAGATAAGCCCGAACTCTCTTTACAAAAGCCTCATTGACATTTCTAAGCTGATCAGAATAGCGAAAGTCTGCAGACCTTGCAGTTACTGGAACATTTCCCTATCTATCTCTTTCCAGAGGCGTCAGATTCAGTATCTTCCTGAGATATCCCTTTTTGTAGATGTAGAGAATCTCATCACGCATCAATGCTGATTGGAATGGCGTGTGCTCTGCTTAGTTCTCTGGGGAAATTCCTTCGGGAGGCTCTGAAACTCTACACATAGACTCTCTCACTCTCTCTCTCTCTCTCGGTAACGGAGGAAAAGCGAAGTTCTGCCTGGTACTATCTGTGCACGGCACTGGGGTGGCAGTGGAGGCGCTGTTTCGATTGTGGTCGAGCTGTGGTACAGAGTTCGGATAAAATGAGGATTGCACCGGCAGTGGCCAAATGTTGGGGATGGAGACTTCCTATCTCAAGTTGCTTCCTGGAATCAAAGCAGGTAATCTTCTTCTCATCCCAGTCCCATGTGGTCGTTGTGTTGTTTCTTTTTGTTTCTCTGAAAAGTAACACTTTTTCTATCAATGTGTCTCTCCTTTTGCGACTGGACACTTTCGTGACATATTACGCTTCTCACTTTTACTTCTCGACCATCGACCATTCTGCTAGGACTTTTTGAACCTGGGTCTCGAAATTCGACGCCTCTACCGAAAAAATGAACTCTAACAGCTGTTCCTCCCTCCCAACCCAAACCCAGTATATTTCTTTGCTCGAATGAATTCGTGCTATACCGTACGAAGTTCCAACATTCTCTTCCTCTTTCTCCACGTCCCTTCCTCTTGAACGTTTGTGTCTTCATCCTATGTGGGGAGTTCATTGTTGCAATCTCTACCGCATGTCTCGTACGCCTGTCCTCTTCTGTCTGATATGTGTAATGTTCGCGTTATTCTGAATCAATGCAACCCAACTACCACAAGCAAGGAGTTCGTGGCTCACTCCCGTACACCCCTTGTGGGTATGGCGGCAAACTCTTGCAATCAAACAATGTGCCCGGGAAAGCGCCTGTGGGTCACTTCCCTGTTACTACTTACCGCGTGCCAACCAGTCCAGGACGTTGGTAGGAATGAGGGGTTGGTGGGTAGACTCCCTCCAAATCGAAAGCAACATTGAGACAGAGGATTGACACTTCCAAGTTTTGCTAATATTGTTTCTAGCATTCGATTGTACTCTTTGTAACTACAGACAAATTTGTGTCTAACGATTACATAATCCGAGCGTGGAGATCTTGCACAAGCACATGCTCGGCAATTGAGTTTGACGGCCAGGGTCCAGTTAGATACTGCAACATTTGGGGACGGGCATTTTTAAGCGTTGTGGGTCGCTGGCTATGATCGATTCAGGTTCAAGAAAGTGAGGGAAATGAGGATCATCCAAACAACAATGAGGGCACGGTTAATGCTGGTGCTTTGGCCGATTCAAAGAACTTTGCCACTCGAAGGCGCAAGGACGGTGGCTGGAAGACTACTCCCTTCATTTTCGGTGAGTTCCTTTCCCCGGCCTACCTCCGCAATTTCAAGGTCCAAGGGCAGTTTGAGATGCAGTAGCTGAGAAATAGTGGAGGTTCAACTGGTATTCCAGTCATTTATTTCCACCAGATGTCATAGGTATCTGCAAATAAATTGGAAAGCTGCATTTTGTGTTTCATTCGATTTGATAGCACTGTCCCTACTTCCACCATTCCTCCAATTTCTTGTTTTGAAGACATTCTTGAGGATCTGTTAGTCTGAGTTTTCTGCATGTAGGGCTCTGAATCTTTCCTTCAATCCTTTCGAAGTTTGCATAGGCTAGATCCGCGAAGGACTCTCTTCGGTGAGGCAGCTCTACATGGCAACAAACTGCATTAGAATGCTTGATTACGAATTAGCATGAAGCCATTGATTTGCTGACGGACTTTCCTTGTCTTGACTCCTTTCAGCCACCGAGCTATGTGAAAGACTTGCAGGATTTGGGCTGACATTCAATCTGGTGACATTTTTGGTGTCGGAGATGCATCTACCCACTGTGAAGGCTGCCAACATTATCAATAATTTTAGTGGAACGTCTGGCCTGACCCCGCTAGTAGGTGCCTACATTGCTGATGCATATCTGGGGCGCTTCAAAACCATAGCCATCGCTTCAGCAATCAACATGCTGGTAAGGTCTTACGTCAAGTTTTTGGAACTGAATGCCCCTCTGAAAACATGCTGATAAAAATAATCATAGAAAGGCTTTCTCTCTGAACAGCTCTCTTAGCCCTCTTTATCACCCTTTCAACTCTGAAGTTTCATTGCAGAGCGTTTTGTGGATAACATGAAAGTAACCTTCCGGACATTGTTGACATGCAGGGAATTGTCTTTTTGACAATGTCAGTCATAGTCCCATCCCTGAAACCTACAGCATGTGCTTTCGATGCGGAAATTCATGGCGGCTGCAAGGAGGCTACCTCTAACCAGTTGTGGTTCCTATACACTGCTCTTTTCTTTCAAGCTGTGGGAACTGGGGGAATCCGACCCTGTGTAGCAGCCTTTGGAGCTGACCAGTTCGACCAATCAGATCCAAAAGAAAATGAGCAAATGTGGCATTTCTTTAACTGGTACTATTTCAGTGTTGGTCTGTCCATCCTCGGTGCAATAACAGTGATTGTGTACGTACAAGACAATGTTGGCTGGGGTTGGGGGTTTGGGATACCAGCAGTGGCCATGCTTTTGGCTCTCATATCCTTCGTTGCAGGTTATTCTCTCTATAGACATGTATCCCCCAGTGGCAGTCCTTTCACCCGAATTGCCCAAGTGCTTGTGGCTTCAGTCCGCAAAAGAAGTCTTTCGCTGCCCACAGATTCTGCAATGCTCCATGAGACAGATGACAAGGAGGCGGTAACAAAGAGTGCAACAGTAGACAACAAGCTTCCCCACACTAACCAGTTTAGGTGAGCTATCTTCCTCCTATCTTTGAAACAGTCTTGTCAGATTATATGGACGAACTAATTCTGCCCTTGTCTCTTCAACTGGATTACACCAAGATCTAGGAGTACTGATAATCCTTCTGCAGGTTCCTTCCAGAAACCTCTGTCTGACATGCTTCCTTTCCCTCCACCCAACTAATAACAATTGACCTCTCACAGTCTCCCCCTGTCAGTGCGAGCTCACCACCGTCTATAAAGTAGTTGGGGATGGCCATGGCATGTGGGCTTGAGCAAGCTTGACATACATCTCATCATTACCCAATGACTGGTGTTCAGATTTCTTGACAAGGCGGCCATAGAGGAAGGAGGTGACACAATCAATGGAAGCAGTCCTTGGAGACTATGTACAGTGCATCAGGTTGAAGAGCTAAAGACACTCGTGCGACTAGTGCCAATATGGGCAACCTCTATTCTTGCGGCCACAGTGGTTGCCCAGCAAGGCACATTCTCTGTGCAGCAGGGTCGCAGTATGGAAAGGTAAAGTTCAGTACAGAAGCCATCATGACTCTTCCTTTTCTTCATCTTCTCTGCACTAGGTTATGCTGCTACAGAGGTAGACCACACATCTCACATGCAAACCTTTATCTGCCATCTCTACAGCACGTGGTTTGATTGGAATGGACCCCTTTATATAAGCTGGCAGTCTTGCAGAACCCTAAGCTGCATTTACCTACTAAGACCGTCAGGTTTTATAACTGTGTACAGGCACCTTGGCAAGCACTTCGAAATCCCAGCAGCTTCCATCGGTGTCTTTGGCGTCATCATCCTTCTTATATGGATCCCTATCTACGACTTCATCGTAATGAGGATGTTGAAACGTATCACAGGCAACGAGAGGGGTCTCACTTCCCTTCAGCGTGTAGGGTTCGGCCTCTTCTTGGCCGCACTAACAATGGCAGTATCAGCCGTAGTGGAAGTCAAGAGAAGGAACGCCGCCCGCACATATGGACTCCTGGACAGACCGGACTTGACAATCCCCATCTCAGCATTTTGGCTGATCCCACAATACTGTTTATTCGGTCTTTCAGAGTCCTTTGTTATTATAGGCCAGCTCGAATTCTTTTACGACCAATCCCCCCAGAGTTTGAAGGCTACAGGAACAGCTCTCTTTTGGACCACCACAGCGATAGGTAGTTATGTTAGCACCTTTATAGTGTCTGTCGTTAGTAGCAAGACCAGTTGGCTCATAAACAACTTGAATCGGGCCCACTTGGACTACTTCTACTGGTTGCTGGCTGGGCTGAATTTCTTAAACTTCATCTTCTTCCTCTGGGCAGCTCACTGGTTCAAATACAGGAGTTACCCGGCCACTGAGCTCAATGTTGGCAAAATTAGTAAACCTCGTTCAGGAACAAATCCCTGAAGACAGTCGCACCAGCAGCCAACCCTCAGTTGTGGCAGGAAAAGTGGTGTTATCATAATCCCTTTGATAAGGTAGGCAATTGATATTTTGCCAATTGTCAAGGACCCTTTGCTGATTTCCTCTGCTAAAAATTGCCCAGAGTGTAGTATGTGGCTGGAATAGACCGGTGAATCAATATTAATATGGTGATCTCACTGGCTAGGATCTTATTGTAACTTTGCATACAGTTTGAGAGAACTTATGAGTTCAGAAAAGTTTGGGAAGTGAAGTAATCATGACCGTGCAGTTTTAGTTTGTACTCTTCCCTTCTCTTCCATCCAAGAAATGTCGGGAAGGGTGTGTGTGGCTACAAAAGAAAGTATCCCCTCCTTCGGACCCTTTTGGCCTCCTTCAAAAGTAATGACTTTCTCTCTCTCTATTTGCATAGAGCTGTAACCATGATTGCTCTGTTGAACTTCCTTTTCTTTCTTTGCGGATGAATCACTTTCGCTGTAACCTTGAATGCCTTGTGTGAAACTTCCTTTTCTTTCTTTGCGGACATAATCACTTTTTCCCTCGCTTTACAGAACTGTAACCTTGTATGCTCTGCAAATTGCTGGACCTTAAACTTCCTATTCTTTCTTTCCATGATAAAAAATGCTTGGCAGCGTACCTGCATGAAGCGTTGACTCCGAGACAATCCCTCGAGCTATATAGTTGCTTTTGAGCTGCTTGTAGTCCCTCTCTTGTTTCTTTCTTCCTCGTCCCATAAGCTCTTCCGAACATTGTCAAGTACCATTTCATTTGACTTCTCGGCAGCATATCTACACCAGGCTCTGTGAAGTTTTAATTCCACTCTTAAGTGCTTTTGCATGCAAAATCTTGTACCCACTGTAGAAGATCGAGACATACACGTAATTAGTCCTAGTTCGAAGTCCAAATGGCGAAAGGCGTACCGCGATGACCTTGTACCTACGGTAGAATCACTTATATGCATGGTTCTCACTTCCAATTAATTTCTACCGATGATCTACGTCAAGACCAAAACGAAGATTGTGTACACCCCTATTGCGGGCGCTTGTTCAGACCCAAGAGCAGCAGTGGAGGGCAAGTGGGTTGGGTTGGGTTCGAATGGGCGGGTGGAGTTACAGACCACAGATATATATGTGCTCAAGACCACGACCAAGCGGATGGCAGGGAGGCCTGTAGTAAAGAGTCAATCCTCCCGATGGCCCTCCCGGCCAGCACTGCCCTGCTCGGTATTCGTGACGGCTACATGCCACGATCTTACTTCCAGGGAAGAATACCCTCAGAAATAAGTACCGTGGTGGCTTACTGCCTCCTCCCCCTCCATGCTCTTCCTCCTTATCTCAAAAAGACCCCTAATTTCTACATTCTGATAAGGGACTAGAAAGTTCAAGTAAAAGACTTAGCCAGCAAGTATTTTCTTTAAAAACAACCAATTTACTTGCTCATCAGCCCCCCCTCAAAAAAGGACCCCTATGTCTGGTAAGTTAAGGAAAGATCGAGTAAATGACTTAGCCAGCAAGTTTTTGAAAACGACCAATTTACTAGTTGAAGTTTGTTTTTTATTTTAACCGAAAGGGGACGGAGGCCCTTTAAATCATATTAAAAAGGTGTCTTGGAAAAATTTGATTAAAAAAAGTTTTTAATTTGAGACTTACTATGGAAAAAAAGAGAAAAGAGATAAAGATAAAGTTTCTTTAGAGTCCAGTGAATCTGGAGAGCAGAGAAAACTTTCATTTATTTCTTTGTATAGACAAGGGACAGAGGCCCTGGAAACTTTATTAAGAGGGAAGAAAGGGCAGGGAAAAAAAAAACCTAAAATACCTCGGGGGCCGTGCAGGCAGAGTTAAGAGAGTTCGAGAAGATGAGCTCTCACGAGTCACCATCAGCAGGCTGTGTGTGGCCCTGTCTCCTCTCCGACTCTTCTTTCTTCTCTCTGTTTCCGGGCTTGTGTGTAGGATGCTGTTTGTGCGAGAGCGGGCTAACCACAAACGTGGAGAATTGACTGAGGGGAAACGAAGCGCGGAGTCAACAATTTCCACAGGTCTTGCAATTGACGAGGAGGAGGAGCGTTCGCGGATCACAAGGGTACGGGAGCTTAGGGTAAGAGGAACTTTAGGGTGAGAAGGTGAGTAGTGGTATTTTGGTTGAGAGCAGTAGGAAGCTACTCCTGCAATGAAAAGAGTAGAGAGAGCCAAGGAAGCTGGAGCCAAGGAAGCTACTCCTGCAACGAAAAGAGCCAAGGAAGCTAGAGCCAAGGAAGCTACTCCTGCAACGAAAAAAGGCAAGGGACGCCCTCGGTCGGTCGGCGTCACTAAGATCCCTGCGGACGAAATAGCAAGGAAGGGTTGGGAAGATCAGCCTCAACCATGGACCTACGAGATTGTAAGAAAATTTGTCGCCACTGCCCACGTCGTACACCTTTGGCCAACCAAAAAACACGACTCCATTTGGAGGAGGAAGCGGTTCACCATCGATCATTGCCTAGATCATGGTTGGAGGGAAAACATGAAATCCAAATTCCAACATGTGTGTGGACACCCAACTCATGCCGAAATCGGCCAATACTTTGTGCAAATGTATTAGGCCGAGGTTGCACTCAAAAGACAAATGGATTGGAGCACGGCCCTGTATTTTCTGGATGTAATTTTCGACCAGGAAAGAAGGTAGAGGCAATGAACTTGATGGAGCAACACATACAAATGTGGCGTCAAGAGAATAATCAAAATGAAGGTCACAATCTACAAGAAGGTCCACAACAAGAAGGTGCAGCGCACATATCTTCAGACCATGGTACAGCAGTGCACACACAACAACAAGAAGCTGCAGTGCAGACACCCTCAAACCATGGTACATTGCAACAACACCAAGAGGAGCTTGTTGCAACGAAAGTTGAATTAGACATTTCTTTTGAAGAAGAGAATGTTGTGACGACAGAGACTGATGCAACGACAGAGTTTGTTGCAAGCAAACCACACGGTGATGTTGCTTTACAGCATATTGCTTCAGCCATTGAAGAACCTTTGGGTGGTTCGAAAGAGGAACATTTTGTGAAAGAACCGGTGGTTGCTGCCAAAGAAGAGCATTTTGTGAACGAGTTTGTTGCAGCGGAAGAGCATGTCATTGCTTCGAATGAAGAGCATATTGTGAACAGGTTTGTTGCAGCGGAAGAACAGGTCGTGGCTGCGAATGAAGAGCATATTGTGACTATAGACGAGCTTATTGCAACTAATGCGAAGCTCGTTGTTTTTGAAAAGGAGTTTGTAGTGGTGACAGGTGAGCTTCATGCGACAAAAGAGGAGCTAGCGATGACCAATGCGAAGCTGGAACGAGCAAACGAGGAGATTCGGAAGTTAGCTTCAACAATTGAGGATTTTCGTCATGAGGCAAGACTAGAGCTTGAGAAAACCAAGGATGAGCTGGAGAGAACGAAATACAAGCTCGCATGTCAAAGCAAGGATATGGAGAAGGAGAAAAGGCATACCCAAGCTTTACAAGATGCTCTGAAAGGAAAGAAAGAACATTGCAAGGTCGTAAACGAACATTTGAGGGTTGCAATGGAACGTGTGCAGGACATGCGAGACTCTCTTTCACACTCTTCTTTACCTGAAATTGCACATGAGGGATCATACGAGGAGGGGGTGTGCAACCGAAAGCGCTCGTCACCTCCTCAATGTTAATAGTTAATCAAGTGAGAGAAAGTGTTCCACATGTGAGAGAGAAGAGTAGGGTCAACCAACATAAGTTAGAGCCTCTCTAAAGTCTATCAATTCTCTACGTCAAGTTGCATTGGACTGGATGCTCTCAAGTGCTGTCACACTAATCTGTGCTCTCTTCATCCTCCTCAATCACAAGATTCAAAGCTGATGATATGTCTAGGTTGTTTACCTCAGCTTTTTCGGTATGACTTTTTTTTTTTTTTCACAATGATTCATGCTTTGTTCTTCTACCCTCTTGAGTCCGAGAACTACAGCTCTGTTTGTACGATTGTTCCAGGTTCGTGTCACATGAAGGTCGATCAGCTCCTTCTAATAAGCTTGTTGCCGTCATATTCGGTAGAGATTTCCAGACCTACTATATTTTGTGGCAGTAGGGATGCGACGGACAGGCGGTGTGGCTCAACGAAATTGGAGACCTGAGCGTATCAGCAGGTCTTGAAATCTCATAAGGGCACAGACTGGCAGGCACTTGGGGATGTGAGATCGCACCCTTGTCAACAACATATGGCTTCGAGCAAGCAACTTCAGTATATAAAATCAGAGATGGTGCTGTACCTCTAAACCCAAGCATTCCTTGAAGGAAAGATGCTTGCGGGGGTTCCAGGGTTTCAGAGAACTCCCCTGCCACCTTGATCGAGCCAGTGACAGACCCATACGATGTGGCCCATAGGATGTCCTCAGGTACATTCTCTTTTGCTGTACCATTGCTGAAGTTCCTTTTTGGCTGTTTTTTGGCTCTGGTTTTGTTTCCTCTTATGTTTTTTCCATTTTGTCCCATAAGCTCTTTGAGCTTTCCGCAGACATTATAAAGTACCATTTCATTTCATTTCATTTCATTTCTTTCTTTGACTTGGTTGTTACTCCTGCCGCCACCTATGGCTGAGTTCTGGGCACCTGATGTCCCAGTTTCCCGGTGGCAGAAAAACCTGGAACTGCTGCATCGTCTTTCCTCCAATGAATGCTTGGAGCTAGAGGTACAACATCATCACAAATTCTATGTGCAGAATTTGCATGCGTCGCACTTCAAACCGAGGCCATCTTCCGGCTTACAATCTTTCTTACAAGGTTACAGGCCCTTCCATCCAAAGCGCTGACAGCCTGGGCCCTCCCACCATCTATGAGGCTCAAAATGGCTTGTTTCAGGCCCTCCTGGTATGCTCGGGTGGCCAACCTTTTTGAGCACAATGGACTCTCCATTGCTTCCCTACTGCCACAAAATATGGAGGGGGTGGAAGTCGCGTCCAAACAACTAAAATAGATGCATCAGACGAGAACTTGTGGAACTTGACGTCAGGCAGACATGGAAACCAGCCAAATCTAACAACAAAACTGCAGTTCTATTGGGAGGCATTCTTGGTCCTCCGTGACGATGGAATCTTGTGGCCCAATTACCTGTCTACAGCTCTATCTTCTCTCTTCTGAGGGCATGGGAAAGTTCAGGGTGGGCTCCCACAGTCTGTGGATAGAGACTGGTACGTGGGAAGACTGCCAATGCCCTGGTTGCACTGGGAACAACAGGGAAATTGAAAGTGACGATCATTCCTTCTTTCACTGCCCTTTGTACTATGAGATCTGTGGGAGATTTAATTGTCTATTCCAGATACCCAATCTCTCATGGAGTTCTTCCATTACGAGGATCAGAAATGCTTGGCAGCTTACCTGCATGAGGTGTTTGCTCTTAGACAACGCCTTGCTTTTGGGCTGCTTGTGGCCCCTCGCTCTTTCTTGTTTCTTGCTTCCTATTGTCTGTGGACGTTATAAAGTACCATTGCATTCCATCTCATTTCTACAGATATGGGGACCTGAATGCCAGTTCACTCTTTCTTACAGAGAGAAATCAAGGTAATTGCATAATGATGCCCATTGCCTTTGTACCTCTCCAGAAGATTCCACATCCCTATGAGGGTGTTGGGCACCTTCCAAGTCAGCTCTTATGCCCTGCAATGTTTTCTCGTCTTGTTTTGTCTGGCTCTTTGTTACTTGTTCCATGGGCCCTCTGGCCTCCCTGGGATGTAACATGTTTCTTTCAGACCTCTTAACTTTGTCTTCAATGCCCTCAATGTGAGCAAGGATGTAAGAAATTGTCAAATGGCAGAGCTGTTGACCTTTCGGGATTACAGAGCGAATACGCCAAACATGCGAGAGCCACTTTTGACTCTATTTAATGCAAATCTTTTGAATGAGGTGCGGCTTCCAAAATGCAGCATCCACCTTGGTTTTCAAGAATGCTGATGAATAGAACTAATTACCGTGATCTTTTCATTGATGGCCAATCTGTTTGGGGTGGTCATAGCCCTGGCACTAGAAGATTGGGCAGAATCCTCTGAGCTTAGAGCTATGGGGCAGCAGGTTTCTGCCATAAACTGTCTACTCTCGATTACATTTTTACTCTGCAAACTATGGTGGATAAGGCTGTTTATGACGAGAATGGTGTATGCATGCTTTGTGGATTTCTGGAAAGCTTTGATTCTGCCCTCCAGCCAACCTTCTGGAGCAAGGCACAAAAGACATCATGGTGGAGGTCTAGGGTAGTTTTGGCCTGTCTCAAAAAATTAATATTGTGGCTATGCACCACCCCATGACACCTGCAAGGACTTTTACCACTTACAAATACACATGGCCGCGCTCGCATGACAGACATGGTGTGTCAAGCACAGATCAGATTTGTAGAAGAAAAATCCTTGGACGAGGCTTTGATATACATGTAGCCTTGGTGTTTGTTCCTGGAAGTCAATGCTCTCAAGTAACTTAAAAGTGGATGTGGCTGCATGTTACCGATGATTTTTCTGGCAATGGCCAACGACATGTACACCTGTGCATGGGCAGGTGTGATTTTGTAACGCCTAGCATAAAATCATTGGCCCCTACGGGCAATATGCTATGTAAGTTTCTGGACATCAAACTTCCTTCCCTGGAGTAGCCTTCAATTTAGTCCGAGGGTTTCTTACACCTGGCATCCAAGAACCGATGAAAATCTTTGTGAGCCAGAAGAATGGGTGAGCAAAAGCCAGCATGCTTTCCCTGAAATTCAAGCCCAAATTATATCAGCAGTGCTGGAAAATGGCAGAATTATCTTTTTTGAGCATTTTGAGCATCATCGGACCAAACACCAAATCCCTGTATGGCAGAAATTGAGAACATCGACAGTTAAAAGTTTACTTCATGGAACTGTATACATTATCGTGTGTATTTGGAGAAAGCAAGCAAGAAAAACAAAACACATAACCTTACAACATTAAGAAATGAAATGAAATGGTGCTTTATAACGTCCGCGGAAAGCTCATAGAGCTTATGGGACAAAATGGAAGAAAACATGAGAGAGGAACAAAGCCAGAAACCACAATTAATGTTCTAGCGATTGTCTAAGGGTGAAGGCCTCGTGTAGGTAGGCAGCCAAGCATTTTTTATCCTCATAGTGAAAGACATCAGTGAGAGTTTGGGTTCAACTGAATAAACAGTGGAATCTCCCGCGGATCTCGTAGTATAGAGGGCAGTAGAAGAAGAAGTGTTCTTCAGTTTCAATTTCCTTTCTGCGCCCTATGCAAGCTGGACATAGGCGGTCCTCCCGTTGCAGGTTTTCCCATCTGCCAGTCTCTAACCGTAGGTTGTGGGAACCCACCCTAAACCGCCCCAATGCCCTCAAGAGGGAAGGAGATAAGGGTGCTGAAAGGTAATTTGGTCTCAAGATTCTATCATCGCGGAGCACCAAGAATGTCTCTCGATAGAAGTGGAGCTTTGTCGTGAGATTGGGTAGCATCCAAGTTCTCTTGACATGTAATTCCATAAGAAAGAAAGAAGAGTTTAACATCCATTGATTTACAGATTATACAGCTCAACACACAATGCATTTGTTACGGTGGTAGAACCTAAGACCACATGGTTATGCACAGGTAGGGCAATACTGCTGCCCCCTCAAGTAAAGCTATCCGTGTGTAGTGTGTACCCCAATGAATGAAAAATTATGTAAACTTACACTCCCACTTCACACCATTGCCCCCTCTCTTCCTTTGATCTTTATCTCATTCCCAAAAGTCTAGGATCCACAGATCCTGGGAGAGCAGGGGAAAAGGACACGTGTGAGAGTCAGAAAGATTTAAGGATGCTAGACTCATGGAGAAGTAAGAGAAACTCTACTATGTTCATAGGAAGCCCACAGAGACAACAAGTGAAGACAGTTTGTTTCATTTCCAGCAGATTTACAGAGTCTACTGCGCAATGCACAGCCCAACAGCCCAACAGACGGCTGAAGGAACACTTTTAAAGGATTGAACCCAGGATCAACCTGATTATGCCCAGGCAAGGCACAAACACCCCATCCACTGGGCTGCCTGCTCATGAGACGGAAAAGATGACCAGTAAAAAAATTCGTTACAGCTCTACGAGGCAAAAATGGCCCAATACACCCTTTAGGATTGAAAATATACCTTCTTTGTTCAAGGTTGCCCACTTCAGCAGTGCCTGCGAGCATCTTGTCGAAAGCAGTTGCTTTTGGAGACAGCAGAGCCTGTGAAACCCAGTCCACCTAGGTGATGACTCCAACATAGGTCCAAAAAAAAGAGCACAAGCGAGACAAACAATGTTTTAGTGAACAAAATGGAAACCTGCAGGGTATGTGGTGCTACATTTGAGAATTGTACTCCAGACGAAGAACACGACCAAATGTGGTGTGTGAACAGGAGGCCCAAATGGCTTTTGGGACCAAATAAACATTCCAAAGGAAATTTTCAAAATAAGACCACAACCCTGATGGATGGTATACAAGAGCAAAGAGTGGTGAAAGACAGGAAGGAAGCTAGATACTAACCCACAACTCCAATGTCACATCTATGGGAGGCTTTAGGACCAACATTTCACCTGTCAATTCATTTGGTTCCAGAAGACTTTCATCACCTTATAGTTTCATTGGATGTATATCTCATGCCTGCTGTTTTGGAAGGAATTGAATCAGAAGGGGAAATAGCAGGATCTATCTACAAATCCCATTCCTTCTCAATACACCAACTCAGTAAAAAAAGAAATGAAACGATACTTGATAATGTCCCCGGAAAGCTCAAAGAGCTTATGGGACATGAGAAAGCATGAAGCAAGAAAGAGAAATGAAATGAAATGCAATGAAATGGTACTTTATAACGTCCACGGAAAGCTCATAGAGCTTATGGGACAAAATGGAAGAAAACATAAGAGAGGAAACAAAACCAGAGCCAAAAATAAAACTATTGCTCGAGTGATTGTCTAAGGGCGAAGGCCTCGTGCAGGTAAGCTGCCAAGCATTTCTGATCCTCATAGTGGAAGACTTCAGTGAGAGATTGGGTTCCGCGGAATAGACAGTGGAATCTCCCACGGATCTCGTAGTATAGAGAGAGAGGCCCTCTACAAGCTGCCCAAAAACAACTATTGCTCAAGAGATTGTCTAAGAGTCAACGCCTCATGCAAATATGTCGCACTGTCCAAATGAGTTTAAATGAAATGGAAGGAAAGAAAGGAAATACTTATAAGAGGCACAAAACCTGAAAAGAGGCTAATCTAATTGCAATATTTTTCTCCTTGTTGTGAGAGATGCCCATAAGTCTCTGATTGATGAACACACACGCCTGAATCATCCCATCACTCTGTGCAGATTTGATGTCCAAGTCCCAACCTCGCATTCGACAAAGGGTTTCCAATTGGCGGCGGGGATGCAGCATTACAGTCTCAGGCGTGGCCAATGGTTGAAGCAGAGGTTCATGAACCTGCCAATGATTACTCATTACTGTTGCCATGAGTTATTCTCAAAGTGAGAGGGAGATGCAGAAGCAGAATCCATCACAAGAAGCATGTACACATAGCTTTTGTTTCTGAATCTTTTCTCAACTCCTCCAGTATCCAGGTTCTAGGGGAAAACCTGAAAGTACCTTCCAGACAAGCTCAATATCAAGATCTGAGTCCAAGAAGATTGCTGCTGCCAGGGTCTGCACCACATTTCCAACAGCCTGCCACAAATGCCCAGTTTATCTACAGCCATACTCATATAAGTACACACGCCTTGCATCCCCTGCTATCTGCCTGCTTTTCCAATCTCTTTTCAGCTTATCATGAATGTTATAGCGTTTCTTTCATTCTTTCTTGAATTGACAATGAAGAACATTTCGTCTTTCATCGTCCTTCCTACACGCAGATCCGGGGGAGATACTATTGTCTCATTTGAGAAAGCATAGGGTTTCCATTACCCGGGGATCTGAAATGCTTGGGCGCATATCTACACACAAGGCATTGACTCTCAGACATTCTCTTGATCCGTAGTTGCTTTGGGGAGCTTGTCGAGGGCCCCTCCCTATCTTTCATGCTCTCTTTCTCATAAACTCTGTCCAAACTGGGCACGAGTTCTATGGCCACAAGGCTACAACAATCAAAGTCTTAGAAGTACATTTCCCATAAGCTCTTTGAGATTTTCCTCGGACATTGTAAAGTAACATTTCAGTTCATTTCATATAAGCCCTTTGAGCTTCGCATGGATGTTATTGAACTTCATTTCCTTTCCGCAGTGCTCAATTTTCTGTGTTTCTAACCCTTCTTCCAAATGTAGCCAAACATGCTGTTGAAGATGGGCACTAACCTCGGGGGAGCTCTGTTTTGTTATACCGAAAGCACTGCCACCCTCCTTCCAAAAATATGTGGCAAAAAGATTGATTTGGCTTTCCAAAATAGGCGATACTTTTTGCAAATACACATGCAAACCATGATTGAGTGCCACTAAAGCAAAGTTCTCTCTGTTGACAGTTGCCTGCTTTAAGTCATTGAGACGTGAAGGACTGAACCCTGGGTACAGGCACACCAAGTATCGGGTGATCAAGAAGTCCAAGATGGAGTCCCCTGCAATCAAGTTGGCACAACGGAAGCAATTTAGTCATAAGAAGTCCAATTCTTACTACCAGAATGACGCACCCCATGGTGCAAGACGGTGCAATGTCTTCCATATGTACAATCAATTTGCACAGAATTTAGAAAAAGAGGTAATGCTGCACAATGAACTCAACACTCCCCAAGAAGTTGGCTTTTAATAAATTAAAGGTCACCTAGAACCTCCAGCCTGTGAAATCCGAAGCCCCCCAGCTTGGAGGATGCTTCAGCCCCAAAATCAAATGCTGAAATCAGAAGGCCCTTATTCTTGAACTGATATCCAAGCTTGCTTTCGAGAGCGTCCATGTCTGTCGCACTCAATGGATTAAAACAGCTCTTACTCGCCAGAAAACCAGTGTCTCGAGGAACTGAGGATGGAAAATGAATGGGTACTCGGAGCCATGCCATTGCCGTCAATGCCGAATCCAAGTTCCCGTTCATAAGGTATGTCCCCACCAGGGCCTCTACTACATCTGCCAGAGTCTTCAAACCTAAAAGCTGTCCCTCCTGCATCAGATCCTTTCAACTCAGTTGTAACATATAAACATACCCACCTATTTCAAAATCACCAGATATGTAGGAAACATTTATCACCACATTGACCTGCTATGTTCACAAATCTACATTCCTTAAAGAAGTTTCATGGGTTGTGTAGACCTACGAACTGACTTTCAGATCTGTGGACCTGTGGACATCATAACTTGTCCTCCTCATACCAGATTCAGGGCCCATTATAAGCTGATGCAACTTATCGCCAACATATTTTTGTTTCACTAGATGTTGTGTAGGGATGATGACAGGGTATGGCATGACTCACACTCAGTGTGATCATAGTTCCCAAAACTGGGACCATAATCTTGAGAGAAGAGTCTAAAGCATTTCGGATTGTGGATCATGTGAACATAGCATTCAGTGCAGACAAAAAGTGGATTTTGATAGATATCCTTCATCTCTTACCGAGCCTTTCTGCAGCCAAACTCCCAGAGCTGGGCCTGGAGGAATCCATGATTTGATATTGAGAGGTTCTGCAAAGACATACCGTGGGAGCCCACTATCAAGTGCACACTGAAAGAGTGTCCTATTACTGACTAAATCATGGCGAGCAACATGCAGCTCTTCTCCATTAAAAGACAAGTTATTGAGATACATATACGCTCCTCCTGTGAAATTAAGGACGCTGTCTCCCAATAGCTCCAGGGTCTCATAGGAAAGGTCTCCATCACATGCCCCTGATGTCAAAGCTTCTTGCACCTGCAGGCACCTAAGTTCCATTAAGTTCACAATCTTATCTTCTGCGTAGTTTTCCAACCATCAAAGACATACAGATACATCTTGCACAATATTGTGAAATCAGAGTGATATTCCACATTCCTAAGCCTGGAAGTTTTGAGGCACAGTTCTACAGCTACAGCAGACTCGAGACATACAAGCTAAGAAATGGAACTGACCTTCAAGCAGGAAAGAGAGGGCCCAATAAGGTCCCGGAGCTCTGCAGCTAACAATGCCATTTCCAGGCTGTAAAGCACAGAAGGAAGTAGAATAGCACCCCTGTACAGCTGGCCTTGCATGCCCACATGCAGTACACATATTTCCGGGGGAATTTCCATTTCCAAAATGGTTGCAGCATCTCCTCCTGAAGTTTTCACAGTCAAGATTCATTACTAGGAACAATCAACCAGGTGAAACCAATTCAATTTGTCATTCCTTGTGATCCTTCATTTACCCAACTTGACTTGTAATGCAATGTTCCTGATATATCTGTCAATCTTCCTTTCTTTGTCATATCTCTATCGTTTTGCTCATGATAAGGACGTGGTTTCTTTTTGCTATACTAGCTGTATGGTTCCTCCTGAAATCGTTCCTACTGCTATTTGTCCCTTGTGTCCCTCTTGACTCTTCCACACATGTAACAAAGTTCATTCGTTTTTCTTTCTTACCCAATCTCTCAAGGAGGTCTTCCTTTATGAGGATCAGAAATGCTGGCCAGCTTACCTGCATGAAACGTTGACTCTTCTGCAATCCCTTCAGCAATAGTTGCTTTTGGGCTGTTGTAACCCCTCTCTCTGTCTTGTTGTGTTCGTCCTCTTGTCCCATAAGCTCTTTGAGCTTCCCGCGGGCATTCTATATTGTACCATTTCATTTTATTTCATGTCCTTCTTGTTAGGGGCCCCACTTTCTTTCTGGTATCATTCTTTCTTTGTCCATTTCATTTGTCCCATAAGCTGTAGCCTCCTGTGGATGCATGAAGTTCAATTCCTCTCCTTTCCTTGCTTTCAATTGTTTTTGTCATGAGATAGAAAATGGAAATCAATATTTTCACCACTGACCAGTGCCCAGATTGTTAGACTAAATAAAATTCATGGAAACATATTTCTACTCTTCTCCAGAAACTTGCTCAGTGATTAGACCAGTGATTGGTTCTCTTACACATTAGACCCCAAGATTCTCAGAGTTATTGACGATGTTATGTTGCACCTTCTAAAAGCTAGTTACCAATAGCATCACACTCACCAATGTCTATGACAGCTCCTTGCAACACTACAGTATATGCAGGAGCAGATGGCTGAAACACTGCAATTTCGTTCTCCATAGAAATCTGAGAATTTGTCTTTACCATTTGCTGGGATCGTAGATGGCCGCTTAACATAATTGCCTGCCCGTATCAGTCGGCATCCTTTGAGAAGTGGTTGGTTGGGATATAACAACTTGTATTTGCACCTGGACAAGGTGCACCCGATAACACACAGTCAGCATTTCAATGATTTTTAAGAGTTGCTTCACACATATCCAGAAGACCCTCGTTGATGACCTTCACAGCAAATTATCTGAAGCCTTCAGCTGACAACTGATTCCTTCACATTAACAGCTAGGAAATCATGCACTCGCATTGACCCTACTGTGTTGATAACTAAATGTCATGCTCTGTTGCTCTAGCAATGTCTGGTTCTCTTGCTCCTACACCCTCCTCTTTCTCCCCTTCTATCCTGAATCCTGAAGGTTGATAAACATGCATAGGTGCAACACCCAGAGGAGATGTCACAGGGACCAGTGGTACTACAGTACTAGGAGTCCTAGGGGCCCAATATGCAGCTATTCCATCCAGTTCTCTTGCTCCTACACCCTCTTTCTCCCCATCTATCTTGAAGATTGATAAACGTGCATAGGCGCCATACCCAGAGGCGATGTCACAGTGGACTAAGAGTCCTAGGGGTGCAATTTGCAGCCATTCCATCCAATCATCTGTACCAGTCCTATGCTGACTTATGAATGTATTTATTTGGAGCATAAGGTTCTCTGCAATTTGCAATATAAACATGACATCGAAAGATTCGTTCACTTAAGTATTGACACAGTCAAAAAGATTAGAAGGTAGATCCATGCATCAAGATTATCTGTCTCCCTGTGTGAGAGAAATTTCAGGACAGGAAGTTTAACGTCCACATTATGCAACTCCACGCACAGCCCCTTGAGGGACAGTTGGAGGGCTGTGTAAGACATACGTCCATGTAAGTGCACAGGAGACAGTATGACTGGAAGATGAGGGAGAGGAAATAACATTGGCAGGACATTAAGAGAGAAGGGCAACATACTCAACACACATAGCAAATAAACTTTCATGAGAGAAGAAATTTCAAGAAACCACTTTATTCGAGAGCAAACATACTTCTCCATGTAGTACTCAGCATAGGTCATAGACACAGGCCCTGGAGCTTGAGAAGGAAGGGCGCTGCTGCCAGAGAGATGCCTGGATATTGCAGTAATATAACAGGGCATACCATTGTTTGCACATGTAACCACTGCGTCCACTAGTTCTTCCTCTCCAAATGTGCCATTTCGCATTTGCAGTCTCCCTTCTCTTGGGTGATCTTCACTATCAAAATTAGCAGCATCTAATTTAGCAAAACCCCCATAAAAAAGGACTTTCCGTCTGTAAACGAGGCGGGAATTGAGTGCAGTCTCTACTACACCCCAATCAATAAGGGAGTCTGGCGCCTTCGGTGCAGAAAATTGTCCGTCACATTTTAATGGTAATATATAGTATCTCTTTGGTCCATCAGCAATTCCTCTCAAGCTGGTTGGCAGTGGGTAACATTTTCCAAGAACCAAGTGAAAGAGCCACAAGGTAAATCTCTTCATGGTTTCCACCTTCCCACACCCACGAAGAATTTAGAGAAGCCTTAAGGAAAAAGAACCATGATGCCCCCTCTATTATTAAAAAAATTACAACCAGCGATACCTTGGACCGAATCTGACTTCCGAAAGGCAACCAACAAACATCCAGACTTGCAGAAGCCGAGGTAATGTTCTCATCACACCAAAACATAATACAGTATCGATGAAACACTTATTGTTCTCTATCCAGGCTTGCTTCGCATAATGCCCCGGCAAATTCAGTATCATATCCTTTTATTCCCAGTGGGATTGCCTCATACCTTGCCATTATCAAGAACTAATGACCCGCAGTAGCTTATTTGAGCTTCAGCAGAGGTACAAGATGGAAGATGGAGCTTAACGGACATACTCGCAACTTCCTCGTCCAAATACTGCGGGGCTAGCAAGGCAAAATTTGTCGCTATAAGCTGCAAAGGATCCATCCCTGTCTCGAGGAGTGTGTAGCGAATGGAATACATGTAACAGATAGGTGAATCAGTTGTCATGCGAGATGAAGGCGCTTGGATTACTCGAGGAATGCCTCGCTCATAGTGGCCAACTGAAGGTGCTACCTCCATCGCCACAGCAACTGAGTTGAAAAGATGATACGGAGAGAACAGAGGAATCTACAGATAGAAATGCCACATGCGATCCATTCTCTTGGACCCGTGTGATCGGGGAGTGAGGGAAAAGAAAAAGTGAGAGAGGAGAGGAGGTTTGGAAATGTGTAGAGAACTCCAACAGGTTCGAGACAGACAGAAGATGAATTCACTCCACAAATAATGAGTCGACATGAAATGAAAAGAAAATGTCACCAACCGAATATGAAGACTCAAAAGAGACGGCAATGCCAAAGCTAGAAAATGAACTAGGGAACCCGGGCAGGAAGTAAAGAGGGAAAGAGAAGACAACACATCAAAGCATGAAAGGAATAAAGATTGAGAGTGAGATCTGCGGCACGGGGAGGTCTCAGCCACTTCATGGAATCCTTTGCAAGAATCCAAGTTTGACAAAAAAATATCCGAAGCGACGCAGCGAGTTGCGAAGTCGGCGGAGCAGAGGAGACACAAAGACCTTCCCAACACAGCAGGAACGCACAGCATCTACTAAACATTCAAAGAACGGTTCAGTTCAGACATCGACACATTCCCGCGGAAAAATTCGCAAGGGACGGGCGGAACAATGACAGAGAAATGCAGACAGGCAGACAGACGGTTAATAGAGAAAGAGAGGAAATCCATAGATAGAGCGCAAGGAAACGGAGGGAAACGTGAGCGACGACAGAGAGAGAGAGAAGACGTGCTTTCACGCCCGTGGGACAACAGTGGGTACAGATTATTAGGTTAATCAACAATTCCGTTATGCCTTAACTACGCCCTCCATTACTATAATCGTTTTAGCTGCTGCCCTCTTTATGGGTGGCCCCACGTCAGAACTTCCTAGGTTCAAATCCAGTTTGCCCATGACGTTAGGACCTGGACGCTGGTTTGTTATTACAAAGAGCATCTTTGCTCTGACAAGGGCGCCATAGTCGTTGTCACTGCCACAGAGAGCACCAATCTGCTCTTCGCGTCTTCAGGTGAATTCGATCTGTGGCAACTCTCCTTGCCTAACTTACTACAGTATAAGCTTCCATACTCTCCATCACGTAGGTGTCATCACTTTCCTAACTTGTCCGGCACGCACAATAATCACACACAGAAGTGGATGACTGCCACTTTTAGAGGTCCTTGTTCATTGTTAGCCTTTGTACAGTCGCATCATCAAGAAATTTGATAAAGCTTTACATATATCGGTCGTCTCAAACCTATGCTCTGAATAGTATAAGGCGGTGAAGTGCCACAGGATTGCAGCCGCCATTCCCCTGCAACATGCCACATGGAAATTCTGTTGTGTTAAAGCTCAGGCGAGATTATCATCATCTATTTGGAGCGGATTGTTGCACTCTTGAATGCATTTTTCCATAATCATTTCGGGATTGTGAGCCCGTAGTCATTATCGCACATATTGTAACAGTGAAAGCAAAAACGACACGCGTAAGTTAGAGTAGTAACCGAATTAGTGGATTGGTGGGATTTTAGTCATCTGGAACTGATCATGCGGTTTGAAGCATGCTGAAATGGTGGAAGACCTGATTCAATGTTAATGGTGTCGTGGTTACAAGAGAAGAATTTGATAATAGAGGGGCTGCATTTGGAGGGGTCTGTTTGATGAAACCCTATAAGACTTTATTTACAACATGTATAATGGGTGAACGTGCATATGATGTGAAGTTCCCAAAAAGGGGGGGGGGGGGCAAGAAACAAGAGAAGAAAACAAAAATTATAGTAAGCTACTCAGCTAGAGAAAAAAACAAAAGCTATAATAAGCTACTCAACCAGCGACGAAAACAGAAGCTATAGTAAACTACTCAAGCAGATCGACCCTCCCAGCCAACAGCCTGGAGGAGATCAGGTAAGGAGATAGGCAAAGTGTCAGGCAGAGGCGGAAGACGAGATGACGCGGAGCTAGCCACATCAGTCCGATGCAAAATAGAGATGGCTTGTGCTCTCTGCAAAGCAACTGAAACACGTTGTCGATAGTAGGCGACAAGGACGGAGGCATGTGGGATGTCAGTGGACCCGCTCTTGGCTGCATGATGTACACATGTCCGCAGGAAATCGTCGAAGTGTCGGTGCAATGAGCCAAATATTTCGATTGTCAGTGGAAGAAATATGTCGGTGGGGTGACAATCGCTGTAGTCGCGCTCCTTGGCCTGGGCTGCTACAGTGGCTGTCGTGCCTGGTGTGGTAGCTGCGCGAGATAGCAGATCCGCTCGAGTGGGGTCGGCGAAAACGACATCTGCTAAGGTACACAAACTATCTCTAGATAGGACGATGTCAACAGGGCGGCGTGTAGAGTGGGACGTGAGCGTGGGTCGTAGATGTGGTTGCTCACGCAGTATATGATACACTGCCTCCCGAGCAATAGATGCCACCGCATCGCGAACCATATCATGAGACACAGTGCGCTCACCACCACATGGACAGTGGAGGAGATGGATGACAAAGTCATCGATGGGCTGAAGATAGACGCAGCGCTGAAGACCCAATGCCGAAGGATGAGGCAAACCGAGTCGAAGGCGGAGCGTAGTAGTGAAAATAGGGGATGAGAGGCGAAAATGTGCGATAGTGGGTCGTGCTGTCAACCATGCCCCTGCTCCGGGTCCTGCGCATGATAGAAGTCGGGTTCGATGCAACTCAGAAGAAGCACTTGAGAGCATGCCGGAAAAGGAATGACGGTGCACGTGCTCGGAAATGGACTCCTAAAGTTGGTCGAGGCCTTGAGCAACCAACTGCTCAAATGGTGGTAGACATGCTCGCGCCGGTGCCGGAAGAAGATCTTGTGCAGAGCGGAGATGCTGCTGGAAGGGTAAAATGCCACTGTCGATATGTGCAATGGCGTCCATAAGGATGGACGATGGTCACAGAGAAATCGTGAAGCGAGGGCTGGCGCCACCAATGCCCAACTGCCGAGGAAAGCTGACGGGGCGGTAGTGACAGTGGACAAAAGACCCACACCACCGGAAGAGACGGGCAAGGTGGCTTGTTGTCGTGGCAAAAGTTCCTGAGCACCCTCCAGAGCTCCTGGTCCTAGCAATCTCCCGAAGATAGTCATCATGGTAGTATTAAACCCAGATAAGAGGTGTAGGAAATCTGGGCTGGGTGGAACAGTGTGCAAGAGATATGAGGGACGCTGAAGGAAACATTTGGTCAAGATTCTATATGCTACCTGTACATCTCCGAGCCTAGGAAGGAGATCGGCGTGGGTGACATCCTGGTGGAGTGCATCTTCCAAAAATGACGTTGTGAACTGGGTGGTGCCAAAAGGGACTCCCAGGATTCTGATGCCATTGGACAGAGCAATGAAGTGAGCAGGGAGGACAAAATCTGCAGGGAGACCGGACGGAGACCACACCGCACATTTGCGAGGTTGCACTGAAAGGCCCACGGCAGAGAGTTGGGTGACAAAATAATAGTAAGCTGAAAGTACTTGTGAGGCAGGGCCTACAATGTGCGTGTTGTCTGCCACCGACGGAAAAAGACAAGATGAGTGAACTTGTACAGAAGTCGTGAGGGCGCGGACATGAGCCATGGCAAACAAAGGTCCTCCTAAAGGGTCGCCATGGCGGGTCCCAACCTTGGACTGAATGATGGAGCACTCACCTAGGCGAGAATGATGACTGTAGTATAGGGGAGTGGTAGATGCATAGAATAATCGAACAAATGGAATGAGCTGGTGGAAATCTCCCCCGGCTGAACGGAGCTCCTGAAAGGTAGCCGCTCGTGACACAGTGTTGAAAGCATTGGTGACATCGACCTGGAGAACCACCCAATCCGGATGAAGATCAAGAGCTGCACAAATCTCCTGAACCACCGCCTCGCAACCGCCTGGAGTGGCGACCCCGAACTGGTGCGGAAAGAGGTGTCCGGAGAAGGCATCTCGAAACTGAATACAAAGTGAGCGGCTGACAAGGCGGTAAAGAACCTCTCCAACTGCGATAGGGCGGATGCCAGTACCTGAGGGTTTGCTCATAGCCAACAATCTGGAGGCCCCAAGGAGACGGGCCACTGAGGCATGGATACGGCCAGCAGCAATAAAGGAGCAAATCTGAAATAGCTGAGAGAAGCCACTAACAGAGTCATGTGGAGAGAAGCAGTCGCGTAATTGCTCATACAGGAGACCGGAAGGACTTGCCGCTGCAAGATGGGGACTGCGCGTGAAGGCCTAAGTGAAGACCTCCCGATCTAGCTTGAGATCTTGGTCTGGCTCGAAGTCCTCAACAAAAAGTGGCAGAATATCCTGAGCTGATAGATGAAGGGCTTCGAGGACGATGACAATATCCGGTGATGGAGGCGCTGGTGAGGAAGGTGCTAAAGCCTTGGCCGCCCGTGAATACTCGCCAACGCGGCCTAACATGATACTATGACGAAGTCGCCTGTGGGCCGATGAGAGTGGCTGCGTGGAGGAAGCGGGAAGGGCGCGTGTCGCAAGGGCTAGTGCCCGTAATTGATGCTGATCTTGCATACTCTCCGAATCTCCAGATAAAACCGGCGAAGACGGATGGGTGTCTCTTTGTGCCCTGAGTGACCGCCACGAGGGGGCTAAACCAAACACCACTAAGTGTTTCCTTATATCGCGGAGGGGGCGGGGGGCGAATTGGGAGATAAGGCGACGGTTCATGAAAGGAGGATTGCATAGAGGGAAGCACTTGAACAGGCGGCTTCCAGTTCTTGATGGAATCTGAGGATCTGAAGCTTAATTGGTTGGTTGTTATCTTACCTGTGGCTGTGACTTCCTGTGCTCATCTGGATCACACAGTTGACAAGTTCTTCGCTTCTTGAGAGAAACATCGTGAATTTTTGTGTGTATCGACGGGTCATCATGTCGCAACCAGTCACACCTGCAGAGATGGACAAAAACGTGGAGGAGATGCAAGACACTGAAGGCGGCGGATTGCGGATGCTCCTAGATAGGTGGCGGATACAAGAAGCAAGGCTCAGGGCTTTTGACGACACTCTTGAGGAAATGAACAGCTTGGCAACATGTCGGCGTATCAGCAAGAGTATTGAGCACAATGTTCCTGAAGCCCTCCAACAGATTCCTACAATCCATCTGCATGACCCTGAAAAGAACTGCCGTTCAGAAAGAATAGAGTTGCATTGTGACAGTTCATTCCATCACGACCAGCACTCGGTGGCGAAAAAGGGTACCGCCACATTGTCACTTCCAGATACGTCTGATAAAGTGTCTGTAGTAAGTATGACGTCAAGCAACGCAGGAGAGGGGTTAGAAGATTTAGGAAGTTATAAGACATCCTTGAATTCCACTGGAGGGCGGCAAATGGAGTTGATTGCACCGTCCGATAGAGCAGTGGACTTTACCTTGAAACGCAATACCGAATGCCTTGACACCAGTGCAGAAGGATGTGATGGTACCCAGCTTGAGACAGGGGCGCGCTCTGAGGAAGACGACATCAGGGAGAATTTCGGGCTATCAGTTGAAGATTTAGATTATAATACAAGTCGAGAACCACCCATTCAATTACAAATAATAGAGAATAAAAATGATGGTGCAAGGGGTGTTCTTGTGCATGGTTCAAATCTGCAAGAAGAAAAGGGAAAGGAAAAGGGAAGTCACAAGGAGATGCAAAATGAATTGCGAAGGAAGACCATTAAAGAGGTCATATCAATTCAAACTATGCAGCAGTCTGAAAGCAGAACCTTGGGACAATCGTGTGATAATCTGGCCCATAAAAACGACAGTAGAAACAGCACCGGTGACTGTACTAAAGGAGACAAGGAAAAGCAAACTGCTTCACAGAAGGGAAATCAAAGTGAAGCTCCTGGAAAGCCCTTAGTGGAGGAATCGAAGGAAGAATTTGAAAGGAGGGTTTGGGATAGCCTTTGGATTGACTGGCGATATATAAACAAGAGACCTAGCAGTGGTCATAAACCTGATTCACAGCATCTGAGTGAGATCCTTGGCCAGGTGAAACCTACAATGAATCTGGTGGTAAACTCACCTCCAACTGAAAGAAAGGGACGCCGCTTGTGTGCCATGCCCCAGTCAACACAACCAGCGTGTAAAGGACAGTATGGATAGCAAAGAAAGCATGCAAGATGGGATTACGTCCTCCACACCAATATCAGGTATTTTTTCAAGGTGGAATTCTGCAGGATGCCACTGATAGTTGTATAGTTGTATAGTTGGGACCTCTACCAAGTAAGATTCTTATGCATATGACAGACAAAAGCTGGGAACCTTAAGCCCAAGGTAATTGAAGGGTTTGCAGCAGGGAAGGACAAAGTAGAGACACAAGGTTGCATGAAGCTCAATGAGAAGAAACCTGAGCTTAATGATTGCATAATTTTGGAGGAAGACAATCTCAGTTCTTTGTCAGTTGTTTGTCAAGACAAAGGGCAAGACTTGTTGAGGAGTTCATGGCGATGGAACAGCTAAGATTGAGAGCCAGAGAAAGCGAGCAGCAACGTCAGAATGAGGAAGCAGGGAGACAACTGGCCCTTGTAGCACAAAAGCAGCAATTTCTCAATGTAGGTATTCACATTTTGAGCTCCTGAGTAATTACGAATGTTTTCCAATCATTTTTTCCCTAGACCTAGTAAGGCCTATGGGGATGAGAACTAATTCTTGTTCCAAGCCTCTGCTTGTGAAAGCTTATGGTCATGTGTATCCACCTGTCACAGGAAATGACTTTTGCATGTTGGATTCAAGCTACTTTGATGATAGTATGTTAAGGTTGGAAGCCTTACACATTGTTCGAGTACATTACAATTGATGTGGGAGATATACACTGGAGCATGTTCTGTTGCTTCAAGTTCGAGAAGGACAGAATGAAGTTCTGTAACCTTAAGCTATGCGTGTTTATTTGCAAAGGCAAGAGCTTGTTTTCTTTTTCTTGGGAACTCAAATGCTAGATAGTTGAGTTTCTGAGAAAAGTGCAGAGGGAATGTAGGATCAACTCCAAATCGACCAAGCAAAGAAGCTGGCTGCCCTTGAACAAGATCGAGAAACAAGAGCGCAGTGAGTTTTTGGACTTATAGTAATGCACCAACGCAGAGGGAATTCTTGAGGATGTACTTTAAGCATTGAATATTGTAAACATTCCTATTTTATCAATTGTCCAGTTTGACGTGAAACGGTCTTTCCAACCCTTCAAGTCCTCCTTTTGAGTGCAAGAAGATTCATGTTCTAGTCATTTGTCTTATTACAGTTTCTCTACTTGTCATGCAACATACAACCCTATCTCTCTTTTGCTCTGAATGCAAATAACAGTAGGTTGATCCTTAAGTATTGAACCAATAGCAACGGAGGCAATGACTACTGGAGGATGAAATGCAGCGTTTGCAATTTCAAAAGTACTTCATGTGGGAGGAGTGGCCAAACAAACATAAACTTTTCCTCTTGGATTTGCTAGACATTACAGAAGAACTTCATCTCTTTGATGGGAAATTGTCTTACTCGGACATATTTATGGGGTAATGTTTTTTGTCATATCAGGGGTCAGTCTGTGTACCTAGTTGCTGCTATTTAAGAAATGGTTGAACTGTCTTGTACTCTGGAATTGATCTTCTAAGATACAAGGTTGCAGTATATTTGTTTTAATGTCTTTCCAATGTTCTGTGAAGGTTTCCCTTTCTTCCCTTTTATCCCTTTTTTATCTTTTCATTTGATTTCTTCCCTTTCTTGTTTCATGCCTTCTCTTATCCCATAATCTCTTTGGGCTTTCCACGGACGTTATAAAGTAACGTTTCATTTCATTTCCATCTCATTGGTGAGTAGATGGGTTTACAGATTTGCCTTCAAGAGGGAGGGGGGGGGGAGAAATACCCTTTCTAACTTCTACTCAGGACCAAAAAAGCTTCTCTTTTCTTGGAAGTGGTCTCCTCGTTCTCAAATGTTAAGTCTGCAGCTTAGTCTGGAGTTACATGGATATAATGCTCTTGGTCATGTCACAGCAAGTGCTATATGTGGCATGTAAGTAAAGAGTAAAAATGTGTCCATTCCAAGTCACCATCATCTATTTAGAGAAGTGAAAACTCAATTGACTCCCTTTACTAATGAGAAATGAAAAGGGAGGCGGGCACACAAGCTCTTCATCTTGAAGAGACACTGTGACAAGTAGTATGTCAGAAAGGTGTGAAGAATTGATTCACAATAATCTCATCACTGTTTATAATGATGGTGGTTGACTGCTGTAAGATTCAGGTTTCTTGACTGGGAGCTGTGAGGGTGGAGAGTAGGTTGTTTGTGCAGCAACAGGAAAGGGAGGAATTGGAATTGGAGTCGGAAACTAGTGCTGCAGCTCTCTTGACCAATATCTGGAGGATATTTGAAAAGGAAACTGTATGATTCCTGACTTATTCATACCTTCTTAATGCATTAGTTATCACTTCATCAAAGGATACAGGACAATGTGCAAATAGGCCAAAGCTTAATGCTCTAGAAACACCCAGTGAGTCTTCCTTATGAGGCCAAGGACATTCCACAGATCTTGGCTTCTATTGTGCTTTGAAAGGAGATATGTGTTGGAAGTTCAACTCCGGGAAACCACTTTTCCTTCATGGACAGTGTTAGCTTGAACCAGACACCTTTAACAGAATTCGGTGAAAGGCATGCATTAATGTCTGCCTAAGTAGGTGGCTGAACTGGTGGAAACATCTCTGATTATGTTCAGGATCCCTCCTCCCTCTCTTTGAGCTTTCCACGGACGTTATAAAGTACCATACCATTTCATTTCATTTCGATTTCCCTTCAACATTTGGTTGAATAGGTGAGACACGTGATGAATGTGCCTGTGTCTGATGCTTTTTACTCTACTTGTCTATCTGCTGCTGCAGGAATCAAGGAGACAGAAGGAAAGGGAGTCAGTTTTGATTCAGAAGTTTGAGGCGGTATTGCTCTTCCGAGTTTATTGGCAGATCTGTAGATCTCAATCTGACAGATTGGGATGGAAGTCTAGAACTAATGGATGACATACACCAGATTTAATGGAGACATTTCTACAGCAGTGTGTGAAGTAGACATCGTCAAGTCTGGCTGTGTTCCACATATACATTCTTCTTGCAGGCAGTGCAAGACAGGGTTGCTTTCATAAGTGATACCATTGGTCAATTTCTCTTTTGCCTTTATTACACTGCCAATAGACTGGAAGTCAGGAAGTGCACCCAGATACGTCAATGGGTGAGCGTGGAAGGAAAAGCTACCTGCAATAGACTGCTCTTTGTATATCTACTCTCTTGTATTGAGACATCCACAAACATAAATCTTTTCATATTGGACCAAATGGCTTTGAGAGCTTTGAGAGAGAGAGAGTTTGTTTGCAAAAGCCAAATTTTGCACCATTTTGTACCACTTTCCCATGTCCCATGTTTCACTTGGCTGGCCTAGATGAAGCAAAATCTCTTGATAACTCCTCATACTCTTGCAGTTTTTGCTATGATTTTGGGGTAGCAGAGAGTGAGACAGAAAGCAGCACTGAAAATTGCTTGGGCTTTCAAGAAGTACAAATACACGATGCAAGAGAGATGTTGCACCTTCATTCAAAAAATAGTGCGAGGATTTCTCTCTCGACAGCAATACAAGGAGCTCGAAGGTCAGAAATGCAAGGTAGTTCTTCAGAATAGGTGCTGTTTCGTGTAGTCTCTCTGTCCCTCTCTGTATTTTCTGTTTTTTTTCTACCTGTTCCATGGGCCCTGGAGGATGTATAAACTTTCTGGTTTCAAGATCTCCTGGTATACTTGGGTCTCAATCTTTCACGGAGGTCTTCCATTACGAGGATCAGAAATGCTTGTCTGCTTACCTGCATGACTCGCAGGCAATAGTTGCTTTTGGGCTGTTTGTGGCCCCTCTCTTGTTTTTTTCCTTCCTCTTGTCCCATAAGCTCTTCGAGCGTCCCGTGGACGCTATAAAGTACATCTCATTTCTTGTTTCATGCCTGCCCTTGTCTCTGTGTGGGTATCTGCTGGCCATATGGCTTGGGCAAATGAGAGTCCACCTGCAATGATGGGGCAGATAGTGTTGTTTAGTATACAAGAAGAAAGAAGCAACAGAAGTACTGGGTGACCAGTTCACACTGAAAAAACAATCCTACGGTGAGGGAAAAATGAAATGATACTTTATAATGTCTGCTTGAAGCTCAAAGAGCTTATGGGACATCAATCTTCAAAATGCAGACTATACATAAGATTCTACTTTCCAACTAGGATGCACAAAGATTCTGTTGATACATGTTTATGTGTGATATGCTTCAACTGCAGGCCAAAAAGAATCTAGCCATGGCGATGGAGTGTCAATTTCAAAAGTTCAATGAAAGCAAGGTTGAAGCTGGAAAACTTGGTTGCATTGCAATAGAGGGATTCAGTAATGACTTCGATACAGGAAAAGAGAGCCTAGTTCATGATGCTGAACAGGTTGTCCAGTTGAAGCCACTACCGGAAGTGCAAGCACAGGTCAAAAAAGCCCAAAATATTGGTGTTGCTGAAGTCCTGCTCCAGGTAAAGTTCAGCACGCAAATCTTTGTTTTTAAACGTGTTTCCACAGTTTACTGTCATAGGATTGAAGGCTAATAGAAGGGTTTTTATGTGTTCAGATTCTGCATGCAGCCCCCAGAAGATGAGTCATATTGTACTTGTTTTCACATAGATGATGGGGTAGGTTTTGTATGAGGCGTGGCAAAGATACTCAATACATAAGTTGCACTGGTTGTCAAAGAAATAACAATGGCTTGGCTCTTTGCTATGGGTGGCATATATGGCAATTGATGCACATCACCTAAGGTATGAACATTTGGTCAGAAGTTTTGGCCATCATTTGTTTGCGTCATCAATGGGTAACCTAGTGGTTGTTTTAGGGGAATGCCATATCTATGAACCCCTGGGACTGCAGATAACACGCAGCCACACAGATCCCCAGTGGCTCCTTGCGTCGTCAATGTGACAACCAACTTGAATTGAACACATATCCAAGCTCATCAGTCATCCCAAAGTTCACATGCTCTTTCTGTACAACCATGGCTGGTTGATCTTGTCATTGATTTGTTTCGTCTCTCATGTTTTCTTCCATTTTGTCCCATAAGCTCTATGAGCTTTCCTCGGACCTTATAAAGCACTATTTAATTTCATTTCATTCATTGTTTCAAATGTGCATCTACTGCACCCAGAACATACACAGAGCTGCAGAGAAGAGACAGACAGCTGTTTTTGAGGGTCCGAGGCACATGGATGAAGCTGGGGAGGTGAACGAGTATGACGTTTGTGCAGAGAAGGTAAACTGCCCGTGCTTAGATGAAGATACCAGCGAGGTACAAGAGGAGTCTGTTGCTGCAAAAGTGGGGGTGAGTGACTGGCTATTGCAGGTGGTAGACGGTTGGGAAACTGGGAAGCTATTCATTGAGGAGCGGATTTACGAAGCAAGGCAGCTCGGATTGAGCACAGTGGCAGTGGCTGCAGAGGCAACCTTGGCAGCAAGAAAGAAAGAGGTGATTGAAAGGTTGGCCAAATTGCACCATATGATCACAGGCCATTAAAATCTGGCGCATTCATGTAGGGTGTTGCAGCTTAGGTGGGGTGTCGCTGATCTCCAGGACAATGAACATCGAGTACCTTCAGCTCTTTCTTATGGACCCTGTTATGGCAACTGGAAGCCCACAAGATGAGAGAAGAATGGAAGGGAAAAACTTCAAGGGTCCACAGGGGGACCCGACGGCCAATGAGACAAAGTAGAACAAGAAACCACTTCCACAAAAAATGAAGGAGGTCCATAATTTTATTCCTGAAGATTGTTTGAGGCATCACTTTAAAAACAGGAAACACCTTCAGTGGATTGTGCAGCAATTGCTTTCTTTGGCATGCAAAATGCACAGTTTACACTAGTAACATAAACGAACAAGACACCACTATATTGTGGCTTCAGTTCATGTTATGCTTTTAATTCTTTTTCCTCTTGTTTTCTCATTCTCCATGACTCACTTTGCAGATTGGAGACCTGTGTGGTTTCTGGCTCACCAGGTGCATTTCGGCAGAGTATTCAAAAGGCCAAGTGGTTTGGGATGGAGGATTTTGTTAGTAGATTAAATGTGCAGTTTCAAAAGAGAGTTGGAAGAGTGAAAAAGGGATTGAAAAGACCTACACCATAAAGAGGAGTATGTTCTTCTTTTGGTCGAGGGGACCTCCTTAGGCTTGGAGGCAGAGGTCGCATTTGCTGTGCAAGTTGTGCAGAAACGGGTTTTGAAAGTTGCTGAAAGAATGATGAAATTCGCAGTCAAAACTATTAGCAGGAAAAACCCTCTGATGTCAACATGGAACTATCTGACAGTGGAGAGCGAGCAAATTGGACTTGGGGCTGAGATCTTAGAGCATTTGAGGCAATCTATTTCTAGGAGTGTAAAACTTGACCACACCAAGCTCGAGCGGGAAATGACAGTTGTTTTTTAGACTGATGAGGTAGGAAAGCCAATAGTAAGTTCTGGTGGGAGTGAAAGAGCCAAGCTTAATGAGAGGGCATTAAAATTGTGTGCCTGTAGTTTGGATAGTCAGCCTAAGCAAGGTGTGGTGCATTCACCAGAGGGCCTTGAAAAGGAACATTTTACAGCCTCTGAGGGAGGCTTTAACATGACAGTTGGTCCAAAGCCTACCATTGTATTGCAATGGGGTATTCCTCTCCAGTCAGTCTTGCAAAACTGGCTCAATATTGACAAGTTTAGGAGTAGATGGCAACAACAATACATCACAACCCATCCTGGACCACCAGCAATGAAGAGGACAGGCATAGCTGCGGGCCGTCCGGACACAAGTTGCCTTCAATTTTGTGAGAAATCAATATCTCACATCCTTCGAGTTCTTAGTTTGGATGTGTGTGATGGTGAGAAGAGTCAGTCAGAAGCCACTGCTTTTGTGAACCTTAGAGATTCAACAGGAAAAGAGGGTGAAGAGGATTTGGAGCATGATGTGGAGGGAGATGGGGATGCTGACGAATTGCACGATGAGAGTTTGCATATGGGACAACCTGAAGACAGCCACTGTGTACCCATTGGTAATGTACTTACAAGGGTACTTCTTGAGCAGAGTGCAGACTGCTGCAAAAACTAATTGCGGTGGTTGGCCAAACTGGATTTGGCAAATGAAGATTTATCATCATTGGGGGAGGGGAATCTTGGCCGTTAGTGCCCAAGATTGAGAAAATTCATGGTGGATATGAACAGACTGACCACCTTGAGTGGGGCATTCCGCGGTTGTGAAGAGTTTATGGAGCATATTTCAGCTAAGGACAATTTTCTAGTTGATCTTGCTGGGCTAGAATCCCTTCATAACCTGACTGAGCTTCCTTCCCACCTGGGCAGTGCGTTACTGAGGGAGATCTGGCTTAATGGCAATGCCATTCAACGTCTGGCTTGTAGAGCATGGCTACCAAATTTGCAACGACTGTATCTGCAAGACAACTCAATTGACGTAGTAGAACCTTTGTGGGGTTGCCCTTCTCTTGAGGTAAGCTATGAGATTCCTTTTCCGGTTGAGATTCTTTTCCCGGCTGCAAGATGAAGTATAGGTTGCAGTATGGGATTGGTGTTGAACATTTTTCTATCATCAGCCTCAGCTTGTTGTCTTTTCAGAGACCCGAGTATGTTTATCTCCGCCATATGGCCAACTTGTGCAATAAGGCCATGGTTGCTGCATTCGCACAAAGAACGTAGTATGAGCAACAAGTTATATGGCAGGGGTTGGAAGAAGCACTGCTTTGATTTCCAGGTAGTACATAACTTAAATAGAATGTGACATCTGCTTATTCTTTACATTCGAGATGGGACAGGTGCTAGATCTCTCGTTCAACAACATATCCGAGGTGTCCCAACTGTGCCATCTGGCATGCTTCCCTCACCTACGGTCGCTACAAATGAACGACAACCCAATTTCTGATCAAGGAAGTCATTTGGACAAGGTTTTGGAGGCTGTGCCATGGTTGATAGAGTTTCACAATGAACCAGTGCAAGAAATCTCCAGGGACAAAGCAATCAAGTCTCTGTTTTTAAATGTTATGGATGTTGTAGGTGTGCAGTTCTTACAAGAGAAAGCAGCAGAAGCAAAGGCCCCTTTCTTAGACTTTGCCAACCCTAGAGAGATAAAGAGGAAATGGGTGGCAGACTCTGGTCGGATCGGCAAAGGGAGGGCATCAGCTACAGCAGATGGCCTTGGACCCAAGAATGTTGGGCTTCTAGGAGATACTATGTGTGTGAACAGTGTCATGCAAGGTAAAGCCAAGTCATCTATTTTATGGTCCATGCTAGTCGAAACTTTTCAAATGGTGGAAACCAAACCCTTCATAAGAAGCCAGATGGTCAGGGGAGAGGGGGTTGATCTTGAAACATGGCCTCTCTTGCTCCCAAAATTGGAAGCACATTGGAACATCCTTGCATTTCAGGAAATGTGTCAAGCCCATCGAAAAGAGCTTGTGACTGCAACCAAAGAAAAAGGCTCAAGGAAAGATCCATTGCATATTCAAGGTACCAGAGCCAGTCTGGAACCCTCAACAAGGGAACCCAATTGACAGAAAGACAGAGATGGGGCTTGTGCCATGGATTGGTGTTTATGGGACCACTTGGAGTATGATGCAAGTAGGTACAAAGAGGTATACAATGGGAGCACTGATTATAGAAAGGAAATCAAGATCCAACAAAAGAGGGTCGTGTGTTTGCAAGCTATGGCAAGGCGCATGTTAGCCAGGCGAAAGAGCAAGAGTCTCAGACAAATTGTTGAGAAAGAGAAGGCCATTAGAGAAGAACACCTACTGGCAGAGGAATTGAAGAGATGTTATGCCACATGCAAGATCCAGGCAAGTCAAATCATGCACACTGACTAGACTCCTTACAAAAGTGTGTGTAGTATGGACCTCTCATTTCCTGTATGTGTATAGTAAATCAAGTAACCAGTTTTAAAGTACACAAGTAGGCTGCTAGCTATACTCAAGAGCGATTCCCTTTCTTGTGCACAAAATTTTCAATTGAAAGCTAAGCAAGAATTCACAAATTGAGACTTTGTCTCTATGAGAGGATATGTTGAAATGGGCACTAAGGAGTTTGTCCTGATTAGTGCCATTGGACATCTGTCGTATGTACTGGTTGATGCTCCTGTTCAAACAACAGATGGCATAGCCTTTGACCCGCGCTACTGGACCATCAGTGCATACAGTGTACATTGCCATAGCTCTGTCGCAGTGAACATTATTATGTTTGCAAGAAGATATATCCTAGCTGAGCTATCAAAGCAATAGAAAACACAATGTTTTGTTGTGGGCAGTCTTAATTTGTGAGGAATATGTTTCGGCGTGGACATAAGCCACCACTGTCTAAGTGCTTAAAAACAGCACTGGCTTGGGATAATCCCCTCTTAAGGTACTCAATGGACCCCGGGAATCTTTTTCTTTCTCTAAAGGTACCATTTCATTTCTGTAAAGGAATGCAGGGGGGAATAGGTGATGGATGACAGATGTTCTCTATTTACAGTAGTAAAGCAAATGTGTTGCAGGCAGTTTGGAAGGGACAAAAATTGAGAAAAAGTGGCCTTCTTCCATGTTTACGTCGAAGCGCTCTTGAAAGAAGGGTAAATATCAGATCTGTGACAAAAATTCAGGCACTCTGGAGGGGCTGCGCTACGAGACACAGATTCCAGATAGCATTGTCAAGATTACAGTACATTGATGATGATGACTATGAGTATGTTGCAGTCGCTGAGAGTGAGTTTTCAATCGATTGCTCCTTCTTTGAAGATAAGTTCGTAGTCGCCGGAGACGGACTTAAGGGTAACGGTAGTGCTGTGTCTAAATGGCTGCTGGGGACAAAGGCAGTTGAGAACACAGAAGTTGATTGCACGTCAGGAGTTGACATCCAACCTAAAGATTTAATGGAGGGGAAAAATACAGGGCATGATTCTGGCAAGGGCGTTGATATGGCCATGCCTCAAAGACCAAAAGTGGACCCACCTACAGAGAATTTTACAGAGGCGGAAGATACACAGACACCTCTGCTACTCGATCTAGAAAGCGAGTTTAAGATGCAGAATTCTGAGAAAGAAAACTTGGGTATTCCTGCAGTAAACCAGTACAGTGACTCCCAATCAATTTCAAAGGTTTCATGTTGATAACTCTTGCCAATATTCTTGAGTTGCTCTTGGCATAATTCTGAGCCCGACCACCATTAAGTACATCTTTTGTTAAGTTTACAACTTAAGAGGTTTCATCTTCCTCGATAAGCTTGATTAGTGTTGGGGCTGAGATACTATCTCACACTTAACAAGAGGTATCGCCACTAGGGAGGTAGTTTGGGTCTCACTTATACACACCAATATCAATGTCAGTAGATGTTTTCTCAATCCATCTTTTCTTTCTGGGTCTCTTTGACTGCTTTCAGGAAGGAGGTCGTGCAATGGTGCAAAGTTTGGCCCAATTGTATGTTGGAGGTAACCTACCACAACAAGTTTCTTTGCAGGGGGTTCAGTCAAATCAGTGTATGACTCGATCAGGGACGGCTGTGAAGGTGCAAAAAGTCTGCATGTGGAAGAGCTTTTTTCATGCCTCCCTCTCTCAAGTTTTGGAAGAGAATTTCAGAATTTCCAGCAACATCAATACATATTTGTAGTGAGTCAACCATCTAGCCCAATGACTTGCCAAGAAAGGGACATGAGTGTGAGACATATTGAGAGGCATGCTGTCTCATACTTATCTATGTCTCGTCATGTTTCTGTGGTGGCTACAGGCCACTGCTCATGGGAAGGATGAAGCATCAAGTCTACTCCACACATCACAGAAGAAAAAGGCAACCATGGCCGAGATTGCAAAAGATTGGTCTGACTCTAAATTTCTTTTCACTCTTTTCTTGTTAGTAGTAATAGTAGTAGTAGTATATTAATTTGAAGTTCCTTGGTGAAAAATTTGTGTAGCGAATGTCAATACGAGGGGCCGGAGTGTGTCAAGTGTGGCCAGTCCAGGGTAGTGCCATCCTCTAAACAAGAGGTAGTGCAAACCTCGTCACAAAGAGGAGAGGTGATGGAGGCACTTACGCTAGCTCTGTTGAAACCAACTGGTGTCACTATGTGCAGCTCGACTGGTCCATGAATGTTGGCTCTTCTCCACAGTAAATTCTGATGTCATAGAATTGATCGATTGACCCATTTGATCTGCAGACAGTTGAAATGCTTGACATCCTGCCTTTCGATGTTGGTTGTAACACCTGAGAGCCTTGAAATTCCTCTGTGCGCCTTCCTCCAGGATGGATGCCACTGCTTTTTCAAATGATGGCAAGTTGTGCAGTTCTTCCATTCTTTCCTTATACCACTGAAGCCCAGATTGAATCCTGAGCTTGGAGCCGATTCTGAGAGTCTCCAGGTTAGCCCCACCAGAAGATCTACATGAAGAGGTTGATGCCCTCCATAAGGGAACCTAAGGAGTTGGCAACTTCAACTTGGGCTGAAGGTGGGGAAGATAAGTGGTATATAAGCAATCACCACTTGAACCCTGAAGAGGGAAGAGAGCCACAGGACTTCTAAGGCCCTCCTCATCAAACTTCCTAGCACTCATTTGTAGTCAGCCAAACACCTTTTCTCTTCCGGATGCCAGAAGTTAATCACGTGGTTCACTGGGGCTGGGCCCAAGGCAAGGAGGAATGACTTCTTGTACTCACTGCCAGAGAGATTTTAAGGCACAAGCCTCAACCCTGAGGAACTTAGTTATGCATGAATGACAATCTCACACCCATGCAATTGTCTCATAATTGGTTTCTATTTCATAGGGGAGACTCCTTCCAACCTCCAGGAATTGATTGATTGCGCGAAGAGATACTTTGATCTTTGGGCTAGAGGCTAATGTCAGTAAATGTGCAGTGGTGGCATTCAACGACAGAGAGGGAGGAAGTGATCTTAAGTGGCAGTGAGGTAGCCAAGAGATTCCAGTCCTCTCTTCCTACACATACCTGGGCGTTGAGTTTCCTCCAACTGTAACTGGGATGCACATATCCAGAAAGTTGTTCAAACTGGCAAGGGCAAAGCGCTGAGTCTCACTAAATTTTTCCACTGCAGAGGGATTAACTCTGAGGTCAAGAAAACCTTGCTTTGCCGCGTTATTAGACCTGCCTTGGAGTACGGATCTGATAACTCCAACCAGGCTAAGTCTCTAGAATCCATTCAAGTGGGGGTGCTTAAGGAGTGCATGTCAGCATGCTCCAAAACAGCCAATGTGGCTGTTCAGGGTGAGTTTGGCATCCCTTCCTTAAGCTCCCGACGAGATGAATTCAAGGTCAGATGGTGGGGTCAGTTGCAACACATGTCCAACACCAGATACCCTAAGTTAATCGACTCTATATCTTGGAAACAGGACTGCCCTGTCAAACAGGCTAAGTCCTGGCAGAAGAGAGTAGAAGAGATTCTCAAGGATCTGAATCTGGACCCGCAAGTCTTGACCTTGCTGGATAAATCTGACTTAGAGACTGTAGTGTCCAAAGCCATGTCTGTTACCAGAAAATTGTCTGATGCAAATGAATTTAGGCAGAAAACTTCCCTGAACCTGTTTCCAGTCTGACATGGGGGAGGATATCATGGATGACCTCAAGGGTCTACCCACTCTCGGCACCAGACTGAAATTTAAACTCAGGGCAGGAAGCCTACCTTTGAACAGTAAACAGAAGCAGAGAGGAAAGGGAGAGTGCAATTGCCCGTTGTGTGGGCAACCCAAAGACAATATTCATTTTCTGATTCACTGTCCGGGGTACTCTCACCAGAGAGAAGCTCTCCTCCAATCTATCAAGAGAATTGTGCCTGTACCTCTGTTTACCAACTTTGAAAGTCTCGAGGCTGAGCCAAAAGCCCAGGCCCTTCTGAGGCCAGTTTTTGGGCAAATCACACACAGCAGATTGATGCTTGTGTGAAGGGATTTCTAGAGGATATCTGGAAAACCCGAATCAATTCTATGTATAAAGGTAAGTCTTACTACCAATGTCAGCCCCTGACAGAGGTAGGTTCTATCCCTTTGGTTTCCCCTCAAACTGGGCGCGGGGTCAATGGCCACAAGGCTACGGCAAACAACGTCTTATGAGTACATTCTATTTCATCCCTTCCATTTGCAGATGAAGAAGGGAGTGGCAGTTATCCGCACGTGCACATGAACACAAATTGTCCCACCTTTCCTTGGGCTTGTGGAGCTGCCATGGTTTTTTGGATCTATACAGTAGCTCTTAGTGACCCCCAACAGTGGCGTCATGGAAGCAGATGAAAGTGACAAAAGACACCTGCCAGGAGTCACTGGACCCCTCTTCCTTCAGAAACAGAGTCGCAGAGGTTTAGGAGTAGTGGAATGTTCTTCTGCTGACCCCTCATCTACTTCCCAGACAAGTGCCTGTCCAGGGATAGATACCTAGGTCAGATGTCTTCATTTCTGGCTACTTTTTTTCTCCACTGGCCCGGTGTTCCACTTGCAACGTAGTCCAGCAGCTCACAGAAGCACCACTCTTGGGCCTCCAGCATGACATATATTGTTTGACCAAAAATAAGTGGGGTTTTTGTTTTATGGTATTTCACTGCTTGCACAGGTTCACTGCAGATCCCCATTATGAGGAGGGATGCTCTTTATGCTTACAGGAGTAGTGCTTCCGTCAGTTGGACAGGGACACTTGTGATGTGAATTTCAAAGTCATACTGCTTGGGAGGCTCCAGCTCAGGGTGTTGTAGGAGCTCATGAGTTTCTGTCTCAGGCAGAAGCTTTCAGCTTTCAGAGTCTGTCTTTTCACTCATTTTACACATCATGTCTTGTCACAGGGGCTTCAAAGATGAGAGGACAACTATGTCCTTTCTGAAAGCGCGTGCCAGATGCACACAGAAAGCAAATGAAATCAATAAGGCCCATCATCAAGGTATTGCTCTTTCACATTTTCGTTCAGAATTGTAAGTTCTCAAAAGGTTGTCAGTCATTAGCAAACTCACTTAGTGTGAGGTGCTTCCATTGCCTCTATGCTACATCAAAATCACAGGGTTGTACATGTTGGAGATGATATCCAGTGAAGGGTCTTTAAGTATTAAGGCGATTATGCTGTGCCAACAGGCACTGCGTCTGCAATGGACATCATTTGCAACCTTGTTCAGATCTCTCAAACCAAGTGGATTGAATGATTCTGGGGATAAGGTAATTGGTGCGTGAGCATCAGGCATAAGCTCTACAGGAGCATCCACCTGAAGCTGTAACATGTAACACAACGAATCATGGTATGATTGGATTGAATACAGATTCACAAATTCGGCTTAAAATTTTCAAGGCACGAACTGAGGAAACGTTAGCCCACACTGCAGCAGCATATGCACCAGTGAGGCAACCTGCCCGGCAACAATTGCTGCCCAGTAAGCCAATGAAACTGACATCTATTCTTTGCCGTTAGATAGACAAGCCATTAGAAGTTCCTAGGAGGATCATTTCAGAGAGGATAGGGAGGGGCTGGAAAGATTAGAGAATGATAGTTGATATACGTGAGATGAAACTATGTTTGCAGTAATGGGACCTGCTGTTTGATCAATTTATGGATCTGTACCATCATATGTAAAGCTTTGATAATATAACCCACATCCTCTCTCATCTCTTTAGTCCAGACTCCTCTAAACACCCTCCTTGAAGATCAATCTCGAATTCTTGATATTCAACTCTTGATATTCAATCTACAGGTGCAAGTAGATTAGGGAAGGCAAACAAGGCCAACTCTTCTGAGGACAAACACTTAGATGAGAAGGTGGCCCACCAAGTTGTGAGCATACGAGGAAAGGGGAAAGGTTTGAAATACAGCTCCATGCATGGCAAGTCAATTCCCTTCCTTATCGTATTCGTATACCAGTCTCTCTCTCTCTCTCTCTCTCATTTTGTTCCCGCTCAAACTGGGCGCGGGGTCAATGGCCACAAGGCTACGGCAAACAACGTCTTATGAGTACAATCTCTCTCTCATTTTGTCCCATAAGCTCTATGAGCTTTCCGCGGACGTTATAAAGCACCATTTCATTTCATTCATTTCTCTTTGCCATGAAATTGTTTGATGAAAATGAAGTTAGGCAGAAAACTTCCCTGAACTTGTTTCCAGTCTGTGACTGGAGCGTGCTGACCGCTTGTGTGCTAGAGAAAATAGACTCGTGATTGAGACTAAAGAACATTTCTTTCAATGTCCTCTCTACCAGTCAATACTATTGCCCATTCCGGGACAGCCAATCGTTCGCTGAGGTCTTTCGATACGAGGAACAGACTTCGTAGTAAAGAGGACATCGAAAGTGAAGAATGTTTCTTTCTGTCCTTCCTACTACGAGATCCGTGGGGGATTCTACTGTCTATTCCGGGATACCCAATCTCTAACGGAGGTCGACCTTTACGAGGATCAGAGACTCTTACAGCATACCTGCATGAGGCGTTGATTTTTAGACAATCCCTTGAGCAATAGTTGTTTGCGGGCTTCTTGTGGAGGGCCCCTCTCTCTTTGTATGCTCACGCAGATACCTTTTTTGAACGCCATGGACTATCTATTGCTTCACTATTGCCAGTGAATCCAGAAGGGGTGGACATCGCATCCAAGCATGACCGCAACAGACTCATTAGAAAGGAGCTCATGGAACTTCATGTCAGGAGAACTTGGAAATTACCCAACCTCACGACAAAGCTCCATTTCTATCGAGAAACATTCTCGGTTCTCCAAGATGATAGAATCTTGTGGCCCAATTACCTTTCGGCATCTTTATCTCCTTCTCTCCTGAGGGCATTGGGGCGGTTCAGGGTGGGCTCCCACAACCTATGGATAGAGACTGGAAGATGGGAAAACCTGCAGCGGGAGGACCGCATATGTCCAGCTTGCACAGGGCGCAACCAGGAAATTGAAACTGAAGAACACTTCTTCTATTGCCCTCTATACTATGAGATCCGTGGGAGATTCCACTGTCTATTCCGTGGAACCCAATCTCTCACTGAAGTCTTTCACTATGAAGATCAGAAATGCTTGGCAGCTTACCTGCACGAGGCACTCACCCTTAGATAATCACTCGAACAATAGTTATTATCTTTGGCTCTGGTTTTCTGTTTCCTCTCTCATGTTTTCTTTCCATTTTGTCCCATAAGCTCTATGAGCTTTCTGCGGACGTTATAAGGCACCATTTCATTTCATTTCATTTGTGTTTTTTTTTCTTTTGTTCCACAAACTCTGCTACTACTGCTCTCTGTCCCTTGGATCATCTGGGCCTGTGGACGTTATAAAGTGTCATTTCATTTCTCTTTAGATTGTCTGGAGAGGACTTAAGGAAGAGTCTTATTGATCACAAATCAATTCACTCCATTCTATGCTTCCTGCAATGACAAATGTTACATACCCCTTATTGCAGAACACCCTTTGAACCTCTCAGGGAAGTTGGGGGCCAGCATCAGCCCTGCCTGCAAACCCTGTACTCTCCACCATGGACATTTACCCGCCCACCAGCTCTAGCTGCACCCTTATCTTCAATCGGAGTTCCGGTTATTGAATTCAGGCTAAGTGTAAGATTCTCTAGGTCAGCTTCTGTCACCTTTAGCCCCATTTGGTTGGTGTTTGGAACATCACATATCTAAGGTTGACGATTTTCATGATAGCAACTGCAGTTAGAGCATGTATCTTCTTCTACATCGTGGTTTCTACTTTCAGTATCATAGCAACCCTAAAATTAATCCTATCTCCTTTTGACTGGGCTTTGGACTGCAAGAGCAAGCAATTGAAAAGGCAATCATGGCAGTCTCTAACCCGTGCTGTATGGGTGAGTTGGGTTCAGATAGCCACACACGGGCACAACAAGGTTTCTGCCTAATTGCTACAGCTATGTACTTAAAGGATGGCAGGTGGTAAGTTACATGGCTGTACATGTCACACCCTCAATTACTTGTGGATTTTTGAATGAGAGGTGGATTTCTGAATGAGAGGGTTCCAGGACCCTCAGCACCCACATTCCAGAGTTCTTTTATACCTCACCAGAACATAGAGTTGGAATGGTAGGTGATGAGCAATGCCATCCACTTCCAGACAGACAAGACCCACCCATGTGGTCCTGGGGGAAGGTGACAGACACAAGACGAAATATAAGGAAAATCAACATCCATTTGTGATGGATGTCAGATCAGGAAAACCTGGCCCCTCGTAATGTGATGTGCTGAAGTGTTATCTCATATGCAGGTCATTTGCTCAAACATCCACATGCGAGGGGTACATGTTCCCCAGCCCCACTTCTAGTATCAAACTGATATTTGAATTAGCTCTTCACCCAATCTAGGAACATTCTTATAGAAGATCTTGGTATAGTAATCTATCATGCACTCCAGCACAATCACCTGTGTTTGTAATTACAGTTTCATCTTAGCACAGCGTGCTTGATGAATTCACTTTGAAGTCCTGAAATGTCCAATGCCCTGCCATTTTGCAGCTTCTTGATTGCCTTGCTGACATTGGCTGTAGTAAAGAGAGAGAAGTGTAGGGGTTTAGAGGTTATGGGAGAGGGGAGTTTGGTAATCTCTGACAACTATAGCTGATGTGTTGAACTGCAGGGGGGGCTGTATTCTCTCTGACTCCAGCAGGTGTTGATGAAAGTGTGTTGGCTTGGACACGGGCAGCAGTGGCATCCCAGCAGGAGCTCGCTGATGCAGGCTGGAGAGAGGGGGCCTACTTTGGCACTACACGCGACCGTAGTGCTTCGTCAGCAATGTTCCATTTTTCAAGGCCCATTAGCCGGGAGAATGAAGCTGAGGTCTGCACTTTCAGTCTGGATCATGTGCACCTTGTTTCAGCTAGGAAAAGGTATCCGAGAGTTTGAGTTAGCATATTCCCATGTCTATAGACGAGAAGATGATTTTGAGCTTATCCTCTATGATGTTCTGCAATGTGAAGGTTCTGCGGAGGTTGTTGTGGGCATGTGAAGGCCTATCCAGTCAGCACCCTACAACCCTGGAAGATGATGTGGCCATTCTGGCTGCCAGCGATGCTGTCAGTGCCAAGGTGAGACACCACCTAACCAGTTCTATGACATTGATTTGCATTGTAGGAAAAACTAGAGTTCATTGAACTTGTTGCTGAATGCAACTTTTGTGCTTCAATGCCAAGAGTCTCTCAGACCAAAGTTCATATCCAGGTTGGGTTTGATGCTATGGAATGCTACAGGCTGTACCCCTTCCATGGGCAAGGAGGCAAGCAGTAAGGGCCCTCAGATCAGAGAAAATGGCATTGAGTGGAGCCCAACGCACATTGTGGGAGAACCTGAAGAGACTCCACTCTGGAGTTCCACACAGATCACTGTATCAATAATGCCAATTTGTCAGTTCAGCATACCATCTCTAAGACTTTCTTGATATGATCCATGCAACTCTGTTCTTTTAGGCATTGAAAATCACCTCCAATCTGTACAATTTGACCTATACAACTCACAGAAGCATTTGTTTGAGTTACATCCATGATCTGGAATATCTTAATCCGGGTCTTTGGCAAGCATCATCTCCTCACCTTCAGTTTTTGCAGAGTGTTTTCTTGGAGTCAGATATTTCAATTTCATGATAGCCCCATTTATAGCTCACCTCTTCAATGAGGTAGTGCAACTTGGCTTTCCAACAGAGTGGACAAAGAGCATCATCCACCCACTCTTCAAGAGCGGCGATAGGCTCGCACCGACCAACTATCGCACTATTATGGTATCCTCGTTACTGGCTAAACTGTGTGGGGCAGTAGTGGCCATGGAACTGGATGATTGGGCTGAATCCTCTCACATACGTGCTAAGGGACAGGCTGGTTTCCATCGCAACAGATCCACTCTTGACCACATCTTCACTCTTCAGGTTATGGTGGAACGCGCATGCTATGACAAAAAAATGGTATATGTTTGCTTCGTTGACTTTTACAAGGCCTTTGATTCAGTTCCTCGAGACCTTCTCTTCCCAACGGCCCCAGAGAGTGGGAGTCCCTCCAGACATCCTATATGCCATCTCGTCTATGTATGAGATTGTCACTGGCATGGTCAACGTCGCTGGTAAATTCTCAGCAGAGGTCCAGAGCAACATTGGGGTCAAACAGGGCTGCCCCCTTTCACCTACCCTTTTCGGGATCTACATTGTCGCCTTGGAGGTTTACATATCAAAAAACCATGGGGTTGGGGTACCATTGGATGGGGGACCAACGCAATCAGATCTCCTCTACGCTAATGATGTTGCCCTTTTGGCACAATCTCCTGTCTTCCTGCAATGTCATCTCCACATTTTGGAACAGTTCTCCAAAGACTATGGGCTGCAAGTCAATCTTAGCAAGACCAAGATCATGGTCTTCAATGGCCAGGCTGATCGTAGATTCATCGTCAACCACCAGTAAATTGAGATTGTGAAATCATACCTGTATGTGGGTCTGGTTATCCTCTCCCCAAAATTCCACTTTGCAACAACTGCCCTGAACAGATTGACTAAAGGTAAGGCGGCCTCCGTCCGCCTACAGGCCAAATGCAAACAGATACATCTGCGCCACCCCCCAACCAAAAAGGGCTCTTTGACAGCGTTGTCAGCCCGGCTGCCATCTATGGTTGTGAATACTGGGCACCTGGTGTCCAAGTTTCCTGGTGGGAAAAGAATCTGGAACCATTGCAGTCATCTGTTCTCCAAGCAATGCTTGGCGCCAGAAGCACAACCCCATCTCATGTCCTAGGTGCAGAGTTCGCATGCGTGCCACTGCAAACCGAGACCCTCTTCTGGCTTACAATCTTCCTCCATAAATTACAGGCCCTTCCACCCAAAGGGGCTCGTGGCAAGAGCCCACTCAACATCTATGAGGCTCAAAGCTACAGGTTTCAGGCACTCCTGGTATGCTCGAAGGGATAGTTTATTTGAGCGCAATGAGTCTCTACTGCTTCCCTATTACCAATGAATCCAGAAGGGGTGGACATCATCCAGACAGGACCGCAACAGACTCATCAGGAGAGAGCTTATGGAATTACATGTCAAGAGAACTTGGAAGCTACCCAATCTCACGACAAAGCTCCACTTCTATCGAGAGACATTCTTGGTGCTCCGAGATGATAGAATCTTGAGGCCCAATTACCTTTCGGCATCTTTATCTCCTTCCCTCCTGAGGGCATTGGGGCAGTTCAGGGTGGGCTCCCACAACCTACAGATAGAGACTGGCAGATGGGAAAACCTGCAACGGGAGGACCGCCTATGTCCAGCTTGCACAGGGCGCAGCTGGGAAATTGAAACTGGATAACACTTCTTCTATTGCCCTCTATACTACGAGATCCGTGGGAGATTCCACTGTTTATTCCGTGGAACCCAATCTCTCACTGAAGTCTTCCACTATGAGGATCAGAAATGCTTGGCAGCTTACCTGCACGAGGCCTTCACCCTTAGACAACCACTCGAACAATAGTTCTTATTCTTGGCTTTGGTTTTGTTTCCTCTCTCATGTTTTCTTCCATTTTGTCCCATAGCTCTATGAGCTTTCCGCGGACGTTATAAAGCACGATTTCATTTCATTTCTTCTCCCTGTGATCCCCCTTCTTAACAAAAAGAATCTCTCTTCGGGCTTCCAGCGAACACAGTAAACTTACATCGTCTGCTTATTTGCTATTGACTTTGTTCTACTTTGTCAAACCAGGAGGCCGTCATAAGGTTATTTTTCTTATTTTCCCTCCATCAGACCAATTAGATCTGGTCATGCAAATCTCCATTTGAACTTTCTTTTTGGTTGTATTGAAGGTTTCCACAGAATGTGACGAATTCCGGTCTTTCCTCTGTATAGCATGTGTAGCTGGGGGTTGACAATGGCGGTGTAAGCACTCAAGTTTCATACCTGGATGCTTTCAATCCCAGACCTGTGAGGTACAGCTGCATAGCGACTTCGCACTCTAGGCTATGTCAAAGAGAATGCTTACGAAATGGGATATATTTGGTGTAGACCTTCAATCAAAGACAAACTTCCAAGTTTGCAGAGGCTTCTGTCATCACGCTTTTCCACAGACTAGTTGTGTATGCCTGTATCCTCTCTCTCAAACTGACCACTGTTCATGTATTTAGGAAGATTCAAGATCACCATCCAATGGGGAGTCCGACTGCCTCAAGTAAAGCTTCGTTCATCTTACTCTTGATAGGCCCTAGCACAGAGGCCTACATGCAACAACAACCCACAGGTTGAGAAACCCTTGAACACCAATTTCTTACTGAAAAGTTAGGGACTGAGCAGCAGGACAGCCAGACTCATCCATGAGCAATTGCAGCAAAAATGGATTGCAACAGAAAAATTGCTGGTACTTGCCGGTAAATCAACAGCATAGTTGGAGTTCTCACGGTCCACAAAGCCATAGTCGAGCAGGAGCTGGGATGCTGACAATCCTGGCCCATATGAATCATAGACTTGTTCCCCTTCCTCATATGGTCGATGTGCCCGTAGGCATGCAACCCTGGCACTCTGGTCGTACACCAAGCATGATTCCTTTCCGGCGTAGCTACTGTGGTTGAGCATGTCAGCCCAAGGGACCAATGCAATTGCTGGGGCTGTGTTCATTGACGCACAAGTTACCTGCAGTGGTGGGCATCAATTACCAAACTGCCCTAACAAGCTACCTATTCTGAGCAGCTATAGTACCCTGTACCAAGCTGGTACTGTATCTTAAAATAGATAAAATTAAGAGTTGTCGCTTACTTCCTCTTGGAGCTCAAGAGAAAAAGCACGACTCAGCAGCATGACTGCAGCCCATCGCACCGCTGCCTCTGTAACAAACCCACCACTCCCAGATCCAGCTGGTACCAAGTTACTGGCCCCTGCCACAAGCATTGCTTCGTGGTCCTCCCTGCAGACTGCAGATATTCATTAGGTCCAATGCTTATCCAATATATTTTGGATACAATGTTCAAATCCAGAACTGGGTTGCCTTACGATAAGGGCTTCTTTACAAGACAGTGAGGATATCCCTGCTTCTAATTCAACAGAGCCAATCCTGTAAGGGAGAACATTCACAGCATTAAGAAAAAAAAAGAGAAATTGTGTATGTGTCTGTATTACTTCTCCGTAATAAAGTAGCCTTACGGCATTGACAACCGGGGACATAACTTCTCAAGGTCTCATCACAACATCACTACAAGCCTCCCACGGTCAAAGGGCAGAGGACTGAGGAGAGACCATAGAGCAACAGAAACCACAAACAGACCAAACCCGAACATTGTACGGAGACCACGTTCCTATCATGCAGGTAAGCTGCTAGGCTGTGGGACAAATGGCAGCAGGGTCTTTCCCTGTTTTGCATCAAGCCTGGATGCGTGAGATAGATTCAAACAAACTACTATGTAACTGCATGCTGTGCAAGAAAAGAACCTGCATATGGACAGTCTTCTCTCTGTTGTCTCCAGCATTGGTGAGCCAGCCAGCCACTCTTTCCTCATCCTCTACAACCAACCATCCCACCCACCCTGCACTTGTTACTGATACTTACATGCACTTGCATAAGTATGCATGGTTCCTGCAAAGTAGAAGCCCTTATTTTCTTCTTTCTCCTCTGGGTCTTAAGTGTTTGCGTTTGTTCAGAGATTGCTTCTTGGGCTTCTTTCGGCACTTGGAGCTTCCAAATACTGTAAGGTTTCAGCCCTGAACAATTTTATCTGAGTTTGCTGGTAGGGATTATCTTGGGCATGGTCTCTGAAACATAGACACGGTCACTAACCTGAGGCCAGAGCATGGGGTGGGCACCCGCCATTTCAAGCTCAGACGGAAGCAATGAAATATAAGGGTACCAATGGCTGTCACTGCCCCGCGCACGTTCACAGAGCAAATGCAAACACATTGCTTGCCATGGGGTGAGGTTAGCCCGTTCAGCTAGTGGACCAACATAGGGACAACCAGCTGCTGTCTGCAAATACATAATCACACCCAAGCAGAAAGATCAAACCTGTTTCATTTTCCAATCATTGGCATGATTATATAAGCAAAATCCTAGGTCTACTCCAGTATTATGGAACTGGTTGAATTCAACCAAGAATTCTGAGCATTCATTTACAATTTGATGGTGATACTAATACTGATGATCGACATTCTAAAAGTAGTCAACTCTTGATCTGCTTCAGGGAACATTACAACTAAACCCCAGTTATAAAAACCGCTAAAATTTACAGCTCTCGTGGAATGAAGATGCCTTCATCTCCTGGTAAGTAACCAGAAGCTTACACCAGAACACCAGAATCAGCCAATTTGCTGCATTTTACACACAAGTCAAAGATGACACTCACCAGTGAGTTATTGAAATAGAAGACTAAACATTTTGATCTCGGCACCTCCAACACTTGAAATTATTATAAATTCAACAACTATGCTGGAAGTTGCGAGGGAATCGGAAGCCAGCCAGAACTCACTTCCTCTGTCATGAAGGCTTGCTTTGGCACACGCACAACCACACTGCCTTTTTCGACACCACCAGGCCCAGCTACTGTGCCATAGCCGGGGGCCGAGGTCCCGCGAGGCCATCGCTCTAACAGCAGGTTACACTCGTCATGTGCCAGTTGGTGCAACCAATTTCTAAGCCTCGCTACCTTCTTGTCAGCTTCAGCATTTGCCGGCACTTCCAAAGGCCGTGCTCCATTAGCTGAGGCACAGGGGCGTCCGACCCTAAATGTCAGATAGAGAAACCACATTAGCTGTCGAAATCTTGTCGTGTGAAATGCATCATCAGAGAAGGCATCTATACTGACCTGGTAAATGAGGGACGAGTTGAAGCGGCCTTCTGAAGATTTTTCTTGCGGTATCCTCTGCTACTGAACCGAGGCCGAAGAGTACAGCGCAATGTCACCTGGAGCTGGACATACTGCTCGAAACCTGCACTTGGAAGACCTTCCAGATGCCGTGTGCGATTATTGAAACGAGGTAAGGTGGGAATGGCACACGAAGAAACAGCTCTTGAAGGGCAGGGGTAAGAATGCACAGAGGTGTGTGTGAGCCACCGCTGGTGCATTATGGCCAACCAGCTCGAGGGACAGAAATGAAATGAAATGGTGCTTTATAACGTCCGCGGAAAGCTCATAGAGCTTATGGGACAAAATGGAAGAAAACATGAGAGAGGAAACAAATCCAGAAACCACAAGAGACTCGAGGGACAGAGAGAGGCGCACATCTCTTCGCTCCTTCGCTCCCTCCAGAAAAGATGCCGTGTGTATGTAAAAGAAACATGTCGAGCATTGGCGCCAAAATAGCTCATCCATTTTTACTTCATTCATTCATACTTTATCCGTTCATGGGGACATAAATGGTCCACTATAGAGTAAGTCGATTGGGAGGAAATCTTGAAGGTACGGAAGTCTGTGAAAAGCCACTGTGGATGTTGAGGTCATCCACAAACACTTTAGCATAGCTCTTGATTTCCTCTTCTCGTATTGAGTTCACGACCCTTTAAAAAGTAGTTGTCGCATTCTTCCAACCAAGTGGCATGACTAGCCATTCATAAGGGCCCTCTCTTTGATAACACTGCAGTTTTCTTTACATCCTCTTCTCGCACATTGATACGCCAAAAAGCAGATTGTAGGTCCAAAGCATAAAACCACTATGATTTGCCCAACTGTTGTAACACATTTAGTAACACAAATGGCCTGGAAAATGCATCTTTCATTGTCTGTCGATTCAAATAACAATAGGTCTCCACAAAACCTTTTGGTGTAGTCTTTCTTCAATAGTAGAGTGAATGGACAAGGAAATGCAAAATTGTTTGCCATCATTTTCCCTTGTATGTAACCCCCCCATTTGCATTCCCTCAACGCCGTTCCCAGAACGTGGACCCTCAGCGCGTAGCAGTGTTAGGTAGTTTCTATACTATCGGCAGTCGGTCTGCAAAATGTAATTTTGCAACACAGCAGAAGTTGCGTTATGGAGATGAAACGACGTCCCGTGAATGGTGTAACCTATCTTAGTATCACAAACAACCATGTCCATATAGTTGTCTATTTGTATCTTAGTCGAGATTTTCGGTTGTCTGCATTATCAGTTCAACAACTTCCTTCACACATGTGCCCATCGCGCAGCGGAAAACAAAAGTGTTGGAAGCCCAAACATCTCCGTTCTTGTAACTTCTTTAGACAACGAGTTTATGTTGCTTTATGAAAGGCTCAAGCTATATCTATTTTACATCGGACAGAGGTTGCCGGGTGCCTTCATCTCGCCTCCCAGCACTTTCTGACCTATCCTCCTATCCTCTTTCATGTTGTTTGACCTTCTTCCGGCCGTAAGTGTTACTAGAGTGATTTATTTCTCTATTAATATATCTAGCTCTATGAGATTTTGCTTCTCCTTTTGGGGACATTTTTACACATTTGTACAATCACCTCAATTGGGTCTTTTTATAAAACTACTAGGGTAGCTTGTGCCATTGGCCCAAGTGTCTAGTGTCATCTAAGTCCAAGTGCAATCGCCTATTGTATCCAAGTGCGTCTCCTATGTCGAGGCCCAAATGCGACCTCTAGGGTAGCATGTGCCGTTGGCCCAAGTGTCCAGTGTCATCTAAGTCATCTAAGTCTAATCATTTTTTTTTCCACAGAGACTACAACCAGATTTGAACCGGAGACCTTTTCCTTGATATCTCTCCTGTCGAGGCTCCAATATTGTCCGAAGAAAGCCCACTTTGCTATTTTTTGGGAATTTCCAGCAACCCAAAGTACTTGAAACTCCATATCTCCCACACCGCAGGTCCAAAAATCATGAGACCAAGCCAATGCACCCCTCCTCATCGAGGGCTTTCCAACGGTACCAAGCACCAGGGCTGGGCCCGCGGTTTGGGAGATCTCAACGCTACAAAACAAACAAAACAAACAAATTAGCTTGCTTCATATATAAAACTATGCGGCTTTGTTTTTATTTGTGAATACCAAGAAATTAACGGCTTAAAGAGAGTTTAGAGTTTGGATTAAGATTAAGAAAAAAAAAGAATAAGAATAGTATAATGATAAGTGAGCACTAAGGGGAGGCTAGGCGTATGACAACCTTACTAGTACAAGACATTCCAAATTCATAACAAAATCAAAGCTTGCAATTGAATTAACAGAGTGAAGACGTGAAGACATGAAACTATCAAAACTAAATAGTACGTAGAACTTAGGTATTTTGAAACAAACGGCTAGTTGCGTAAAGGCTCCACCCTAATTTCAAAACTGGAAGCTAGTGCTGGTGGTCCTCATTTTCTTGAAATAGAAATTATAAATATTTAAAATATAAAATCAGACCGGGCCTCGGCACTAACAGTAGTCCCTAAAAATATTTTTAAGAAAAACCCCTAATGATAACAATTAATAAATAAGTGTGAAATTAAAAATAAAATATTTTATGTTTCCACCTCCATTAAAAAAAAACAATAATAATAAATTAAATGCAAGGAACAAATGCGAAAAGATAAAATTGAATGTGAAATTGGAGGGATAAATCTTAAGAGTATTGAACATAATGGAACTCAATATGATAAAATTGAAAGGACCTGAATATAATGGAAGTCAATCTGATAAAACTGGGAAAAATTGAATAAATCTGATATAGCACTCACCAAGTTACAAATGAATGGGTAACAATAGGCGGATGATAGTTGAATATACTATATCCTATTGTAATTAAGATTTATTGTTATTATTCTTTGCCCACTGGCACCCTTAATTTCTTTTCCTTTTGGGCGTTGTTGATGGCCTTAGCCATCTCCTTCATGCTTCAACGAATATCTTAGGGCTCAAAATTCCTAGATCTCTGAGTCCCCGTCACAGCATCAAGACATCTCTTTACGCTGATGATGGCCTTAAAGTCAATTGGCATTTTATCAAAGCCCAAGCATCCCTCTACATCAAGTCATTGGGGTCAGAACCATGGGGTGATCAGAACTTCGGTCTTCATTGGTTGCAACATGGACAATCTCATGTCCTGCTAGGTCATCTTATTGGTATTGACTTAGATGATCAGCAACGCTGTTCTTCCATGATTGGAAATTTTTTTTTTTAAAAACTATCTTACTGGAGTTCTCTGAACCAATCCATCACAGGCAGGGCCCTGGTAATAAACCAGGTGCTCCTGGCATCCACTTGGTTCATTGCAGTGGTTTGGTCCCATGGTTCCATGATTATTAAGATGATAAAAACCTCGGTCAGGAACTTCCTGCGGGGTGCAACTCGTTCTCTTCCAATCGCAGAGCACTTGTGAGCTGGGAACAGATTACTCAAAAGAAAAATCACGGTGGCCGGCTCATCATTATTGACCCTCAATCTCAGATTTATGCTCTACTAGGTCAATGGGTTCCTAGGCTGCTCACTAGCCTTTCTTCCCCTTGGAGTATGATTGTCAGGCAACATGTTATAAACTCTTCGCCCTCTACATCCTCCTTATGGCTTCTTTCCCTGTGCTGGATCGTCCAAGGGGGTTCATACTCTTCTTCTTCCCTTGGTTCCTCAGCCTGGTAATCCATATGGGCTGCCTGGCTCAAGATTCGCCCTTTCCTCACTTAGCTCTCTCCTATCTTTGCTGATGAAGTTATGAGGTAACCGCTTTTCGGGAATTTTAACAGGGATAATGAGAACCTTGTCATTTGCTCGAGAAGATGGGCTGTTTGGGAATCGGCTAGGATCTTGCACATGATCATCAATGTTTGGGAGAATGGTTCTTCCAAACCCATGGCATTGGCTACTGAGAACCTCTCTAGGCTTAGAATGCTGGTTGGAATGTCTTCCTGCCTCGTTGGGTCGTCGTTTTCAATTTGCTGATATGGCCTTTTATGCCATTTACCGTCAATCAGTTTTTCTGCATGGATGGTCCTTCCAAGTTGACCCTTTTGGCTTACTATGTGCCCCCTCGTGGGCAAAGTTTTTGGAGTCAGATCTGTTTGCTATCAGGACATTCTGCCACCTAACTGGCGTGGCTAACATTCCTTTTCTCCCACAAAACATTTCTCCTTATAATGGGAAATTCTCTTGGTTCCTTTCTGCCCCGTTCTGTCATCTACAGTTTGACCCTGGAGAGTGGATGTCGATGGATAAAAAACACTCACCTTTTTTTGGTTACTCTGTTAAGATAGTTTACTCTTTGCTCCTACCTACTAACATTCATGGGGGGCTCATTGAGCTTATTATCCCTATTAATTAATACATATATGGTTCTTGTTTGCATTTTTTTGGGGGCCATGCGTGTGTAGAGCCCACTTATACGTACTAACTGAGTAAGTAGTAAGACCTGGTAAGGGGAAGAGAGCTCGGCTCTTCTTTATATACCCTCTCAGGATGGTGTGACCCTTCTAGAAGGCTGCCCTGGGACACATGTCACCCTTAGAAACCACCGGGTGCCACCTTCTTACCCCAATTTGACGCCTGAACCATTCACAATTTGATAGTTGTCGTCTTCCTACCTTCTTTTTTCTTATCCCCCTTACATGACGGTTATTAATTCAAATCCTTATATAGCTTACTATAACCCCCGCTTTTTAATTTGTCGTGCGCATACATATCGCTACACAACTACATCGCTGTCCAAACCACACAACATATATGCACACCAAACACTAGTCTATCACTTGTGCACCACTAGGCTGCCACTAGACAACCACTAGTCAACACTAGTGCAACCACTAGTCCAACACTAGGCTGCCACTAGTCCACCACTAGGCTGCCACTAGCCACCACTAGTGCAGCCACTAGTCCATCACAATAGTGATAAAGAAGAAGAATACAAACACAAGCTCATGCGAGCTCACAAAGCTGAAGCATAAACTCATGCATATATAAACTCATCACTCAAATACAAGTCAAGCCAAGTGCACCCCACGCCATGGAGAATCCACACTACGGCGCCATAGCTAGGCGGTGAGGCTCAACTCGAGAAAGATAAGCCCACCGCGATCTGCCGTGAAGATAACAACGTCAGGTGCCCAAACATGTATTGGCCCCTGGATTGACACTTGGATCAATCCCAAATGTCAATATATAAAAGCTAGTTATTTCCTAGCTAACTTCACACTAGTGGTAAAATAACTTGACAGTTGTCGTGCGCATACATATCGCTACACAACTACATCGTTGTCCAAACCACACAACATATGTGCACACCAAACACTAGTCTATCACTAGTGCACCACTAGTGCACCACTAGGCTGCCACTAGACAACCATTAGTCAACACTAGTGCAGCCACTAATCTAACACTAGGCTGCCAGTAGCCACCACTAGTGCAGCCCCTAGTCCACCACTAGGCTGCCACTAGCCACCACTAGTGCAGCCCCTAGTCCACCACTAGGCTGCCACTAGCCACCACTAGTGCAGCCACTAGTCCACCACTAGGCTGCCACTAGCCACCACTAGTGCAGCCACTAGTCCACCACTAGACTGCCACTAGCCACCACTAGTGCAGCCACTAGTCCATTACAATCGCCCCCCTAGCTGGCGCTTAGGTCCCTCTAAGTCCAGGTAGCCACAAGATGTGATAGTGGCCATAGCCTCACTAAGTCCTCCACCACTGTCCCTACTACAGTCAAACTCAATAGATCAAGAGGCCGGGTACAAGAGTTGCCCCATCGTTAGTCGCCGCCTTGCAACCTGTGAACTTGAGCCTGAGATCTTGGGTATTGACTCCTATGAGCTTGGCCTCCCATGTCTTGTGAGCTGCCGCTAGTCATATCCACTGCCACTATCCCAAGCAGTGTGGACATAACCAATCTCCATCAGGAACCCTCTCAAGAGGTGGTGTCAAGCATCCCATGTGCCAACCTCTTGAGCATCGATCACACACCAGCATAGTGGCGGCACCACGACCATGCCCACATAGCATGCAACGCAATCCTACAGGTACCACTACAAGGTTGGGATCTATCATCCCATCCACATGTGGAAGGTGACATGGCGCACAATTACGCACATGGTCCTTCCATACCATGCCATCTCGACCCTCCAGAATCAACACTCTTGAAGGCAACACCTCCCTGACCCTTAGAATCACACGTCCTGCTGTGACATCCAAGGTCGTAGGCGCTGTCTGCTGCAGATACACATAGTCCCCAGGGTGGAAATACCGAACACCTGGCCGATATCCCCCTCCACGTATAGTGGCATACCTCAATGTGTTTCGGTGTTGGGCAATAGCAAGATTCTCAAAAGCCATAGGCATGACTCTCTTGAACAACTCTGCCCGCTGGGCACATGCTTGTGTCCACACATCCGGATCATCAAGGTTGAGGACTACTGCAGCCTCCTACAAATAGACGCAGGCAAATCTGGCTCTCGGCCAAAGAGAAGGAAATATGGTGAGAATGAGGCAAGTGATGCTTGCTTGCTAAACCTGTAGCCCATGGTTAGCCAAGGTACCTGAAGATCCCAATCTCCTAGGTGTCATTTTTGCAAGCCATACTTGCGCAAACCCCGCTTCACTGTCCGCACCACTCTCTCTGCCAAGCCATCGGCCTCGGGATGATCTCGAGAAGTGGTACGGTGGTCTATCAAGGCTTTATCACACAAAGCCTGAAACTCCCCCAAGAACTCTCTCCCTTGGTCCGTGAGTACCTCAGCTGGAGCACCGAATCGGCTAAGCACACGATCCAAAAATGCATACGCAGCCCCCTCACTAGCCTTGTCAGGCAATGGAACCAACTCAATCCATTTGGAGAAGTGCTCCACCATCACCAACACATATCTGTGGTGACGTATCGTCAGTGGCAAAGGCTCTGCGAAGTAAGACTCCACCTGTAGCCCAATCCCATGATGGGTAAAGGATGCAACTGTGGTGTAGGGGTGTTGAATGAAGCACGCACCCTGTTACACACCATGCACCTAGCCACGAACTGTTGCACCTCTGTGTGCATACCACGCCACCAATACTGCCCCTGCAGTAAACTATGAGTGTGTCGCACTCCAAAATGCCCCAACTCCTCATGGGCATGCCGCACTAACCGTGCACGCTGTGTTGGGTGAGGCACGATCCTCACCCGACCATCCTCCCACACTCGAAGCAGGTGTATCCCCTCCCACTTGAACCTCTTGGCTCGTTGTAGGATCCGATCCATCTCCTTGGCAGTCACACTAGCTGCCGTGTCTCTAGTGCGGAGGTAGTCCAACACAACCGAATCCTCATGTATATCTCTGGCACCACCTGGCTCATCACTAGCCTCAGGGTCCTCAGACACTCTGTCTACAGTCATCCTTGTTGTAGGTCCAACCTGACCTCCCGATGCCAAGATACACAAAAAGGCAGATGCATGTCATCCCGACACCATCTCCTCGTCCGTCTCACCATGCCACCGAGCTCCAGTGTCATCCTGCTGGCTCGTGCATGGATTGCGACTCAATCCATCCGCATCCCTATTGACCAAACCCGGTCGATGCACAACCTGAACATGTCTCTCATGCTCCTCCACCGTAGCACGAGAGGCAAAGCAATTCCTGTAAGCCTCAGGAACCGCCGTATACGTCGTCTCTCTCCTCTAGTGACAATTGGTCCAATGTCAGGCTCCCAATTGCCCTTCGTAACTGCAACCTTAAGTCCAGCAGACTTAGAGGTAGAGGACGTGTCCCGTGGTTGTTATGCCGCAACCTCTTGAGCAAAACTCCCTGCCTGCTCAGTCAATGACAAGGCCTCATCCTGCCCCATCATCTCATCCTTGAGGACCTCCTCAACCCGAGAAGAATCCCCAACCTCATCCATCACAGCCGCCTTGGCTGCCAACTCCCTCTAAACCTCGAGCACTTCCCACGTGTGCCATGGATGTCTACACCCTGTGGTCCTCACCGGCTCGCCCCCATTCACTGCCTGTACCGTCTCGGTAGGCAGAGAGACCGTCAAGGGAAGTGCACTCCGCACTCTTCGTTGCTCACCCATAGCCAAGTTGATAATCCAGGTCAAGCAATTTAGATCCATTGCTTGCCCCAACACCTGACGACGTGATGTCTTAGAAAGAGAAGGCACCGTCGAGGTCCCAGTGGAAAAACCCATAGCCCGCTCTCGCTCGTCGGCATTAGGCTCCACTAATTGCTGCAACTGAGCATCCCACAGGAGGCCAGGTCCATTATCCCGGAAAGCATGCGATCCTGGGAAGCTGAGCAGTGTAGGTAGTGCTGCTCGTGATTGATCCACCTTGTTGACCCACCTTGTTGACCACTGCCAAAGGCGAACGATCATCGTGTCTCACTCGCTGAGACTGCCTCCCTGTGTCCAAAATGCTATCCACTGTGAGGTGTGCTGGCCGCTGCACCCCATCAAATGCACGCTTAAGCAGTGCGGGTGGCATCAAGTTAGTCCACCATAACCGTGGACGATGAGCCCGTGACCCCACTGCAACTGCATCCAACAACACTGCTGACCCAAGCCACGACCAGACTTGATGCACACTGGCCAGCATCCTGGCCCGAGAATCGCCCATCAGTGGTACATTCTCCAAGATGTATGCTGGAGATACAGCTTGATGAAGCTGCAAGTGGCGCAAAACCCGCACCATCTCCCAAAACAGACCCGACCTCGAGTCTCGCAATCCATTGTCATGCCCGGCTGATGAATGCCCTTGGTAGGGCCAACCTGCCACTACCAGATCAATGGAGCCAACCCGCTCCAAATCCTGCGCCCCCAGCAACGAAATGTCTGCTAGCAAGGCCTGCTGATATCAACGAACCGCAGCCACCGGCAACAACTCAGGGTACCGCTGCACCAACTGAGCAACATGGCGAAGTGAAACGCGTCGTGCAGTCTCATCCCTCTCCATATACAGGTAACGCCGAACTCGTACACCTGCCTGTAACACAGCAGCCAATCTGGTGCTGATCCCGCCAAACAAGTCCAGAAGACAAATGTCTTCATCCGGATACTGCCACACAATAGGTGCGGTGTCCAATGGAAACAACTGAGGTGGTCCTGGTGCAATCCCCGCACTCTCCTCCTCTCCTGATGGTACAAAAGCCTCCACCCAGGCTTGTTGCACCCGTCGATCAGCAACCCGCTGCAAATCCTTGCTCGTGCCCCACAATGGAGTCTGAGCAACCATGGCAGGCAACTCCGCCATATCATACATGTCATCCTGTTCTCCTGGAGATATGTCATCCTCTGAATGAGCGTTTCCCTCAAGCAACTCTCCAGGCCAAGTCACTGCAGCTGTGAATGCTGCTAGTGTCGGCATCTTGCCCCGCTGGGCAACCGCAACTCCTCCTATAAACGTCACAGGGAGCTGCACATGCCGGCCCTCCCCTGACTGCCATCCAGGCCTATAGGAAGCTGACTCCTCCCAAAAATCCAGGGTGAAGCCCATGGGATACAACATTGCCCCACCAACCACGACATCGTATGAGACCGCGTCTGTCACAATGGCCTTGGCTCGCATCACTGAGCCATCTGTAGGGTGATCCGGCCGTAGTCTGATAGCCAACTCATGTCGTGTCATGCCCCGAGCCTGCCCCGATCCTCCCAAAGACGTCTGTATCTGAAAGGACAAGGCTCCATATCCACCTCCGTGAGGCTCAAGCCTGCAATAGCAGCTCTGCCCAGCATCAATGGCTGAGCTCCTGAATCCAACAAGACCCGTAGTGGCCGGTACCTCTTGCCTGCCGGTCCACTCAAACAGAAAATGTCATCCTGGTTGTCTAACATGACAACTCCAGGTGTCACCATGGCGCGCTCAATGGCTGGCCTAGCTGGCAGCTCCATCAACCTGGCAGCTGCAGCTTGCCTGGCGCCGTCGTGACAGTCTTGACCCTCAAATCCGAGGATCCCTCCGGCACTACACCTCCCACTATCTCCATAGAAGATGAAGTAACCTCCTCACTCTCACAGAGTGTAGGTGCCTGCCTGAACACCTCAGCTGGTCTTACCTCCGGCATCGCAATCATGGTAGCCGAGAACAATGGAGCTTGACACACAGATGTGGCCGCTCCGAGCAACACACTAGCTGCCGTAGCCTTGGCAACACTAGGTAGTGGTGCTACCCGTGTAGCTCTCCTCAATGATGTAGTAACCTCCGCCTCGGTAACAGTCGGGCGAGAACTAGGTGCCATGGATGGCGTCGACACTGTCTCCGCCAATGTGAATGACTGAGGGAGCCTAGCCTGACGGCTTGCCTCCCCACGCTGTGGATCCAACTCCACCTCTGCACCTCATGGCTTTGGAACTCGTGCTGCTCCTCGAGTCACGGCTACAGCAGACTCCACCTGCACTAGTGGTAGTGCTGCTCCGCACATGAATCCCATACCTCCCATATCTCCTCCCTCAGGAGCAGGAGGTGGACCATCCGGCCTTGGAGCCGGTACCACCTGAGCTGTAGTCATGGCAGCGAGCCTCTGCTCTAGCTGCTGAAGCCGGTTGGCCATGCCTTGGTCAACACCCTGACCTCCGCGTCCTTGGCCATGTTGAGCTTGCCCTTGGCCTACACCCCGTGCCTGGCCACCTCGTCTTCTTTGGGCTGCTCCCCCTCGCCCCCGGCCACCATTGTTCCCTTGGAACTAGCCTGGGCGCAACTCGGGATGCAAACCATAACACTGGGCCTCTCCATGCCCGTGCTTGCCACAATGCCCACACTGCAACTGTGCAGGCTGTGCATGTGCCGGCCCTTTGTCTCCCTCTGGACAATCCTTCTTGACGTGGGGTCCTCCACATGTCCAACACACCACATCCGCCCGTTGTTGGCCTGCAAATGAAGGGAGAGACCCCTGCATCTCAGGTCCTCTCTGCCCTTCCCTGAGCTTCATCTAAGCCCCATTGTTGCCTTGAGCACGTTGAGGTAGTGGTTGGCTAGGAGCACCACTACCCCGTGGTGTCTCCTTAGCAAATCCTACCATGACCACTCATTCCTCCACCATGTTGAGCTCTATCCGCTCTGCCAGCAAAAACACATTTGCTAAGGTGGGTTGGGCCGTTTGTAGGAGAGTTGCATCCCGCACCCCTTCTCCTCAGCTCCTCGTCCAATATCCCATACCAGAATTGGACTGCCTGAGCTTCCGTAACCCCTTGGGTTACATTTATCAAGCGCCTCATGCGAGTGAAAGCCTCCCTCAAGCTCTCAGTAGGCTTCCATTGGAACTCTTGCAAGCTCCGCAACTTCTCTGTCCTCACCCCTTGGTAGTTCCCTCTCAACTCTTCGAAGAACTCCACAACAGGGTTGAAGGCATGCATGGATACTGGTGCTGGTGCGGTAGTGGCTTGGGTGGACGTCGTGGCTACGGTACCACCTGTCCCACCAGTCCCACTGCTACTTGCTGAAGCTGCCGGTGCAGCGGCAAGTATAGCCACTGCCCTCGTGACCCTAGTGCCCCTAGTGATGGAGACATAGTCGGGTGACCAGTACATCCTCCACTCCTCGATCTCAACCTCATGCCCCCGCCTGGACTCATGGTAATCATCCATAAGTGGCCCCTCAAAGTGCTGAAACAGCCCCTTCCATGCCATGAAAGGGGTAAATAGTTGTGGATTGCGCATTTGCTGCAAATCACGCCAACTATCAAACTCTTGGATAAAATCATCCATTTCGATGGTGCCCACCGCCCCAGAGTACCTTCGTGGCCCCTTGGTAGCTCCATACATCTCCTCCATTGTGTCCCACAACAATGACAAGGAAACAACTTGCACCGCCGGTATGAGTCCTCCTGATTCACAATCCAAATCAGAACCTTCCGTAGAAGACACAGGAGGTGAAGGTGGTCTAAACCGCACACCTCATCTCGTGTACCCACTAGTATCGCTAGTGCTCGAACCGGCACTGTCCCCAGCAACTAGTGGCACCTCCGTGTTGACACTCAACCGGTCATGAACATGTCCCTAACCCCCTCTCTACAAGGTAACCGGGTAGAGAATTTGTTGCGGCTTATGGTTTGGAATACTAGGTTCCTAACATAGCCTACATCTGTACCTGCATCCACCGCAAGCACTCCTATGGTTGACTGGTCATCACCTCCAACCTCACCACATGAGAAACAATGATGGTTTAGCTGGTCATTAGCCTAGCCTCACCATCGACAGCATGCTTTAGGACTGGCCGGTAATCAAATCCGGACCAATCACCTATAAAAACAAGCGCCCACACAAAACTAGCATGGCGCACAGTCAAGCATGCAGGTATGGAGGGGATCCAAACACAAGAAATCAGAATGACAACTCCCCCACACCAAAAACAACTCCACGGTGTTGCTCCTGCAAGGACACCCCAGCCCAAACCCAGACTGACTCTTGCCTCCACCTACGGAAAGGTCTTGGCCTAATGAGAGGGTGGAAACTACGAGGAAGAGAAGCTAAAACAATGCCTAACCCCAGCATGCCCTCATCCCAACACTCTTCTTCTTCTCTCTTCCCTCACTTGCATGACCATGGGAATATCATGAAGATACTCCTCAAACCGCCCTCCACGAGCTTCAAAATTCGGCCTTCAAGACCACATGCCAGTCCTTAGGCAGTCCACCAGTACCTCCACAAGTCAGCACAGGCCATCCACAGGTCAACACGGGCCACCACAGACCAGCATAGGCCCACACAGCTCACTGATCACAGCCGTCACAGCCCCACACAGGCCACAGCCTGTCACAGCCCTACACAGGTCACAGGGTCATAGCCCCACAGGCCGCTGCCTGTCACAGCCCTACAAAGGTCACAGGGTCACAGCCCCAAAAGCCACAGCCTGTCACAGCCCCTCACAGCCCCATAGGCCACAGGGCACAGCCCGTCACAGCCCCACAGGCCACAGGGCACAGCCTGCCCCAGCCCGCCACATCCTGTCACAGCCCCTCACAACCCGTCACAGCCCCACAGGCCACATGGCACAGCCTGTCACAGCCCTACACAGGTAATAGGGGTCACAGCCCCAAAGGCCACAGCCCCTCACAGCCCCACAGGCCACAGGGCACAGCCTCACAGCCCGCCACAACCTGTCACAGCCCCTCACAGCCCCTCACAGCCCCACAGGCCACAGGGCACAGCCTGTCACAGCCCCTCACAGCCCCTCACAGCCCCCACAGGCCACATGGCACAGCCTGTCACAGCCCTACACAGGTCACAGGGGTCACAGCCCCAAAGGCCACAACCCCTCACAGCCCCTCACAGCCCCACAGGCCACAGGGCACAGCCCACCACAGCCTGTCACAGTCTGTCACAGCCCGCCACAGCCCATCACAGCCCATCACAGCCTGTCACAGCCTGTCACAGCCCCTCACAGCCCCTCACAGCCCCACAGGCCACTGGGCACAGCCTGTCACAACCTCTCACAGCCCGTCACAGCTCGCCACAACCTGTCACAACCCCTCACAACCCGTCACAGCTCGCCACAGCCTGTCACAACCCATCACAGCCCCACAGGCCACAGGCCACAGCCTGTCACAGCCCCTCATAGCCCGTCACAACCCCACAGGCCACAGGCCACAACCTGTCACAGCCCCACAGGCCACTCATGACAGTTTAGCCATTTCTCCAAGGGGTTTAGCCACGCCAAGCTAGGGTTTGTGTCTCTTGGACTCTAGGCTTCTTTGCACCGAGCTATGGTGGCTGTGAAGAAATTAGCAAGGTATTCTTGCTCTTTCGGCTCCCACACACCACCAATAGTAGCCCTAAGCCATGAGGAAGATGGTTGCCACAAACCAAGCCTTTTTTCTCACTTAGACTCCCCAAACACGCCACTAAACTCAATGGCAAACAACCAAGCCTTGCTGGTTTCCAGCCCTTGTGAGCACTCATTCAAGCGTTTTCCTTGGCCATAGCATCTGTCTTAGAGCCTATTCCAGCCCCCTACACCTGCCACTTCAAGAGCCATGCTCTATCTAGGCTTGAGGTTGAAACCCCAACTCAGAACACGCTCTACAAGTGTCGGACTATCACATAAGAGCAGATCAGCCCCTTACTTTCTCTTCTAGTTCTCTAAAGCTTGAAAACAAAAGCCCAATGGACTGAAGGCATGCTCCACACATGCCCCACTCTCACCACCAGTGAATCAGCCCCTTTGCTTTCTTTCTTGCACCCACCAACCTGAAAATACACGCTTCAGCGGGCTGGAAGCATGCTCCACACATGCCCTACAAGGAAACCAGCCCCTTCCTTCCTTTCTTGCACTCCCAAACCTGAAAAGTACAAGCCTTCAACAGGCTGAAAGCATGCTCCACACATGCATTGCTCTCACATAAGGGAAGTCAGCCCTTTCCTCTTCTTTGCTTGCCCTCCAAGCTTGAAGATGGAAGCTTCAATGAGCTGAATACATGCTCCACACATGCAACCTCTTCATACAAGAGGTATCAACCCCCTATCTTGGCTCCTTGGCTCCTTGATGCTCTCTAAGACAAGACTAAGCACTCCACAGCCTTTGCCAAGCTCCTGAAACCCTAAGGCTTATATTTCCAGCCACAAGACACTCTTCTTGTGGTGCAAGAGCTCTTCTTCCAAGCTCTGAAACCCTAGGTGCACATTCCATGGCTTTGCCGCACCTCTTAGCTCCTGTTCCAGCCCTGCTCTTGCCATGACAAGAGCCCTCTCAATGCTGAAGCTCGAGATTGAAACCCACTCTCAACATACTCCACAAAGTGCACTGATTTGCCCCAAGCCAAATCAGCCCTTTCGCTTGGTCTTGCAATCCTTCACACAATGAAAGCTCGCATTCTCAAGTCCAGTTCTTAGCTTTGCCACCAAAGCCACTATAACCTGCTCTTGACTGGTCCTCTTCCCAATCGTGCTTGCTCATGCATGTACACGATCTGAAACCATCAAGGTGCTCTGGAATTACCTACAGTATGGTGCTTTCATCTCTGAAGCTGAAGATCGAATGCCAAGGTCTACCACCTCGTAACCCACATCGCCTCCGCTTCTAACAACCAAGAGCTCCACAGTGCTCTTTGCATAACAACCTGGTTTCTCTCATTCTCAAGCAAAAACCACAAGTGCTACAACTAACTCGTATCTGGCACTCACAGATACGAACTCATCTTTCTCGAGTGATAAAGAAGAAGAATACAAGCACAAGCTCATGCGAGCTCACAAAGCTGAAGCATAAACTCATGCATATGTAAACTCATCACTCAAATACAAGTCAAGCCAAGTGCACCCCACGCCATGGGGAATCCACACTACGGCGCCATAGCTAGGCGCGGTGAGGCTCAACTCGAGAAAGATGAGCCCACCGCGATCTGCCGTGAAGATAACAACGTCAGGTGCCCAAACATGTATTGGTCCCTGGATTGACACTTGGGTCAATCCCAAATATCAATATATAAAAGCTAGCTATTTCCTAGCTAACTTCACACTAGTGGTAAAATAACTTGACAAATTCCTAGACCACCCTCTAATGGACAAGGGCCACACAAACTTGGGGGACTTATTGGAAGCCAAATGGACCAAGAAGTGGAGTCATATGCCTAATGCTCCATGTTCCTAGCAAATGGTTTGGAAAGACGTGTGGAGAAAAGATTGGCATCCAAAATCAGTGGGTTTCTATGGAAGCTAGCTAGAGAACAGAATTCTGCCATTAGGCAGTTTGCAGTCAGACATAATGTAACGTCAACTGTACATCCGTTCACATTGGACTTAATGTTATCTATTGGCTCGAAGCCATACAACGGCTTACATCAATCCATTAATATTACAAAGCCTCCTTCCAAACGGCTCGCAGTCAAGGCTTGTGTTCGAAGACGCCTCCGGTTACCACAACCACTTACAACGGTCTCCGCACCAGAGGAAACGAAAATACTTTCAAAGAACTCGAACCTAGTAACATTATCATCTGAAATGTTACTTGGAACTCTACTTGTTGAATCTCTTGATGCCCTTGAAGCCTGCCAGTTACCATTCTTGCCAATCACGAAGCTCTTCTTCTTCTTTTCGAATTCGCTCCTTGAATGTGACTGGGCAAAATAATTTTTCATATGACAAATGTCAGCTGAAATGTGGAAGATTTGTAGAAAGTCAAGATCAACTTCTCCATAAACAACAAACAGTGGGATAAGTACATACCAAGGTAATCAGGTTCCTTTTGTTGTGGGATCCAAACACGAGGATCAACATATCTTACATACCAAGCCCAATAGGCGTGGTCGCGACCAATAGGCTTACGAGAACACTTGGCAGGGTTCTCGCTGATGTAATCTACGACTGTTGAAGCTGCAGCCATCTTCAATATATATGGCCACACTGCTTTTGTCATATCATCCTGGTCAACCAAGCCATTTGGTGATGGCTTGAATGAAATAGGGAAGAATCCAGTATTTGGTGGGTTTCGGAGGCCCTTTGATGGCTCATCATCGACAAGGAGTATTTGTCCCTACGTTTGCAAAGGGTGCACCAGGATACTTGGCAAGAACAGTGCGAATATCCTTAACGAGATATTTCATCCCAGGCATGATGTAACCAGTATTGTCTTTGTAATCCTCAGCTGACCAGATGAAACAAAACTTCTTCACAATTTTCGTGGGAACTAAGCACTCAAGCATCCTACAAAGAACATCTCTTTCAGCACATGACCAAATCGCCACGTGAAAATGCATCAATGCAAGGTTGAGAAACTCTAAGACTCCGGGCCGGGGAACCACAAAAGGTGTGTCGGGAACATGAACTATAACTTTCCTGAAACGAAATCTCTCCTTAAACAATTCACCGCCGGTTGGAGGTGGCCGATAGCAGAGGAGTCCGTTGACATTCAATATTAATAACATCCGTTTCCTCTTCCCCGATGTGGCAGATGAAGGTTGATGGACGAAGCCATTCTGCGCAATTTAAGGAAAATCATTTCAGTGTTCCCGCCGTCAGCAACAACACGATGTAGTGTTTATTAGTTTCAGAGTGACCTCTACATTTGCCGAGACATAGGCCCAAGAGTAGACGATATATCGAACAGGAGAGATCATGAAAAGATGAACGTCGGCCGTCAAGTGGAGCTCCGTGGACATACCTTGTCGGGAGGCGTATTCAAGAAGTTATGTGGCTCCATCCTCGCCTGTTTAAAAATTACGGAGTTAGTTTGGGACCGCAAAACAAACTGCAAACGAAAGTGGAGAAATGGATTTGAAATTTACCATTGAATGTCTCGCAAAGGAACAGTGGATTCACACGGGCTTGGATTGAGGAGGTGCCACAACATCCGAGGGAGTCCTCATGTGTTTGGAGTCCGCTCTTTTTTTCTTGTCAGCCTTTTGTCCGTTGGAAAGATTTCTTGCAGAGGAAGGAAATGGGTCGGGGGCTCTTTTTCGCATCTTTGGTGCAAAACATTGTGCCACCAATTCAGGGTCAGGCTGTGTCGATGTTGGAGATGTTTTGCCATTGAACGACGGGGGGAGTAGAGGGGCAACAACAGGCAGGCATAGAAAATTGTCCCTTGAGCACTCGACATCCTGGATGGAATGAAAACGCAACGAAGGAATAATTTACCTCGGAACTGCATTCTAATGCAGACGTCGTTTGGAAGGTCATAATCTGCAGATTTTCTGACCTAGAGTGACAGATGAATATCAGACCCCAAACTAAGTGAAACTAGGAGAATGAGCAAGGAGCGAGAAATGAGTTTAAGTCACCTGACTCCTGTGGATTTGGGCTGTCCAACCCTCGTGCTGGGGAGATATGCGAGGAAGAGACGGAACAAGGTGCAGCGGAGCCGTAGCCAAGTCTTCGACGGTCGCCCTTTGGGTTGGATAGACCAGACCCTGCGTACTGAACGGGGAGGGTGAGGAATGTTGGGTAAGGTCGATAAAGTTTTCGGCATATTTCTATTCTTCACCTGCACCTTGGACTTTATACCCAGGAGGACCTGAGGGGAGAAGAGTGTCGCCTGCTTCCCGAGAGGAGAAGGGTCTGACCAAGGATCCACCCTCAATTTGAGCACCATCCTGAACCCTCGGAAAGCCTTCAATACTCCGACGCACTGCTGATCCGGAGGGTTCCCTTAGGGGACGTGAGGAACGGTTGACGTCGTTAGCATCTCCATGAACCTGCCAAAGAGACATAATCATCAATCCGGGAGTGTAGGAATGTGAACCTCCACTAAAGAGTGGAGGTAACTAGATATAGTCATGTCCCCATATGAAGGCCTGTATGCTCTGGTCTTGGGATTGCCTCGAATGTGCGTCAAAAAATTCAATAGCAAATGAGTGAAAATGAGAGTATCATATCTAATACGTGTGTGATTACAAGGCAATGAAAATCAGACACCATGAAGATATTCAATAGCTCGAGTAAGAGGGGATTGATCAAAAATATTTTTATTTTGAAGCATCATATCTGAGACTCTTAAAACCGTTGTCCTCAATATAATCCCAGAGTGGCCTAAACTTGGGATCACTTGAAACATTGGGAAAAAGACTCAACCATCTCCTTTTTTTTCCTAAGATAGCTTGAAATAGTGGGATGTTTCCTCATTCCAAGCAAATAGGTCTGAAAAACCTTGAGAAAATAGCAACCATCAGTCTCCACGGTCTGGAACGGCTTGAGAACAAGACATGAGTCGAGCGGGTTCAATACACACTTCATGGCGGTGTCGTCAATGAGCAGAGTGTTACTCTTGGTGTATTGTCCACCAAATCTCTGCCAGACCTTCACCAGTGGCTTCAAGAACAAATGAGGAGGGTCCAATCCTGATTTGAATTGAGGGTGAACTGAAGTAGGACATGAAATACAATCATCTTGAGACATAGCGAAGGCCGGTTGAGGGAGACCACGAAGCAAAAAATCCAGGATGGGCTGCAAGTTCTTGTACAGCATAGAGCTCCAAATCCCTAACTGGAAATGTTTGTGCAACTCTGTCCACACTTCGCGATATTTCTCTCGTCTAAAGATAAGTCGGAATCCGACAAGAGCTGGAATTCTGTAGTCTGTTTCTGAAAATCGGGGGACATTGTAGCTATACTGATGCTTCAAGATTTTGCACAAGACTCCATTCACGTCAAAAATAATCAAACGCAACCCTTGCGCAGGTGGAGAAACAGGTGCTCCAATCTGCCAGAGAGTCATTCATACTTAGGATGATAAAAATGGAACAATACAATGCATTGGAAAAACCGACCCAAGGCAAGTGAACAAGAACGTTCACTGGACAGCCGAGGTTCACCAAACTCTTTTAAAATATCTTATGTCCCAATGAATCAACACGCAACTCGTGATTGCTAAGGAACTTCTGCCACCTATAATCAAAGTCTCTAAGAAATTTGACCACTGGGTCGTCCTCGAAGAAATCCTTCGTAACACCGAACGGATGTAGCTCATTGAATGGCATGACATCCATCCCGGATAACCGCAACGTGTTAAGGTAAGGCTTGAGCTCTTCCAGTAGAAACTTATCTCTGTCAGGGTCCACGAACGCTTTATATTTTGGAAGGAAGATGGTATGTCCTAACGGGTTCAAGTAGGACTTGTACATATTCTCTAGAGTGTCAATGAGGAGAGTATTGGATTTGTAAGTTGTAGGGTCTTCCTCAGCGAAAATGTCGTAAAGACGTTTAAAGTAGATAGGATTTTTGGGAGCTTTAGGCCATTTTGAGTTGAATGTCGATCTATGCATGACGGAATTCTCACTGCTGTAAGTTCTGACCTTGTAATAGTACTTCCCGAACACGGCCTTGGCGATAGTCTCGACATTCATCTCAGGTCCCGTGTTCCAAAAACAAAAGGCAAACTTTTTTACGGCCCATTTAATGAATTCGTCAAGACCGTTTCGCGTAGCTAACTTGAATTTCCATGCGGAGATACAAGGCTGGGTGGCAAGAGGGGATTTCTTTCCATCCTTTAGGTAAACCTCACAAATGTCCAGAACCAGGACGTAGTATCCTGGCCGACATCCGTTCGGTCCCCAAGAAAGGTCATGCAGATCGTTTGGATTGACAGAAATGGAATAGTCGACGGGAGGGTAATGCATGTTGTCATGTGGAATAACAGAAAAGTTCATTATTAATTTCAACTTCAGTAAGCCCAATGTAGAGAAACGGAAAAAGAAGTTGAAAGGATTACCGTTTTTGGGGGCGGCTGCTGGGATCCTTGAGCAGGCTGCTCCTCCTCTTTCCCATCTCTCCGAGAAACGCTATCCTCCAACCCTGTGGCACCATATGGCAACCTCGACTGTCCAATGGAGGTTACTCGTAGGACCGGCTCAGATAGTGCGACAGTGATTGTCCAATCCACTTGTCTCTTCACCGTCTCAGTCTCGATGGAGTCAGTTCGTGGGTGTTTGATCTCCTCAGCCGTCATCTCACGAATCTACAACATATTTTGGAATCCGACGGTTGAGAAGTATGGTGGACAAAGTGATCGGACAAAATAATCGAATTGAGCAATACCAAAGATGAGACTGAAAGACCGAAAGACCAGAAGACTAATAAGAATAAAGCCAATGGAGTACCCGCATCGGGTTGTTGTTGGATTCCGCGCTTGTGCTGCTCCATCTCTTCTCCTTCCCCGCGAGTAGGAGGGTTCTCCGACTCATTCCCTGCAGATGGCAACGTCGACTGGACAGTGGAGGTTACTTCCAGAACCGGCTCAGGTGACCTGGCCCTGATTGTTAGGGTTTGACATCCCACAACGACTACACCGACTACCAGGTTGTGGTCGTCATGCCTACCTTACAATGGAAGGAGTTGAGGTCTGTGAGAAGGTGTGGTGGACAATCCATGGGATCGGAAGGTCAACGTACCATGGATACAAAAGGAAGAGTAATGATGGATACATCTCGTCAATGCATGGAAACAGAGGAATGAAGAAACCCCAAGCAAAAATCCTGCAGGCCGAGGCGAATTTGTTGTCGCTGATTTCCAGAAACAGTGACCTTATGCCTCATAAAATGAGAGGTATCGGAGAAGGAAGGCAAGATGTTCTGAAGTTGCTGCCGGTGGAGATGAATTGGAATGAGCTAAACTGACTGTCCAATGAGGTTGGATACTGCTTTCCAACCCAATCCGATTCTGCCTCTATAAATATTTTCTACTTTCAAGGAGCGTATGTCACGGGAGACCTCCCGTAATCATTCTGCTACGCGTGCTAATAGTTGATATCAAATCGTCAGCATAACAACCGATAGTCCATTGATGGATCGTTCGGAGCAATTTTGTCCATCTATTTAAGAACGAAATTTTGTGTCTGTCGTTCTTTTTGCATCTATCAAATTTTCATATGTCTTGGATGTAGATGTTGGAATATTCGATCTCAATTTCAATCTCCATGGGAGGTCTCCTGTCCCTAATAGAATACCAACTCTATATATTGTTGACAATTGGATCAGGCGAACGAACGAATGGGCTTGAAGGAATTGTCGAAGTCTGGAATTAGCTGAATTCGAACGAAACTTTTTGGGAATGTTGAGGTTCGGAAACCTGGTGGAAAATTCGTGAAATGCACAGATTGTGAGATGTTCAAAGATCTTATCCAGAAGTCAGTCAGCGGAACTGAGGAGCAGAGAAAGCACAAAAGGAAATTTGAGAGACATTTGAAGCATCAGGAGTCATGTCGCAGGCTTTATCATAGTTGGCGAAATGAATCAGCATGATGGGTGAGGAATTTCTGTGTATTATGCACGATAAGATGGATCACTCGAAGACTGCGTTGCCTCGGCTCTTCGTAACAAACAAGATGACATCTGGTCTTGGTCAGCTACCTATATCCCTAACAGGTATGGTGACTCATGGCCATGGTGACGGTGCTTATGCTCAGTTCACGAACGAGTTCTGGCCAAGTGATCCTAATTTGACAATCAGCTCCTTGGCTCGTTGTCTTCGCGCTCTTGAGAAGCCCACGTGTCGAGACTCAAGAGAAATTTTCGATCATCCAATGCAAAACTCCTTTTTCGAAACTCTAATGAGGGGAAAGTCTTGATGTGAGATAGCACTGAAGCCTAGGGTATCCCAAGGCCCTGTTCGAGCCAAGCCATTACCCCATCGACTATACCTGCAAATGGACTATTCTTCAAGAGAGAACAAAAATCGCTGGATGCTTGCTTTTTTTATCACTCTTGACGGCGAGAGGTGTTTTTGAAGAGATCCAGCTTGGATTCCTGATGGTTGGTCACACCCACGAGGATATTGATGCATACTTTAGTTATCTATGAGAGCACATATATCCTTCTGGATCTCATGCGCCTCTTTATGGAGTCTCAAAACCTGTCATTTATCCCTCAACTGATACAGGAGGTCGCAGACTTCAAGAAGTTTGTGGATGGATATATTATTGATGGGAGCGATGCGCTAATCGGCATATCTGAAAGTTCTATGTGGATTGTGACGGTTGGCCTATAATGAAGTATAAGAAATCAGCAACCAACGTTGACTGGCTTCCGAAGCAGGGTGCAGTCAAAACGTGGAAGGTTGCTGAGGACGGGAGGTCTCCCCTGCTACCCCAGGGGGTCCCGGAACCTGTTCCACTGCAGCCTATTTGGGGTATAAAGCCAGACGCCAGGGAAAAAGATGCCAGTATTGTAAATGGCCTTTCGAAGTACCGTGAATTCTGGAGACTTGGGATGGATCTCGACAAGAACTACGAAAATATCATGAAGAACTACGATGAGTATTGGAAGGATGTTCTTATTGAACTGGCAAGCCATTGCCTGAGCCAAAGGACAAGCTGGAGGAGGGGTTTTGGCCTTCGACTCCGTGGAAAGATAACCATGACAGAGATGGGATTAGGGTTGAATATGAGAACCAGGAGGAGTCAGAGGAGGAAGATCGCAATCAGCTGGATCCCTATTGTGGCCAAAGAGTAAAAGACCTAAAGAGCCGATGAACCCATTCAAAGATATTGAAATTGGAAACTTCGTACTTGTTCGACTACTAGACACAGAGACATATCCAATTTGGATGGGTGTGGCAATCTCTGATGTTGTTCGTGACCGTTCAGATGAGAGATATCGGCAAGTCCTTCTAGAGTGGTGGAGACTTAAAGGTGCTGCAGCGGAGGACTTGGACATGTATAGAAACTGATGGGACAAAGCTTGGGAGTTCAATGAATCTGATCCACCAAAGTGGATACATACGAAGAGTGTGGTGTGGACAATGCGACCTCGGAAGAATACCTCCAAGTGGAGCTCTAGACGTATTGGAAAGGCCGAAGCAGTTAAAGCAAAAGCAAATCTATATGCTGCGAACGATCAAAGTGAGTTTGATTAAGCACAGTGTACAGAGGTGCACGGGAGATCACCTGTGCTAATTTGACGACAATATGTGTTAATGTTGATCTTACTGGTGATTGCCAGGATTTTGTGGGAGCTCCTTTGACAATCAGAAGTTGACCTTGAATTCTTTGTGCGACCATTTGAAACTTTCAATTTCTAAACATCTATATCTCTAGCGATTTGAACCCTGACTGCCTGCATCTCAGTGAAAGTTTTGTTCTGGTTGATTGTATTTTACGCACATAGCACGGGAGATCTCCCGTGCTATAGATTCTTGTCTATTGCAGACTGACATGATTATTATTCTCATTCACCATAGCGCTCATTGAGTCCCAATTTGGTTCGTTATCTGATAAGGATATGTCGGGGTCCGAATATCGTATTTTCTTCCCTAGCGGAATGTACTTTTATATGTCTATTTCAACGGTGGCCCCTTCTAAATCTGACTTTGTAAACTGTATCCTCGCGATATTGTTACTGATTTTTAGGTGTAACACGGGAGGTCTCCCGTGGTATGTCACGTTGTTTTTTTAATATTATTTATTGGATTTGTTTTTTTATGTTTCCATACCATAACCATGACCATTGTGGTTATCTAAATGTCTTTCACTCCATTTTTGCGCTAGTTTTCTCCTTTGTTTTGGTTTGACATGTACTAAGCCTTTGCATAGGTGCTTTCTATGTATCCTAATACCAGGTTCCAAGGACGAATCTTCAATTTAAATACTTGTCCGGCCCAATGATTCTTCCATAATATTTGTTTCTCCATTTTTATTTTTATTTTTTATCCTACTAACACACACCAAGTTCTAGCGAGTGTGAGTCTTCCATATTTGTTTGACCATTTGTACCTTAAACCCAAACCGAAAACCCCTACCTTTACCATCACCCCTAAACCATTAATCTTACCATAAACCAAAAACTTTAGTGTACTACCCTAGTTACACTCTAAACCTTATTGTACTACCATGTTACCTCTTCTCAATGTTTCATGCTCTTTTAATATTTTCTTTTGTTGGATAAGGTATGATAGAATGATTACAATGATATCAAATTCCTCAACCATTTCTTAATTCTACCGAGTGTGAGTCCATCATATTTGTTTGTCCCTTTGTACCCTGAATCCAAACCCTAAACCCTTACCCTTACTGTAAACCCAAACCTTATTGCACTTCTCTCTAGTTACACGCCAAACCTTATTGTACTACCCTAGTACCTCTTCCGAATGTTTCATGCTATTTTAATATTTTATTGCTCTTGTCACATCCAATACTGCTACTTCACAAGCACTTCAATGTCAAATGGACCTCTTATATGACACATTTTGAAATAAGCATGATATCACCTGTAATTTCACAAAGTTCAATCACACATTACACCATGATATTATTAATATTTCAATTAATTTTAATTCAAATATATATTAAGTTTAGTCCGGATTTAAGCCAAAAGTCCAGAATTAATTAAAATAATGTTGCAAGTCGAGGGCTCAACTTTCTTTTGAGCCTTCTAAGCGAAGAAAAAGATAGCTTCTGATTCGCAGGCTTAGACGCTCTTTCCTATCCATCATATTCTTCATGCTCTTCTCTTTCCTTCTTTCTCACCAATTGTGAACGGTCACGGGGTAGAGTCCCCTTTATTTGACTTCATGACCTTTGTTTCACTCAAGGTTATTTTTTCCTTGATTTTCTATAAAGTTATGGGGTTTAACTCCCGGGCCTTTAAAATATACTAGGGTAGCCTATGCCGTTGGCCCAAGTGTCCAATGTCATCTAAGTCCAAGTGCAATCCCCTATGTATCCAAGTGCGTCTCCTATGTCGAGGCCCAAGTGCGACCTCGGTAGCCTGTGTCGTTGGCCCATGTGTGAAGAATTGAAATCTAAAACCAAGTGAAATTTTCTACGTATGCCAGTGTGTCTCCGATGTATTCAAGGGCATCTCCCATGTGCGTCTCCTATGCTATCTGCTCACTGGTTGATGTTGATGGACCTGCTGGTCCAGGGCCACCTCAAACCTCAGCCATTAGTGTAGGGGTGATGACAAGGGATGCAGCTGAACCTAGTGAAGCCACTAGCATGGAGTTGCAGCTTGTGCCAAGGCCCACAAAGTCAAGCTTGTCACTCTCTTTGTCGGGTAGGAGTGGAGACAACAATGATTGCCACGACTGCAACGCATCCTCAATGCTTGTGAGTGGGGAGACTTCATGGTCCCCCACTAGCCCTGACAGTGGAACCCTTGCTCAAGCTAGTCCACGTCATTGTTCTTTGCTATTTTTGCAATCTCTCCCGTCGAGGCTTCATATATGGATATATCCACTTTGCTATTTTTCGCGAATTTATGGCGACCAAAAGTACTTGAAATTCCAAATCTCCCACGTGAAGGGCCAATCACTTCTCCAAAAAAGCCCACTTTACTATTTTTCCCGAATTTCCAGCGACCAAAAGTACTCCAAATTCCATATCTCCCACACCGTGGGTCCAAAAATTATGAGACCAAGTCGGTGCACCCCTCCTCATCGAGGGCTTTCCAACGGCACTAAGCACGAGGGCTGGGGCTCCGCAGTTTGGGAGATCTCAACGACGCTACAAAACTAAACAAAACAAAACAAACAAATTGGCTTCCTTCATATATTGACTAGGGTAGCCTGTGCCGTTGGCCCAAGTGTCCAGGGTCATGTAAGCCCAAGTGCAATCTCCTATGCATTCAAGTGCATCTCCTATGTCTAGGCCCAAGTATGACCTCCAGGGTAGCTTGTGCCGTTGGCCCAAGTGTCCAATGTCATCTAAGTCCAAGTGCATCAATATATGTTCCTTATGCACTCATGCAAGAGAGGGAGCTAAGTATCTGAATCTGCTGAATTGTTTCCTTGGTTTATAAGGGGCAGGGCAAAGAATCATAGGTAATTTTGTGCTTGAAGCGATCTCCGTTTGAAGTGTAAGGGCGTCATGGGTTTCATTTTTTTCTGAACTAAGAGCATGTATGGTAGGGCTGAACATGTGCTTGGTGTTTAGAAGAGACTAGTCCATCATGGCATGTGTAGGGTGAGCACTGAAAGCTGAAGTCAATGGATAGTGAGAGAGAATCTTTCGGTTCAGAAACTCTCTCAAGGTGTACAAAGTATCTAAACTAGCGATGGCTAGAAGTACAATTCATAGGTCCTCGTTGACATGACACTAAGATTATTGTGTACATAAGTCAGCAAAGGTAGGGTGTCGATTTGTACTAGAAAGCAGTGTGGAGTGCTTAGTTTATCGGTATGGTATGAAGTCGAGCTGAACTGATCCATAGTTTCAGATGTAGGTTGACGATATGATCTGATCGTGGAAGGTATAGGAAGCCGAATGCCCTCTTGCATGAATCTGAACCCACATTCCACCCCTGCTCCTTCAGCTATTCTTGCCAAGAGAGTGCATGCCAGTTGTCATTCTGAACTCTGCCTTGGTGGACATGTATGCCAAATGTGGGTGCAGCAAGCCTGATGCGAAGAGAGAGTTCGAATATGGCTGAACGAGATGTGGTGTTTTGGAGTGCCATGATTGCAAGGTATGTGCAGCATGGGTATGGGATTAAGGCTTTGGAAACCTAAGAGCAAATGATGTGGGAAGGGATGAACCCAGACCAAGTCATATTCATTTGTGTTTGTAATATGCATATGCGAGCCTAGCAACCCTGGGAAGGGGCAAAGAGGTTCATGGTGACATTATCAAAGCTGGAATTGTACTAGATGTCATCCTGAACATTCCTTTGGTGTACATCTACGGCAAATGTGAGCTTGGCGGCCCTAAAATGGGCACAAAGGTCCATGGTGACATCTTTAAAGCTGGAATTGTATCACTATATGTCACTCTAAACACTGCATTGGTGGATATGTTTGTGAAGGCAGCCCTGGATCAAGTGGATGTCACTTTGGGTGACATGGTAGCTGACACCATCATTCTCAAGAACTACAAGTTCCTGAATTCATTCTCAAAATGATTTCTGATGTTCTCTTGACATGTCCACAATAGTGCTTTACCTAGCTGCACATCAGATTTTCCTTACTCAATGACGTCACTTGGGCAGTGATCTATGGATATGGCAACATAGCCCTCATCTTGGTCATCTGTAGAATGTGGCCAAAACTTGTTTTAAAAACACTCTTGATATAAACCAGTTTTTGAGCCATCCAAATGTTTTTGATTCCTGCCATGTATTTGTATTCTATGTTTTACTGTATTTGTAATATATTTTCAATGCAGTGCAACGAATCAATAAATTTAAATACAAAACCCAATAATTCATATTTATATAGATATAAAATGAAAATAAATGAAAAAACAAATAACAGTAATAAATAAAAACAATAAAACCAAACATTAAACAAAAATCCTTATATATATTTATATATTTAGATATAAACCATATTATATATTTATGTATATATATATACTAGGTACACGTCATGCATCCACGTCATACTACAGTAGAACCATTTTACTACACGTCATGCATCCATGTCATAATGCAGTTAAACCACTTTACTACACGTTATAGCCATGTCATAGCCATCCACGTCACACTGTGGTACAATCACTTTATTACACGTCCCCCTAGGTTTTACTGTCACATTTCACTGTCAGAACCTGGCATCTGGATTCGACTGCTTGACTGAAACGACTCGACCTTTGTCACGCATGTTCGACTATGGAGGCTGGGAGTAAAAATGTCGCAAACGACTCAAATACAGAGTCGAAAAGCCCAGCTTGTATTGTAGTGATATATGAAGCAAGCCATATCTAATCATTTTTTTCCCTCAAAGCCTACGACCAGATTTGAACCAGAGACCTTTCCCTTTATATCTCTCATGTCGAGGCTCCAACCATTGTCGAAGGAATGCCCACTTTGCTATTTTTAGTGAATTTACAGTGACCCAAATTAGTTGAAATTCCACATCTCCCACACCGCGGGTCCAAGAATCATGAGACCAAGCCCATGCACCCCTCCTCCTCATTGAGGGCTTTCGAACAGTAGGTAGTAAGCACAGGGGCGGGCCCCCCGCGGTTTGGGACATCTCAACGTGACAAAACAGAAAAACAAACAAAACAAAACAAAACAAAACAAACGTCTCGATTCATATATTGATATACATATAATACATATATAATATAATATATATATCAGACATTTTGAACATGCCGAGTAGAAGGTCTTGAGTTCCAACCCACAGGCAGCCTAATTCCAAGGATTTACAACTTGCTCAAAGTTCCGCCTTGGAAGGTAGAGAAGTGCGGCGCTGGATTGAGCGAAGAAGAAGTTGAATCCGTGAGCTGCTTGCTCTGTTGGGATCGCAATGTTACAAGTAGTAGCCAAGCAATCACTTGTTCGGCTCACGATCGGAGAGACCATCACTGACATGAAGACATTTGAGAAATTGCAGGTGTCTAGATGTATATGAGGTCAATGGGTTATGCGATGAGGTTGTGATGGAGGTCGGGGGTGAACATCAAGAATTTGGATCCAGTATCCTCGTCGAGAATATCTGTCTGGGTGCCACTGTGTTAAGTTCCTTCATTCGCAAGCTCACACTGGTAGTAGAAGTGATTATTGATAGGCATCATGCTTCCTCAATTTGTAAGTACGGCGGCGTCGCTGACAAGAGCAACAGCGTTGATGAGCAGAGTAGGAACAGATGCATATCTGTACGACGATCCTGAAGATGCCAACATTGCCATGCTTCTGGACAGCAAGTTTGAAGCTGAGAAGGCCCAGGGCATGAAACGCTTGATTGCCTTGGTATCGCAGGGCCGTGATGTGTCTAATTTTTTCCCACAGGTTGGTGAACACACAGACCCACTGTATTGTTCCATGAAAGACATAGCTGGTTCTGTCTTATTGAATCCAGTGGTATTCTGTCTGCCATGTAGTTCGATGAAGCTGGACTCTTGCTCGGACATATGTGTTACACCTATCAACATTCTCTCAGCAATCATCCTCTTGGTACAACCCATGTAATAAAAGCCCTCCACGTCGGTGGAGTGATATGGGTATTCTCAATCGTAGCCCGGGCTTTGCAGTTCAACTATCCTCTGTGGCAGATTTCTATATGTATTTGCTGAATATCTTTCAATTAGGCTCCATGGTTTTCAATGCCATTAAGAGCTCTTTCCACAACTTTGAAACTTGAGGGTAGCCAGGGCTTTGCATTTCAACTATCCTTCGTGGCATATTTCTGCATGTATTGGCTGAACATCTTTTCAATTAGGCTCCGCGGTTTTCAACGACATTAAGAGGTCTTTCCACAACTTTGAAACTGGAGGTTTGTTTTTAATCATGGCTTTTAATTGAAAGGGTAGCATGGCCCCTTAAAGGATGAAATCCCTCTCTGACAAGTATGTCCTGCGCCGATGGGTTATCCTCACAACCCATGGGGAGGCCATTGGAAATGTAGGTTTCTGGGTACTGTGCTGTCCTTTCTGAACAGCAACCCCCTTTTGTGTGCTATTTTTTTGAAAATCTCTTCTCCTGAATGGCAGGTGGTGAAGAATGTGGCATCAACGACATTGGAGGTGAAGAAGCTAGTCTACATCTACCTCGTGCATTATGCTGAAAAGTGCGCTCCTTGGTGTTGTCCTTCACCGATGTTAGTTTGTTGAGTGTATCATTCCTCAACTGCCTAAAACACCAACAAGAGTTTGATGAAGGGAGTTGTGGTTGCCCTTCAAAAACAGGCATAGGAGTCTCATCACGTGCCCACCATGACCATTATAAAACTGCATCATAACCATCTCAAACTGTCTAATGGCTGCTGCAGCTTTGGCTTGACTGCAGCTACTTTGAAAGAATTCAAACTGTGGTTACAAATTATTCTTTCAAGTGAAAAGTTGAATTGTCATTTTGGTTGTTTTCTGCTGCAGAGTCTTCTGGTTATGTAATTGCATTTTGGGAGGCAGCCTAATTTTCAACTTATTTCCATTTTGTTGCTAGAAAGATCTCTCTCATCTGATTTGCTGGTTTGGGCATTTGTGACTCCAAGATGCCAAGGTTTGCTGGACCTTTTCCTAAGACATGGGACACCGAGGGTGCCGAATATCCAAACCCTTGTTAGTAAGTGGGACACAAATTCTCCTAGCTACAGCTCATCTTTCTCATAGCTGAGAGATGGCGGCATGTGCACCCACCAGGACACTTGCAGCCAGTGGTCATACCCAAGGCCCTGACTTAGTCCGGTTAGCGGGTGGGGAGGGCATGAAATCATGAAGTTCAATTGGCAAGGCTGTGGAGGTTCAATGTGCATCCGGCTTTGGAAAACCAGGCAACTTCCTTGTCAGGGATGGCTATGCCGCCTCCCCAGCCGGCAGGGAAGCCGTCGGCATGCAAATCCTTGCTTGTTTCTTTGGGTCTCTAATTTATGCAGGTCTGAGCGGTCCAAGATCTGTCTTGTCCGCTGAGTGGAAAGTGTATCCATGTTGGTGGCCCTTAGGAGTAAATCTGTCTGAGTGTGGTTTCAGCTCCGAGCAATATGCAAGGGAACCTGTAAGGATTGGAGGCACCTGCTTACTCCAGTTCCAACGTATGGTGCCCTGCATGTACCATTTCCAAATGGCTCACATCGTTTAGTGCACTTGTGGATGTGTATTTGTATTCTGGCAGGCGGCCTGATGAAGCATTGCTGTCCATTAACAGCTTCCAGAAAGATCTCTCTGATCTTAACCCACTTGTCCGTGGGTGGTCTCTCCGAGCCATGTCAGGCATCCGAGTGCGCGTCGTAGTACCGCTTGTGGTTATGGCTGTGAACAAGTGTGCCAGGGATCCATCCCAATATGTACGGCGTTGTGCAGCCCATGCAATTCCCAAAATTTTTGCTTTGGACCGCGAACAGCATGCAGAAGCTTTGGAAGAGGTAAATCGTCCCTTGCAAAGCAGTGTTTTTATTTCTCGAGTGAACTTGCAATTGAGCATGACTGTTTCCTTCCCCATCATTTGTGGCACAACTTGAATACTCATCACTTTTAAATTTCATTGAATCCATGTCATATCATGGCTAGTCCCAGAACTCTGAGCTCAGAATTTGTGTGTCTTTTGCTGGTATACTTTCAGCAATGGACCTCTATAAAGCCTCTAGCAGTAAACCTATTCAGCGTCTGCACCAGCAATGGAGCAAGTATAATGTAGATGTATCAATGAAGTAACATTTCTGGGGGCCTATAGTGGCATATCCATACCGAACCTTGCAGGATTAAATGTGGAAAAACACTTTTCCCTCTCCTGGCATTTTTCTGTGATGTTCAATGGAAACTTGTTTGGAAAGGCAGTACCTGAACTGCTGGGTTGCAGCTTGTATGTTTGCTGCTGAGTGACAGTTCAGCAGGGGTGGTGGGTGCTGCGGCAGCAGCATTCCTTGTGGTGTGCCCGGACCAGCTCTCTCTTCTTGGTCCCAGGTTTTGCAAGCTATGTGAAATGCTTCCCGATGTTGAGGAGTGGGGTCAGGTGGTCCTAATGGATGTCCTGATGCGCTATGCGGTTGCTAGACACGGAGGTCTGAGAGATACTGTACAGAATTCCTCTGGGCATGGTGAGAGCAAGGATGAGGAGGCGGGACCAAATAGGAGACCTAAGCTTTCTAATACAGGTTCTTCTAGTAGGTGGACAGGTGGCAGATCAGGTGAGGATAGCAACAGGTGTTCTTCTCGAGAGCCTGTGATTTGGGGACCTCAAACTACTTGGGGTATAAAGTTAGATGAATCATTGGAAAGTACTGGAGGTGGGCATCTCCAGGAGGACACTAGCCAGGAGTTTGAAATCCCAGCAGATGTGCGAGGATTGCTGGAGTGTACATCCCCATTGCTGTGGAGCCAAAACAGTGCAGTAGTTATGGGGGGTGTTGGTGTGCATTGGATTTTTACTTCGAAGGAGAAACTGAGAAAAATAGTGAAACCTCTCCTCTTCCTTCTTCGATCTTCATATGATTCACAGTACGTGGTAAGCAAGGAACCTGAGGATTCTGAGCTAAGTGTGTATTCTCCTCCCCCCCAGTTCTCTCTCTCTCTCCTAGAAGTCATGGTAGTGTCCATTCCCTATGTTTCTGTCCAAACTGGGCATGGGGTCTATCGCCACAAGGCTACGGCAAACATCCTATGAGTACGTTCTGTCCCCTGGACATAGTAGATTGATTCTTCTCTCCTCTCTCTCTTTCTTTTCTTGGTGTTCTACTTTGTGCAATTTTCCCTCTTTCCTGCTTTCTTTCATTCCATAAGCTCTTCGAGCTTCCTGAGGATGTTATAAAGTTTTTCTTTCTATCGTACTATCATGGTGTCCTCATTACTTGCTAAACTGTTTGGGGCAGTAGTGGCCATGGAACTGGATGATTGGGCTGAGTACTCTCGCATTCGTGCTGAGGGACAGGCTGGTTTCCGTCGAAACCGATCCACTATTGACCACATCTTCACTCTTCAAGTTATGGTGGAAAGTGCACGCTATGACAAAAGAATGGTCTATGTTTGCTTCGTGGACTTTCACAAAGCCTTTGATTCAGTTCCTCGGGACCTTCTCTTCCAACGGCTCCATAGAGTGGAAGTCCCTCCAGACATCCTTTGTGCCATCTCTTCTATGTATGAGATTGTCACTGGCATGGTCAACGTCGCTGGTGAATTCTCAGCCGAGATCCACAGCAACATTGGAGTCAAACAGGGCTGCCCCCTTTCACCTACCCTGTTCGGGATCTACATTGACGCCTTGGAGAATTACATATCAAAAAACCATGGGGTTGGAGTCCCATTGGATGGGGGACCAACCCAATCAGATCTCCTCTATGCTGATGATGTTGCCCTTTTGGCACAATCCCCGGTCTTTCTGCAACGCCATCTCAAAATTTTGGAACAGTTCTGCAAAGACTATGGGATGCAGGTCAATCTTAGCAAGACCAAGATCATGGTCTTCAATGGCCAGGCTGATCGTAGATTCATCTTCAACCAGCAGGAAATTGAGATTGTGAAATCATACCGGTACCTAGGTCTGGTTATCCACTCCCCCAAGTTTCACTTTGCAGCCACTGCCTTGGACAGGTTGACTAAAGGTAAGGCGGCCTCCGTCCGCCTTCAGGCCAAATGCAAGCAAATACATCTGCGGCATCCCCCGACCAAAAAGTGGCTGTTTGACACCGTCGTCAGCCATGCTACCATCTATGGTTGTGAGTTCTGGGCACCTGGTGTCCCTGTCTCCTGGTGGGAAAAGAATTTGGAACCATTACAGTCATCTTTTCTCCAAGCAATGCTTGGCGCCAGGAGCACAACTCCATCTCAGATCCTAGGTGCAGAGTTCGCATGTGTACCATTGCAATCCGAGGCCCTCTTCAGGCTTACAATCTTTCTCCATAGATTGCAGGCCCTTCCACCCAAAGGGCTAGTGGCAAGGGCCCTCACAACATCTATGAGGCTCAAAGCTGCAGGTTTCAGGAACTCCTGGTATGCTCGAGTGGACAGTTTATTTCAACGTAACGGACTTTCTACTGCTTTCCTATTACCAATGAACCCAGATGAGGTGGACATCACATCCAGACATGACCGCAACAGACTCATTCGGAGAGAGCTTATGGAATTACATGTCAAGAGAACTTGGATGCTACCCAATCTCACGACAAAGCTCCACTTCTATGAGAGATATTCTTGGTGCTCCGCGATGATAGAATCTTGAGACCAAATTACCTTTCAGCACCCTTATCTCCTTCCCTCTTGAGGGCATTGGGGCGGTTCAGGGTGGGTTCCCACAACCTACGGATAGAGACTGGCAGATGGGAAAACCTGCAACGGGAGGACCGCCTATGTCCAGCTTGCATAGTGCGCAGCAAGGAAATTGAAACTGAAGAACACTTCTTCTTCTACTGCCCTCTATACTACGAGATCCGTGGGAGATTTCACTGTTTATTCAGTGGAACCCAAACTCTCACTGATGTCTTTCACTATGAGGATCAAAAATGCGTGGCAGCCTACCTACACGAGGCCTTCACCCTTAGACAATCGCTAGAACATTAATTGTGGTTTCTGGATTTGTTCCTCTCTCATGTTTTCTTCCATTTTGTCCCATAAGCTCTACGAGCTTTCCGCGGACGTTATAAAGCACCATTTCATTTCATTTCATTTCTTATCACTCGAACAATAGTTCTTATCTCTATCTCTGGTTTCCTGTTTTCTCTCTCATGTTTTTCTTTCCATTTTGTCCCATAAGCTCTATGAGCTTTCCGCGGACGTTATAAAGCACCATTTCATTTCATTTCTTAGTAGGTTGCTTTTGGGCTGTTTTTTGGCTCTGGTTTGGTTTCCTCTCTCTTCTTTTTCCCATTTTGTCCCATAAGCTCTTTGAGCTTTCCGCGGACGTTATAACGTACCATTTCATTTCATTTCATTTCATTTCATTTCTTCGTGCTCTGTGTCAGGATCAGAAATGCTTGGCAGCTTAGCTGCATGAAGCATTGACTCTTAGACAATCCCTTGAGCTTTAGTTGCTTTTGGGCTGTTTGTGGCACCTTTCTGTTCTTTTTTCTTTCTTCTTCTTGTCCCGTAAGCTCTTTGAGCTTCCTGCGGGTTTTATAAAGTACCATTTCATTTCATTTCTCTGTCTCTCCCCCTCACATAGTGAATCAAGTGCTGTTCGAGAAGATGAAAGCAGGTCGAAAGCATCGTCTGGCTTTGCCCTGTAAAAAGAATAGTGCGTTTCTACCTCTCTCTCTCTCTTCCCTCCCTTATCATGGGAGCCTGTACGTAACTCTCTCATTCTGAGCGCATAGACGCAGCTAAAGAACTGGAGAGCTTAAGTTGATCTTTCTCAACCTCCAACAAAGGTGTAATTTGTGGTTCATTGATTGATGCTATGACTGTAGGTTCTGGCCAACATAGCGACATTTGTGACTGCAATCCCGTCTCTGTTCGAAGCTCATTATGAGGATTTTTTTGTCCGCTCCTCAGACACAGGGCCTCTTCGTGGATTGAAGCTTGACATCTTGACTCTCATTGCCACAGAATCATCCATTCACTCCATACTTCAAGAATTCCAGGTATAGGTTCACAATCTGAGTAACATACACAGACTTGGAGTGTGAAACTGAGTATCGTAGTCCTCCCTGCAATCGGTTTGTGGGGTACTAAACTACCATGTATGCAACTGAGTGCCTCTGCATAGCTGGCGGGATTCCTGCTGCAGAGGATTGTGTGTGGATGTAAAGGTGGCGTTGACATAACACTTGAACCATGCTATTCCTGTTCTGCTACTCTGTAGTCCTTCACCTTTGCTGTAGCAGCACAGTGGCTGTAGTGATGCAAGTCCCTTTCACGTTGGAAAAGTGCAAAACAAGAACAGTGAGAAGGCATATATTGAAGGGAGAGAGTTCATGGTACATTCTGACTTCCATATCTGAAGGTTGTCATGAAAACTGCTTTGTGTTTCCGGGTGCAGGCCTATGTGAGGGACCCAGACCGACAGTTTGCTGCAGATACTGTGAGCGCAATAGGGCGATGTGCTGTGCGCTTGCCGGCAGTAGCATCCGCTTGTGTGGAAGGTCTCCTGATGCTAGCTAGAGGAGCTCTTGTTGATGCCACTGGAGTAGATGATGCCGTCACCATAGGGGATGAGAGTCGCACAGGTTCCACAGGCAGGGCTCTCCATGGGGATCTGAAATCTTCAATGCAAGAAAAGGGAACCCGTGAAGGGGCAGTTGTGGCTCAAGCAGTTTTGGCACTTCGGACAATTGTGCAACAACATCCAGCTGAGCAGGAAGAGGCAAGTTAGTATTTTCTTGTGCATTCCATAGAAGTCTTTCTCTGTTTCTCTATCTCTTTCCGGAGGAAGAGCATGTTAGCTTCATTCACATGGCCTCAGTTGGGTACTTTGTCAAAGAGGTACATACAACTCTGTGGAGAAAGATGGCTTATTTCACATTGCAACCAAAAGCAAGTTAAACTGTTGGTGATCTGTACAACATGAGCCAGACCCTGCTTATCAGGTCAACCATGTTTTGATGTGGTCTCGAAGGGGCATCAGTGGAAGGTCTGCTAGGGTATACTTCTTGGATTGCTGTAGATCTTTAAACAATGCATATGTCAGAAAGACCAGAAGTTAGTCACCTTGCTTTCCAATTGGCCTTTCTAGCAACAGAAATAAGTATCCAGGCCACTTTGATTGTTTACTAGGAATTCTCTATTTTCAGGTGTTTGCTCGCCTTGTCCGGATTCTCGACCACATGAAAGTTTCAGAAGCTCGTGCGGTTGTCATATGGATGGTAGGCGAATACAGCTTGAGCAGTGCACGCATTGCTCAAATGTTGCCGGTTGTCTTACTATATCTGGGAGGTTCGTTCACAAAGGAGGCTGATGAAACCAAGCTGCAGATCCTCAACTGTGCGGCCAAGGTAGGCACTGGGACTCAGTAATCTGTATTCAGTTTAAAGGCTATCCTACAGACTATTTGTTGGTGTTTGTGGGATTTAATCCTGTTGTAGCTTTTTTAATTAGTGTTTACTTTCGTGTTTGATCCTCATGCCCCCTCATCAGGCACTAGGCTTGTAAAGCCCTTATGCACCCTCACCAGGTAATACCCACATTTGAAGATCTAATTTTCCTGGCTTCGGCTGGCCTGTATTTATCGTAGAGAGGAGATGTGATTCTTTTCTCTTGGGAACAAACAGATACAGCTCCAGTATGGACTAGGGTGAGGTGAGAAGAATACACAGAAGCAATCAGTCAGAGCAGCTCTTCCTCCGCCACAAAATATGTTTTCAAATTAGATGGACATTGATACTTGATCTTGATGTTGATGACTCAGATTGTGCCTATTGTTTCTCAAAAGAGTAACTTGAAAGGTTGCAGTCTTGGGCATGTGCATCACTGGATGCGCACAAATTCAGTAATGTTTCTTCACAACCCCTTCTTGTTTGCAGGTGGTGCTCCGATCCTACGGAACCTCAGAATCTCTATTGGGAAGGACAGCAGCACTGGTACTTGATTATACTCTTAACTTAGGAAGTCAAGATGTCAACAATGATGTACGTGACCGTGCTCGCATGCTTCGGCGACTACTGGTCTCAATTTTAAGACCTGGCTTCTCAGAGAAACAAAAGGAAACTTCCTCTGACTTAACAGAGAGACTGCAGGTGTTGGAGTTGGGTGATACCTTGGCTGATTTGGTGTCAAAACCGAAGCCTGAAGATTGTATTACTGGCAATGGGGAAGCCTTGCCAAGGACATCTGTGGATTCCCGTGTGAGGGATGACACACATACAAAGGTCCTTGCCAAGCTAGCTGACCAAATTTTGCTGGTTCCAAAACTACCCCCCATTTTGCCATCGCTTGCACCTGACCGATCAGCTTTTCTGCCAGGTTCAATGTCTCATATTGTCCAGCACACGGCACCGGGCTATAGGCCCCTCCCCTCTTCCCATAGCATCAATCTCTCCTTGGACTTAGATCCTGCAGATGCTCCTAGGGATGTTCCATCTTGGAATAGGAACAAATGGCATAGAGGACAACGTGACATGGGTGGGCGGCCACCAGGTAACAGTGACTACACTGGGAGCGAACCAGATGAAGTGGGATCAGATGGAACATCAGGGAGTCTGGGAACCACAGGTGAGGATAGCAACAGTTTCACTGATAAGGAAGGTGGTGAGGTCCGCATGATTGGGAGTGAAGAGAGCTTGAGTGAGGTGGAAGAGAGTCATCAATCACAACAAGAGCCCTCATCAGGATCAAGTGATCGGTCTAGCCGGCCTGGAAGTCCTCAGAGAGGTGGTCATCGTGGGAAAGGAGGGGTAACCAATGCAAGAGAGAGGCACAGTGATAGTCATCTCCCCCCGTTGATTTCACTTGATCTGGATACCCCCGGCAAGAAGTTCAATACACAGTTACAGAATGAGAATCATCAAAAAGGCGAGATCTCCATTGGGCAATTGACCTCGGGAACTGATCTAGAGTCATGGTTAGGAGCTCCAGAAACAGAGAGAGCGGAAGCCACAACAGCTGATTTCTCTGAGAGCATTTCAAACTATGCCACTCTCTCCTTGGGACCAATCAATGTGGCGCCAAAGATACGAACCCTTCTTGATTTTACCAATGGAGGGGGTTTAGAGGTGAAATATAGCTTTGCTCGTACAGTCTCAATTTATTCACAAAGCATGGTGTGTGCACGACTGTATGTACATAATAGGTCAGCAGAAACTGTGTCGCGGATAACTGTCAGGGCTGCTGAGAGTTCCGGACCTGCTGGATCAGCTGATGCTGGTGCTGGAGCTGCCTACCCGTGAGTCAAGTTTCATACCCCTCTTTGTTTTTTCACTTTTTGTTCATCGTCTTGTTTTGAGAAGCGCTATGAGTTCAAAGGTCAATGTTGAACTAGTTAAACAGTAATGGCATCATTAAGATGAGTCAACTTGGTTGGGTCGGGGTGCAGGTTGCAGGCAGGAGCAAGTACAGACAGTCGGATGGTGATTCCTCTACAGGAGATCTCCGATTTAGCACCTGGAAGCATGACCGAGGCAAACCTTCATGTCGATTTCCGGCATCAATTGACGCCCATCAGGCTTGCGGTGGTTTGTGACAAGTCGTCCTTTTTCGTCAAGCTTTTGCCAGAAGTAGGAGCTCTCCTCCGACCAATATCAATGAATTCGGAGACCTTTGCATCTGCTGAATTGCGCATCTCGGGGATGCATGAATCTTCCCGCAGGTGAGTGTGAGGTTATAACCCACTGCAGCAAACAATTTACTTCGTATCTTCCCTAAAATTTTGGCTTGTCCCCATAGGGCTTTGTCAAGAGAGGGTTGCCTACGGGTTGTCAGCTTAGGCCTATGTATATCAGTGTCACTATACACAGATCCAGTCCTTAGAGCTCACGTAGAGATAGTAATACAGCTGTTTTAGAACCTTCTTCAGTTCCAGGCATTTGGTGGCTCTAGAGGCTCTAGGGCTAGGAGTTTCTAAAGTTCGTCCTCAATCCACTGAATGAAATTGCTTCTGATGCAATGCTGTGGCTTGTTGAACAGGTGCTTTTTGAGAAGACCTCTTGCAGAGGTTCCGAGTTCCAGCAACTCCATGGAAGAAGATAGAATATTACTTGTATCACGACGTATAGCGGCCGGCATTTTGAGTAGCTCCCATGTTGCGGTCGTCTGTGTGACTCTTCCAATTGCTGATCCAATGGGGTTATGTTTGCGTTTTGCAGGTGAGACTTTGACAGGGTCATTAATGTGTCTTATTTCAGTTGCTCTCATTGATGCTGATGACAACAAGGAGGAGATCCCTATCCTCATCAAAGTGAATTGTGAAGACACCATCTTTGGGCTAAACTTGCTCAAACAGCTAGACACAGCCTTGAGCTCCTATGACTGAATACTTCAATGTTCAAACCGTGCTGGGTTTGATATTTCGAGACTGGAGACCATAGTATGTGGTTAGGCGTAGGAAATTGATTGATTGATTCCAAGTGTGAGGAGTCCCACTCTTCACATTTGGTCAAATAACAAGGTTGAAGCATCTTCGTAGCTCTGTTCCAAGCCTCAAGGTGGTCATACCACATTATTTTGCACCTTAGGTGGAACTGATAGTCGTTAACATCGAGTTAACATTGACCTCTCCAGTGAATTATGGTAAGCACCCACTGAGCTGTACTATTCCCAAGGTTCAATGGATGGCTTAAGGTTACTACATCTGATGTTACATGGATGCTGGGAGGTGATGTATTACCCCCCACCACTCTCTCTGATCTGTTCAGATTGAAGACTGCATGGCAAACCTTGTTGTGATGTGAGGAGAAAGATGTATATTATAGACGGGTTCAAATAGGGCAGAAAATTGTCGTCAAAACATCCTCGGGCAAGGATTTTCTGTTATGAAAAAATTTGAATTTTTATTTTATGCTTCAGGCTGTGTTTCACTCGGTGCACCCTGGCAGGGGTAAGTTCCAAGAGATAAAGACCAATCAGAATACACACAAATGTTGAGTAGGGTTATATGACCAAAGAAAACAAAGAGATCACAAAGTGGAGCAGAGTATGGCGCTTATACTAAATAACAGTTTTGAATGTAACATACTTCTTCAAACATTTGTGCCTGATGGCTTGCTACTCATCAGGAAAGTCAATTGACTAAACACTGATGACATGTAATTCATGAAGCTACAGACTGTAGTTCTTCCAAGCCTTCTCATCGGAGTTAGTGGTGAATAGCGAGTTGTTCTTCAGCTTGATGCATGACATTGTAGGAGGTTTACTTACGATTGCAGTCGCTCCACAATAAGTGGCATCCCATAGTCGGGTGTGAGTGTAACCATAGCATGCGGGGCATGCCGGTAAGAAGGAGAGAGGCGAAAAGAGAATCGCTGTACCATCATAGCTAGCAGCACTTTGGCCTCCATTACTGCAAAGTTCTGGCCCACACAATTGCGGGGCTCACTTGAGAAGGGAATGAACGCCCCCACAACCTTGGATGCTTTGGATATTCCTCCTGCAAAACGCTCAGGCTTGAATTCAAGGGCATCCTCACCCCACAGCTGTGGATCGTGATGCATTTGGACTTGGTTGGTGATAAGAGTAAGTCCTTTTGGGATGAGCAGATTGCCCAACCAAAGGTCTTTTGCGGCCTGCCGAGTCAGATGTGGAACTGGAGGGTAAAGCCGCATAGATTCATTCAACACCATTCCAACCTGCAGACAACCGAGTCATGCTGATGTCAATTAAATTACAAGACTCCAGAACTCAAGCCTTCACAAGGATGCAATGAACAGCCGAGTGCAATACTGTTGCTAATCCAGTTTCAGATTACCAATTGAATGCACTAACGACAGTTGTGCAACAGTGTACACCAAAACAACAAATCAGTCCCTAGTATTGCATACAATGTAGAGGGCAGCAGAGAAATGAAATGGTGCTTTATAACGTCCGCGGAAAGCTCGTAGAGCTTATGGGACAAAATGGAAGAAAACATGAGAGAGGAACAGATCCAGAAACCACAATTAATGTTCTAGCGATTGTCTAAGGGTGAAGGCCTCGTGTAGGTAGGCTGCCACGCATTTTTGATCCTCATAGTGAAAGACATCAGTGAGAGTTTGGGTTCCACTGAATAAACAGTGTAATCTCCCACGGATCTCGTAGTATAGAGGGCAGTAGAAGAAGAAGTGTTCTTCAGTTTCAATTTCCTTGCTGCGCACTATGCAAGCTGGACATAGGCGGTCCTCCCGTTGCAGGTTTTCCCATCTGACAGTCTCTATCCGTAGGTTGTGGGAACCCACCCTGAACCGCCCCAATGCCCTCAAGAGGGAAGGAGATAAGGGTGCTGAAAGGTAATTTGGTCTCAAGATTCTATCATCGCGGAGCACCAAGAATGTCTCTCGATAGAAGTGGAGCTTTGTCGTGAGATTGGGTAGCATCCAAGTTCTCTTGACATGTAATTCCATAAGCTCTCTCCGAATGAGTCTGTTGCGGTCATGTCTGGATGTGATGTCCACCTCATCTGGGTTCATTGGTAATAGGATAGCAGTAGAAAGTCCGTTATGTTGAAATAAACTGTCCACTCGAGCATACCAGGAGTTCCTGAAACCTGCAGCTTTGAGCCTCATAGATGTTGTGAGGGCCCTTGCCACTAGCCCTTTGGGTGGAAGGGCCTGCAATCTATGGAGAAAGATTGTAAGCCTGAAGAGGGCCTCGGATTGCAATGGTACACATGCGAACTCTGCACCTAGGATCTGAGATGGAGTTGTGCTCCTGGCGCCAAGCATTGCTTGGAGAAAAGATGACTGTAATGGTTCCAAATTCTTTTCCCACCAGGAGACAGGGACACCAGGTGCCCAGAACTCACAACCATAGATGGTAGCAGGGCTGACGACGGTGTCAAACAGCCACTTTTTGGTCGGGTGATGCCGCAGATGTATTTGCTTGCATTTGGCCTGAAGGCGGACGGAGGCCGCCTTACCTTTAGTCAACCTGTCCAAGGCAGTGGCTGCAAAGTGAAACTTGGGGGAGTGGATAACCAGACCTAGGTACCGGTATGATTTCACAATCTCAATTTCCTGCTGGTTGAAGATGAATCTACGATCAGCCTGGCCATTGAAGACCATGATCTTGGTCTTGCTAAGATTGACCTGCATCCCATAGTCTTTGCAGAACTGTTCCAAAATTTTGAGATGGCGTTGCAGAAAGACCGGGGATTGTGCCAAAAGGGCAACATCATCAGCATAGAGGAGATCTGATTGGGTTGGTCCCCCATCCAATGGGACCCCAACCCCATGGTTTTTTGATATGTAATTCTCCAAGGCGTCAATGTAGATCCCGAACAGGGTAGGTGAAAGGGGGCAGCCCTGTTTGACTCCAATGTTGCTGTGGATCTCGGCTGAGAATTCACCAGCGACGTTGACCATGCCAGTGACAATCTCATACATAGAAGAGATGGCACAAAGGATGTCTGGAGGGACTTCCACTCTATGGAGCCGTTGGAAGAGAAGGTCCCGAGGAACTGAATCAAAGGCTTTGTGAAAGTCCACGAAGCAAACATAGACCATTCTTTTGTCATAGCGTGCACTTTCCACCATAACTATTACTATGAAGAAGAACAGAGCTTAGTTTCTTCAAAAGGAGAGAATCAGCGCATACCTTTACTACTCTACTGACAACATATTTCATCATCTCACAAGTGCGGCAAGACCTTCGTGGTAGCTATAGCTTACATGGAAAGTCACGGTCTATTAAGAGGCCAGGCCCTCTATTGTCAGAACCACAAGTTAACCATCAGACCAAGAACCATCCAGAGGTTGCTTGATCTGCGCACTTTCTTGTCTGTATGAATGCTCTACAGTTGTTACTTCTGGAAGGAAATGGAGTATGCACCCGTGTTGGGGTCTTGGACAGTCTTGAAATTATCAACACTCATCCCAAAGCGGCCCAATATGGAGTTTCCTAGCTCCTTTAGTTTTCCTGCTCACAGAAATCCAGGAAGCAGATCACTACTTGTTTAAAGTTGTCAATAATTGCCCCAAAGACTGTGCATCCAAGGCTATTCATGTCCACAAGTACACACATCATATATCTGCAGATGAATGCACATACATACACGTACATGTCAGCAGTAAGTGACTTACCAATCATTTCCTCCTTCATTTTCTCTCTTTTTTCGGCAACTATAGGCTCCAGTCGCTGAATGGTGTCCCGGGCCTGTCTGTTTCCAGGGTCTATCTCCAGCACCTTGTTCAAATCTGCACAAGAATCGGGACATTATTTTGAACCAAAAACCTGTCAACTGTAGGCATAAAAAAGCACATGGCAAATCAAAGGTCAACTACAAGGACACTTTCAACGACAGTAATGAGGTCTTCTGCATCATCTCACTCTTTCCCACTTGGTCAATCTGTATGTCTATCACAAATCCTACCCTTCCACTTCATATTTGATGCCTCTTTCTAAGCACCTGGATAGTGCAAGTCATACCTGCAATGGCATCCTCAAGTTTATCAAGGTTCTCCTGTGCCTGTGCACGTCTCATAAGTGCCTTCACGTAGTTCGGATCCAAATTCAGTGCTTCCGTGCTCTCTTTCACTGCTTCAGCATATTGTCTCTGCAGAGTTTTGCATCCAACCCACCTTAGACTCATCAGCTGAAACCGCTGCAAGTTTACCCCGCTAAAGTATCAGGTATTGGAAGGTTGGATTCACAAATCATGTCTCAGAACAATCACCAGCTCCATGGCTCAGTGAATTCATGTGCTACCTATGTGGGATGTACTTGCTTTTACAAAGTGGTTGGACAAGTGCTTGCCGAAAAGAAGTTGTCAATCACCCTATGTGAGTTTGAAAAAATTGAAGTGAGAAATTACAAGGGATATCACTGGATTCCTTCCTAATAGAGGACTTCTTTGGGGGATGAGGGAACCATTACCAGTTGGAGTAGGCACATAGCACAATTGGAGTGACACATGGCATATTTCTCATTTGCAACTGGATGGTCTCGTGCACTCTCCAACGCATTTGCATAGCAACCCATAGCCTCCACGTACTTTGACACCCCTGTGTAAAAACTACAGAGGTCCTGACCTGGGAACACTATTAGCATTTCATGGCAGGTTGAGATAGAAGCTTGTTAAACCATGACTGGTGCAGTCTTGGCACCATACCCGTCCCCACTTTGAATGGGGCAGGAAAGGAGAGAAAGTGGTGGGGGAGTTGGGGGGGGGGGGGCACTGCTGAAGACTGCAATGGGACCTATCTTTGGAACTCCAGTTCATTCTGTCACCCACAAGTACTTCCAGTAAAATCTTTACCATGGCGCAAACTGGAAAGAGGCCAACACTCTCTGTATAGATAGTTACCCAAATTAAACTTACCAAACACAGCTCTTCCTCTGTCAAAGCGTCTTCGAAATCCTCCTGTGTATCACCCAACGTTGTTGCTATATTTTCATTGTCACTGTCATCTTGACTTTCATCATTGTAGCTTTTCTCATCAACAGCACCATCTCTGTCATCACCCTCACTTGCAGTTTCCCATCCATCTCCCTCACCGTTACTGCCTCCATTCACCTCTCCTTTCTTCTTTGATTTGGCAGGTAGCCCAGTCTCTGAGATTTAATATGAATTAAGTTAGCCACATCCTCCACTACTACTGAAAATGAAAGTCTCCAAGAAATATTAAATTCATAAGTTTCTCAAACATTGGCATGGATATTCTCTTGTATACTTGTAGAGGTTGCATTGTCTCCACCAAATGGTGCATGCCCTGCTAGACTGTATATCACTGACAGTTCATCACCACCGTGTCCTGTAATGCAAACAGAACCCTTTCCATATTGACACTCACCACATAAACAGACCAACACCAAATCCCCTGTGACTAGATGGTTGGCAATGAGTGCCATATTCTGAATGAACCTCTGAAGGCTGGTACACATGAGAGCGATGTTGTACATCTGAATAAGAAACTACTAATGCAAACATACACCACCGTGTCGAATGCTAACTGACATACTTCAGATATTTCAGAAGCTTTGAAGCAGAAGGATGATTCATCCTTCTGAATTCATGAGATAGTCTCAAACATCAAGGAGTCAAGGACATGCTGTCACATGCATGGTAAAATAAATTATGGTTCACAAAAAGCAGGTACATGCATTGAGCCCATATCCTCCCCCCTCCCCCCTCCTGCTCTCTTTTGTGTGTCAGTTCCATCCAAACTGAGTGGGGATCCCTGGACACAATTCACGGACAAGCACCTTCCAATCTCGTCCCTTTGCCTTCCTTCCTTCCTTTCATATAAATTACATTGCCTGGGCCGGTTTTGATACTGTGATTTACCAAGGTTATTTTGGGAGTTGATCTTGTTGCATTTGCAGCGGCTTGTCAGTATAATTTACTTGGAATTCGGCTACTAATGTACGGGAGGCCTTGATCTGAACTCGCTTGGCTGGAAAACATAATCTGATTGCTTATCGGCCATCTCTTTAGCCATCCAAATCAGCAGGGAGACTCTCTCTCTCTCTCTCTCTCTCTCTCTCTCTCTCTCTCTCTCTCTCTCTCTCACCCACACACACACACACCTACATGTGGCAACTATCAGCATAGATTTGATGCAGCTCTTCTCTGTAATCGCCTTTCGCAACGTCAATTCTTTGGAAATGACGATGAATTATTGATTGAAAATTGCGGCCCACAAGAATCCCCTAGTATGTGGATGAGCCACAAGAGTGGGCCTGATCACAGCTCCACTGTCAACAGGCAAACGAAGGTGACTCAAAGAGATCATCCCTACCATTATCATGCGTCACAGCTGTTGCATCACTCAGGGGCACCGACGGATATCCGGAAAGCTCCTCTGGCTCGCTGCCAACCTCCTCGTGCTTGAAGCTGGATGTGGGTTCTTGTCTCCGTTCAATTTTCTCTTCCTCCACCTCGTCATCTTCAACAACCTCAATAGACACCATGGTCGTCCCTTCCTCGCTCTCTTCTGCCACAATCCTCAACCACCCACCCTCACAATCGCAATACACGACACATTTGTTCAACGTCCTTCCTCCCTCCTCCCTCGTTCCCTCCCTGTTTTCCGTAGCCTCACCAGCCTCACCATTTTAAGATTGTAGGTTCGACTCCACATCCCCCTCTAGCACAGCAGATCTCATCTCCCTCCTTTTTCATTTAAAAAGAAAACCCTAAAATGTTGTCTCTGTGATCTGCTGCTCTCTCAAGGTAACCCAAATTGCCATCCAAGCCGCCCATCTTTCAACACTGGTGCCCTCCCTCCCCATTCCCTTCCAATCTTCTCCCTTTTTTTTGACCTTCAAGAGTAGCCCCTACCAGAATTTGGGACCCTTATTTACTTATTACTACTGTGGCCTGACAGGGTAAGTTCAGCACATATTGTACAGTCATTTCATGTTCCAGAAAAACACAATTTGCTATTTTTCATGAATTTCCATTGACAAAAAGTACTTGAAATTCAATATCTCCCATACCGCATGTGAAGCCCGATTCCGGCACTATGGGTTTGTTCCCCTTCCTCTACCGGACTTAATCCTATCTGGGGAATGTAGTCGATAGATGGGCCTGGCAGAGAAGACGGAATCTCACAAAGAGGACACGACTGACTCAAACTTCCAAAGCAGTTTCATCCACACACTCAAGTACACCGTTACACCCAACGTACACTCGCGTAAGATTCAAAAACCACCACTCTCACTACCACGGCAGTGAGGCTTAAATAGTATTAGGTCATAATCTAATCCTAGTGCCGCGTGGCACTTACATATAGGTCCACCAGATGCCCTTCCAGCATAGCCATAGAAAGAAGCCAGATCACCCAGACCCATCCTAATTTAATCCTAAACTAGCTGTTAGAATAAGACAGCCCCTAATAAAGTCATCAGCTGTTGCCAGCTCATCCTCAAGTTTATCCAGACTTTATCCGTGTCTTGTGTTTGGATCCCTTCCATACCTGCATGCTTGACTGAGCGCCATGCTAGCTTTGTGTGGGCGCTTGTTTTTACAGGTGATTGGTCCGGATTTGATCACCGGCCAGTCCTAGAGCATGCTGTCGATGGTGAGGCTGGGGTGATGACCAGCCAGACCATCATTGTTTCTCCTGTGGTGAGGTTGGAGGTGATGACCAGCCAACCATAGGAGTGCTTGCGGTGGATGCAGGTACAGGTGTAGGCTATGTTAGGAACTTAGTATTCCAAACCATAAACCGCAACAGGTTCTGTACCTGGTTACCTTGTGGAGAGGGGGTTAGGGACATGTTCATGACCGGTTGAGTGTCAACACGGAGGTGCCACTAGTTGTTGGGAACAGTGCCGGTTCGAGCACTAGCGATACTAGTGGGTACACGAGACGAGGTGTGCGGTTTAGGCCACCTTCACCTCCTGTGTCTTCCACGGAAGGTTCTGATTTGGATTGTGAATCAGGAGGACTCATACCGGCGGTGCAAGTTGTTTCTTTGCCATTGTTGTGGGACACAATGGAGGAGATGTATGGAGCTACCAAGGGGCCACGAAGGTACTCTGGGGCGGTGGGCACCATCGAGTTGGATGATTTTATCCAAGAGTTTGATAGTTGGTGTGATTTGCAGCAAATGCGCAATCCACAACTATTTACGCCGTTCATGGCATGGAAAGGGCTGTTTCAGCACCTTGAGGGGCCGCCTATGGATGATTACCATGAGTTCAGGCGGGGGCATGAGGTTGAGATCGAGGAGTGGAGGATGTACTGGTCACCCGACTATGTCTCCATCACTAGGGGCACTAGAGCCACGAGGGCAGTGGCTACACCTGCCGCTGCACCGGCAGCTTCAGCAAGTAGTAGTGGGACTAGTGGGACTGGTGGTACAGTAGCTACGACGTCCACCCAAGCCACTACCGCACCAGCACTAGTACCCGTGCCTGTTTTCAACCCTATTGTGGAGTTCTTCGAAGAGTTGAGAGGGAACTACCAAGGGGTGAGGACAGAGAAGTTGCGGAGTTTGCAAGAGTTCCAACGGAAGCCGACCAAGAGCTTGAGGGAGGCTTTCACTCGCATGAGGCGCTTGATAAATGTAACCCAAGGGGTTACGGAAGCTCAGGCAGTCCAATTCTGGTATGGGATATTGGACAAGGAGCTGAGGAGAAGGGTGCGGGATGCAACTCTCCTACAAGCGGCCCAACCCACCTTAGCAAATGTGTTTTTGCTGGCAGAGCGGATAGAGCTCAACATGGTGGAGGAACGAGTGGTCATGGTGGGATTTGCTAAGGAGACGCCACGGGGTAGTGGTGCTCCTAGCCAACCACTACCTCAACGTGCTCAAGGCAACAAGGGGGCTCAGGTGAAGCTCAGGGAAGGGCAGAGATGACCTCAGATGCAGGGGTCTCTCCCTTCATTTGCTGGCCAACAACGGGCGGATGTGGTGTGCTGGACATGTGGAGGACCCCATGTCAAGAAAGATTGCCTAGAGGGAGGCAAAGGGCTGGCACATGCACAGCCTGCACAGTTGCAGTGTGGGCATTGTGGCAAGCACGGGCATGGAGAGGCCCAGTGTTATGGTTTGCATCCTGAGTTGCGCCCAGGCCAGTTCCAAGGGAACAATGGTGGCTGGGAGCGAGGTGGAGTAGCCCAGAGAGGACGAGGTGGCCAGCCACGAGGTGCAGGCCAAGGGCAAGCTCAACATGGCCAAGGACGCGGAGGTCAGGGTGTTGACCAAGGCATGGCCAACCGGCTTCAGCAGCTAGAGCAGAGGCTTGTTGCCATGGCTACAGCTCAAGTGGTACCGGCTCTAAGGCCGGATGGTCCACCTCCTGCTCCTGAGGGAGGAGATATGGGAGGCATGGGGTTCATGTGTGGAGCAGCACTACCACTAGTACAGGTGGAGTCTGCTGCAGCCGTGACTCGAGGAGCAGCACGAGTTCCTGAGCCACGAGGTGCAGAGGTGGAGTTGGATCCACAACGTGGGGAGGCAAGCCGTCAGGCTAGGCTTCCTCAGTCATTCACATTGGCGGAGACAGTGTTGACGTCATCCATGGTACCTAGTTCTCGCCCGACTGTTACCGAGGCGGAGGTTACTATGCCATTGAGAAGAGCTACACGGGTAGCACCACTACCTAGTGTTGCCAAGGCTACGGCAGCTAGTGTGCTACTAGGAGCGGCCACATCTGTGTGCCAGGCTCCATTATTCTCGGCTACCATGATTGCGACGCCGGGGGTAAGACCAGCTGAGGTGTTCAGGCTGGCAGCTACACTCTGTGAGAGTGGGGAGGTTACTTCATCTTCTGCGGAGATAGTGGGAGGTGTAGTGCCGGAGGGATCCTCGGATTTGAGGGTCAAGACTGCCACAGCGGCGCCATCGCAAGCTGCAGCTGCCAGGTTGATGGAGCTGCCAGCTAGGCCAGCCATTGAGCGCGCCATGGTGACACCTGGAGTTGTCATGTTAGACAACCAGGATGGCATTTTCTGTTTGAGTGGACCGGCAGGCAAGAGGTACCAGCCACTGCGGGTCTTGTTGGACTCGGGAGCTCAGCCATTGATGCTGGGCAGAGCTGCTATTGCAGGCTTGGGCCTCATGGAGGCGGATATGGAGCCTTGTCCTTTCCAGATACAGACGTCTCTGGGAGGATCGGAGCAAGCTCGGGGCATGACACGGCGTGAGTTGGCTATCAGACTACGGCCGGATCACCCTACAGATGGCTCAGTGATGCGAGCCAAGGCCATTGTGACAGACGCAGTCTCATATGATGTCCTGGTTGGTGGGGCAGTGTTGTACCCCATGGGCTTCACCCTGGATTTTTGGGATGAGTCAGCTTCCTATAGGCCTGCATGGCAGTCAGGGGAGGGCCGGCGTGTGCAGCTCCCTGTGACGTTCATAGGAGGAGTTGCGGTTGCCCAACGAGGCAAGATGCCGACACTAGCAGCATTCACAGCGGCAGTGAGTTGGCCTAGAGAGTTGCTTGAGGGCAACGCTCATTCTGAGGACCACCTCCGGGAGAGCAGGATGGCATGTATGGTATGGCAGAGTGGCCTACCATGGTTGCTCAGACTCCATTGTGGGGCACGAGCAAGGATTTGCAGCGGGATGCTGATCGACGGGTGCAACAAGCCTGGGTGGAGGCTTTTGTACCGCATGGAGGTGAGAGAGGCTCATGGAGGCTCAACTACAAGAAGATGAGCCTCCTCCATCCTCACAAGGGGAAAAATGTCCCAAGTGAGGCTCGACACCTCACTTGGCATGTGAGACCACATGAAGTCCCAACACACAAAATATAAATATAAATATCTAAAATTTCCTAGTTAACTAGAAGTAGGTAATTCTAGATAACCATGACTAAAACCATGACAGCTGTCGTGCACCTAAGCATCGTGCCACAACATACATCGTTGTCCACCACACAATCTAAGCACACAATCCTAGAAAGCTATACCACAATCGCCCCCATAGCTGGTGATTAGGTCCCTCTAACACCGGATAGCTGACAAGTATCCATCCCAATAAGATCATCGTGTGGTCATCAATCGCCCAAGTCCTAGTATCTAAAGGCAATAGATCAAGAGGTCGGGTGCAAAAGTAGCCCCATTGTTACTCGCCTTCCTGCAATCCATGGCTTCAATTGGCATTGAACTCTCGTTAGCTAGATCTTGGATCACTTGTCAACCTCACCACTGTCATGCCCCACTACCTCTATCCAAGGCATCGTGGACACAACCATTCTCCACTAGGAACCTCCTCAAGTGGCGGTGTCAAGCATCACATGTGCCACCCCCTTGAGCATTTGTCACACACCAACATGGTCGCGGCACCACCAGCATGCCCACATAGCATGCAACGCAACCCTGCAGGTACCACTGCAAGGTTGGGATCTATCCTCCCATCCACATGTGGAAGGTGACATGGCGCACAATTGCGCACATGGTCCTTCCATACCATGTCATCTCGACCCTCCAAAATCAACACTCCTGAAGGCAACACCTCCCAGACCCTTAGAATCACACGACCTGTTGTGACATCCAAGGTCGTAGGCGCTGTCTGTTGCAGATACACATAGTCCCCAGGATGAAAACGCCAAACACCTGGACGATATCCCCCTCCACGTATAGTGGTGTACCTCAATGTGTCTTGGTGTTGGGCAATAGCAAGGTTCTTAAAAGCCATAGGCATGACTCTCTTGAACAACTCTGCCCATTGGGCACATGCTTGTGTCCACACATCCGGATCATCAAGGTTGAAGACTACTGCAGTCTCCCTGCGAATAGATGCAGGCAAATCCGACTCTTGGCCGAAGAGAAGAAAGTAAGGTGAGAAGGAGGCAAGTGAAGCTTGTTTGCTGAACCTATAGCCCATAGCTAGCCAAGGCAGCTGAAGGTCCCAATCTCCTAGGTGTCATTTATGCAAACCGTACTTGCGCAAACCTCTCTTGACTGTCTGAACAACTCTCTCCGCCAAGCCATCAGCCTCGGGATGATCCCGAGAAGTAGTGCAGTGATCTATCAAGGCGCGCTCACACAAAGCCTGAAACTCCTCCAAGAACTCTCTCCCCTGGTCCGTGAGTACCTCGGCTGGAGCACCAAATTGGCTAAGCACTCGATCTAAGAATGCATATGCAGCCCCCTCACTTGCCTTGTCAGGCAATGCCATCAGTTCAATCCATTTGGAGAAATGTTCCACCATCACCAGCACATACTTGTTATGGCGAATCGTTAGTGGCAATGGGCTTGCGAAGTCAAGACTCCAACGATAGCCCAAACCCATAATGGGTAAATGATGCAATTGTGGAGTAGGTGCATTGAAAGAAGCCCGCACTCTATCACACACCATGCACCTTGCCACTAACTGTTGCACATCCGTGTGCATGCCCCGCCACCAATACTGTCCTTGAAGCAAACTATGAGTGCGTTGCACCCCAAAATGTCCCTACTCCTCATGGGCATGGCGTACCAATCGCGCTCGCTGTGTTGGATGAGGCACAATCCTCACTCGTCCATCCTCCCATACTCGGAGTAGATGATTCCCCTCCCACTTGAACCTCTTGGCTCGTTGTAGGATCCGATCTCTCTCCTTAGCAGTCACATTGGCTGTTGTCTCTCCAGTACGAAGGTAGGCCAACACTGCTGCATCTTCATGTACATCCTTAGCACCACCAAGCTCCTCACTGATCTCTAGATCGTCATGCACACTATTTCTATGACCAATCACATGGGATGGACCAGCTTGAGCTCCCATTGCTAGAATGCATAAAAAGACAGATGCGTGCCATCCTGGCACCATCTCCTCGTCCGTCTCACCATGCCAACAAGCTCCTTGTATCATCAAGCTCACTTGTGCATGGATTGCGACTCAATCCATCCGCATCCCAGTTGACTATTCCGGCTCGATGCACCACCTGGAAGTCGTACTCTTGAAGCATAAGTGCCCATCATGCAAGCTTCCCTGTAAGCTTGTGTGACTCCATCAACCACTTCAATGGTTGGTGATCCGTGACAAGAGTGAAGAGATTGCCATAGAGGTAGCATCTAAAATGTGCCACTGCCCATACTGCAGCCAGACACTCCCCTTCATAGGAACTATACTTCGCATCGGCGTCATTGTTTGAGCAGCTAGCATATGCCACTACAAACTCTCTTCCCTCATCATCCACCTGTGTGAGCACTGCTCCAATCCCCAACATACTTTAATCCGTATGTAGCTGGATAGGCCGCCCCCAAATAGGCCGCCTCAGAATAGGTGCAGAAGTCAATCAAGCCTTGAGTTCCTCAAAGGCTTCCTCCTGCTCCTCCTCCCACTGCCACTCCTGACCCACCTTGGTCAACTTGGTAAGAGCCTTTGCAATGCTGCTAAATCCCTTGACAAACCGTCGATAGTAGTTTGCCAATCCCATGAAAGCACGAACTCTGCTCTCATCCATGGGGCGTGGAATGCATGCAATGGCCTCCACCTTTGTCTATTGAACACCCAATCCTCCAGGGTATATCATGTGGCCCAGATACTCAATCTGATTGTGGAAGAACTTGCACTTTCCAGGGTGCAGTTTCAACCCGTGCGCTCTCAAGCGCTCAAACACCACCTGAAGGTATCTCTCATGCTTCTCAACCATAGCACTAAAGACGATGATGTCATCAATGTAGCACCGGGCGAAGTCTAGCCCCGCGAGAATCATATCCATGACCCTCTGAAATTCTGCAGGAGCATTCTTCAACCCAAACGGTAAGAACCGCCATTGGTACAAACAATCCTTCCCATGTTGGTCAATCCCCCAGAATGTCGTCTTTTGCTTGTCAGTCTCTTTGATCGGCAATTGGTGGTAACCGGATCGCAAGTCCAATGTGCTAAACACCTTTGCATGCCCAATGACATCAAAGATCTCATCTGGAATTGGCATGGCATATCTATCGGACTTAGTCTGATGGTTCACGGGACGATAGTCCCCACACATCCTTCTTTCTGTCCAATTGCCATAGATATCCTTCTTAGCTGGCATCACCGTTGCCAAGGCATACTCCCCGCCTGACAACTCCACCAATCCAGCTTCGAACAACTCCATAGTCGGTGACTGGATCAATGACCTCTCCATGTCACTATACTGGTAGGGCCTTCGAAAGATTGGCGTGTCACTTGCCAAATCAATACAAATCTCTTGAGCATTCAAACTCCCCAAATCCTTCAATCCAGAAGCAAAACAATTTCTATAAGCCTTTAGACATCGCCGAATCCTCCGTCTCTCTCCTCCGGTGACTGTAGGTCCAACATCTGGTTCCCAATTGTCCTCAATGACTGCAACCTTGGGTACACCAGGCTTGGAGATAGGAGACGCATCCTTTGGTTGCTAGATAGCAACCTCTTGGGCCTTGTCCGCCCATCCTGACTGTGCCGTAGCCTCCACTTGCTCCGCCATAGCCACCTTGAGAACATCCTCTGGGGAAGAAACATCTTAACCTCTTCAAAAACCTTAGCCACCTTGTCCTCCAACTGATCCTCAGTGTATGGCTCTCCCCACTCCTCATACTGCTGCTTGAGAGATCCAATAACTCTCTCTTTGCGCATCTCATCCCACATCTGTCATGGGTGTTTGCACCCCATGATCCTGTGGTCGCCCCCACTCACTGCCTCCACCGTCCCGGTTGACAGAGAGGGTGCAATATCCAATGGGAGTGCGGAAGTAGCCACCAATGCTTGCAATCTCTGTTGCTCAGCCATACACAAACCAATGATCCATGTCAAGCAATTGAGATCCATTGCCTGACCCAACACCTAGCGTCGTGATGGCTCTGACAGAGCTGGCACAGCTGTAGTGCCCGTGGCAAATCCCATTGCCTGCTCTCGCTCATCCGCATTGGGCTCCACCAATTGCTGTAGCACACTATCCCAAATCAACCCAAGACCATTGTCTCGAAAAGCATGAGACGAATCCATGGCGGAGGATTTCCAGGCTGGCAGGCGACCCCACATTCCGATTGCCTGCCATGAGCGTAGGCAAGGCTGCACGTGGCTGCCCCACTCGATTTACCACCGCCAAAGGTGGACGATCATCATGTCGCACTCTCTGTGGTTGCCTCCCTTGGTCCAAAATGCCCTCAACCTTGAGGTTGGGTGGCCGTTGAATGGAATATAGGCTCTCTTGAGCAACTCTGGTGGTACAAGATTGGTCCACCACAACCTAGGCCCATGTGCTTGTGAACCCACTGCAACTGCATCCAACAATACAGCTGGTCCAATCCATGACCAGATCTGATGCACACTGGCCATAACCCTGGCCCGAGAATCCCCCATGAGAGGAACATTCTCCAGGATGTAAGCTGGAGGTTGCACTTGCCTCACCTGCAAGTCACGCAACACTCTCAACATCTCCCAAAACAAATGTGATCGTGCATCATGCAAGCCATTCCCATGACCTGCGGGAGAGTGTCCTTGGCAAGGCTATCCAGCTATCACCAAGTCAATGGCATCATGCCGGTCCAAATCATCCGCCCCCAGCAAGATAATGTCTGCTGGCAAGGCCTTTTGGTACCCTTGAATTGTTGAGAGAGGCAACAACTCAGGATACTAATGTGTGAGCAAGGCAACATGGCGCATGGAAACACGGCGAGCAACCTCATCCTTCTCCACATACAAGTACTTGCGTACTTTGATTCTTGCTTGCAACACTCCTGCAAGCCCAGTGCTCATGCGTCCAAACATGTCTAGCAAACAAATCCTTGAGTCAGGTGGTTGCCAGATAATGGGCACTGTGTCCAAAGGAGCTAATTGAGGAGGTCCAGGTGATGTCACTGAACTCCCCTCACTCACCAATGGATAGGCCTCCTGCCATGCTTGGTGCACACACTTGCCTGCTACTAGATGCAAATTCCCAACTGTACCGCACAGTGGAATATGAACAAGCACATGAGGAAGCAAATCAGCCTTATATGCCAATTGTTTGTCATCATCAGGTGGTGGCTTATCATCTGCATGGCTATTGCCCTCCAAGAGGTCACCACCCCAAGCCACCACCCCTGAGAATGCAGCCAATATGGGCATCATGTTCCTATGATCCACCGCTACATTCCCAATAAACCGCACTGGGAGCAGTGCACGTCGACCATCCCCTGACTGCCATTGTGGCCTGTAGGATGCCGTTTCCTCCCAATAGTCCAAAGTAAAGCCCATAGGATATAACATAGCCCCACCAACAAACACATCATAGGACATCGTGTCCGTAACAATGGCTTTAGCTCTCATGACTGAGCTGTCCGTAGGATGATCCAGCTGCAATCGAATGAAGAGCTCATGGCATGTAATCCCTCGCGCCTTCTCTGAACCACCCAAAGATGTTTGAATTTGGAAAGGGCAAGGCTCCAAATCCGCCTCTGTAAGGCCTAAGCCTGCAATTGCTGCTCTCCCCAACATCAATGGCTGTGCTCCCAAGTCCAACAAGACCCGCAGTGGCCTATACCTCCTCCCGGTTGGGCCACCCAATTGAAACACTCCATCCTGATTGTCCACCAGGACTACCCCAGGAGTCACCATGTTGCGCTCAATGGCTGGCCTAGCTGGCAACTCCTGCAACCTTGCAGCTGCCGCTTGCCATAGCGCAGCTATGGCTGACTTCGTATCCAAAGCATCCATAGACTGCACCTTATCTGCTATCTCCGCAGATAGTGCCGATGCATCACCACTCTCACAGAGTCTAGCTGCTAGTCTGAACACAGCAGCTGGCCGAATCCCCGGCATTGCAATGGTCATTGCAAAAAATAATGGAGCTTGGCAAACCGCCGTAGCCGCCCCCAACAATGTACTCGCTGCACCTTGTTTTGCAACACCACCCACTGGCATTTCCCGAGCCACACCAACTCTCCCCAATGGTACTCGTGGCTCTACCTCTGACACACTTGGGCGAGCGGGTGCCATTGATGGCGTAGGTGGCACTGTCTCAGCCAATGTAAAGGACTGTGGAAGCCTTGTCTGACAACTTGCTTCCCCCCTTTGTGGATCAAAATCCACATCTGCTCCTCTTGGCTCAGGAGCACGCGTTGTTGCTCGAGTGATAGCAGCAGTAGAGTCCAATACATGCAATGGCTCTGCAAGTGTGGCTCCACACATGAAGCCCATACCAATCTGGGGGGGGTGCTATTATGTGAGCCCAGAGGCGTGAGCCTGTGAGCCCAGGAAACCGTGAGCCCAGCACAGGCTCACGCCACGTCAGCATGCATACAGGGCCTATTTCCGCGGGTGTCACCTATTACCGCAGGTTGATCAGCCATTTCCAGGGAATGCAAACTGGATGTGTTACATCCATTGTATCCATCCTTTCTATCCATTGCATCAATTTAGACGTTATCAACATACCAAGCCCCTGCATTGGAATGTGCCTACGTCGTGAGCAGGTGCACACTCACATCATCCAAAGCGGATCCTTGCGAAAAATCTTTTCTTACTCACCACCCTTGCGAACATGCCAGGTATATGCGGGAGCATCATGGATGCTCACCAGAATTGAGAATGCCTGAACGCTCTTTGATCACGTGGACTTTATCATGATGGATTTACCAAGCATTCTTCTAGCAAGAATGGTTTGGAGACCAACGAGCAAATGATGCGAGAATGCTCTACCCGAACCAAAGACGTTTGTTTGTTTTTGCAATGCACACAAGCCTGTGAGCTCCGCAAAACACTAAATAGATTGAAGGAACAATCCGGGCAGTCCATGCAACCCCCATCTCCAATGATAGTTGTTCCCATGAATTTGCATCCCACGCACACATTGCAAACATGACAACAAGGACACACAACCATCCCATTTCAAAATTGGCCCCGAATGAAAGCAAAGAAAACTTCATATCAAGTGTTACAGTCATCAGAATCAGTATCGACCTCATGTGCTATGTCATCCACAAAGATTCCGGCCCCAACACCACGTCTTTTACCACGGCCGTCGATGGTTGGAGTGCGAGTGCCATGAATGGACATGCTTGCTGCGAGTGCCTCCGCATAGACAAATAGGATGTAAGACTGAGGAGGACTTGAAAGAAGTCCAAAAAGGTGTGATAGCCCTGGAGGGTCAGTGGAAGCACGCAGACTCCTGCACAGGTGGACAAAAACCAATTTTGAACACAATGACGCAATGCACAAGTCCAACGAAGAGGATATCTCCCATGTGCACTTTGCCTTAAGAATAGTGATTCTGGGTATTGAAACAACAATGCAAGCATCCACAGGTTGAACTTACTCACAGGCAAAGTCGTCATCCAGCTCCTTGTCGGAAGTCTCCCCTGTATCAATATCAGCGGGTAGGGGCTTCGGAAAGACTTGAGAAGTGTGTCCACCCAAACCCATCAGGAGGTTCTTGTAAATCTCGGCATCCCCTTCAATCCCAAAGAGATGTCGCGCACTGGCCTTGCAAGCGTGGTACGAGGCACCTGCAGTGGAATACAATGAAGGAAACAGACATTGAAGACACATTTGGAACGGTGGGAAGAGCTGAAAGTGCAAGGTCAAACAAACCTCACGAAATGTGAATGTTGAAGAGACGAACCTGTGCCCATTGACAAATCCAGAACTCTAGCGTCTGTGTAGGTGCAACACTCCACAATCGTCTGAATGAAAGCCGGGCTCCTCTCCCTGGCCCCTCTCCAAGGAACCCCATTCCCCCTTCGCAAGCACACGTTGCTGTCCACGTAGTTGTGGTGTATGTCATCCGTGGGAGGATCTGTCCTATCGTCTATGAACTTGCCCCCATGAGTGATGGCGAACTCTCTAATGACGGCTGGAGTTGTAGGTGGATGCACTCGGACGAGACAAACAGCTTCAAACAAACGAGTCTGCGAACAAGACATACACAAGGAACTAAGAAGCTTGAAAACCAGGCCCCTACATATTCATTTGAGCGACTTATGCAACTCCATCCGAGAACCACCAAGAAGAGGAATAAGAAGGCAGATTTACCATCTCTCCGGGACGATCCCCCTTCAATTCCATGTCTTCACGACCCTCATACCGGAGGCTTTCAAATAGCTGGCAAGTGCACGGCGACAGCAAAGGTCGATGGACTGGATGAGCACCTAAACACCTGCATCGGACAGAAAGAAATTGCAAAAGGAGAAAATCCACCGCCAGTAGCGCTCATCAAAAGCATTCCAACCTGGACAAGCACCCGATGGAGGGACATCCGGGACTGGCAACCCATCAGGGATGTCCAAGATGATGAGTTCGGCTGCATATGGCTTCTCCTTCCCGTTCACCCAGGATTTGGTCATTTTAAAACAAGCATGCAATGGAATGCTCAAGAGGATTGAAACGATCCATGCACACAACAGACAAGAAGCAAAAGACAACACGCACCGTGCCGAGGAACTCCACAATCATCTCCCACACTGGTGATGGTTCGCCCTTGTAATCAGATTACTTGGACTCCATCATGGCAAGGAACCCGACGTTGGCCATCTCCAACCTGGTAGGGCGAATGACCCTTGTGGGATGCTCCATTGCATTGTACGGGTCCTTGGGATCAACCACCCCCTTGTTCTTTCTCCCGGATCCCCTACAATGCGGTGGAGTCTGCTGGACAACACCAGAGGGCCAGTATCTGCAACACTTCCCTGTCCACCTACCTGCCCTTGTGCCCCCTTTCCCCTACCCCTTCCTTTCCCCACACCACCAGCAACATCCTTTCCCTTTGCCTTTCTACCTTTACCCGGTGTATCCTGAGCGGGAGGCTCCTTCTCTGCAAGAGTCCTCAAATTTCTCTCATGAATGTCGAGGTCGGCTGATGCGGCACTAGCTGCTATACGCTCATTCTCTCTCCTCAAAGACACCTCCTGAGCTGGGGTCTCTGAAGCAGGGCAATCCAAACCAACCACAAGCAGAAAGATGGTCTGGGCCCCAGTCATGCAAGATCCCCGTAGTAAACATGGTCTGGTTGCCAGCAGGGACAAGCCAAAGGTCCACGAAATCAGGATGTTTGTCCAAGCAGTTCTCTGCCATGAGAACATACTTTATGTACCTGCAAGAACAGAGACAACCTCATTATGCAATGCAAATATTGTCTCCCAGCTTTTCCACCCCATCACGAAGAGCCCCTAAAAGAGTATGCGACACATTACACTCCACCACAAACTCATATGAGCCAGCCAAAAACAGGTTGGATGGAGGAGATTGTGTCTATGCAAAACAAAGAAGCGCAATCCATTTCGCACCTGTAAAGGCATCGTTTACAGGCTTCCTCTCCTTTCTCTTGCTGGGCAAGCTCATTTGTTCGACTGATGCCAGCATCCTTGCTGAACTCTCTGAAGAAACAAGATTGCCACACTGTGGCTCTCCATTTCCTCATGTATGCTTGGAAGGAGACCTTTGGTTCTGTCATGGTGATCCCATAGTCAGCCAGCTGCGTATGTAGAACCGACCGGGCCCTTTCCTCCAACTGCAGACCAATACAGAAGCAAGAATGAACACAAAAACAATCACAACCAATGTAACATGGAAAAAGAATGACAGAAAAAGCGAAAAGAAAGTGACACAGCAAAGGACATCATACCTGGCTCCAGTAAGTGGCCTTGTGAAGCCATGTGTCCAGCACATTGTCACTGACAGGAATGACACGTTGGGTCTTTTTCTCTTTCTCCGGCCTGGGGAACATGTGGGTATCCCTAACAGTGGGATCGGAGTTCCATATCTGTAGCCACTTCACCTTCTGTTCTGAAGACTCAACGGTAGTAGACAACCTGTGTAACTTCTCCTGGACCATCTCCGGCTTGCCTGGCTTGTTGTAATGGTTTTTCACCTCTTGAAGGAACTCTGGTCCAAAGGTTGGGTCTGCAATTCTCAGTTGTTTCACAAAAGCACTCATAATAGTCCTTCTTGTGGCGGTCATCTCTTTCTGGATGTGACTCTCAACACCCTTTGTTGTCCTTCTCTCCTCAGGGGTAGAGCTGTAGTATTCCAGTTTGCCACGCTCTCCTACATCTGCAATGTCTTGCTGCAAGGGAATGCACGAGAGTTGCATCAACCCAAGGGCAAGGGAAACAAACAGAAACAAACACGTGGAAGCAGGAATATCGAAAGGCCAGATGATGGAAGATGTATCTCACCGCGTACATATACTCCATGAAAGCCTCACGGGTCAATGAGTACCACGTTTCTGATGTCTTGGAGCTTTCGCACTTCTTGTATGTCTCTGCTGAAAGGATGGTCTTGAAGTTGGTCAAGGGCATCTGCCCGATCCTTTGTATCCTGTACAGTGTGTGAACCAGACTCGTTTTGACATGCGATGTCTCCGTCCCTCTGCAGAATGATGTGTGAAAGTCAGAATGAAATTCAAGGACCGTCAACAGAGGACTGGAACCAAAGAACCATGGAACCACAAGTGGAACATGTAGAATGAGAAACCAACCTGATCACATCATTCATTGCTGTCAGAAGACCCATCATGTTCCCGTCACAATCCAGCACCATCGATCGAACAGAGTAATGCCACTCTTCCTCCTGTGAGTGCAGCCTCCCAATGACAGCCATCCATGCAAGCAACCGGTGGTTGCCATCCCAAACGTGAAACATCTTCCCTAAGAATGCCTGGGTGGAAGGTTTCCTGGAGAGAAGAAGTTCAAAGGATTCGTTCACATGTCTCCAAATGGGATCCCAGGAGTCCACGATTGACTCATCCACAAGGAGCACATTGCCTCTGGAAGGGGGCTGCTATTTCATGAGCCATGAGCCATGAGCGGCATGAGCCATGAGCAGAGTCGTAAGTGTGGAAAAAAACATGAGCAGCACTATTTTCCGGAAATGAGTGTCCGCGGGAATAGGGTTTAGGGTGCCACGGTCATAGGGGGAGAAGGACCTCCCGATGAAGGAGGTTCGGCAATGTTATTTAGAATTATATATTGAAAGGCAATGTTTCGCGAATGGAAGGGTGGTACTGCTCTGTACAATGGGGGCCCATTTCAGCCTACCAGCCACTTGCAAAATCCACCCACACTCCCAATCCCAAACGAAATGAGCAATGACGCATTCTCGGAACGATGGACACAGAATAGAATAAAAAGAGGGCACAATGAGGTTTTTATTGATCCACATGAATTGCATTTGAAGCACGTCTACTGTGCTGATTGTGCAATCAAATCTTTAGCCCTGTGCCTACTGAATACAAGTCACGTTGTCAATGGGACTTCGACTGCTCTCAGAACTAGCTCATGAGTCATGGGGCTCCTCCAGGTAAAGTCGATTGCAGCCGTTGTACCGCCCCTAGTGATGTTCACCACAATGTCCTGCCCTTCAATCATACCACCATTGAATATGGAAATCTTCACGTTTTCGTCGTCCACACCAATGCGAATGTCCCCATACAATGGAGAAGAGGAGCGCACTCCTTCAGGAGAATAGGTCTCTCCGATGGAGTCCACCCACGTCCAGTGGCAGCAGTTCCACCGCAACAGCATAGCAGTGCGCCTTCTTCTGCATGGGTGACCATCGTAGCTGGGAAAATCGGAATCGAGGATGCGCAGGAGCCACGGACTCCTCAGACCAAGATCGTCACCCCGCTCAAAGGCGTAGTGGCCTAGGATATACTCAAAAGCCACCAATGTTTCCACAATCGAACCAGTATCTTCTCTGTAATTTGTGTACCAGATAACAATGTCTCCTGATGTGGCCGAATACATTGCATAATCGATGCCTCCAAATGGGCAGTCGTCCCGGTTCCGGAAGCACGGCATCCTTGCAAAGGAGGACCTGAGGACGACTTGGATGCCGATGACCTTGCGGACAGCTACGAAGCCCTTAGATTTTGGAAATGATGCGAAGCGGAAGAGCAGTCCGGCCTCCAATAATGGAGCATCTGGGTCCCACGTACCCACCGACGGAGGTGGAACGTGTTCATCACGCCAGCGGTGGATGAACCCATACATCTTTCTCATCAACAAATTATAGTTTGAGATCTGCCACTGAAGTCCATCCCCCCGGATGGAAATTCGGCGCCGCATTTACATCGAAGAGGGGATGGACTTCGTCGTGTCCAGTGGCTATCGGCCCACCTAGCAGTGACTGCCCATAGTTTGCATGGCAGGGTAGGAAACTGAAACGGCTACATTCATGCAGCAGCCAATCTTCATCGGTTCAGGATCCTGTAGGGGGGAAATTTAAATGTGCCCTGGAGTGTTTGTGAGGAATTGCAGCGTTAGCTTGAACTTTTTCCAGCCACCGCGCTGCTCCTCCTCCATCCGGGAGCTGCTGTCATTGAGCGTACTCCGCTACTCTTTTTCAAGGATGCCGTGCCGCCGAAATCCAGCCGACTGCCCTTATCATGGCCACGATTATGCTATGTTCAAACCAGAATCAGGAGAGATCATTGTCTGGCTCTCTGTTTTCACAGACGCTGCTGGAATCAAGCAAGAGTCTTTGCGCGCAATGGAGTATCTGGAGGGCTATTACCGCTTTGAGCGAGGTGAGGGCGAGGGTCAATGCGGTCCGTGGGTCCTGAAAATTGTTGACCTCGATATACCAAGCTGGAAAGGGATGCCGGACAGATCACGCACGGCCTCGCTTTGGCGCTGGAACTGCTGCCAGTGGACCAGGGAGGACGGCACCGGGGAAAACTATATACGTGGAGATCACTCCGCTCTTCCAGTGTATGGAGACATTCGGCTGAGTTGCGAAGACGAATCGCACGGGCACATGAGGCCCACAGTGACCTTGTCAATGTATGATGGTGGTATCATTGATGGACATGACATTGTCGTCGGCTCCAGCAAGGGCAGCAGAACGACTGAATTGCAGTTTACCTCGAGGTGCCGCAGCAGTGATGAGCTAGTTTTGAGGGGTATCGAAGTTCCGTCGACTTGGTGAAGCCCATGTAGAGGGAGGAAGGGCTTAGTTTTGTCTGCAGTTGGTAAATGTGAGACATCGTGTCCGATCAATAAACCCATCGTACCTCACTTCTGTATGATTGTGTTTCATTCTGTTGAATAACTATCGGAATTGGCCCACTGTTTACAATTTGTCTGTCCGGATGAATATACCAGAGTAACCGGTATGAGAGTCATGTGTCAAGAATATACCAGAGTAACGCCATGTCGAACATTTGAATGCGGTGCCGCATTTCCATGTCGGACAAGGAAATGCGGTGCCGCATTTCCATGCCGACATGGAAATGTATGAACCGCATTTCAGTGTCGGACAATGGAATGCGGTGCATCATTTCCGTCCAGGTACACGAAATACCAACACGGGTCTATAAATTGGACAGACAACGAGGTTGGCATTGCAAATGCGGCAACGCATTTCCAGCTTGGCAATGGAAACTTCTTTTTGGACAAGGGAATGCGGTGCCGCATTTCCGTCCAACACTTCGAAAAGTGCACCTATTTCCGACCAGCTCGATGGAATGCGTTACCGCATTTCCGTGAGAGGGTCTGCAAATGGACAAATTGCAATGTCCTTTCTGGAAATGCGGCGCCGCATTTCCATGTCCGTCATCGACTTTTTTTTAACAACGGAATGCGGTGCCAATTTTTGCTCACAAGGGCCTACAGTTCGAACAACGACCATCCCCAATATGGAAATGCGGCACCGCATTTCCAATTCCGCCATCTCGACCTCCTTGTTCGACCTCTGTAAGCGTGGTGGCATCCATGCAATGAGCGGGAGAGGCCAAAACTGGCGTGTGGACAAAGGAAATTTTGGAAATGCGGCACCGCATTTCTAATCGGCCGATTACTTTTACTATGCCAACATTGAAATGGAAAATTTAGTCCCTCCCCTGTTTTGGAAATGCGGTGCCGCATTTCCAAAAGAGGTTTTTAGAGTTGCCAAAATTTTGGAAATGCGGTGCCCCATTTCTGATTTTGGGAGCGTCGTGGTTTGGGCGATTGTGTGGCTGGAATGCACACTGGAGAGGGGTCACGAATGTCGGGGAGATTTTCCTTTATATACTCTGGAAGAGAATTTACATTTACAGAGACTTCATTAAAATTCTATTAATCTTGAAAATCATCCGAATCCTCATCCTGTTCTAGACTGTCCTGCTCCGCCTCCACCCCCTCAGTGCCTTTCTTATCTCCAGCCGACTGCTCGTTGGCCAGGCTTTCGAAAATCCCATCTTCCCCTTGCGGAACTGTCCATCTCACCTCCGTTGGGTCGTCTTCCTCCCTGTCTGCGTCGCTCTCATCCGCTGAATCACATATGTACTTTCGTACCCGTCTATCTGTCTGAGCTGCTGCCAACTCTTTCCTTATCCTTCTGTCCTCCCTAGCCCTCTCCAAAATCTGCTCTACTTTACTGGGATTCTCACTTCTTCTAATCGCTGTATTTGCGAGTTTAGCTGCATAACTAGGAAGGGAGTAGTCCCTCACCGGGCTCGTCATGAAGTCGGCCCTCGCAAAGAACGGGACATTCTTCCTGGCAGGAAGTGTAGGCCCTACATGTTTCGACCCGGACCCTGCAATCCTGCACATGACAATCATCAACGAGACTAATGAGAACCACAGTCGGGAAATTCGTTTGACAAAAATGACCCAGAAGGCTTTGCAAACTTACAATGTTTGCACTCACTCGTATTCCGGGTTCTCCTCCGCATCAATGTCCACTGTGTCTTCCTCGGACTCCGACGAATCCGAGGAGACTTCCGCTCTGTCGGGAGCCTTAACATTCCGTTGCAGCCCTTCCAGATGGGATCCCCACACGGATGAATCCTCCTCGTAGGCAAAGAGGTGCCGGTCGGAAAACCGCCCAGCCCACATTGAGGCACTTGTTACAATGCCATCCACACATTACCACATGGCGCTTCAGATGTTGCGAACTACATCCTAACGAGAATTTGCAGAACAGCATAGATCAAGATTCTGCATACCTGTCCCACAGATGAGGTCGAGCACTGTGCCCTCCACGTCTATGCATGTCTCCATAATTGTCTGAATGAAGGCAGGGCTCCAGTCCGTGAGTACCGCAGGGGTTCCGTTGAAGTGAGGCTATGAGGGAGAAGTTCCTTGGGAACGTTGTTGAACAGAACGTCGTAATCGAGGGGGTCGCAGTTTGGGTCAACCTTTCCTCCCTCCTTCCGGAAAGCAAAGGTGGAGTTCTCCTTCACAAAGCAGTATGCATCGAACTGCTTCGTCTGCATACACAGGGGGGAACGATTAGAAACCGAATGCGGCACCGCATTTGAAAACACCCAAGCAAATGAATGGACGAGTGCCAGTGTCGTAATCACCTTCTTCCCTTCCGACCGAAGGCCCAGTGTGTTGATGCACGTCCACTTCTTTTTCAGAATCGGGACGGCGCTCTTGCGGGTCCACTTCGCAATTCCTGTCTGAGTGTTTTTTCCTCTGCTCGCCAGGACAACCACACAGCCTCTGTCGTCCAACACCATGCGGGCAAGCCCGAATCCTTTCTTCCAAAAGTCCTCCAAGTTTCTGTTCCAAGATGGCAAAGCTTGCAGTCCTTCCACAGGCTCTCCGTCCGGAATATCCAAGATGATCATATCGCAAGACCACTCGGTGGCATTTCCGCCCTCCTATAATCCTTGTCTGCACACACCCTCTCAAAGAACGAGACCATATTCTGAAATCCTGGGGTGTCGGAAGGCTCTTCGGCAGTCGCCTTCTTCAGTGCTTGCCCTTCAGACCCTCCATGGTCTTCATGTATGCCAACTTGGCTGCCCGTCCATCCAAAGCCGCCAAGAAACTCTCATTTACACACTGGACTACTGTTTCGGGAGCCACTTTTGGCCTCTTCATTTCCACCGGCTCGAAAGGGTGCCCCCCTGGGGGGTTGAAGAGTGCCTTCTTTGCCGAGCCAGTTCTCGTGCCTCTCGTGACAACGGTGGGCACAGGGGAGGCAGCCTGCGTTTGGGGGGCTGGGCTGGTTGCAAAGTCTCCATCGGAGTCCTCTTCCTCACCCTCTTCCTGAACAGGCTGTTTCTGCTTCTTTGTTTTGGCGGGTGTCACAACAGCTGCTCCTTGCTGGCGAGTCCTCTTCTTCGACCCCTTCTGTTGGGCCTGCACAGCTGCATCCACCGTCTTTTGTGCCATCTCAGCTGCCTTTCTGGATTCTTCCAGAGCAGCAGATTCCTTTGCCGACTTTGGCCCAGCAGGGACACGTCTTTCCTTTCTCTTCTCTTCTGCCAAGGCATGCAGATCTTTCTCAGACTCGTCAACAATACCGCCAGACATATCCAGGTACCAGGGGCATCCAACGAGATGCGCGGGATGCCATTGTTTCTGCATCTGGGGTGTGTAGACACAGCTTGGGCCCGCCACGGTCCAAGCCATGAAGAACGGGGGCTCTTGAGCCAGGGCCCCTGTCTGAAGGAGCACGTATTTCATATACCTGCAGGGCAGTCAGCATGCAGAGCATAAGATTGGACGAACCTACTCGCAGAGAGTGCCACCGAAAACAAAAATGCGAATGCGGTGCCGCATTTCCGAGACAAACCTCGTAACCAGGCTTCGCATACAAGGGCAGCTGTGCTTCACCTGTAAACAATTCGCATTGCAGCTTTCCCCGCTCCCTCCTGATGTGTAAACTCCACGCTCCTTCTTGCTGTCTGTAGCTCTCTGGCGAAAAGGTTGTCCTTGTACGCACATCTGAAACGTGTCACGTAGTCTTCCAATGTCTGTGTTCCATCCCATTTGACGTACAAAGCCGAATGAATTGTGTGCATTACGACTTGCTCCTTCGCATTCGACATTACCTGCGATTCCCAACATGCATTGTCACGTAGCAGTTCAGGGAATTCATTCAGAAAAGCAAATCTGGGGAAGTACCTTGAATTACCTGGAACCACCAAGTCATGCGGTTGAGCCACACATCCACTGCAGGGTCGGAAACTTCGAGTGGAAAAGACCACATTGTCCTTATGCTCTCGGATGCATTCCAGATCGACAGCACCGTGTCTGCCATTTCCGATCCAATGTCAGGAGCTGGAAGAGAGTGGCTATTGCTAGGAAGGAACTTCAGTGCATTGAAACCTCACCTTCTCTTTCGCCTCAACACATGCCGTTGAGAGGTGATGCAGTTTCTCCAATTGCATGGTCGGCTGCATGGCCCGAGAATAGTGTTTTGCAATCTCGGGGATGAAGTCCTTTCCAAGTGCCGGATCTGCAATTGCCACCAGCTTCACAAGCTTTGACTTGTATTTGGTTCTGGACTTGACACCGGCTTCCTTCAAGTGCTCAGTCAATGACTGCAACGTTTTCACCTGCCCCTCACTTTCCATGAAGAAGCGTTTGGCATGGGCCAAATCCAGCTTGATGTTTGACTGCCAACAAAAACATGCAGAAGCGTTACATTCGATTCATGTGGAAAGATTACTGAAAATTGGGGAAGGATGAGCAGAGGGAAATCGGAGGACGACTTACTTCGTATATCACCTCCACCATTCCATCCATAGTGAGACGATACCATGTCCGGTCAGTTTTTGCCACGGCTTTCTGAATGAGCTCGGGCTCCAGCATTTCCGCGAACATGTGCGGATCAGTGAGACCAGTTTTCCTCACCCTGTACAGCATATGGCCATGTGGGTATGCACGTACGCATTTTCAGTGACCCTGCAAGGCACACTCTCCAGTTCAGTCCACGAAAGCACGAAAACAAAACAGATTGGAAACCGAAATGCGGCACCGCATTTCGAACGTGCTTGGGAGGGTATGAGTATCTTACGAGTTGAGGTCCGCCATGGCATTCTTGAGCAAGGAGGAGTCTGCCGCCTTCACCTTGAGGATGACACACTCCACCATGTAATGCCAGCCAATGTGTTTGGCATGGTTCTGCTTGATGTACTCCCACCAGGCGAGAAGTCGGTGATTCCCGTCCCACACAAAGAACATTTTACCCGACATATGGCCGAAGTCTGGATCACCCTTCAGCGTCGCCTCGAATTCGTTGTTGCGAGTGTGCCAGTGGGTATCCCACGTTGACAATTCATCGGCAGTGGGTCCACGAGTTTTGCCGTCCTCATTCTCAATGGAAACGTAAAACGCTGCCGATCCCAGACGGTACCCTTCTCGAAATGCGAACTTGAGCTTATCCACATCTCCGGGAAGGGCCTGCCTGACGATGGGAAGGGAGACCATGCGACAGAGTGGGATTCGAAGAGTCCGCTGGAATACCCTGCTGCCCAGAACTCTGCCAATGCTACTGTGTGTCTCCTCAACATTTTATCAGCTGCACTTTTGAAATCCTCCGGAGACATGTCTGTAGGTGCCGGTAGTGGCTGAGCAGCTGGAGCATCCTCAACTGGAGCTGCACTCTGGGGCCTGTCTGCGGGCAATTCTGCCATTGCAGAGGCCTCCTCCGGGCCTGCTTGCTCATCGGTGGTGAGAGGTTGCTGCGAACGTTGAGCGCGGCACCCTCCTCCGGTACCAAATCGACAGAAACGGTCAATCCCATGCATGCCTTCGCTGCAGCAGAGTCGGCCCCAACATCTGCAGGCGGGAAATCCTCCAGGAACTGAGCTTCAGCTCGTGGAAGCGGTTTTGCGGGAGATTGTTCGGCCGTCGCCCTGATTGCCTTCTGCTTCCTCATCCTTGCAGGTGAAGGTGTCTGCTGCAATTGAATCTGTCTTTACCAGGCTGCTTCATTCGCGTTGGTGGGGTGAAGCGGCCTGAGCCGGTTCAAAAACCAGTAGAGGGACGGGCTGTTTCTTCTTCGACTTTGCTGGAGAAGGGCCCGACCCCTGCTGGCGATTCTCCATGACCGAAGAACGCGAGTCGATCTCTGGGGCTTTGAACTTGCCCTTCGAAGCCGCGTCTTTGAAACGCACAGGGCTAGGCCCGCAGGAATACCCGCGCTCGGGGATCGGGGTGGTGTACGTGCTGCAGCTAGCTCCTCGGACTCTTCCTGCGGCTCTTCGGATTCCTGCGATCCCTCCAGCACGTCCACCTTTCCTGTTAGGCATGCAAACATGTTCTGCATTCAAGTCTCCTAGCATTCAGTCTAAGAATTACAGAAGCAAAATGGGGGGTTCGGTGCTCGATCAGCTGCGCGCAGCCCGATCGCATGGAGCTCTCACTGGTGACTGGGTTGCCTGAGTGGCCTGCTGCTCGGAGATGGCAATCTCCTCCTGTAGACGCATCTGCTTCCTCCCCTTCGGCATTGGCCTACGTCCGAAGTATAATTTTCGGAGCTTGCGACGAGGTCTCCTGTATGGTGCACGAAATCCCCCCCTCTCAGGTTCGAGCATAAGAAGAACAGAGACAGGGAAAAGGGGCAAAGAGTGCAGATGGAAAAGGGCGCGAGAAGGGTGACTGAGGAGACACGACAAAAGTAGATGAAACGGCGGTGATGCACCACTTGGGTTCGAAAAGGTTGGACGAAAGTGTTTCCTCGTGGACTTGCGTCATTACGAAATTCGAATCGTTCAGGGTACGCCTGCCGTCCGAAAAACAAACATCATTATCCAACGGTCAGGCCGCGCCGCCTCATGCCACTTCAGTCAGATAGAGTGCAGACATGTGCCGCAATTCCGTTGCTCCACGTGTTCACATTTCAAGGCATTTCCGTCCAAGCGTCTGATGAGTTGGAGTGAAAATGCGAATGCGGCGCCGCATTTCCGTTAAGTACCATCACGAAGCTACACATCCGTACTTGTTGGAAGAAAATGCGGCACCGCATTTCCGTTCCACCTTCACATACCTTAGTTGTTGAACGGAAATATGGTGCCGCATTTCCGTCCCACAGCTCCATGTATGAGATACAAAAGGGAAATGCGGCGCCGCATTTCCGTTCAGGAATGTCGAAAGGTGCTATTCGGACGGAAATGCGGCACAACATTTCAGTTCCCGTGGTTCATGATTTTCAATCTGAATCGAAATACGGTACCGCATTTCCGTTCCCCCTTCACATACCGCAGTTGATGAACGGAAATGCCGTTCCACATTTCCGTTCGGGAAAGTATAGAGGTCTCACCTGAACAGAAATGCGGTGCCGCATTTCCTGTCTGGAAAGTTTGAAGGTCTCACATGGATGGAAATGCGGCACCACATTTCCGTCCCACAGCTCCAGGCCTCGTATACAAAACGGAAATGCGGCGCCGCATTTCCGTTCGAGAATGTCGGAAGGTGCGACTCGGACGGAAATGCGGAGCCGAATTTCTGTTCCCGTTGTTCACGATTTTCAGTCAGAACGGAAATGCGGTACCGCATTTCCGTTCTGTAGAGTATTAAGGTCTGACCCTGGCGGAAATGCGGTGCCGCATTTTCGTTCCACAGCTCCATGCCTCACATACAAAACGGTAATGCGGCGCCGCATTTCCGTTTTGGAATGTCAGAAGGTGCGACTCCGACGGAAATGCGGTACCGCATTTCAGTTCCGATGTTTCACGATTTTTCATCAGAACGGAAATGCGGTGCCGCATTTGCGTTCTGGAATGTTGGGAGGTGCGACTCGGATGGAAATGCGCTACCGCATTTCAGTTCCGATGGTTCACGATTTTCAATCAGAACGCAAATGCGGCACCGCATTTCCGTTCTGGATAGTATGAATGTCTCAACTGGTCGGAATTGCGCTGTCTCAGCGGTCGGAATTGCACTCGGCTCCATGCATCAGATACAAAATGGAAATGCGGCGCCGCATTTCCGTTCTGGAATGTCGGAAAGTCCGACTCGGACGGAAATGCGGTGCCGCATTTCTGTTCCCGTTGTTCATAATTCTCAATCAGAACGGAAATGCAGTACCGCATTTCCGTTCCACCTTCACAGACCGTGCTTGCTGGATGGAAATACGTTACCGCATTTCCGTTCTGGAGAGTGTTAAGGTCTCACCCGGGCGGATATGCGGTGCCGCATTTCCGTTCTGGAAGGTCGGAAAGTGCGACTCGGACGGAAATGCGGTGCCGCATTTCTGTTCCCTTTTTCATAATTCTCAATCAGAACGGAAATGCGGTACCGCATTTCCGTTCCATTCACATACCGTGCTTGCTGGATGGAAATGCGTTACCGCATTTCCGTTCTGGAGAGTATAAAGGTTTCCCCCGGACGGAAACTCGGTGCCGCATTTCCGTCGCTCTGGTGCATGACCAAGATGCAATACGGAAATGCGGCGCCGTATTTCCGTCCACCAGCAATCGAAAGAATCACTCGGGACGGGAAATCTGGAACCTGAATGGGTTGCATTGTTCCGAAACAACACAATTGCGGCCAGTCTTGATGAGCACAACTTGGTTGTCTGACCGTTTTAACTAACAGTACTGGCACTTGTCAGTGCGAACGTTCCTGTTTGCACCGAGAATACTGCTGGATCCACCCTCAGGAGAAACTGTCAGGAGATGTTATTTCGTCGCCGAATCGGCCATCATTGTCTAACTTACTGGCTATGGAATCACACCTCCCACCTTCATGCATGTAGCTTGAAACAATACTTTCCACTTCAATGTGCGACTTCCAATCGTCGATGGACTCCGCATGGTGCCTGTGAGCCTTGGTCTGTCGCTATACCGAACCTCACACTTGCCAACTTCGTGCGGTCTTCGATGACTCCGAATTCCTACGCTATAGTTTGCTGTCCTCCGCAACTTGGGAGAGCCTGGATCCCAAATGAGGGAGGACTTTGCAGAGTGACTGAAACTTACCTTTGTTCCAAATTCAAGCTCAAACCGGGCACAGTTTATTTGGAAGAAGAAAGGAAGGATGTTCCTGGACAGGTTGACGAGACCATTGTCGTGCTAGGTAACGACGGAGGTTGCGGAATCGAATGGCACGTACCCCCATCAGACACCATCCTGTACCGAGCTGTGGGAATGCCCATTCCCTTTCCAAATCAGTCGCTGCCCACACCATCCACAAAGGAGTCCGGAAATCGACAGGCGGCCACTGCCAACAGAGAGGTGTGCAACAATAATCATTCCCGACCTGGACCGTCAAGACCCTCCATAGCTTCTCGTGTGGACGTATTCGACATTTCTGACGAGGAAGATGATTGCATTGAGGTACCCATGTCCTCCACACGGTCGTTCAAATCCGGCATGGACGTCTCTGTAGGTGCTACGCATGTGCCCTCGAGCATAACTCCAACCCGGTCCATTGTGCAGCTCCTACGACAACATCACCTCGATGGTTCTCGCTCCGAGCTGGCTGCTCTCGACTATGCCAAATTCCCAGTCAGAAAGGTAACGTTTCTGCCTCCCGAAGTCGATGGCAATGTCATCTTCGAGTTTCCACCTGTTTCTTCGTCAAACAAAGCCTCCGGGATGTTAACAGACATGGATCGAAAGCATGACGGACACCCCTGGTGTGTGACGAAGACCAGTAGCACGAAAATTGCTGATGGTGTTCGTGTACGATATGTCCTCTGTGTGGGGAAGCTGAGGTGCCTCAATCCCACCTGCTTCCACTTTCTCTCCAAAGGAGGGCGGAGAAACGAGACGGATTGGACTGGCACAACGCATCATCCATTCATTGTCTCCAGCCAAGCTCCTGCGGGTTCTTTCAAGTGTGCACACTGCAAAGAACCACCGACGTGCATGTCCATGTGCAGAGCCAAGCAATATTACGTAATCCATTTGCTCCCGGACTTGACTAGAGCTTGCATACACGTTGGGGTCCACTGCCACCCCTTGGCGAGAGGCAACATGCGGGAGGCTGTGCAGGAAGCACACGACATCATAAAAGAGGAGGTGAAATTGAGCCGCGGAGCCAGACCAAAGCAGATTCAGCTGAAGGCAGCCCACAAGATTGCTCTTGGCAAAATCATGTCTGAAGATGGTTCCGACCGAGAGCCCTTGACCGAAGACGAGATGCGTGACCTCTTGGAGTCCGTCTAGGAGAGTGCGGGGATTGCACCAGGACCACCTCAATTGTCTCCATTGGACACCACACCTATTGTGTGGCAGTATCCGGATGAAGGCATTTGTCTTCTGGACTTGTTTGGCGGGATCAGCACCGGATTGGCTGCTGTGTTACAGGCAGGTGTACGAGTTCGGCGTTACCTGTATGTGGAGAGGGATGAGACTGCACGATGCGTTTCACTTCACCATGTTGCTCAGTTGGTGCAGCGATACCCTGAGTTGTTGTCGGTGTCTGCAATTCGTGGATATCAGCAGGCCTTGCCAGCAGACATTTCGTTGCTGGGGGCGCAGGATTTGGAGCGGGTTGGCTCCATTGATCTGGTAGTGGCAAGTTGGCCCTGCCAAGGGCATTCATCAGCCGGGCATGGCAATGGATTGCGAGACTCGAGGTCGGGTCTGTTTTGGGAGATGGTGCGGGTTTTGCGCCACTTGCAGCTTTATCAAGCTGTATCTCCAGCATACATCTTGGAGAATGTGCCACTGATGGGCGATTCTCGGGCCAGGGTGATGGCCAGTGTGCATCAAGTCCGGTCGTGGCTTGGGTCAGCAGTGTTGCTAGATGCAGCTACAGTGGGGTCACGGACTCATCGTCCACGGCTATGGTGGACTAACTTGATGCCACCCGCACTGCTCAAGCGTGCATTTGATGGGGTGCAGCGGCCAGCACATCTCACAGTGGATAACATTCTGGACACAGGGAGGCAGTCTCAGCGTATGAGACATGATGACCGTTCGCCTTTGGCAGTGGTCAACAAGGTGGGTCAACCACGAGCATCATTACCTACACTGCTCAGCTTCCCAGGATCGCATGTTTTCCGGGATAGTGGACCTGGTCTCCTGTGGGATGCTCAGTTGCAGCAGTTAGTGAGCCTAATGCCGACGAGCGAGAGCGGGCTATGGGATTTTCCACTGGGACCATGGCGGTGCCTTCTCTTTCTGAGGCATCACATCGTCAGGTGTTGGGGCAAGCAATGGATCTCAATTGCTTGACCTGGATTATCAGCTTGGCTATGGCTGAGCAACGTAGAGTGCGGAGTGCACTTCCCTTGATGGTCTCTCTGCCTACCGAGACGGTACAGGCAGCGAGTAGGGGCGAGCCGGTGAGGACCACGGGGTGTAGACATCCATGGCACACGTGGGAGGTGCTCGAGGTTCAAAGGGAGTTGGCAGCCAAGGCAGCTGTGATGGATGAGGTTGGGGATTCTTCTCGGGATGAGGAGGTTCTCAATGATGAGATGATGGGGCAGGATGAGGCCTTGTCATTGACTGAGTAGGAATGGAGTACTGCTCAAGAGGTTGCAGCATAGCAACCACGGGACGCGTCCTCTACCTCTAAGCCCACTGGACTTAAGGTTGCAGTTACGGAGGACAATTGGGAGCCTGACATTGGACCCATTGTCACCGGAGGAGAGAGACGACGTATACGGCGGTTCCTGAGGGCTTACAGGAATTGCTTTGCCTTCAGTTTGAAGGACTTGGGAGCACTGAAGGGTCAAGAGATCCGTATTGAGTTGGCCACTGACACGCCAATCTTTCGGAGACCCTATAGATACAGTGACATGGAGAGGTCTTTGATTCAGATGAGGACTCAAGATCTCTGGGAGGCAGGTTTGGTGGAGCTCTCTGGTGGAGAGTATGCTTCAGCCACAGTGATGCCAGCCAAGAAGGATGTCTATGGCAATTGGACGGAGAGACGTATGTGCGGTGATTACCGGCCTGTAAATCGTCAGACCAAGTCCGATAAGTATGCCATGCCAACACCAGAGGAGATCTTTGATGCCATCGGGCATGCTAAGGCCTTTAGCACTTTGGATTTACGATCCGGATATCACTAGTTGCCAATCAAGGAGGCGGACAAGCAGAAGACGGCATTCTGGGGGATCAATGAGCACGGCAAGGATTGCCTATATCAGTGGCAGTTCTTACCATTTGGGCTTAAGAATGCTCCTGCAGAGTTTCAGAGAGTCATGGATAGGATTCTAGCAGGGGTGGACTTTGCTCGGTGCTACATAGATGACATCATCATCTTTAGTGTTACGATGGATGAGCATGAGAGACACCTTCAGGTGGTATTGGAGCGCTTGGGAGCGCACGGATTGAAGTTGCATCCAGGGAAGTGCAAGTTTTTCCACAACCAGATTGAGTATCTGGGTCACATGATATATCCTAGAGGATTGGAGGTACAGCAGACTAAGGTAGAGGCCATTGCACAAATTCCACGCCCCACGGATGTGAGCCGAGTTCGAGCTTTCATGGGGTTGGCAAACTATTATAGACGGTTTGTCAAGGGATTTAGTACCATTGCAAAGGCTCTAACCAAGCTGACCAAGGTGGACCAGGAGTGGCAGTGGGAAGATGAGCAGGAACGAGCTTTTCAAGAGCTCAAGGCGAGGTTGACCTCGGCGCCTATCTTGAGACGACCTATCAGGGGGCGTCCCTTTCAGCTGCATATGGATTGGAGCATGCTGGGGCTTGGAGCGGTGCTCACACAGGTGGATGATGAGGGAAGAGAGTTCGTAGTAGCTTACGCTAGTCGCTCGAACAACGCTGCAGAGGCTAAGTACAGCTCATATGAGGGAGAGTGCTTAGCTGCAGTGTGGGCCGTGGCACACTTCAGGTGCTATCTATACGGCAATCTTTTCACCCTTGTCACGGATCACCAGCCATTCAAGTGGTTGATGGAGTCAGACAAGCTTACGGGGAAGCTTGCACGGTGGGCACTTATACTCCAGGAGTATGACTTTCAGGTTGTGCATCGACCGGGTTTGGTCAATCGGGATGCGGATGGATTGAGTCGCAATCCATGCATGAGCCAGCAGGATGACACTGGAGCTCGGTGGCATGGTGAGACGGACAAGGAGATGGTGCCGGGATGGCACGCATCTGCATTTTTGTGTATCTTGGCATCGGGAGGTCAGATTGGACCTACAACAGGGATGATTGTAGACGGATTGTCTGAGGACCCTGAGGCTAGTGATGAGCTAGGTGGTGCTAGAGATAAAAGCTTGGCCACAAAAGGTGTTCCATGCCCAGACTTTAGATTTACACAGAAGGTCTGACAGCGGCCCCGCGATTTTGGCGAAATTTCTCACATACTTCCGGTAATAGGAGGCGAGTCCTAGGAAGGATCGCACTCCCGGGACCGAAGTCGGAGGCTCCCAGTCCAAAATTGCCCTCACCTTCCTGTCATCCATTTTGATCCCATCATGTGTAATCACATGCCCCAGGAACTCCACTTTTGTGATCCCGAATTTGCACTTTGAAGCTTTGGCATACAGCTTCCCTTCTCGCAATTTCTGGAACACCCTTTTGAGGTGCTCCAGGTGCTCCTCCTTTGTTTTCGAATACACCAAGATGTCGTCGATGTACACGATCACAAAGTCATCCAACCACTCCTGGAAAAGGCTGTTCATCAGCGTGCTAAAGGTCGCAGGTGCATTAGTGAGCCCAAAAGGCATCACCAAGAACTCATATGAACCATACCTTGTCCTACACGCGGTCTTCTCCTCATCTCCTTCCGCCACCCGAATTTGATGATAGCCGGAGCGCAAGTCGATCCGGCTGAAATACTTTGCTCCTGCCAACCGGTCGAAAAGGTCGTCGATCCTTGGCAAAGGGTACCGGTTTTTAATAGTCACCTTATTCAAAGCCCTGTAATCGACACACATCCGCAGCGTCCCATCCTTCTTGTCTGCGAATAGCACCGGGGCTCCGTAAGGTGACTTTTTTGGCCGGATGTACCCCTTTGACATTAGATCCTTGAGCTGAGTCTTCAGTTCGACCAACTCCCTGTGGCTCAACCAGTAGGGTGCCTTGGCAGGCGGTTCCGATCCCGGTATCACCTCAATCTTGTGGTCAACTCCTCTTCACGGTGGCAAGCCGTTTGGTAAATCCTCCGGCAACACATCCTGGTATTTCTCCAAGATCCCCTTGATCCAATCTGGGCTTGGCTCCCCATCGCCTTCTCCCTTCACTTCTCTAATGTAAAGCAAAAACTGGGGCTCGTGTGCCTCCTCCACGGCCCACTCCCTTTCTGACAGAAGGTTTATTCGCCCTCCCACGGATTTGGGCGTTTCCGACACTCGTAAAACCTCGCCACCATTCCCACATGGCAGCGTGACCACTCTCTTGCGGCCATCTATGACCGCTCCGGATTTGCTCAAAAAGGTCATCCCCAAAATGAGATCCACTCCATCGATCTCGCAGATGGTGAAGTTCTCACGTCCCTCCCAACTCCCCAATTGAAGAGGAACATCAAACGCCAACCTTGTCGCCAACTGTGGTTCTCCTTTGGCAGAACGCGCCTACCTTGCAAGTCCTGGTAACCACCGCTTCCACCAAGCGACTGATGGTATCTTCCGACAGCTCCGTGGTTGCCCGAGTCATGTTCAATTGACGAGGTTTTGTGCACTTCTTGGCCATGTGCCCGGGCTCCCCGCAATTGAAACACACTCCATCAAAGGTCACCTTCTGTCCGCCATAAGCCACTCCACCCGCTTTTCCTTTCGAAGCACCGGGTGCCGCCTTGACGTGTGAAGGCCCTCCCTTCGATTTCCACGTGCCATCGTCGCCGCGTGGCCTATCCCATTTCTTTTCCGGTCGGAAGGAGTCACCTTCCCGCCGGGTCTTCTTGTGGTTCAGCTCCGTACGGCCTTGTCTCTCACCCTTAGGGACATCCGAGAAACATTCAGCCCTCTCAATTGCCTCGTTCAAAGTCTTGGGTGGCTTCTCCTCCAACTTCCGCCTGGCCCATGGGGCCAGCCCTGCCACAAAGTTGAAGACCATTTTTGGTTCTGCCATGTCCGCGACTTTGAGCAACAGCACATTGAAAGCCTGGACATACCCCCGAATGCCATCTGTTTGCTTCAAATTCCTCATCTTGTCCCGGGCAAGCCAGGATGCGTTGAGGGGCACAAACTGTCTCTTCATCAATTCCTTGAACCCACTCCAGTTCAAGGTTTCCGGGCATGGGCCTCGGTCGTGAAGGCATTTCTGCCACCATTGTTGAGCATAGCCCCTCAAATAGGTGGGAGCCACTTCCACCCGATCCTCGTCACTCAACTTGGCCGCCCGGAAGTACTGCTCTAGCTCCAGGAGCCAGGTGTTGAGTGCCTTCCGATTTCGAACGTCCTCGAAGGTGCCGGGTTCCTTAGGCTTCACCTTAAACTTTGCCTTAGTGGAAGTGGCATTAGCCGCCTTCAACACGTCTTTCAACGTCCCGCCAAACTGCGCCAACAACCCTTCCCAAAAGGCTGCCGGCATGGGAGGCATCTCTTGGTTTGTCGGAGCTCTCAAGGATTCCTCGGGCTCCGACTCCTCGGATTCCTCCCGCTCTTGAGCGGCCTCGTTTTCGGAAACATTCATCGCTTCCTCAAACGGCCGCCTCGGTGACACGTCGCCCCCATCGGGCTCACCAGGATCATCATCTTTTGGGCCGTTCCGCTTTCGCTTCGGCTTGCCCGACCCCATTATGAGGCCAATCCCAAGGACGATCGCGTACTGAACTCTAAGCTCTGATACCAAGTGTCGCGCATCTCCCTTCGGTAAGCTCCCATTCACGTCATAGTTACTCGCTTTGATGCGCGCGCCTGACTCCCAACCTGGCCGCCGGGCCAACTTGGAGCTTCGGCTGCTCACCGGGACATAACGGTCCCCCTTTGCTTCCCACTAAACCCTCCACCTATTTGGGACTAGTGGAATTCCCTTTGGTAGATGGCAGTCCGGAACAGCTCCCCACTCTTTGGTCGCTTTCCGGCTCGCTTGCTTACTCACTAGTTTTTGGTCACCAACGGGCTTGCACCGTTCTCGGGGTTACTACTCCCTATATATACTTCTGTAGCTGTCCGCGGGGGAAAACCCTCGACTCCCGGTGATGAGTCGCGGTGAGTCTTGGCCCACTCACCACGGCCCCTATGGACCGTGATGAGTCCCAAGACTCCCCACGACTCCCACCACGAGGTCTCCGCCCCCATGGTGAGTCCTATGCCACCCCCACTAAGTCCCGCTAGCTACCACCACCCCTTGTGGAGCCACCCCCACCGCAACCCGGTGTGCGGGGCTCCACCTAGTGAGCGCCTCCGCCTCCTTCAGTGCCTTGGGCACTCAAGGGTGCTTCAGCCCCCCATACCTATCGCTGTCGATGCCCCCACCACATGGGCAGCCCCTCATGTGTCCCGACCCCCTGCCCTCAAGGCAAAGGGCCGCGACAGGAGGACTTAGTGAGGCTATGGTCATTATCACATCTTGTGGCTACCTGGACTTAGAGGGACCTAAGCACCAGCTAGGGGGGCGATTGTGTGGACTAGTGACTGCCATAGTGGGCAGCATAGTGGCAGCCTAGTGACTGACTAGTTGTAGCCTAGTGGTTGGACTAGTGGTGGACTAGTGGTATACTAGTGTGTGGTGTGCACATGTGTTGTGTGGTTTTGGACAGCGATGTAGTTGTGTAGCGATATGTATGCGCACGACAAAGCTTTTCACCACTCTCCAACTGCTCTTTGGCACTAGCAAGGGGAATGTGCAGAGTGACTTCCTTGGAATGAAGCTTGAGGAGAAGGCGTGCGGCATAGGCTCCCTGAAGAGACTCGCGAATGCGCCGGCTCTGCTCCCTCTGCTCCGTATGGGTTTGCAAGCCTCTTTGCGCGCAGTTTCCTCAAAGGTCTTGGCCCAGAACTCCGAGGGCGTGTCCAGCGGGAGCTCAGGCCGTGGAATAGGTTCTCCCTCCGGATAATTGACAAACACCAACTGCTCAGGCAACAGGTTGGGTGCAAGCTCGCAAATGTAGCGAGATTCCAATGCCAGAGTCTGCTTCAAGCGCGAGACCTCGAATTGATCAAGCTCAAACCAACCACGTTCAGAACTGGAAGCCATAGTGCTCAGTTGCGAAACTCTCAAAACACAGAAAAGCTCGAGCAGACAAACTCTTTCTCTCTCTCTCTCTCTGTGCGCGATACACAAGCCGCCATTTTGCCACTACCTCTCACTTCAATAATGCAGGATCCCCCGTACACAATCTACTGTTCTCAAGTGTTTCATACGAGCTAAATCCTCTGTCAATGATTTTTAGTTACCCTGCATCTCTACCACGATTCCGGCGCTATGGGTTTGTTCCCATTCCTCTACCGGACTTAATCCTATCTGGGGAATGTAGTTGATAGATGGGCCTGGCAGAGAAGACGGAATCTCACGAAGAGGTCACGACTGACTCAGACTTCCAAAGCAGTTTCATCCACACACCCAAGCAAAAGCTCCAACGTCACCACCCACGTTAATTATCCATCACACAAACTCGTTGTGATGATTCAAGGTCTACTCTCTCTATCTAGATTCAGCCTGAGGACGTGACAACACAAATTCTGTCCAGAAAGCAAGAATGCTTGCCTAGGAATGAAGAAATGAGAAGCAGGTTTTTTTTTATCTCCTGTGCTTAGACAGGATGGCTCGACAAGAGAAGTAAAGGTATCTCTCAGAATATGATCTTGAATAAGCCAACTTTTGCAACAAGCAGTGTTATGTCTCCTTCCTCGACAGGATGCCTCGACAGACGGGATGCCTCGACAAGAGAAGTATAAGGTATCTATCGGAATATGCTTTCAAATAAGCCGATTTTTTGAAGCTGCAGTGTTATGAATGAATGTAAAAGCGGGTTTCTGAATGAACTGGAAAGCTTTCCGTTCGGAAGACCATATATAAAGCGGGGAAAAAGTTTCTGCTGTGAGCACTACCAGTCTCGGTGCGAGCGATGGAGGGGAGCATGGCGGGACCTAGCGCTATCTCTGCTGATCTACTTGCACATGATGCACACCCAGAGATGCCCACAGTTGGGCAGTGCATGATCTATCTCGACGTAGTGAGGATGCAATTCAATGACTTGGAGAAGTACACGAAGTTTGTGCAGCTATTGAGCGAGTTCAGAGCAAAGAAGTGGGACGTTCAAGTGTTGATAGCGAGAGTGCTGGAGCTTCTCAGGGGGCACCCCGAGCTCATATGGGGATTCGGTACCTTTCTTCCCCGTGATTGTAAGTTACCTTACCAGAAAGCGATTGCACATCAAGCTTCGTCGTCGGAGGACAGGGATCTGATTTCATATCAGGCAGTGGAGGACGAGGTTTCAGATCAGGCTTTGGCAGTGAAGAACAAGGGTCTGAAACAAGATGGAACTTTGACGTTGAAGAGGATGCATACTAAAGCGTTGGAATACATTCAGAAGGTCCGCTTCACATTGGGTGATGGGCACACTGTCTTCAAGGCCTTTACGGAGATACTGAAGGAGTTTCGGGATGGGCATATCTCTCGTGGTACAGTGTGCGAGAAGGTGAGCACTCTTTTCCGCCGCCATCCTGATCTACTGAAAGGATTCATTCTCGTAGCTGGGCAAGGGCCCGCTATACGAAAACGAAAGTTGTACCGGCCACTTTCTCTGAAGATTAAAGGGGTTGCGCACGGCCAGCCGGATGGTGGCAAGAGGGGGGAGGGAGAAAGATCTTGAGAGGAATCAGTTTCAACCGTGGTACTCAGTACTCCAGAGATCAGGGAGTGGGAGGAAGACAACGACAGACAAAACTTGACAAGTACGCCATCACATGCGCTTGTGAGGTTTCTCGAGTGGAATGAGCTGGAGAAGAACAAACTAGACAGTCAAGAGCAGCAACGGATGCCCCATGTAAGAATATCTAAAAGGTTGGTCAACAAACGCATCCGCGAGAATCAACTACTACAAGGTGGCGATAAGGTCAAGGGGATGTGCAAACGTACTAATCCCTCCACCTTAAAAGGGATCTCAGAACTTGATCTGTCAAATTGTGCGAGCTGTACACCTAGCTACCGACTGCTTCCAGAGAAGTACGCAAGGCTGAATTCCATTGATGTCCGCACAGATTTGGCCAAATCTGTGCTGAACGACGTCTGGGTATGCGTTTCACCCTTCAAGCGCAAGCGTGCAAATTCCCGGGGCTAACATCCATTCAGCCTCAGTTGCAGGGTGACTTGAGGGACTCAAATCCTTTTCTAGCTCTCGAGATAAGATTTTGTTCAGTTTGGTCAATTTCAGACTGCTAGAAACTTGGTTTCTTTCGAACAAAATGCTAGTCTAACCTTTCTCTCTCATCGACCTAACTAAGCTAATCTACTCGAGCTACAAACTTCAACCATAGCTTTCCAACAATTATGTGAAACTGTTGATAGTCTCACTGTTGTTTGGTGTGTTACTCCATCTGTACATATTCGTGTGGGATTCCTGGAGATTGCTTAGCAAGTGGGTAGGTATGTAGTTATTGCTCTTTTCAGCCCAACCGGCATCTGGTTTTGCACTTGGTTTGTGGGTTGAAGAGTTAAGTAAAGTACAGCAAGGTTAACAATGGTTCAAATGTTCGATGGCCAGCTTGTAGCTTGTCACTATGGAAGGATTTGATCATGTGTGACGGTGTGAGAAGAGCTAAGAACTGAGAGTCCTGAGGCTTCGATGCATCTGAACGTGCTACCCACTGCTCGGGAGAAACAAGGTGAGAGTAGAGAGATTTGAGCAGCAAACATAGACAGGAGCTGGGTAACATTTGAAATTTGGTTGTAAGATAACATGACAATAATAAGGGCTGCGAAGTGAGGCCCGCAATCACAGAGAAGCGTCTGGGTGGTGCTCAAGTCAGCCGCATGAAGTTGCTTGGAAGTAGTAGACAGCCATGATCACCCTGGAAGTTGGCAGTGGAATATCCTAGGCTGTGTCATGGTGCCTTTCAACACAGTGGGTCCGAGTTGCAATTGTGCTGTGTGAGAGTCTGGGCATGGGGAGAAGGGAGACACACACTCAGAACATGAAGCAGAGTTGTGATTAGCACGTGCGGGCTATGACCTGAAGTTGTTGTCTCAGTTTGATGTGATCTTTGCCAGGTGTGTTCACTTTCCACAGATCAGTAAACTGATCATGCTTAGAAGATGATCGCGATCACACCAGGCTGATAACTGTGCTAATAATCTATGGAGTAATAAAAGGTAATAGGAGTGCAAAATAGCTGCCTAACTGCCATGGCTACAGTTCCAGCTCTGTAAATTCAAGGATCATACAAGAGAAGGGAGGTTTAGATTCATCAACAACTCGCTCTGTTGATAGACCGCCAGTGGCCCCGCGATGGACATTGGGCATAGAATCCAGAAATAGTCCTAGTGAGATCTACCAAACGACCACCAGGCCGTAATGGTAGTTCAAACATATTCCTTCATTCATCAAGGGTTTGTCTTCCTTGCCAATGATCGTGTGATGATGCAGCTGGTGTGTGTGCAACCAGATATGTTGCAACAGCAAGTTCCAATATATCATGCTTTCGGATCACAAATTACACTCAATCTATGCATCAGAAATAGTGAGAAGCCAAGAAATTGAGCTTACATACATAACCGACGCATCTGCAGCTTATTCGACTTGGTTACAGGGGCGTGTAGCTAGTCCAGACTCAAGCCTAAAGATGAATTTACAAAAACTATACCACAATATATACATCATCTTTAGAGTGCTCATCTCCAAAGAAAACACTCAAAATAGATGTCAAAACCTCTTTGACAACGAAGGTGAACATCACGTCCCAGAACAAGACCGAGTCTATATGTAATCCCCTGCGCGAGCAACTCCCCCACACCAAAAACAACTCCATGGTGTTGCTCCTACAAGGACACCCCAGCCCAAATCCGGACTGACTCTTGCCTCCACCTACGGAAAGGTCTTGGCCTAATGAGAGGGTGGAAACTACGAGGAAGAGAAGCTAAAGCAATGCCTAACCCCAGCATGCCCTCATCCCAACACTCTTCCTCTCCTCTCTTCCCTCACTTGCATGACCATGGGAATATCATGAAGATACTCCTCAAACCGCCTCCACGAGCTTCAAAATTCGGCCTTCCAGACCACATGCCAGTCCTTAGGCAGTCCACCAGTGCCTCCACGAGTCAGCACAGGCCGTCCACAGGTCAACACGGGCCACCACATCAGGCTGATAGCATGCTCCACACATGCATTGCCCTCACATAAGGGAAGCCAGCCCTTCCCTCTTCCTTGCTTGCCCTCCAAGCTTGAAGATGGAAGCTTCAATGAGCTGAATACATGCTCCACACATGCAACCTCTTCACACAAGAGATATCAGCCCCTTATCTTGGCTCCTTGGCTCATTGATGCTCTCTAAGACAAGACTAAGCACTCCACAGCCCTTGCCAAGCTCCTGAAACCCTAAGGCTTACATTTCCAGCCACAAGACACTCCTCTTGTGGTGCAAGAACTTTTCTTCCAAGCTCTGAAACCCTAGGTGCACATTCCATGGCCTTGCCGCACCTCTTAGCTCCTGTTCCAGCCCCGCTCTTGCCATGGCAAGAGCCCTCATACCGCTAGAGTTTCAGATTGAAACCCCCAACTCAACATAGCCACAAATGCATTGCCTTGCATACAAGAGAAATCAACCATCTCTCTTCACTCATACCTCCTTATGAGCTTGAAGTTGGAGCTCCTGATAACTGTGACTTACATCTAACACCCTCGCAGCTCCACATTGCTGCAGCTTCTTAACTTGGCCTGCAGCTGAAGAAGACGACCACCAGTTCATCCACTCGAGACCAGCATCTCCCCGCTTCACACTAGAAGCCCAAACTTGGTTGCCATAGCGTTGAGCTATGCAACGCCGCTCTTCAACATAGGCTACCCGCCTCTCTATCCATTGCAAACCTGCAACCTGTTCGCCTTTGCACTCTATCCACTTTGGATAGGCTCATGCACGGATCCCTGCACTCTAGGCTGAACCGCTTCTCATGAAAACACAAGTGCTACAAAACAACTCGAACCTGGCACTCACAGACTCGAGCTGATCTTTCTCGAGTGATAAAGAAGAAGAATACAAGCACGAGCTCACAAATCTGAAGCATAAACTCATGCATATATAACCTCATCACTCAAATACAAGTCAAGCCAAGTGCACCCCACGCCATGGGGAATCCACACTACGGCGCCATAGCTAGGCGCGGTGAGGCTCAACTCGAGAAAGATGAGCCTTCCGCGCTTGCCGTGAAGATAACCACTCCAGGGCCTAAATCTGCCTTGACCTCTGGATTGACACTTGGGCCAATCCCAAATGTCAATATGTAAAAGCTAGCTATTTCCTAGCTAGTTTCACACTAGTGGTAAAATAACTTGACAGCTTAGTTGGGCTGTTTTGGGCATTCCACAATTCTCTGTGAGTTGAGAATTGGGTGTAGAGCTTGAGAGCTTCCTGCCTCCTGACAAGCCGAGCCCTCTACGATTGTGGAAACTGGTTAAAGGAGGTACTTCGATTCTGCTTGCTAATTTACGGCCTCGAGTTCCGCCAGCCCCTACCCGGGATCCCACTTGGGAAGAGCTCATCACGGGTATACCCAACTCTGAATTTTCTTTTTGTCCCAGTGATGTGTTGATCTTTCCGGGGGTGTGTTTTCGGCGTGAAACAGTAGGTCTCTACAAGGCCGAAGAAGCCAAGACATATCCTGCCCATACGCTGTTGGTGAAGGAGAAGGTGGTACGCAACATCGTGCGCGTGGCTTTTTGGCTCAAGGGTGAAAATGAACTGTGGGCGTTCTTGGAAGAATGAGTGTACCTGCTGCACAAGCATCGCTTCATCCCATCCCATTGTGTGTCTGGGTGGGATTCGAAGCTCAGTGCCCCTTCGGACAGGTAGCCGTGTACTCCTCTTCTCATGCCTGTATTTACATGATCTATGCTAGAAAGGGAAGCAGAAGAGACGATGGGACTAAGTGATTTGGAAAAACGTGCAGCGGAGGAGAGGGAAGAGACAACAACTAATGAAAAGAATAATATGGAAAGGGGAGAGTCGTCCGGAGATCACAAAGATCCGGCGACTGTGCCTCAACCCACATTGATTTGGACGAGCTGTGTGAAGCCATGGGGGTGATTTCAAATTGCCCCCCGCTTATGAAGATGTTGCTGAAACAAAATAAAGTCCCGGATACTACTCCACGGAAAACTGATCATGGGGAGCGAATGCATAAGCAGCAATACCCTGAGTACAACTTAGGGGAGGATTTTGAGTCCTTCTTGGAATTTTTTGAAATCAGCACTGAAATGAATGGAGTTTCCCCACGATTCCAAGTCAAGTCATTTCGGATCTTACTTGAGTAGAAGCCAGAGAATTGGCTCGCAAGCTCTTTCGTGAAGAAAAGCCCATAGCTTACACCACACCAGACTTAAAATTTCATTATGGCGACAGTGTGTAGAAATACTACACTGACTTGCGAATTGCAAGTCCCCACGCCCCCTTACCGCCCCCTCAATCACACCCGACTCCCCCCTGCCGTTCCAACAACCCCTGCCTCTCAAATATCCCCCACTCCACTCGCACTATACAGACGGCTCCCAAACGGGCTCCAATGTTGGCTATGGTAATTTTTCATGCTGCTTCGGACCAGGGCACAGCCGCAAGGCTACCCGGGCCGGCCACCATACTCCGTGCTGAGCTTATGGCCATCTACGTAGCCCTCTCCCATCTGCCCTTCTTCTCCCCCCCCCCCCCCCACTACATCTTCACAGATAGTCTTACATCTCTCTACGTAATCACCTTGCTTGCCCCTCCTCGCATCACCACCACCCTGATCGGAATCTCATCACCGACATAGCCAATCTAGCCATTGCCATAGGCCAACCCATCCACTTTTTTTAAAGTCCGTTCACATACTGGTATCGCTGGTAACGAGGCAGCGGACCTTCTCGCTTAAAACGGTGCTCTAGAGCCCCTAGACGAACCCACCAATGACCCTATACACATAGCACACACCCATCCATTTTGGCTGATACATCCGATCCCTAACCCCTCTAACCCTAAGCCTATTCGTAACCTCATCACCACTCTCACTAAGGAGGCCACCCAATAAGCTAGGACTTCTATGAGCCACACTAAATTGCACATTCAAAAATGGACTCTATCCCCAATACTCCATCATAAACTCTCCAATTATTTCTGGCACTCCCAGGCTGTGACTGATGCTCAAATAAAGCAAACACTCAAATTTCGCTACGCAGAATATATGGGTCATCAACACAAACACGTCTTCTGGCCGCGCCTTTACCCATCACCATACTGCCCTCTCTGTTTACATACCCATCCGGCTCGGGACACCTGGCCGCACCTCCTCAGTCAATGCACCCACCCGGTTATCCATAGCCTTCATATAACCCGCCATAATCACGCAGTCTGGCACATACACAAACTCCTCATGCAGAGATCCGAAACCCGCTGGTTCTCACTTGTTAATGCTGACACCTACCAAGGTAAGCCCCCAGACCACACCGTCCCCACATGGCTACTCCCATGCTCATGTCTATGGCCCCCTTGTACTTGCCTCGCTAGACTACGCCCTGACATACTGCTTGTTCATGGCCTACACATTAACAAATCACCGCCTACCTCCTCATCCCCGCATATCACCATCTACTTTATCGAATTCACATACTGTCATGATTGTTATCCCGCTGCCTCAATTCTAGAGAAACGACAAAAGTATGCACCTCTCATCCTTGCCCTCCGACAGAGGGGCTGGAACACGGGCCCCCTCTCTGTTATCATGGCCGGCACTCGCGGTGGTATCCACAACGCCAACATAGCTGCCTTACACGACAACTTCCACTTCCCGACATCCCATATACATAAATGTTTTAAGGCCATACATCTCACGGCCTTTCGCTACCTTACAACTAGACAACTAGAATCCAACCCTCCCACGGCACCCTAAACTCCCATAGTACCCTGGGTATGCCGGGGTACCCTATGTACCCCCAGTACCTCTTCCCTAGGTTACTGGTGTCCCTTGGGCACCGAGTTATTTATAGGGCCCACCCCCGAAAGGGGGCAGTAGCCGTGAGGCGAAGTGGCTCTTAGTTACGTCGGCCCGGCCGGCGTCTTCTCTCTCTCTCTAGGTGGATTTGTTCTAGTTTAGTACATCTTGTGTTTTGGGCTTTTGAGGTGTAATTTTTTACTGCAAAGGAAACAAAAATATAATCTACAATGGCTTGGTTGTATATGGCCAAATCGATGTAAATTCTAATTTTTGATATATCAAATATTATTCAAATTAAAGACTAAAATTTATAGTAAAAATTATTGGGGTAAGACCCTTTATTTAAAATGTTAAATATACCACTGTCTATCATCATTTGAAATTATTTGGGGAAATATCGAACAGGCCATATTTCTTTTTCTTTCCCGTTTTCTCTAGCGCAAAAAGAGAAGATTCGAACCCTAGAAGATGAGGGCAATGCATTATACTGGGTATAAGGTGCACTGTGCAATACACCACGTCATATTGTCTCCGCATGCACTGACGGGGCATTCAGGTAAATAAGAAACATATTTATACACTAGACGATATATATGGCCTGATTCTCTTTACGAAGGAGACAAAACGACGGTCGATGGTTGGTAGACACCTCTACTCTAACTACCCCAAATTGCTACGTGTGAGGGAGCAGCCTTCTATAAGGCTCTATCGTTGTTTGAGGATAGAAGGGAGGAGAACTACTCTAGTACCTATTAGTACTAGAGGTGACATGTGTGGGGAACCCTTAATGTAGAAGGGTCCATACCCGCTTGATGGGAGCTGTCGGCCTGAGAAGGTATATAAAGGAGAAGAGCGCTCTCCTCCCCCCTTCCTCTTACTACTTACTAAGTTAGTAACTACATTCGTGGGGCGCTTTGCACACGCGGGTGCAAAAAAACCGCAAACATGAACCATAGCTATATGAACTAGTCTATGGACAGGGGGAGGTTTCCCCACTGTAAGTGTCACGGCCTCAACGGTGGTTATTTTTCCACCTTCTGGAATGAAATTGTGGGCCTCCCTCCCCACTTGTGGTTACAAAAAAAAAAAAGAACAACCAAGCTGAATAATATGTAGCGCAAGATTTATTTCAAAAAATTTAGCTAGTAAGAAGATGGCATGGCCAAGTGGAGATGCGGTTGGAAAAGGAGGGGAACGACAGGGGTATCGCCTCCTCCCAAGGCTATATAAGGAGGTGCTCACCTTATTACCTATACGGTATAGTAAGTACTTTAGTTAGTATTTAGTGGGCCCCAAAAACAAATATGACCATAGACATATTAATTAATAGAGTAGGTTTGCGTCCCCAGGTTTGTGTTGGGTGTGAAGATTGGACGATGGTCCAGGAATTAGAAACGGCCCTCCGAGAACAGGGAAAACCCCATTTAACACTAAGAAGAGGGTGCGCAAAACTAGACACCCCATTTACGGGGAGATTAAATTCATGGATGGTCCTACATAGTGGGAAGTTAGAGTACGAAGTGGTGGGAGTAGGGGTGATTAGGTTATGACATGTGTGCCTTGGGGAAGGCTCCATGGCAGCTTAACAGAGTGGGGACCACCGCCCTGAAAGGCTATATAAGGGAGCTGAATGCCCTCCTCTTTACTACTCTAGTATCTATTAGTAAGTACCTCACTTACTACTTATTGGTGGGCTCTCTCATAAGGCCCCCAAGAAAATGCAAAAGAGGACATAAACCATACCTATATTAATTAGTAAAACACTATCTATAGCCTATAGCTGAATAAGCCCACACATGAATGAGTGAAGGACATATTGCAAAAGGGACCAATTAGTGAAGGACAATAGAGTGAATGAAAGAATGTACATACACTTATCCTTGGATGCATTTGAAATTTGATTCAATGGTGTATTTGGAAAATGTGAAAGTGGAGGTCTTTCAATAAATTGGGACTCAGTGTAATGTAAAAAGGACGACTACACCTTGGCAGCAGTAGTAGCCCTTTGGGCTGAAGAGACACCATAATTTCTTCCTTAGGGAGTTGTCATACTTTTTTTGATGTAAGAAGTGGTTGTGGGTTCAATCCAGCGGTTGGTGTCACAAAGTGTCCACCTTCCCTGAAGGCAGTAGCCCTTGGGGGTCAGCATAATTCACCATGATTTACGCTCCCTGGGCCGGTGTTATACTTTTTCTTTTTTTTAATGGAAGAAGAGAAATGAAATGAAATGGTGCTTTATAACGTCCGCGGAAAGCTCATAGAGCTTATGGGACAAAATGGAAGAAAACATGAGGAAACAAAAGCAGAGCCAAAAATAAAACTATTTCTTCAGTGATTGTCCAAGGGTCGTGCAGGTAAGCTGCCAAGCATTTCTGATCCTCGTAGTGGAAGAGAGAGAGAGAGAGAGGCACAGAAGATCAGGATTGGAGACGTTGTAGAATGAGGGGCATGCCATACTGAGGCCTGATTGGACCAGAGCAGTCGGGGCATGGCGGTACGCAGGAGAGAGGCGGAAAGAGAAGCGCTGTAGCACCATAGCCAGCACCACTTTGGCCTCCAGCACTGCAAAGTTCTGGCCCACGCAAACCCGGGGACCCATTGAGAATGGCGAGTACGCTGCCGGATGTTTGCATGCTTTCGAGATTCCTTCTGCAAACCGTTCGGGCTTGAATTCGTTGGCATCCTCACCCCATTGCTCTGGATCCCGGTGCGAAAAAATTTGGTTGGTGATAACATTGAGTCCTCTGGGGATGAAGAGATCGCCCAGTTGCATGTCTCTGGTAGCCTCCCGACCCAGACCGGTAACGGCAGGGTAGAGTCTCAAGGATTCGAAGAATACCATTCCCACCTGCGAATAACACATCCACACTGATACTGTTAATATCGTGACTCAGAAGGGATCGATGTTTGAGGCTTCCAGACCATCGAAACGTTTCCCCAGCCGAGTGCAATACTGGTGCTAACCTTGTGCTAGCACGAGCATGGAATAGTGAGGGAATAGTGAAGCTCACAAGTTTCAATTTGTTGAGGTGCTCCGCATCAGGAAGGGCGCCTTTGCAAACTTCCTGTACTTCTTTACGCAGACGGTCCTGCCACTCAGGATAGACGGACAGTAACATGATCGTCCACGACAAAGTAGCCGCCGTCGTCTCCTGCCCAGCGAAGAAGAAGGTCTTGCACTCATCCATCACTTGCTCAGTTGTCAGTCGAGCTTGCGTAGAATCAGTCTTGTTGCTGGCCTCGCTCTCAGACAACACCATACCCAGCAGATCACTTCCATATGACACAGTATTCCGGACTTTGCTAAGTCATGGCGGGATTGGATGATCTCACTGAGCTCCTTCTTGATCTCGTTTCGTATTCTCCAGATTGCTCGATTTCCTGCTACGGGAAAGAACCTGCGCATCCACCATTGAGCAACTGAGTGCCTCGATATGTCATGTCTAGAAGAATCTGAAGATTATCGTCACAAAATTACTTGAGATTAACGGGCCATCGCCAAGTGATAACAAGTACGTGCCAAGAATACTTCTCTAGGAATGTTGAGGGACTGTTGTTATTCTACGAGCCTCTATCTAATGATAGGTGGCCGATATATAAGATTCAGGGACATTTCCATGTGTACACGTACAATGCATTATGAAGATTACAGGCCCGGATGTCTCCCGCACAGTGGATCATACGACCTAATCTTGAGAACATCGTAAAAACTAGAGGAAGTTTGTGCAGCAGACCTGTAGCCTGGGATCCATACAAAACGTGTAGCCTTCATGGACAGCTTCAAAAGTTCTTCTTGTTTCTCAAATACTTTTATTCCAAGCTCGTAGCTAGCGCCAAAGGCTGTGCGAGCAATAATATCTGCTGTAACAGTTCCAAGCTGGTGGTATGCTTCGATCTCAGCTTCACCGGATTTGGAATCATTCACAATTCTCTCCCACTCCTCCATCTTCAGTAAAGTGCTTGTCGCAAAGGCCCCTACCATCGCCTGCAGCAGATCACTCGGCTCAAGATCAACAGCAACGTACCTGACTTTAGCATCGGTTCCAAGTATGGCTCCGTGCGCCAGAGTATATCATGGTTTCTGGGCCCATCAATATCCTGAGTGATGGCTTTCTCTTGCGCCGTGTAAATGTCCCCCAGATTGCCTATCAATGGACGGAATGGCATGCTTTTAATTCCTTGCTTCTCCATCGCCCATTTGAGATACAAAGGCTTCAGAAACACATACCGCACCACACCAACCAGCTTAGATATTACGAACCAGAGTATTACTGTCCCCAAAGCAGCTGGTAAATGACCCCATCCCAAAGCATCACTCTGTTGAGTTGGAACCTCCTCCATTGACACACTAGCGAGATGCTAGCAGTCAGAATCAACTCCACCACAAACAGCTAATAGCATGATGATCCACCTTTCATACCTGATCACAGTCGGGAGTAGCTACTTGCATGCGCGGCACCTCTGGTGCTGACAAGTTGGGCCGCCCAGGACGTTGAGGAACCGGCAGCAAGGAAGAACGCGAGCGTTTGTTGAAGCTCGCAAAGTATAACATAGCCAAAGCTAGGAAACGGTATGAACGGCAGGCGAATCGGAAGCGGAGGGAAGTAAAGTTTGAGGCAGGCACGGAGGTCTGGTTGAACATCAAGAATTTTCCGACTACCTTCGGAAGTTAGTCCGAAGTTCGTATCTCCATATGCGGGACCCTTTCGCATCCGGAAGGTTATGAATGAAGATGTGTATGAATTTGAGCAGCTTTATGGATCGTCAAAGCTCTTGTGCACGAAGAACGACAGATTTGAGTAGAGCACCTAAATCTAGTTAGCTTCCAACCTGGCAGCTGGGTACGTATGGAGCTTCTACGCAGCGTGCTTAGCAAAACAAACAGACTTGGCAAAGACTCGTTACATGTTCTGGACTGGCGTGGTTTTTCAATCCGAGAAAAAAATGGTATAAGAGAATTTCTTGAGGAATTTTTGTATTCATTCTTTTTTGGGACTTGTCGGACCGAAATTCTGTCAAGGTGCACTCGGATTCCACCGTACATAACTATGGAAGTATGCACAGGATCTTGGACCCATGTCACAAAATGCAAGACTGGCTTTTAAAATAGGAAATATCTTGGCCCTTGAACTTTCCAGGATTTTCAACCTTGACTTGGGACACGCCCTTCACCTCCTGGCCAGCTAGGACCTCTTACCACTACTTTTTGTTTCCTGTTTTTGTGAGGTGGTGCCAAGATGGCGAGATCAGTGATGTGGCAATGTAAACAAGCCTAAAACGGCGATGGGCTCTCTTGCTTTGGCAAAACGTAAGAACCTGCTCTGGATTTTCCTTTGTATTTTTTTAGGGCATTTTGAAGCAGAATTTACCCACTAGTGGATCCCAGAAAGTAGGAGCATGGAACATGTGGTTCCAGAATTTTTTCATAGGCTGATTTGTGGAACACGTTCTTGTCCATTCGATGAGACATCATCTAGGATGGAAATGGAGCCAGGTAGTCAGAGGGTGGACTAGATGTTCCACCACCTGACAGCCTAGTGGAACCATGATTTTCACTCTCAAATTTTCACGCAGCGGACAGTTCCTGCCCGTGGACGTTCCGCCGTTTGCGGGTCTACCCTCCGGCCCACCCTTAAACGGCGGATAGTCCTGGGGCTGGAAATTTGTGCTAGTGCATAAGAGGAAGGTGAGAGTGAGGGCCATGACTAGGCACAACACACCATTCGTAACTTTGACCACATTTTCTCCAACATGTTGGGTAGTAGGCTCTCTCTACAAGAGAGCCAACAAAGTGACTAGTTCAACATAAAAAATGTATATGGACTCGGAATGGAAAGCACGTAAATTTTTTGGCTGATGCAACATGTGATTAGTGTTTTAAAGTTATGGGAGGATGGTTTTGGCATCTTTCAAATTTTGATTGTGGTTACTTGGGCAAATTGATGTTTTTTGGGGTAGTAAAATAGCAACCACCAAAAATTCACTATATGAGTTCAAAATACAAGCTTGCAAACATTGAATGGGGACAGTCATAGACAATACAATACCAACATTGAAATGGATCATATTCCAGTTGCACAGACCAAAACACCACAATCAAGTCTGAAACATCAAAACGTACCGAAGTCAAAGACAAAGCACTTGCCCATTGTAAAGAGAGAGAAGATGCCAACGGAGATAACTAAGAGCCACTTAGCCTTACTGCCCCTTTCAAGGGTGGGCCCAATAAGTAAATATATGTGTGGATAACTATAGGGATAGTGGTGGTGAATAAGCGAGTCGGTGAGCAGGTGAGCGGCCAGCTGTTTTTAAGGTTGGACGTGAAAATCTAATCAGACATGTAGGTTTGACGAAGTTCATAGGTTTGGCACCAATGAGATGGCTTTGGATATATGTTCGGTTTAGGTTTGGAAATAGCTTCGGACTTGGTTCTCCAGCAAACTACACACTACATTACGCTAGAGAACTATACGTCGGACCTAATCCCGATCCAAACTCCAACCCAAAGAAAATAAAGAAACAAATGCTCATATGTATAGATTAATATGAGCAATAAATTATTATATTACTCTAAAGAGAAGACTATGGATCAGTGTCAAAACCACTGCTGGGCGGATATAGAGTCATCAGGATATCCATAGTAGGATATCAACCCGGATATCAATCTATCCGGATCCGGATCCGGCAACTATTTGATATCCGGCTATTATTTATATCCGGCGGATACATAAAACGGAGGATCCGGATAGGATCCTATCCGCCGGATATAAAAAGTTTTAATAACCGGATTGTATCCGGATATGTAGCCAAAATACCGGATCTCAACCGGATACAAGAAAATAAAATAAAATATTAATATTTTATTAGAATTTTAATAATTTAAATTGATTAAATAAACATTTAAAAAAATTGTGAGTAAATCTCAATAAAGTTAAATCAGGGCTACAATCCCCCTGTTTAAAATATATATATATATATCATGATTATTTGTATCCGGATTACTCTTTAACCGCCGGATATTAAAATCTAAATATCCGGACTTATTTATATCCGGCAGATTTTTAAGAACTTCCACTATGCATAACCGGCGGATATTAGAAATGCAAATTATTCTAATATCCGGATCCGCATGATATATTATTCTCTAATTTGTCAAGTATCCGGACCCGGCGGATATTAAAAAAAACTAAGAACGCGGGTCAAAACTCGCTAAGCCCTCCTTTGCCTTCCCCAGGTGACACCTCCTCTCCTTTGTTCAAAACTATTCGATGAAGTGCCTTCAGGTAACACCTCCCTTGGGTAACATCTCTCTTTTTGAACAATTTATGAAGAATAAATGGATGAATTTTTCAGCTTATTATGGATGAATATAGTTTTCGTTATTCACAAAGACGAGCCATACGCCACTAGCTGTGGTATGGTCCCTGGGCGGTGTCCCACTCATTCGCCTCCATGGCGCATAAATGAAAGAGGTTATTTTCTCCTCCCACTACAAAGGGGCCTGATTTGTGAGCTGTCGCTCCCAGGTGTTTTCCTTTGAAAAAAAAAAAGACTAGCTAGCCGCTTGTTTGAAATGTTAAATTGTGCTCACATAATATTCAATTTTGAATTTCTGCTCACCCAAATTTTGGTCCACTCACTTGTTCACCAACTACCGTACTTGCCCATGCTATTCGACAGGAGGAGGGTGCCGGATTTTGTTTTTTCAAGAAGAGGTCCAACACTCTTTTTGGAATTTCTGCAGTTTTGGCACATATCACTATATATAATATAGAAGTCTTTTATTTACACATGTGTGTGGGTAGCTCAAAGCTTTAATAAGAGTAGGTCAATTCCCGACACATGTAGGAAAATAATTCCTTTTTTTTGACAACACGCTTTTTTATTTAATTATCGTCGCGTAGGCAGGTACTAACATGCACTATAGGTCAATAGTTCTAGGGTCCCTATGTTGATTTCCAGCACTTATTTGTAATGATGGTCGTAAAGGAGCGGATCACTGGAAGGTCGTTTCTGAAACAGATTGTAATAGCTCCGATGGGTAGACGGAGGTGGTCGTGGAGGGATTGGACGTTTTGGGTGTTGTGCCGCCAGGTACTCTAGCAGTGATTACTATCAGAAGGGCAAGTTTCCAGCCTTAAGGGCATAGGATGTGAATTAGTGGTGTATTTTTCTCTTTTGGTTTGTATGGCTTGTGTTAGGTAGCAGTCACGGGAGTATGTGAATTCGATATAATGGATGGTACAGTGGGGGGGGGTTGGTATCTTGTGAGCACAACCCGCGGTCATAGGGGTTAAATGTTTTCAAACCGCGGTCATAGGAATTACATGTTAACAGGCACGGTGCATATGAGTACCTTCAGATTTATTTTCTCAGTGAGAAAATAACACTGCCTCTACTTGCAGGATGGGCCTTTTCCAATTTGAAATAATGCCTTTTGGCCTTTGCAACGCCACTGCTACATTTCAGCGCCTTATGGATATCGTTTTAGGAAACCTTCGTTGGGAGTGTGCATTAGTTTACATTGATGACATCAACATCTATTCTACCATGTTTGATGCTCATCTGCTGGATTTGCAGCGGGTTGTGTGCAGACTTCGTGCAGCCGGGCTTAAAATTAAAGCAAAGAAGTGTGATTTTTGCATGGAACAGCTCCATATCTTGGGCCATCTGCTTTTTGCTGCTGGCATCCGTCCTGACCCATCTAAGATCCAAGCTGTGTGGAACTATCCGGCCCCTAGAGATAAAACATGTGTTAAAGCCTTCTTAGGCTTGGGTTCTTACTATCGTCGTTTCATTTTTCAATTTGCCAAACTAGCTGCTCCACTCACTCGCTTGTTATCCAAGGATGCTCGTTTTGTATGGGGTACTGCTGAAACATCCGCCTTTGAGAAACTCAAAATTGCACTAACCTGTGCTTGCCTATCCTGATTTTACCTTGCCATTTATCTTGCAAACTGATGCCAGTAGTCTAGCTATCTCTGCAGTGTTGAGCCAGATTCAAGATGGTCAGGAGCATGCCATCGCCTACGCCTCCCGCCGCCTTGATAAACATGAGCGTAATTACTCCATCACTGACAAGGAAGGTCTTGCAATTATCTTTGGAGTCAAATATTTTAGGCAGTATTTACATGGCTGTCATTTTACCATTGAAACAGATCATCTACCTTTGAAAGCCTTGCTAACTCCTCGTGAATTCACTGGCAGATTAGATCGGTGGGCTCTAATTCTGCAAAGTTATGACTTCACCATCTCCTACAAGCGTGGGAAGGATATGCTTTGACTCGAGGCGAATCCAAACTCCCTAAACCTTACACAACCTTAAATGACCTGGTCTCCCATGCTGCACGCTCTACATCACCTGCTGTGCCTATTTCGGATCCCTATGCCTTGTGTCATTTGCTAGAATATTCTTATGTTCCTCCAGATCTGCTTGACACTTGGGATCTACTGCAGTTTGATGTTGGTTGACTTTCACTTGGTATTGGCATGAATTCTAGTTTGGTATCCTGCAGACAGGTCTGGTACTTTCCCTTACCTTAGATCTGTTCATCTTGTCTTGCGCTTGCCTTGGTTTGTTTCCCGACCGAGGGACTGAGCTACGCCTCACAGCCTGCTTGCCTCCTCATAGGCAGCCAACTGAAAATGAAGTCAGGATTACGAAAGGAAGAGAACGGGGGCTGCCACTTTCTTCTCGCCTGCACTAATCTGCTGTTGTGTGGCCATGAGTGATGTAGGCATGGATGATCCATTATACAATGCTCTTCTTCATAGGTGCAAAACCGGCACCCACCTTAGTGGCATATCCAAGCTGCTCATGAGGCAAGTCAACTATCACTTACCCAGCCACCGGGAAAGTGAAGGAAGATTGTTTAGAGTCACTGCTTTGGAAGGTACCTCTGATGTGGAAGTCCCTTCTAGGTCTGATGTCCCTGCTTTGCTCGAATTATACCATACTTCTACTTATGCTGGCCATTTGGGGGCTGCTAAAACTGTCAAGAGATTACAGGAGCAGTATCATTGAAAAGGCTTAGTTAAAAATGTCTCAGCTTTCATTGCAAGATGTATGCCCTGTCATGCTAAAACCATCTTACCTAAAACCAAAGCTCCCTTACCTTTGCAACCAATCCCGGTGACTGAACCATTTGCCAGGGTTGGCTTAGATCTAGTCGGACCCCTTAAATCCACCTCCAAGGGCCATGCAAATCTTGTGGTTGCTACGGACTACCTGACGAAATGGGTTGAGTTCCGACCTCTGGTTGCTAAGGATAGTGATGAGGTGGTGCAGTTCTTCTTTGATAAGGTGATACTTCGTCATGGTTGCCCTCTTGAAATCCTCACGGATCAAGGTACAGAGTTCTGCAACCAACTTATGGAGATTGTCTTATTTAATCTCAACACTAAGTATGCCGTTACTGCTCCCTACAATCCCCAATGCAATGGTTTGACAGAACGATTTAACAAAACTATATGTCAGATGCTCGATAAGAATGGAACACTCATTGATGAATGGGATATTGTTGTGCCTATTCTGCTTTTTGCCTATAGGACTTCTATCCATGTCAGTACCAAAATCTCACCTTTGGAACTTTTGTATGGTAGGAAATATAGAACTCCTTTGTATATCTCCTGGCTGCAGGTATCTGCTACTAAGCCTGAGAATTGGGAAGTCTTTTTGCTTTCCATGGATGCTAGATGGCGTAGTTTGCGTGAAACTGCAAAATCTAACATTGTGTTTGCCCAAGCTGCTCAGGCCAAGAATTACAACCGACGAGTTGTGTATTCTAAGTCACTCAAGGTAGGCCAGTCTGTTTGTGTCAGGCTCCAGCCTGGTAAGCAGATTTCTAAGGCCAAACGAAGAATTGATGGCCCTTACCTTATCTCTGATATTGTTCCTGGCAGACACTATGTCTTGCTCCCCCAGCATGCCTCTACTCCTCACTTAGCAACTAGCTCCATTCATGTTTCACTGCTTGTTCCATGCACTCTTACTTTTGATCTAACCTGTTTGAATGTTGAGAACCGTCAGGTGATCTTCACACCCACAGCTCGGACAACTCGCACTCAAACCATGACATCTTCTTCTTTAGAATAGTATTTGAATTTCGTGCTAGTTTTCTGCACCAATTGTAGCACTTGGGGGTTTTCCTATGGGATGTTTTGTCCTCCACCCAGCTTGCAGGGTGAGGTTTTCTTCCCTAGGTTTTTACATCCCTTGTGTGCCGGGTGTGTAGTTTGTTTTGGCTAGGCTTCATTTTTGTTCTTCCTGGGCTCATCACTTGCAAGAGCTCGCAGTTTCTTGTGGCCCTAGCAGGCTTCACATATGTGGAGCTGGGATTCCTTCTCACCTTCTTTTTCGACATGGATGAATGGAGCGCTCCGGATGATTTAGGGTGGACAGAGCCCGGAGTAATTTCCTTTCTGTGCATCACTTCAGAACCAATGATGCTTCTTCTCCCCACTCATCTCCTCCTCTTCCTTCCTAGCCTGGCTCTTCTCATGGTGTTCATAGGCTGCAAAGCCCCCTGCTCCAAGTGCCGCTGCACCTGCTGCCTCCTCCTCCAGTTTGTGCCTTCGGGCATGCTCTGGATCTGCTTTTACATCATGACCTTCATACTGCAGGCATTCAACACCCCCAGCAAATTCAACCATAACATTCCACCTTCACCCCTTCAAAATTCCAATTCTCCTTTAGGTGGACCTCAATCCGTGAGTCAGAAGCCAACGACATCACCAATTTCGCAGAGCCACATCGCATCAGATCATTATAATATGTCCTTCCCTCATTCTAACTAGTACACAACCCCACAATGATCATCGAAATAAAAAAACCGGGGTAAAACTCACCAACGCAAAGGCACCAGCAGCAACTCCACCGAGAATCCCCTCCCTCTCCTCCCTCTTGTGCTTCGTCACCTCCTCACGGGAAAACTCGACTCCCTCAAGCCTGTGCTCCTCCCTGTACACCTCAGTGGTCTCAACAGTAACATGCTGCTTGCCATAGCCGCTATATCCGCCACCTCCATACCCGCCTTGAACATCACCACCATATCTGCCTGGGGGGCATCACCTCCATATGCGCCTTGGGGCGCACCGTATCCATCACCTCCATATCCTCCTGAGGGCGCCCCGTAGCCATCACCTCCATATCCGCCTTGGGGCGCCCCATAGCCATCACCTCCATATCCCTGGCCATAGCCCGCTCCTGGGGGTGGATTCCCATATCCCTCGTCCTCCCCGCGACGGTGGTGGTGGTGGTGGTGCTCAGACATTCTGGCGCGACGCACACCACAAATCGAAGCAGACCCACAAGACTAAGCAAAATCAATTAGCGTCTGCACACACAAATCAAAGCTCGAGACGCACAAGACTCCCAGAACTCGCAGACACCGACCAGCGAGAGAGACGAGAGAGACGACTGCTTTTGTTTTAAACAAAATAAATTTTAAATGCATGTTTTAATTTAAATGTCTTATTAATCCAAGCTCGGGCACGAGGATAAAAACAGATACTAAAAAGCATATTTACATATTCTTTGTCAGCCCAAAGATTTTTCCCGGTTACTAAGGCCAAAAAGAAAAGACGTTTCTGATAACAAACGGAAATCCGCAAAAGCCCTAAAATGAGGGGTTTCTGCGAGAAAGGGTTTGAGAGTTTGAGGGAGGGAAGGGAGGGAGGAAGGGAGGGATCAAGAGAGGGAGGGAGGGAGCGCGCGGCAGTGGGGCCGAGGCCTGCAGTGATGTTGTTGGGAGTGTGAAGAGGAAGAGGCCAAGAGGAGCGCCATGCCAGCTGCAGCAGGGGGCACCGACTTGATCGAGCCCCAGTCGCTGAAGAAACTGAGCCTGAAATCCTTGAAGCGAGCCTACGATCTGTTTTCTGCTAGCCATGCTGACCGCTTTGTCTGCCATCCCGCCAGGTAGGGGATTGCCTGCACCAGTGATTAAACCAAGTTTAGAGGCCTGCGGATAAATCTTTGGAGTTGTTGGGCATGCATTGCAATGGTCAAACCATGATTCTCCATATGCAATTAGGTCTAGGTTCTGGAAGTTCCATAACATTGCCTCATGGATTAGGGTACATTGTTATAGATCACGCATGATCGAAGCTTACAGTTTAGTGTGTGGTTGGGGGACCGGGGATCACGCCTGCGGATGGTGTCACTTGAATGCAGTCGCAACATTCGAATTGCTTGCAAGGTTGCGATCTCCCCTCCTCCCTCTCTCTCTCTCCTACTAAACTCTCTCCTCTCTCTCCTACTAAACTCTATATTTGTTAAATTGTTCATTTCAATCAGAACAACCGGGGTGAAGCTATGTCATACGTCTCTGGGTTGGTCTCGTTCTTCATCTTTGCAGTTGAAGTATGAATCACACACAGCATATGGACAGACTGTATCAGAAGGGGCATTTTGTACCCTCTTTTGCATTTCATACTCTCCTCCACCTCTTTGCCACTGAGCCTGACCCGAATTGTTGTATTGGCTTCTTTAATTATGAAACAATGATGAGCCTGGTCTAGTGGGTGATGTTTGAGAACTCTGAAATGAAATGGTGTGAGGGCACAGGTGAGGGCAGAGTATGCTGCAGTGAAGGATGTAGCGGCACTGCCTCCTAGGGAGCCTACACTTACTGCATCAGCTATAAATGATGGCGAGGCTTTGGGCCTGCCGGCTCCTAACCAGTCATCTGCTGGTACCATTTGCTATCTATCTATCGTGTATTTCCTCTTTATTGGAAGTCTCTACTGTCTCCTATCTCCTTCTGATCCTAAAGGTGAAAGCCTTAGCCAAAGATGGACGGGAGAGTAATTCCAGGGCTTCAAAGTGTCTATATTGTCCTGTGAGAGAACATACTTCACAAACAACCGTTTCATGCACAGGTTTGCCTGTTGAAGTCACCGAGGCTGGAAAAGTGGGTGGAAACCAACTGGTGGTTGTCCTGTCGCATTCCCAACCTTCAACAGCAGCAACTGTGGCTGCAGCACCGGGGGCAGCTAATAGCATGGTGGATTATAAGCCTCCCACAGTTGCTGTGACAGAACGGTAACTTTCTTTTGCTTGTGGAGTTGGTAACTCGGGTATGAGTGATGACAATAAGCCTGATGCATCCAGTCCCATTTTAAATAATATGTAATATGATGGAAAATGGTGTACTTTCATCTTCTTTACTTCCTCAAGTCAAACAGTCTGTCCTTTGGTGTTACGTTTTCTTCTGCTGTTGTCATTGTTTTGTCTTTCCTGCGCTTATGGCTCGTATGTTTTATTTAGTAAAGAGAGGCAGGCATGCTGAATGACGGGATGTTGATGGGACAGCTATCAGCCAAGTGCTGCTGTGATGAAGCGGCTGCCCAGTAAATGGCCAAAGCCTGTTTGGCATCCACCATGGACAAACTACCGGGTAGCACTCTTCTCAGCAAAGATGTTTCTTTTTCAATTTATGCGACGGCCTCGAGGATTTGTTTCCTGACATTACAATTTGAGAATGCCCCAGGATGGAGTCTACACAGCAATCGCTTCCTCTGCCATTGGAAAGTGTGTCTAATGTCCACTAAGTGTGACTTCGACAAGGTGTTTGCAGGTCATAAGTGGGCATTTGGGTTGGGTGCGATCAATTGCATTTGACCCAGGCAATGAGTGGTTTTGCACGGGTTCAGCTGACCGTACTATCAAAGTAAGATGCCTTTATCTCCTTCAACCTTTGGCATGGGGGAGGAGTATGGGCTCCAAATACTATGAAGGGGTGGCTTAGCTGTATTTGATAGGTATGGCATTCCCTTCACAGCATGCTAATGGGCTCCTGTGTAAGTTGATAAACGATATTTGACAGCTGCTATGGCATTGTGGGCTCACCTCTCTTTGTCAATTGTTGTGGAGCATCTTTCAGACAAGTAATTTAGAGTCCTTTTCTGAATTGAGGGTCGTGATTGGAATCTGTGCGCAGATTTGGGAGACCAGCACTGGCAAACTGAAATTAACACTTACAGGACACATTGAACAAGTTCGAGGTGTGTTTGATTGATAATTACAAGTTCACTTACAATTTTTGTATCATGGTGAAATTGAGTGTGTAGTCTATAGAGACTGCAGATGTCTTTGACAAGGAGCTCCATTGTTGGGGGTCATCTTGAGTACTATATAGTAATGGTGGCGACGTCAAAAACAGGGTTGGCAGTAAGTCCAAGGCATCCTTATATGTTCTCTGCGGGCGATGATAAGCAGGTCAAATGTTGGGACTTGGAATACAACAAGGTGAGTGCACCCTTTCTCCCTTCTATTTAGGCTCATCAATGAGCGTTGTTTAAACGCTCTTTAGACCTTGACCGTGATCATGTGAAACTACTATGATTTGGAATGCAAATAAAGCCTTTCTGTTTGGCATGTAAGTTGGAATATTTCAGAAGAAAGTGTCAATCAAAACTGGACAAGAAACAAATACTTTGAAAAGACTGAAGGGGCTAATTGTGTGGGCTGATGAATGGGAGCAGGTGATACGATCATACCATGGGCATCTTAGTGGAGTATATTGCCTTTCGCTTCATCCTACTCTTGATATTCTCATGACTGGAGGCCGGGACTCTGTCTGCCGGGTACTTTGCTATTACTCTTTACATCATGCATTTGTCCTCCTCCCCTTCCTACCATTCTCCTCTGCTACCCATCCAACATGTATACAAGACTTTAGTTGGGTAGGCGATGGAAAGCATGGTCTGAGGGTGGCAATGTCTTTGGATTTTCCACTATGTCTAATTGGGGACTTCTATGCTCTCTTCAATTTTCTTATGGGAGCTGGGAGTTACATGCTCAAAAGTAATTTGCATGTGTTTGGCAGGTGTGGGATATGCGGACCAAGGCCCAGGTTTTCGCTTTGTCAGGCCACGAGAACACTGTTTGCTCAGTCATCACACAGGCCACTGTACTGTCCCTTGCTCTTCTTCTAGACACTATTTACAGCATTCTATCATGTGTGCAAGTTGAGCCAGTTCAACCAGTGAGTAGTTTGAGGAATATATGCCTCATGTCATTGTGCATTTTTGTAAGGGTGTCACTCAGATACAAGCAGCTGTTGCATTTTCTCATTAACCCAGTACTAGGTCAATATCCGCTTGCTGAATTTATTGAAATGTGATGGGAGATTGTGTACACATTCTGTCATATTTCCTTTGAGAGCCAGTTTGTGATTTTGAATCTGAGTCCTGATAGAATGACCGCCATGTTTAGCTAGTGACTGAGAACTGAACATCACGACCGTGAGATTGTTTGTGATTTTCTCAGGATCCACAAGTTGTGACGGGATCACATGACACCACCATCAAGCTTTGGGACCTTGCTGCAGGTATCGCCATTTGAAATATGGACTTTACCGAACAAGCGTAACTTATGGTGTCACTTGACCCCGAAGGGCTACTGCCTTCCGATGGGAAGGTGGACGCATGTATAACAGTTCTGAACCCACACATCCAAATTAGCTAGGATTAGTATTTAAGTACACAGTACTGAGGGGGATTGTTCATTGTGAGTTTCAGAGAGGTTCTTTAGAAATTTGACCTCAGTCTCCCAGCCTTTACTTTATACTGCCTATCTATTCACCACATCACCTTTAAGTCAAAATGTATGACCTGGGTCATTTTCTGCGATGAATGGGATGTAAACAGGAAAGTCCATGTCCACTCTGACTTTCCATAAGAAATCGGTCCGAGCGCTGGCAATGCATCCATTTGAGTATGTTTGACTCTCCCTTCCACCTTGGTGGATCTGTTCTCCTTAACTGTCGGTTGCTTTGAAAGTAGTGATGCCTAGCATTGCACAATTATTGGCCCAAGTTGGAGATGATCTATGGAAATCTTTTGGTGGGCTTGTGTTGAATGTTGATAGCCTCATTTCTTCTGTGTCTGTTGCTTCGCTCCTAGGCACACTTTCACATCAGCCTCAGCAGACAATATTAAGAAGTTCCGTCTGCCCCGTGGTGACTTTCTGCATAACATGCTGTAAGTCTTTCAGCAGCTTTCTTCCATTTGCAGGCCAAGTCATGTGCCTTCCATGTTAATGTTTGCAACAATGGTGTAGACCCTATTTAATTGGTTATCGTTCAAATGTTAGCGTAACGTTCTACTCTGCTCTTACATAGATATAATGTTTCTCCTTTGTACTATTGATTGAGGTAGGTCATATACGCTCTTTGCATTCTATAGTGTCTAGGTACTAAGCAATTGCTGCTGTATGTGAGAACAAAAATCTCACGAGTGAAGTTGACTCTGGTTGTGGAAGTCGGGGTAGCATTTCCTGATTTGATTGTGTGATTACATTATCCTGCTAGTACATGGTGGAGAACAAAGATCACTGGATTTGGGCTTGTCTCATCAGCACCACATGATTGTTGAAGCCATCAACACCACAAGCAATGCATGAATTAGTACCTCATAATCAAATTCATGCTGGATGTTGTGGATGTTGTGCTGCAGATCACAACAACGCACAATCGTAAACTGCATGGCCATCAACGAGGACAACGTCATGGTCTCTGCAGGTCTGCTCACTTCCTATTTTGTCTGCGTTTGCATTTGTCCATCTTGGCTTCTTTGTCAGGTGTTGTATTGTAATCTGAAATTGACAAGTCTTGTTGATTTCTGCCCTTAGCTACCTCTCTGTACTTTCTGATTCATTGTCCTGGGTACTCTCACCACAGAGACGTCCTCCTCAAATCCATCAAGGGATTTGGTCCTGTACCTCTGTTTACCAACTTAGAAAATCTCGAGGCTAAGCCAAAAGCCCAGGCCCTTTTGGGGCGTAGTTATTGGGCAAATCACACAGCAGATTGATGCTTGTGTGAAGGGATTTCTAGAGGATATCTGGAAAACTCGGACAATCGTCTGTTCCAAGGTAAGTCATACTACCGGCCTCAGCCCCTGACAAAGGTAGTTTCTGTCCCTTTGTGTTCTGCTCAAACTGGGCGCGGGGTCAATGGCCACAAGGCTACGGCAAACAACCTCTTATGAGTACATTCTCTGTACTTGCCAAGGCATGAGTTTTCTAACAGCTTTACAATCTGCTCGTGCTTTGCAGGAGATAATGGGAGCCTCTGGTTCTGGGACTACAAGAGTGGTCACAATTTCCAGCAAGCTCAGACTATTGTACAGCCTGGTAGGGCCTTGTTGCTTTTCAATTTCCTCTTTCCACTTTTGTTCTGTATCTCTATAAACAGAAAGAAGTTGCCAATTATTGGGTTGTAGAAATTTGGGCATGAGAGTTTTGGAACTGCGTGGAGTTTTTCCACGATGCTTTTCCTTGGATGGCATCATCTTTCTCTGTCTTTTCTTTTTGCCTTGCAATGAGCTGATTTGATTTTTTCTCAACTGAATGCTGGGGTTTCTAAGCTTAAGATTTCATAGTAGGTCTCCTCCTGAGAGAGAAGTGAGGTCCACTCCCGGGCTGCTTGCTGTGCCCTTGTGGAGTGAAGGTCTGCATTCTTTTGAGATGGAGTCAAGAATGGGAGAAAGAGAGGACAGTTTGGCCTTCACTGAAGTTTGCGGTTGTGGATACTGTTGCAGGTTCTCTGGACAGTGAAGCAGGGATATATGCACTTTCGTATGACATGACAGGAAGTCGACTTATCACATGTGAGGCGGATAAAACAATCAAATTTTGGAAGGAGAATGAGACTGCGACCCCTGAATCACACCCCATCCACTTTAAGCCCCCCAAGGACATGCGTCGCTTTTAATTCCAAGCTGCATGCCCATTATCTCTTTTTTTACACTTCTACCTGCAATTAATTTCAGGCTTCTGACTAGCTGCATCGATTCTGGGGACAACACCCCCCTAAAGCCAAGGGGCCTCCTAACACAGGAGCAGCTAACACTTATGACTTTAGCTCCGAGGTAATCTTCTCTGTTTGTGGCTCTATCCTTGTGCCCACCTTCTCTTGTGTGGAGTACATGTCTCAGGGCTCCCCGAATTTAGTCTTTTGGCGGCGATTGACCTCAGCATTCTGTTGTCTTTCTCCGGATTCCAAATTTAGGTCACCGCTGACTGACAACAAATCTGTTCTCTATGCCCTTACGAGTCAGGCAGAAAGTCTGAGAACAATTGTAGCTTCTAAACTAATCAGTCATGAGAGAACGTTGAACTTTCTTAAGCACGCCTTAGTGTGGACATAACTCTGTTTGGATCATGTAGGTTTGTCACATCATCCTTTCTGTTCTTTGTATAGTACAACCAGAGATTAAGATGATCTTCAGGGTTCTTGCAAATTGCTTTTTTGTTTAGAAATGGGAGCCAGAGAAGAGAGCTCATGAGTTACCTAAGAACACCTCAAAATGTGCCCTGGGGAGCCTCACTGGGAATTACATGTCAATATTCCAAGTATATGGCTAGGGTTGGAAGATTGTACTTGTAAGGTGGGCTTGTCCTGGTATAATTCAAAAAAGAAGATGGGAATCATATTGAATACAAGAAAGCTCTTACTACATACTTTTCGTTCCCAAGAATGACGGAAAAGATCTTAGATCATAAGAATCCATGTGGAATGAACAAGATGAGAGATCAGCTTAAAGGGCATTAAATGGAGATTAGATTGTCGTATTTTTTCAACCCCTGAAATTGCCAGAGGAAGAAGACCTAATCACCTGCATTGATTGGAGTTGATAGACATTGCAGTACCGGTAAATCAAGCAACGGTTCATGAGCAACATTACTGAGGAGGATTACAGCAACTCTGGGTGATAAGCATATATTAAATTCTCAGTGAAGTACACACAGTTTGCATGCGTATTCAATCTCTAAGGGCAAGGACGGCATGCTTTATAGGCTAAGACCTCCAGGAGAGTTTACTTTGGAGTATTGGTGAGTATCAAGCTGTTCTTGTTACAGAAACAAGCAGAAATTTACCTTTTGACCCTCTTCTGTTGCTGTCGACAAAAGCTCCACGCAAACGTCCTTTTGAAGGTCAAAGTCTGACATAACTTTAGAACCACATCCAAAACACAGAGCAGTGATAGGCATGAAGTAATTTCCTCGAGACCTTAAGTAGAACTGCAGCCCATGTATGCATGATCCTTTTCTCATGATAAGGTATTGATGTGAAAGGTGAAGGACACAGGAACATACTATAGACCTACTCCTCTGCCATACAGAGATGTGGTAGCGTTGTGCATCATGTGCCCCTCCTGGTTAGGTGTCCTCTCAATCGCAAGAGATGAAACAAGAAATAAAGAGGAATTGTGTTGGTAACTTTGGACAGCCATCAGTGTCCAAATGACCCTGTGGGTTATGTAGGAAGTTGCCCATGGAAAGAGCCTTTTGAGAACTTTTAAGTCTCTTTGGCTTCATCCCGTTGACATTCCACCCCTGTTCCACAATATTGGCACTCACATCAAAGCAGGAGGGGTCTAGTGCATGTATCATCTTTGAAGCTGACACACGAGCAACGGTTCAGTCGTTACCAGCTCCTCAGAAGTTAGGGGCTCAAAGAGAGTATGCCCATCTAGTGTCAATTTCATCCACTCTGCAAGCTCTAGAACATCTGTTATGGTGTATAACACCCCTGCACCACCCACCCAAAATTGCTATCACAGTGAATGGGCAGCATCAAATGCAATAGGCTCCAATACAGTCCATGCTACCAGCTATCAAAAGACTGACGAGGCTTTCATTGGGCATAAAAAGCCTCTCAAACCAGAGATGGGCTTGGAACACTGGAGCTGCAACCAGTAGCTGAACTCGATGACATCCAAGCACAATCAGTATAATGATCTCTGGAAAGTAACCAAAGCTTGGAAAGATCACGTCCCTGACAAGGCTCAGCAAAGGGGATGCTGCTAGGAAATTCATACCCCCTAAGATAATCATGCCGTAGCCCACACTGACCACCACCCACAATTGTCTCTCTCTTTCTGCCCTCCGCTCCCAGAAAAGCCAGACTCTTACAAACAAATCAAAAGAAGAGAATGAGGTACCTCCAACAGCCATGACGTATACGTATTCAGCAAGTCATGGCATGCTGCACAAGCCTACCATGTTTAGTTCCCACTCAAACCAAGAGATTGACTTCACATGTCAAAGCACGTCTTAAATTAGCTGTCTACATGTAATCTTGGAAAGTTACGGATGCAGAAAACATGTCAAAAGCTTAAAGTTATCAAAAGGCCATTTCGATTTCTGTTATTAGCAAAGCAGCTTCTGCGAGCAGAAAATGAAGAAAAGCACCTGATAATGCGGCGACGATGATTCTTCTCTTTAAAATGTGGGTCAGGGAACAAGAAAAACAGCTTCTGCAGCTGCGACATCACAATCCACAGCACAACTTTTATCAAAAAGACTACATTGGTCCTGGCCTCAGACAAAGACCACAAGTTATGTTTTCAGAAGCTTATTCCTTGGGAGTTTGGCACATGTCAGAGATGATAGACTGGCTCAAGAAGGACCCCCATGCACATGCGTTTGAACAGAGGAGTCAAGGGAAACATTGAAGAGCAGGGACACTATGATTGACTGTGAACAAGGCGGTAAACAGGGACTATCAGCCTTGGCTTGCCATCACGTGATGGTCAGAGACTTTAGACCACGCACAGAGCTAAGAACGTGGGAGGGGAGAGAGAGAGAAACAAACAAAGAAAAGAAGAATGAAATTTTTGTTACATCCATGAGAGGCCTAAAGGAAGGGAAAAGAGAGGTAAAAAAAGGTGGGGTAGTGTGGTAAATCTGTAATCACAAACAGTTACCTGCCCTTTCTGGAAATAGTTTGGCAAATACTTCATAGCATTGGTCCGTAGCACAGTTATATTGTCATACTGCAAACCCACCAAACCCAAAGGCAAAGACATACGTTTAACTCTCTTGCTTTGTTTCTGACTCTAAACATCGTAGCCTTTAAACCAATTGTCTAGCACTCGTTGAAAAAGAACAACACCTGGTTGTTAAACAGATAATTAAGAACATAATAGCATTTGAGACTTTCCAATTGACAATAAAGAAGTCAATGAACATAGACAAGAATTCAATCATCATTGGAATGCTGCCAAATAGTTGCAAAGTAAGTTGACATATGAACCACTAGGTAGTGTTGAGAAAGGCTTTGTGAGAAGGCCACAGGAGAAAGAGCTTTAAGTCTTCTACTCATGTAGGACAAGCCACAGACTGTAAAAGCCCTCACCACAGAAGAAAGCAAAAGAATTCCACCAGTTTTGTGCACATAACACCATTAATCACTTTCAATCATTGGAATGTCAAACAGCATACCTGGCCCTGATGTTGCTCACGTAATGCAAAGATTCTTTCCTTCACGTACTCACTCACCTACAACAAAGAACACTGGCATTACACAATATCGACACGAAGCCCTCATTTCCACGTCCACAGCCAAGAGGACATGTTCTACATATGCACACAGCTTTGGCAGCTTGAGGCCCAACCTCTCACTCACTTTCCCTCCACCTCGGCCCCACTCCCCTTTCATTTCTTACTATACTGGAACCCACGTCTTTCTTCAAACCTGCTTAGAGAAAAGTGCTGTGGAAAACCCAACAGAAGATCAAGAGGTGATAACGGCTTGAAAACATACCTTGTCTCTCAGCTCCATCCCAACCATAAGTGTGTCAGGGAACAGCGGGGAGAGTTTTACTGTAGAGATCCAGCATTTTATTAGAAATGTGCACTTGCAAAGTATTCTCAGAGTATTAAGCTGGCTGCTGTCAAAATGGTAGTGAAACTGGAAAGTTGAGAGCCTTCAATGGTTCTCATCAGCTTGCTGGCACTTTCAGTCATCCATGGTCTATGAATGAAAAATGAATGGAAGGAAACCAGAGGGCAGTGTCTCCTAGTAGCCCATCAGCTAATGGCTTCCACATAAGATATGCAACACTCCATTTCAAAAGTGTCACTAATCAAATCTGTGAGCAGCCCCACCAAGAAGGCCTCCAAAACCGCAACCAATGTCCGCAAAGTGGACCTTGACATCTCTCCCATCTGCCACAAGGAACATACAAACACAAATCAAGAATACCCTTTCCTTGGACAAATTAGCATCATCTCCTGCATATGTGCATTGCTCAGATCCTGCTCAGAACATTGGGGAGCACCAAGCACTTTTTGAAGCATAATCTGAGTGACTTTTACTCCCTATAGACCCAAAGGATACAGTATTCAGATAAATACATCTCTCTCAGACTACACCTGTATCAACACATTTTGAGTATATGTCCAATAACATCTGGTAAGACCGCATCCTCAGCTCCACATCGTAGAACGAGAGGTATCAGAATGAGACATTAATGACTATTCCATTCCTGCCCACAATTTAGAGTTTCCAGAAGCATTAAACTACCGAAGACAACCAGTAACTGGGTTAGAGGAGCATATGCCATTCAACTGCTGGTAGTACAAGGGGACTGACCAGGTTCAGCAGAACGTGCCAGGACACCACTTGCTGCATCTTCTTTCTCCGAAGTATCCAAGGTGAAGTCTGGGACTTCATCACTGGCTGGTTCATTGTCATGCAAGAAGGCTGGAAAGTGCTCTGACCAATCAAATTCATCAGGTTTTATAGGCCTGCAATTGCACTGTGTATCCCGCTGATTACCATTTGGAGGATAAGGGGTGCTTCCGGTGAGCGGGACCAGGATAAAAGAAGAGTTGGAGAAACAGAGCACCTCAAGCTTTAAGAAGGCCCGGATACATCAGAAGACTCTAATGCAGCATATAATTCAAGTCCAAAATGCAATAGCAACAGTGCTATAGCAAGCTGCACTCCGGTTGATCTAATGTAAGAACTTGCATAGACAAAATACTAGAAGCATAATGTTCACAGTAGCACCACTACTGTACCCCTCCACCTTTTAGCACTGGGTTTAAGGTGTAGGGCTTAGAGAGTCTCAATAAACTTTGCTTGACTTAGCCTGGTGGCCAGAGAGGTCGCACCTGATGTGTGCGAAGGGGTAAAATTGGAGAGAATAATGAGGAGGAATGCAGAACCCATAATTCAGAACAAGGAGAGTTCCAGATATTTCCATTGTGTCCAGAAATGACAGATTCTTGCAAAAATAGGTGCTTTGACATTTTTTATGCGTTTTGGGAATAGTCCCATGCACACTACTGCAGAAGAAGAGGAGGGAGGACCATACACAGGAAATTGTGAATCACTGAGAGGATTGCTGTGTGCACGTGCGCGGTAGAACCGTTTCTTTGGAAGGCCTCTATGCTTGCCTGAGGCAGCCTGTACTTGCTGCTCTGCTCTTCTCTTTCCCTTTACAAAGTCCCCAGCGGTTGCTTCGCCTGGAGAAGCTTTGATACGGCTACAAACTTCACCTGCCATTATTTCCCTTCCCCTTCCCTCCTCAAGTTGTACACAAAAAACCCTTGCAAAACTCCCTTTGTCTGTGGTCCTTCGCACCCTCCTTTCCAAAACCGACGTGAAAAATCACTCTTCTATCTGTTATCCTTGTTGCTCTCCTGCCCACAACCCAACTGTAAACTCTCCATCCAGAATGCATGAAAGCTGTGAGGAAGACTCCATTCTCTGCCTGCAGAGAGCTCATGCTCTCTCTCACAGTTAGAAAAACTGGACATTATACAAACATATGTAGTATGCGAAGATCATACTAAAAATCCAGAATCGTTCATTGATATTTTTTTCTTGTATTTTCATGACAGTGAGCCGTAAAGTAAAATCTAAAGTACGGTTTGAGATTTTAGGTTAAAGCCTAACATCCACTGTGGTCACGTGATGGAGGGACACTGTAATGAGAACGCAGACAAGATTCTTCTCTGTATCAAGCGTTGACGCTTTCTTCACAAACAAGGAAGACGAGCCTCATTGTAGAAGCATGGCGGGATGGGTGAAGGGAGCCCAGCTGGGCGCATTGCAATTCTCAACCAGCGATCAGATGTACTTCCCAAAGCACAGGGCCAATGCAGGTGGGCTGTTCCCAGCTTTCCACATGTATTTCGGCCTGTTTTGCTTACTTTCAGTGTCGGTATCTGAGTTTCTATCAGCTCAGCTCATGAACAGCCTCAGATGTCTATGATATGGTTCACTGGTTGTGATTAGGACTAATGTCGATTATGGGGATCATAATAAATTGAAGAGTTTACAGTCCAGTTCAGGCATTTCTCTTTATCACTTTGTCACTGTTTCAATTGCGTATTTGTGTGCTAGGTGACTATGGCTGCATTTGTACTTGACCTTTAGATTGTGCAGAATGAGCTGGTGCACAATTGGAAAGAATCCGCCTGTGTCTTTTTCGCGGGGCTAGTATTGTAGGCACTCTCTGACGGCCAACCGATTTTTACGCACAGGTGGAAGGCTTCTCCTCACCAGAAAACCCCTGTGCATCCGAGCTTCACAGGTCAGGCTTATGACGTCGTTGTCACATTGCATTATTCGAAGTGTATTCATCGGTCTTTGGTGGGTCATCAGTACTTGTTCACAGGCTCTGCTTCAGTCCTCCACTACCCTTAAAGCCACCGGAGTTGGGCACTGAATTGAGGGTGACTAAGAAACCCGCTAACATCGAACCCCTCATAAGCGACCACAGAGAGTATCTTGAAGTACCTGTGACTTCTCCTGCTTGATTGCAGTTTTTGTTTGCTATGCTTTTGAGGTGGAACATTTTTGCAGGGTTTAAGGGTGGCATGTTGGCTGGGCAAGGCCAGCATGTAAGCCAACATAAAGATGTTACAAAGATTGGACCAACACACATGTGGATTTGCAGTAGTTGGTCCTGTTCTTGAACGGATCATTTTAAATTACTTGTTAGTAAATCACAAACCATTGTGTGCAATCCTCAGTATGCAGACAGGGAGGGTTCCTGTGATGTCAGCGAAGACCACAACAATACCAAACCAACAGAATGCGGACATTGGGACACGTAGTGAGATTCAACGGATTACCCTTACTCAACCAGATGATTGGCATCTCCACCTTCGTGATGGTGATGGTCTTGCCTCTGTGGCACCTCTCAGGTATGCCACATGGCCATTGCCTCTTTTCTGTTTGTGCTATCTCAACTTATCTTTGCAGTAAATTATAGTGAGTTCTTGTTGATGGTTGGTAAACTTGAAAGGAAGTTATGTACCTGGCAGTTGCTTACCAGTGCCATGCCAGTGTTTTAGGGTCAAGTCACATAGTGCATGACACAGTTACTTGTTTTACTTGTAGTGTTTCTGGAGGTTACAAGCTACAAACATGACATTCCAAAATGTGAACTTTGAACCTCCAAAAACTTCTCTCGGAGAGATTTATTTTTGTGATCAGATGGAATACTTTCTGGTGTTCCATGTTGTACCTCCCTGTGATAGATACAATGATCTTATCATCTAGCCGGTTCTTTGGGTGGATCTCATCCAACATTTAAAGTAATTATGGTGTTTGTGGTGCAGTGCGGGGGTGTTTAAGCGAGCCATCATTATGCCCAATTTGATGCCTCCTGTCACAAGTGTGGTCGCAGCAGTTTCATACAGGGAACGCATCCTGAAGGTTCTGCCTTCGGACAGCACTTTTGAGCCATTGATGACCCTTTATCTCCAAGATGTCACAACCAGGGATGAAATCCGACGAGCTAGTAAGTTGATCTACTAAACACACCTTGACCATGCAAAGACTCAAATTAAGGAACATTTATTTCATTGGCCCTACAAGTGAAGGAGAAATTATGTTCTGTCTCCACTTCACATGTGGTAGAATTTGGGGAATTCCAATCCTCCATTAAGTGGTAGCTTGTGCCATCTTCTCGTCTCGACCGTAAAGTGTGAGAACCAAGTTGCCCACAGCCCTTGTGAGAGATGTGGAGAATTTAATGGAGAGGCAGGAAGTTATGATAAATAGGGTTGTCTAGGATGACATGGGAGATGTCTATATAGAATGGTTTTTTCGGTGTGAGCTGGCCGGTGCAAATGGAATGTTTGTGGATTCTCTCTCTTATGACAGTCTGTTCCTGTCATGCTTGGTGAGGGCATGGGGAGAGGATATACTCATAAGCTGTAGCCTTCCCGCCATAGACCCTGCGCCCAGTTTTGGTGGAACAAGAGGGAACAGACACTACCTTTGTGAGGGGCTCGCTCCAGTAGTGGAACTTACCTTGGTTTAGACATTTAGTTCGGGCTTTCCAGATTCCTCTAGAAACCCCTTCACACAAGCCTCAAGTGAACTGCCCAGCAATAAAGGTAGGGGGCGAGAGGGAGGAAAGAAAAGTTACTATATCCACTGGGAAGGGAAAGGGAGGGTAGTCACAAAATTGAAACCACTGGGTGGATTGGCAGAAGATAGCGGGGTGGTGAAGGCTGTCAAGTTATATCCTGCTGGGGCTACCACAAACTCACAAGCGGGTGTTACTGATTTGTTTGGGAAGTGCATGCCGGTGCTTGAGGAAATGGTGGAACGAGGGCTGCCTTTACTGGTAATACTAGTCCAATTTGCGTAAGTAAACATCAGCAGCATTCAAGTGCAAGTATTTAAAGTCACAGGAAGGTAGTGATATGATGTGCAAGTCATTGACTTACCATACACTGTGAGTCAGTCCCATGGGACAATGTCCTTGCTTGTTACAATTAGCCTTATTGTTCTACAGGTTCATGGGGAGGTCGCAGAACCAACTGTTGATATTTTTGACCGTGAACGGGTGTTCATTGCCACGGTAGTTGCCCCCCTTGTGAACAAGCTACCTCAGCTCAGAATAGTCATGGAACACATCACTACTCGAGATGCAGTGGAGTTCATTGAATCGTGCCCAGACGGTATGAGACGAACTTGCTTCAATCCATGGCATTTCAACTTACAATGAGAATAATAGTGGTTGGATGCTTGTTTGTACATTTTAGGATTGTACTGACTAGACTTTACTGGGAGTTTTGAGAGAGCGACATGATACACAAACATCTGATGTTCTGTCTATGCCTTGGTTCCCTTTGTTTGGCAGGTATGGTTGCAGCTACTGTGACTCCCCAACATCTGTTGTTGAATAGAAATGCTATATTTCAAGGTGGACTTCAACCTCACAACTACTGCCTGCCTGTGCTCAAGCGAGAGCTTCACAGTGGGTTTCTCTCATCCTTTCTGTGTGTGTGTATCCTCTTAGCTCGTCATGTGTGGCTGAGATTAATGACAAGTAACAAGGAGGTGACTTCCAAACAGCTGCAGGACTGTTCGTGCGATACGTTCTCCCAATCCAAACATACATGGAGTATTCCACACGAAAGAATTTCTGCTCTTAATGTCACCTCTTTATGGCTATGTGCTAGGGCAAGCCCTGTTAGCAGCAGTAACAAGTGGGAGCCGGCGTTATTTTCTGGGGACAGATAGTGCCCCTCACGAGCGACACATGAAGGAGGCCCCATGTGGCTGTGCTGGGGTCTTCAGTGCACCACTCGCTCTACCCCTTTATGCCGAAGCATTTGATCAGGTACATTGTGTTATATGAGGAAGAAAAATAGAGTTTTGAGACGGTATTTCTGGGGGTGGCCGTTTTTTCAGAATGCATGCGGTGGGCCCTGTTCCATGTGTTGTCCGGAAATTATTGTGTGTGTGTGCTTCACTTTGAGATGGGGCTGTTTCAGATGGACGCACTTGACAAACTGGAGGCATTTGCGAGCTTCAATGGACCAGATTTTTACGGGCTTCCGAGAAACTCTAGTATAGTGACACTTGTAAGAGAGAAATGGTGCGTGCCAAAACAGTATGGATTTGGGTCTGGATTTGTAGTGCCAATGTGGGCAGGAGACTCTTTGAATTGGTCGTTCGAGTAGATTGGGGCTATTGTAGTTTGTATGAAATATAGAGATTTTTGTCGCGAGGACATTTCTGCAGTAGGTTGAACAACGAGGTTTGAGGTTTTCCAGATGTCAAATGCTAACTTATAACCCACAGTGACATGTTAAAGCTGGAGATTTCCTCACCACTAGACATTTGGCTAGCTCTGAGAGATTGAAAACCTCTTGGGGTGGTCACTGCTCTCACATGCTTCTATCCCATCTTGAAAGTAACATATCAAAAACCTGCTGGCAGTCGGGTGCAAAGTTCACATTGGATATTGCTAGTGGGTCAAATGGAACCCTGGGGCTCGCTAGTCATCAATTCCGACGCTTCTTCTTATCTCTGTCTTAATCTTCTTATTATTGAGATATGAGAATATTAGTAAGGTTAACAAGCTGCTCATCACTCTCAACTTGTCGGGGTGCAAGTACATGTACTCAAATATGTGTGAGAAAACCTCCTGTAGGAATAGGTAAACAACAAACACTTGCCAACACTACTTCATAGTGAGAACTTGTCAAGTCCCATGTAAAGCGTTAGTGATGGCTGCAGTGATGGCTGCAGTGATGGCTGCAATGGTGTTTGGAGTTGTTCGGCAGCATCCGCCAATAAGTTGAGCCCCTGCATCACGCCAATCCGGAACAAATAACACAAAGTCTGTATCTGAAACCCCGGTAGATTCCTGCCATTGGCAACATGCACAATGCGAGAGAATGGATGTCCTGAGAAAATTACCACCTCTGCAACTTTCTCTCGAACTTGACTGCAACTCATATGGATGTTGTGATGCAGACGGTTGTGAATTCATTCCTTTAACAATTAGATTTTCATTGTAGGGAAGGAATGAGTCAACGGAAGCTGGAATCATACAATCCACTCCTTGTCGGCGTCCCAGCGTTCTCCACTGTTTGGATAGATCACTACAGTTTATGATGTCACCTGTTTATTCACAGAAAGCAAAACAACAATCTTCATTAAATGTAAGCAATTCAGAGGAGTGCACATAGAGCTATACAGAAAAAAGGGGAAGCTGTCCGAGGAAGACACAACGGAGCCATGCAGTGAGAGTGAAAGTTTCATCTGTCATCCATGTCTTTTTTCTCCTGTGAGTTCAGTATCAACTATAATTGGGTTCTGCAATGCAATCGTACTTACAGCACTACTTGGTCCAGTAATGGGAATTGATACCTTGCGAGCAGCGCGAATCAGGTCAAGAATGAAACAGGGTGGAGTGCAATTGATGCCCACAGCAACCACTTTCTTACAGTTATCCGCCAACCTAACACACTCAGCTAATGAGTCTCCTTTCACCACATTGATGCCATCTTTGGAGTTGAAAGAAATCCATGAAGGAATTTTGATGTCTTCTTCCTCCAGCAGCTCAATCAGGGCCTGCATACAAATCGAGGATGAAACCTCCTGTTGTAAACTGCTTCATTTAAGTTTGACACTCCTCTGGTGAGCTCATGTTGATTATCGAGCCCCCAAACATCTAACATAAACAAGAAAAGCCAAAATATCCTGTCTCTTTCATATGGCCAGACAGTGCAAAGGGGTTGCCATGCTCCTCACCACTACAGTCTTTGGTAGCCACTGTAATCTGATCCATTGATACCTGAAACTTCATCTCTGAAAAGTGTTTAAAAGAAAGCAGACCTGGGCTTCCTGTTTGCACGGGATGGTTTCAAGGGCCAGCAAATCAGCCCCTGAATTAGTAAGCACCACCAGGCGGCCACGGTGGAAGTCCTTCAGCTTCTCTGTAGTCATATCTGGTCCGTAGTCCCCACTGCACCCACCCTTGACCATTACTTTCAGTTCAAGTACGACCATAATCTCTAAGATTTTAGAGATCTGTCCGAGAGAGAATAGCACTAAATGTTACTCTTCCAGCTGCAACTGTGTTCACTTCTTGCATGAATGCATCAGCGCAAATTAGACCCTGGAGTTAATAAACCTAATACATCGACAATCCACCTAAGTTTACCTGCATTCCCATGGTTTGTCCTTTCTGTCATCATCTAACTAAATATAAATGGTAAATTTGATAAAGACTACATTCAATTGAAGCAATCAACTGCAAGAAAACTGATCTGCCCAGGACTAGAGTGAGGAGCGACTCTCCTCAAATTATGTCGAGAACTATTACAAGAGCATACCTATATTCAGAGCCATCAGCCAAGTAAGCCCCATAGCTACCAATGGAGGCACCGACAAGTGCGCGCCGATACTTCCTGAACTCCACACTCCCATTCTGCAATTGTTGCTGGTATTCCGCCCAAAATCGATCCCGTTCCTCACAGGTGATGGTGATACTACTGCGGAGTAAAGCCTCTCCTTCCTCTTGTGACAATCCCCTAGATTGAAATCCCTGTAAGGTTGCCTGATAGAAATAGATAAAGGAAAGAAGAATATTTTAGAACAATCTCCAAGAAAAGGCTGGCCTGTCTTAGAAGTGAATAGCATAGCATAACCGATGATGGGGAGACAAGAAGGCAAACCTGGTAAGAGGCTGTTGCCAGAATCTCTGCACCTGCTTCAAGATATTCCCTGTGCACCTGTCAATCATTAAAATGCAAGAATCTTCTTAGAAGAAGCACATAAGACTACTTTAAAAGTGAATGCCACTCATCTATCAGTTCCCATGGATACCTCAGGTGGAGAGGACATGTAGGGCTGGTGCTATGACAGTCTCCGTTTGAAGTTTCCGTTAATTAAAGAGGAGTCCAGTGGCAGGATTGATGATTTGCATTGGACACAAGTCTGCTTCTATTCCTGCTGAGGTGGTTTCCAGGAATGTACCCGTTTTCACTTCCTTCAAAGTATACGCATTACTAGACACTTGTTTGGAAGAGAATGATGTTGCAGGCAGCAGTGTGAAACCAAAGGACCTTAGAGGTCTTGAAGTAAGTAATTGAGGAGCAGCTGCATGGGATACATGTGATGCATTTAAGAGTTTGTTACTTCCATTCTAATCATGAGGGACTCTGTTTGTAATTTTCTGGAAGTACTTACTACCAAATAAAGGACGTCTAGTATTGGAGACGCCAACACCTTTCTCTCGCACAAGCAAAATTTGGCAACTGTACGCACAAGTGAAAATTGCGGGGATTGTGAACAACACCGTGATCCATGTGCATTGTTAATCCTTCTATTACAAAGAGGATCAAGAAGTTAGAATGTAATGTATATGTCCAAATGAACCAGCTGGATATCAGAGATGGTGCGAACGATCCGTTATTCACGGAATGACACATTATGCAGAAAATGCGATACTGTGGAAGAAGAAGAATATCCCTGAAACATTGCTGGAAACGTCTGTCATCCACGGAAAATATTTGCGTTCAACAACAGTGGAGGCAGGGAGAACAAAGAAACAGCTTACAACTTTCCGGACACAGTGAATTGCCTTCAATTCCCCCATAAATGAAGGATTTCAACGACAAAATCCTACGCCATTTTAGTCATGAAGAAAAATGCAACCTACTCGAGAGTAAATACCTTGCGTATGAGGTCGGGCATTGTAATTAAACACAGCGCGCTCCACAGCGGGTCTTTGATGTCCGCGCCATGTCGTTCCAACTGCGTTGCCAAGCCCCCATCGATCACTACACACCCTCCCGCCTGCTCCAGCAATTCATCGAGCCTGTTGAAGGCATCATCGCACTCCTTCTCCGCATCTCTGTGCGCTTCTCCCATCCCGGCCTCTGCACTGCCTGCTGCCTCGTGAGATGCATGAACGACATGCTGGCCACGTGCCAGCCTGGTGCCGTCTGACGTGGCGGGTGTGGGATGAACGTATCAAGCTGGCTTACCCCTGAGAACATTCATCCATCTGTTATCCGTACCGCATGCACTGCGGGGGCCAGTGGAGTAGGTCGCAGCTAGTAGAGAGAGAACACGTGTTTGTCTTAGTGATGGCAAAGCTGTACGTACAAGGTGGAACAATGCCAAGTGGCAGAGAGATAACAGGTTCTGGTTATCACTTTCACTCTTTCTCGGACGAGAGAATTGAAGCGAGATCTCAGGGAAATGGAGTTGCTATGGTGTTTCGCACTGTAGAAGTGTCTAGAAGAGTACCGAGCATGTCTGCTCAAAAGAATCCAGATTGTAGCGAAATGCACTCTGAAATCTTAATCTACCAGGGCGTAGAATTGAACTTCGAAACATTCCAAGACATTTCGTTTCATACTTCTGTGCTTGTCAGTTGCATATTTCGGGAGTGTTCAATCTGAGGGATTTGTGGTAGTTATGAGTATTGGTGATTTTGAAGTAAGCCAGTGGAGGTCTCCCCGTGTTATGTGTACATGTGAGAGAAGGAAGTGAGAGAGCAGGGGACAATGTATGGTTGACCCGTCTTGGAGTGGAAAGGCTATAGCTTGGTGAAGCATTTATTTTGTGGGATGTGGGACCCAATTTTAGGGGGGATCTAATTCAGCTGGACAGTAAGGGAGATGATTTGAAATGTGGATAAACCTGGGGGCCAATGGTTCTTGCAATGGCACAGTATAAGAAGACCAAATTTCACTGTTAGAGAACTGGGGAGATGGCGATCGGAAGTCTCGCTGCTCACAACTTGCTGGGAGGGGAACGGGGAGGTGGTGACCGAGTTGAGGAGAAGGAACCAGAGAAGGAGAATGGGGATATGGGCTGGCTGTCTCAAGTGGCTCCTTTGTGGAATGAGACCACAGGCAAAATCCAATCTGAGAAAGACGGAGGGCTTAGCCAAGTGACCAACTTGTGGAACTCGACCACAGGCCAAAAGGAGGTTAAGAAGATGAGCGGGATCAGAATATACAGGGATTACAGTGGTAAGAATAAGTCTATACATTGGGGACCTGGAGGTGCCCTGGGCGTTGGCTGTGGCGTCGGCATTGGAGTAGGGCTGACAGGTAAGTTTCACCTTGCCAGATCAGTTGTTGATCATGAGTTGGACGTGTTATTTTTGTCAGCTGAGTCAAGAGGGATATCAGACTTGCAGTTTCCTTGGGAAGGTATGTTTACACCACTTTTTTTGTGCTATTGCTTGACCCTATAAATGGGCAAAATGCCAGGTAATGCTCAGCAAAGTTACCTCTTTCCGAAAAATCGAGCTCTTTTTGTCTCCCCAGATCATGTGTTTATGGTGGAGGAAAGGAAATTGTAGTTGAGCTACAGCTAATGCTTACTGATCTCATTTCCTCATTGAGAGACCCAAAAAAGTCTGATAGCAAACTTTAGACACAGTTTCCCCATTTGTGTGCATGAACTGGTGAACTGGAGTTTTAACACCAGAGTTACTGGAGGTGTTTAGGATGAGAGCTCCTTGTGTAGCTGTATCAGCTTTTAGTAACGGTATAAGCCACCCTCAGAGAAGTCTTAGTCTTGCTTTGGGTCACTTGTGTGGCATAGGATAATTTCATGTGGTGGTGGAATAGAAACTGCAAAACTTTAATAGACCCTTGATAGCGCACGTCACCATGCGGTTTCTGGCAATCTGTCAACCAGTAATGTACCATTGTCATGAGTGGTATTGCTTCGAAGCTCGCAGGGGAGCGTGGAAGGAGAGGAGAAGGCAGTGCAATAACAGTGAGCGTTGTGTGTTTGTGCTTGTAGGGGGGGCTGGTGTTGGAGCAACACCTTCGAGTGTATTCAGAATACTCTTTGGTGTTGGGGCAGGGTGTGGAGTAGGCCTAGGGTATGGGTATGGATATGGGATGGGCTTTCGGTGGGACTGGTCTCAAAAGAAGCTACCAAAGCGCATTATCATTGAGTTTTAACCTTTCTAGTAGCTTCAGTGTGCAATCAATCCATGGGTTTAAGTCATAAGGTTGAGATCTTGGCCCCCAATGATTTCCATTGTTTTAAAGCTCTCTAGAGTTGTCACCCTTTACCATTGAGGAGTGGATGTTTGTATTGTGATTCAGCTTCGGTGCTTGCTCCTGATCTCTCTATGTCTAGCCACTTTGCCTTTGTCATGATTTTCAAAGATGAAGCTATGTTTAGCTGCCTTTTGCTTGCTTCTAATCTACAGATTTCGTGGCTTGCAAGAGGTGGCATAGTTACATTCCGTTTACTGATTCTGATGCAACCGAGGATTATATCTTTCCCCGTGTCCCTAATCAAGCTGTGGAATTGTGGACACTTATTATCATAAGAGGATCTTCCTATAAACTAGTAAAGAACATGGGCAGGTGGCTATTGGTGTGTAATGCTGCAGAAATCTTGGCACCTCATACTTCATTAAACTCCTGATGCAACTGCTGATTAAGCTATCAGTACACCACTGAGGATCCATCTCTATTTGTGCAATACAAATCAGTTTTGTAACAGAAATGTCACCAAAACCATCTCTAGAAGCCTAAAGAGGTATACAAGGTGGGAAACATTTGGTGAGGTTGAAAGTTGAAACTCGTGTATTATCACAACTTGACATAAGTCCATCACTTAACAAGTGTGCAGAACAATTTCTACAGCAACCGGCCATAAAAGTCAGTCTTCTGTAGCAATTTCTCACCTGTCATCCACAAAATCTACGGTAAGAAGACACTGAAAATTTGTAGATTCGAGTACTTTTCCACTTTCATATCCCTGTGATAATTGTAAGAGAGTTAGGAGGGTCTGTGTGTATCTTGTTAGGATGAGCTGTTGAAGGGATATGTCACACATCCCTGGATGTACCAGGTTGCATTGTGTTGCTGCCATATCACAACTTGCTTGCCTTCCTCCACAATTTCTCCCTGTGGTCCAGAAGCCAATGCCCCCCTCAGTACCATATGACATACTCACATAGGAATGCAGTAAAAACCTGAGCTTCATGTATGGAAAAAATATGGGCTCTCTGAAAGTTTCCATCACCAGAACTCCCATGTTAGAGTATTGGCTCTCCGCTTGCCAGTCAGTCCCATGAACAAATGGACTTCTGGTCTCTACCTCCTCTTTCAGCGTAGGTAGCCAATCTGTGACAAGCTGACAAAAGAGCATGTCTCCCACATGTGTGCGACTGGTCTCTGCTATCGATTTGGAGACTGCTCATGACTGACAAAGATACAGTTGTCAAGGCAAGAAGTATTGGGTTGTTCACGAAGCAAAGCAACTTGGTTGCCCCTTCCATCTGTTATGCTTCTTCATCCGCGGAGCCATAGACAGTTTTGAATTCCTACCCATTTTCCTTCTGTTCAGTCTCCCCTTTCTTTGCTCTGCTAAGCTACAGCTACAGTACGCCTTATAGAGCCTCCAGTGCGACTGGCAGTCCAACTAAAGAACCCACACATGATACCTTAGATCCCAGTAACTGGGTTGCCATGTATGTACAACAATGCAATAGAGAAATTGCTGCTGAGTATCACATAGAGATGGGTAAAACTCAACCACAAAGGTTGATATTCTCAAGGAATGCCTTGAAAGGTAGTGCCAGTCCATATTTACAAGAGTACACGTGTACATTGGATTTCTCTCTTGCATTCACAACCTTCTTTGCATTTGAAAATTAAGGGAAGATCCTCCAACTGCATGTGCCACACTTCGGCGGCCGGGACATGTCGAGAAACTTGTCATATAACAAACGTGATGACCCAGAGAGAGGCAAAAAGAAATGCAAATCTGCTTGAATTCATAAGAGGAATGCAAATCGGATATGTCAAGAGTTTGTTGTTACCTTTTGGTCACAAAGAGTGTAGGTATCATCTTCCAAAACGCAAAGCCGGTCGCCCCTTAGCCATCCCAAGCCCGCCTGGTTCCCTGTATCTCCACTTCTGAGCAAAATCTCCAGTGAGGCTTCTGCCTTGACCCTGTCACTGGGCTGTAATTGCCCCCAGTTTCCATCTCTGTGGAGCGTTGAGCCCAAGACAGCCGACGGCAATAGCTGAGTGACTCGTCTATCGTGACATCCATTGACAGCTTCTTGGCAATGAGAGACTGTAGATCTTCCGATAGCTGGGAATCCTTCGTACCCATCCTATCGTGAGCCCTCCATCTAACATCATCTGCGCAGCCAGAAGGAGGCCAGAACATGGTTGTCAAATTCTTACCTTTCTTGCAAGAAAATCGGACAACAACTATTTTAATCATGTAGCAGACATGACATGTGCAGTGTAGTTTGTTCCAGAAGAGGGCAATGCACGCATGGAAAGAATTAGAATTTGAAGGATACCCGTACAAACGGCGAGCATGGCCTCAAGGTCCCCAAATTTCGAAAGTGCTTCACCGAAGAGCTGCCATCGCACTTCAAGCTGGCGTAGCACTGCCTGCAAGCCGCAAGCACCGCGTCAGGCAAAGTGCGATTACGCAGGAGTGCCATGATGTACACGAACTCAGCAGAAGCTTCGACTTACTTCAGATGATTAAATGAATTTGAGTTGGATGCAAGGTTTGTCTGAGCTCGGAAAATTCCACATGTGATGGATGGGACTGCATAAATCTAACTCCTCCTCCCCATGCTAGCAAATTACTGCATTCAATTAAAGTGACCCAAGTTCCAAGATTGTGTGAATGATACCCAAGCTGGACTCTGGTGCATTGACCTGCATCCCCTCTTACGCCAGTCTTATCTCTCTGATGAAGAGCCCTTGCCCAACTGATGGCTACCTTCATAGGAGCATAACTACTTGTACATCCCATAAAAGGGATCGCCGAGATTAGCCTGGCAGGTTACAACTCTTGCATGTCATGGCTCACATTGGTGATTGAGCAACACTGTATAAAACTGTATTTGTGTCATTTTTCTGCCCAGGCGGTTTGCTTCCCAGGAATATGGTGTAGAATGAACGTAGAATTAGATATGCTGGAGCCCCAAAGCCATCCCATTTAGCCCAGGCTCTTTTGGAATTGAAAAACATTCTATGGAGATTCGAGTTGAGTTTTGATCACCTGCATCTCCAATCTTAACCTCCAGTCTTCAGAGTCCGTCTCTTTGACTGCAAGGCTCTTCACATTCGCTAATTCACATTGTGGAAGAGTAAACTTGGAGTCTTCCCGGTCGGAATCCAGCACGGACTGATGAAAGCATGGACGAGAGCACAACAGTACTAGATGGCGAAAGGCCCCCATCGCCCGCCCTAGTTTGGGCCGGGGCATGTTGTAAGCTACATGATCGTCGACCTCATGGGGTATAATGTAGGTCGTAAAGTTGTCTCCCTTGGTCACAGCCGAGCCAGGGCTCACAGTTTTCACACTCATTTCGGCTCAGCGAGAAAGAAGGGAGAGGAATAGACAGAAGCTAAATTATACTATGGACGAACCTGAGTGTGTCTGAGTTTTCGACAAACAACTACTCAAATTAGAACCCATGTAGAGAGACAAGTACACATGGAAGAGATACAGACAGAGAGCATAAAGAGAAAAGAGAGAGAGATTCACTATTAGCTCGAACAACTACTCAGACATTAGAACCCATCAAGTACGCATGGAAGAGATACAAACAGAGAGCAAGAAAGAGGAAGGACATATAAGATATGCACTACTAGCTCGAGATAGTCTATGCCAGCTCGAAGAAGAATCAATGTTGAAATGCAACCTGAAGAACCTGTATATAGGGACAAGTGGATAAGTCCAGGACAGTTGTACTGAGCAAAAGGGGGAGTGACCCTTCACAGGTTTGTAGAGAGCTGATAAAAATACAAGAGAACAGATCTCTAGAGAGAGCTAGAACGAGAAGTGGGATCGAAACAGAAAGGAGGTTGCCAGAAGTTCGGAGCAGGACGAAATGAAATAAAATGGTGCTTTATAACGTCCGCGGAAAGCTCGTACAGCTTATGGGACAAAATGGAAGAAAACATGAGAGAGGAACAAATCCAGAAACCACAATTAATGTTCTAGCGATTGTCTAAGGGTGAAGGCCTCGTGTAGGTAGGCTGCCACGCATTTTTGATCCTCATAGTGAAAGACATCAGTGAGAGTTTGGGTTCCACTGAATAAACAGTGAAATCTCCCACGGATCTCGTAGTACAGAGGGCAGTAGAAGAAGAAGTGTTCTTCAGTTTCAATTTCCTTGCTGCGCCCTATGCAAGCTGGACATAGGCGGTCCTCCCGTTGCAGGTTTTCCCATCTGCCAGTCTCTATCCGTAGGTTGTGGGAACCCACCCTGAACCGCCCCAATGCCCTCAAGAGGGAAGGAGATGCTGAAAGGTAATTTGGTCTCAACATCCAAGTTCTCTTGACATGTAATTCCATAAGCTCTCTCCGAATGAGTCTGTTACGGTCATGTCTGGATGTGATGTCCACCTCATCTGGGTTCATTGGTAAATAGGAAAGCAGTAGAAAGTCCGTTACGTTGAAATAAACTGTCCACTCGAGCATACCAAGGAGTTCCTGAAACCTGCAGCTTTGAGCCTCATAGATGTTGTGAGGGCCCTTGCCACTAGCCCTTTGGGTGGAAGGGCCTGCAATCTATGGAGAAAGATTGTAAGCCTGAAGAGGGCATCAATATAATATCTGCTAAAATAAGCTTCTCTTAACTGTGAGCTCACAATCCCCTCCCGAATGAGAGAGTAGAAAAGCGTCAATATAGCGTGCCAACGTGTGTGTCTGGCAACGCTGCTGTGCTTGTCTGGAGTCTGGAGCTCTGCCATCATTGCCCACTCATGCGTGGAGTAATGAGAAGCGAGATGCATCTCTTTTGCATCTGTTCAAACTTCATTCAAGCTTTCAAAGAGCTTCGTTCAAATATCAAACCCGGAATTGCATCCAGTGATATGATGATTGAGATTGTATGTAGGATAGAGTAAAGCACCTGCCCCAGGAGTTACATTTGAGGGCTCGAGTCCAGGGCAGGTCCGAGAATCCTCAGGGAACCTCCTGGAGGGCACTGCTGTGGAAGTCAGCTCACACTATACTGTAGGTCATTTTCATCTGCTGCAGTTGCCTTGGCACACTCTTATGGCCCATTTCTTGAGCTGGGTTTTTAACTTGTATCTGTGCCCAGAGTTTTAGGTCACAGTAAAGTTGCTATGGTGTTCACCAGATTGGTGCATTATGACTCTTGTCTTATTGCTCTTGGGGCAATGGGGATGAAATGAAATTCACACATTCCTGTGCTGAATTATCTGACCATCACCTCCGGATTTGTGGCATTCCCTGCCCCATCCCATGCTTTGTTTGAAATTTTGCAGGTTTTGTGAATTCAATTGCCTGCCTTTGTGGTGGAGATGGATATTGTGTACATAAATTCATTCCTTCAAGATGGTGGCATCTCTCACTTCATACAAACTAAGGCGGAGTAGACAATGGACTGCAGTTCATGAAACATTCCAGCTGGTGTGAGAGGCCAAAGCGATCTATCATGTAATTTCACTTTTGGCAAGAGAAAAAGGAGAAGACAAAGAGAGAGACATCAGTCATTGCAAGGAGGGTTGAAGAGGACCACTTGCACTCTGAAGGGCACCCCCTGCCTCACAAGCTTATGATGGGTATTGCAAGAGGGGCAGATGAGAGGATATTCCATGCACCATGCAACTATGAAGTTAAAAACAGGATATATAGGAGGAGCAAAATTTTCGGCAACACTGAATACCCACCAGAAGGCAGGCCCAATCGCAAATTAATACTATGATAATCTACCACTATGCTTGCCATTGCCACCTAGCTGCCCAGCAACACCCTTCCTATCTACATTGTCACTATCTCTCTTTATTTCACAAGTTTGGACAGATGTCTGTGATTGCTCTCTCTCAGAACGATCTTCAATTCTCTCTTTATGTGTGCTTCTGTCTAAGTCAGCCCTTCATTATATAGCAGTCAGGATATCAAGCATGGGCACCCAACTTAATTCGGCTCCATCCTATCAAATGCCAATCCTTTTCAATTGTTCTAAGGGCTACATTCTCTCCTTTGCTGGTGCAAATGTTAACGGGCATGGAGCCTAAGTTAATCAGCTTGGACACCTTGCCTTGCTTCTCTGTGCCCTTGGTTTGCATTCCCAACAGCCAAAGGAGGAAAAGAATGATGTGGACTCCCGAGACAAATCACCCGAGAGAGGGATTCGGCTAATCATCCCTCATCCCTCTGACGGGCTTCATAATCTTCACATCAAATTATCTTACACTCCCAACTAATGAGCTATAAACATGGACTCACTACAACCTTTGCATGGTCTTAAAAGCTAGCTGACAACAGACTGCAAAGAAGGAGGGGGCACTACCTCAAGCTCAACATACACTTCAGGCAGCCCTCTGACCTCCCCTTCAACCCAGCCAACCAGCCGGTCTGCACGTGTCAATGTGGGGTCCACGGTTTTCCCCACACCAATCAGGCCTCTGGACACTGAAAACTGCAGCTCAATTTTCTGTGCATTATGCAGGGTCAAGCACAATCTGTTGATTTGAGGACACCGTGTGACAGGACGACTGAAAAAGGTGTCGCGCAATTACGATTTCAAGACAATAGGTACACAATTGTAACTGCTCATCTTGTAATTATTCCTGGCCGAATCCCAATCTTTTTCCCCATCTCAACACAAGAAAGCATCCCATTAATCCCAAACTCAAACTTTGGGGTGGCCAATATAAGAAATTTGGCACCAAAACAGCCCGCTTCAATAAGGGGGCCAAAGGGTTTTGCCGCACGTCCCTTTGGCCCCAAAATAGGTTAACACTGATTTCCAATCTGGTGAGGTGAAATACCATGCCTGTAGCCCTCGACATCATACATGCATCAAATAAGAGGAACATGTGGACTTCTGACGGTCAGACCTCACAAAAACAACCAAGACAAATGATGACATACCTGCAAATTTTGCCACCAGCCATACCACCCTTGATCTCATACTGAATTTGTTGACCTAATCACAATCAAATTTTGAGGTGTCATGAATGGGGGTCGTATTTGGAGTGGTTGATGGATCAGTCCCAAGACCTGACATTATTGTTGGCCAAGCCATATGGGATAGGAAAGATCAGAAAGCAAGAGCTAGCATCATCACAAGCTTGAGAGACAATCAGTTGCATCTCATTATAAGTGCTAAGAATGCTAAGGATGTTTGGGACAAGCTAGCAAGCATATATGAGACGAAGGATGTCACATCGCAAGTTTATGCGACGCAAAAGTTCTATGGTCTGAAGATGACCAAGTCAGACTCAGTTGAACAACAATTGAATTTATTTTGTGTGTTGCGAGATCAACTAGTCTCTGTGGGAACTAATGTGACTGATGAACACGCCACAGTGGTGTTATTGGCAACCTTACATGAATCCTATGATGGTTTTGTGGTGTCTCTAGCAGGACAAACCAACTTAACTATTGATGTTGTCATAAGACTTCTCCTCAAAGAAGAAACAAGAAGAAAATGTCAAGGTACGTCTACAGAGGTAGACAAAGCTTTGTTCACAGGCAAGACTGGAGTAGTCTTGAATAGAAGACTCTCTTCACATATGTTTCAGAAGTCCTAGAGGTTTCAGAAACCTCAATCTAGCTCAAAGATCAAAAAGGCCAAAGTAAGGTGCTTTTATTGCAAGAAACTTGGTCACATGATCAAGGATTATAGAAAGCGCATTGCAGATGAGTACAACAGAGAGGGTCAAGGGAACATAGCTACTCATCAGAGGAACGCTATTCTATTTGTTGTGTCTCTCTCAGCCACTACTAGACAGAACCATGTGTGAGTTGTGGCATAAAAGGTTAGGTCATGTGAGCATTAAGAAGTTGAGACAAATGCAACTCTCAAGCCATCTTGTGGAAGGACTACCATTGAAAGAGATGAGCGATATGCGTCTATGCAAAGGTTGCTTGGAAGGGAAGCAACATCGAGGTCAATTTCCTAAGGATGGTAGACGAAGAGCCACAAGTATATTGGAGATTGTACATTCTGATGTGTGTGGGCCAATGCAAACCACATCACTTGGAGGAGCAAGGTACTTTGTGACATTCATTGATGATTTGTCAAGGAGGGTTGTGGTGAATTTCCTAAGGCAGAAAAGTCAAGTGCTAGAGAAATTCAAGGAGTTCAAAGTACTTGCAGAATAACAAACTGGAAAGCCTCTTAAGATTTTGAGATCTGACAATGGTGGTGAATACATCTCAAAAGATTTCAATCAGTTTTGTCAAGAGAATAGAATAGCTCGACAACTTATTGTTCCATATACACCTGAGCAGAATGGTGTAGCTGAGCGGATGGATAGATCACTACACGAATCTACAAGGAGTATGTTGAAAGAAGTGAATCTTTCAAATCATTTTTGGGCATAAGCTGTTGGCACTGCAGCATATCTTCACAACAGAATATCTACCAAATCGGTCTTGGGAAAAACACCAGAAGAGGTATGGAGTGGTCAGAAGCCTAGTGTGGCTCATTGTAGGATTTTTGGATGTCGTACATATGTCTATATCCCTACTCAGAAGCAAAGGAAACTTGACTCCAAATCAGAAAGATGCATCTTCATTGGCTACACAGAAGGTGTGAAGGGATATAAGTTGTTCAATAAGACAACTAAGGCTGTCAAACACAGTAGGGACGTAGTGTTTGATGAAGGCTTCATACCCTCTTTGGTAGTGGGAGAAGATGACATGGGAATGAGCTTAGAACCATTACACCATTTCCAAGATGAGTCTTATGAGGAGCCAATACAAGAGATGGCTGAAGCAAATGATGGAGGTGTTCAACTTGATGGAGTTGATCAAAGAGTCAAAGTTGGTGAACCATTTGTTAATATGGACTCTAGAGATGAAGTTGAAGATGTGCCAATTCTAAGGAGATCTCAGCGGGAAAGAAAAACTCCTAGTAGGCTGATTACATCTATGAGTGTCATTGAAGCTATGGAAGAAGCATCACAAGTGGTTGAGTCTTCTACGTATGAGGAAGCGATGCGCTCTCCAGACAAACTACAATGGGAAGAAGCAATCAACTCAGAGTTGGATTCATTGATGCAAAACAAAGCATGGACACTCACTAGGTTGCCTGCAGGACGAAGAGCCATTGGTTGCAAGTGGATCTTCAAGTTGAAGTACAAAACTGATGGATCTATTTACCGGTACAAAGCTCGTCTTGTAACTAAAGGCTATGCACAAATTCAAGGAGTGGATTACAATGAAACCTTCTCACCAGTGGTGAAGATTTCTTCTATCAGAGTGTTGTTAGCTCTTGCAACTCAAATGATCACGAAGTTCATCAAATGGATGTTAAGACCGCATTTCTGAATGGAGAACTACAAGAAGAGATCTACATGAGACAACCTAAAGGGTTTGTACAAGGAGAAAGTGATATTGTGTGTAAGCTGCAAAAGAGTTTGTATGGACTCAAACAAAGTCCTCGAGCTTGGTATGTCAGGATCGATGCTTACCTCTTAAAGGCAAGATTTGAGCGAAGCATTGCTGACACAAACATCTATGTGAAAAAGATGGGCGAGCAATTTGTGGTCATAGCTTTATATGTGGATGACACAATCATTGTCACCAACGATCGTCAAAGGTTGTTGCCAGAAACCAAAGCACTGTTGAGTGTTGAGTTTGCCATGACTGACATGGGTGAGATTCCATTCTGTCTTGGTATTCAAATCAGCAGAGATCGAGTGAACCATACAGTATCAACGACAATACATTGAGACAATTCTACAAAGGTTTAAGTTGGAGATGAGTAAGCCAACATCAACTCCTCTCGAAGTTGGTTTGAAACTTACGAAAGATATGGCACCTAAGACTCAAGAAGAGCAAGAGGATATGAGGAAAACTCCTTATCAAAGTGCAGTCGACAGTTTGATGTATTGCATGGTTTGTACTAGGCCAGACATTACACATTTAGTGGGAGTGGTCTCACAATTTCTTTCAAATCCCGGACAAACCCATTGGAAAGCAGTGAAGAGGATATTTCGATATCTAAGAGGACATCAACCTCTGGTCTACTCTACAAGAGAGTGGAAGATCCAAGTTTGTTGGGGTTTGCTGATGCTGACTGGGCAGGAGACGTTGATAGTAGAAAATCAACTTCATGCCATTGTTTTCTCCTAGCAGGTGGAGCTGTATCTTGGTCTAGCAAACGACAAGTTGCAACAGCGTTGTCATCAACAGAAGCTGAGTACATGTCCATTACACAAGCAGCAAATGAGGCTATTTGGGAGTGCAGCTACGGCGTGAGCCTAGCCGCGTGAGCCCAGGAGCTCGGCTCACACTTTGCCCTCTAAGCGTGAGCCTAGGGTTTAGTGGAGGAAGAAGCAGGCCCCATACCCGAGTCCTCTGTTTAGAAAGGGTCCTATTGTCGTGGAAGTAGTTATAGTGCTTAAAAAAAAAGGGTATAGAAAGAATGGAATGGTCATTGTGAAACTTACTGAGGTTTTCTTATTGAAGAAGAGGTGAAAAAAAAAAGGTTGGGTGAGTCATCATGAATCTTACTTAGGGATTCTTGCATGAACAAGATGCAAGAAAAGTTTGGATGCTCATTGTCAAGCTATTTGTCGTTTCCAATATTTCATCCATGGTGGATGGATGATTGATGGATGAAATATTGAAGGAGAGGTTAAAAATAATGAGGATGGGCAAGAACAGGCCCCAAAATATGACCCCTCATTGTGAAACAGACAATTGTTAATATAGATGAGGTGAAAATTAAACAGATGGTCATCTTCAAGCTTATTTAGGCTTTGTTTGTGAAGATGTGTAACAAAATGAGCGGTTTATTGTGGAACTTGTTCAGGTTTGTGTTATTGAAGATGAGGTGAAAAAAAAACACATGGTCAGTGTGATTGCTTATTTAAGATGTCTTTGTGAAGAAGAGGTAAAAAAAAACATTCAGCTATCCTTGTGAAACTTGTTTAGGATTCTGTTATTGAAGAAGAGGTGAAAAAAAAGTTAAGCTCTATCATTGTCAAACTTGTTCAGGTTTCTGCTATTGAAGAAGAGGTGAAAAAAGAAATCAGATGGTCATTATGAATGTTTATTTAGGGTTTGTTTGTGAAGAAGAGGTGAAAAAATTGAGCTCTCATTCCCAAACTTGTTAAGGTTTCTGTTATTGAAGAAGAGGTGAAAAAAATATTAGATGGTCATCATGAATGCTTATTTAGGGAATAAATTAGGGATTGTTTGTGAAGAAGAGGTGAAAAAAAAACTTGAGCTCTACCATTGTCAAACTTCTTCAGGTTTCTGTTATTGAAAAAGAGGTGAAAAAAAACCAGATGGTCATCATGAATGCTTATTTAGGGTTTGTTTGTGAAGAAGAGGTGAAAAAAATTGAGCTCTATCATTGTCAATCTTGTTCAGGTTTCTGTTAATGAAAAAGAGGTGAATAAAAATCAGATGTCATCATGAATAAATTAGGGTTTGTTTGTGAAGAAGAGGTGAAAAAAAAACTTGAGCTCTATCATTGTCAAACTTCTTCAGGTTTTTGTTATTGAAGAAGAGGTGAAAAAAAAATCATATGGTCATCATGAATGCTTATTTAGGGTTTGTTTGTATAGAGGACGTGGATGAGCTGTCATTGTGAAACTTGTTTAGGTGCCTGTTATTCAAGAAGAAGTGGAAAAAAAAAACAGATGATCATCGTGAAGCTCATTTACGCAATGCTTCTGTAGAGGCCGTGAAAAAATAAAATGAGCTTTCATACTGACACTTGTCCATGTTTGGCAGGCCCTCGAACAAAAAATGGTTTTTTTTTTTTTTTTTTTTTCCTTGGCCCGGGGCAATATTGGGGGTGGGGGCAAAAGTGGTGTGCGTTGACCTACTCAATTTTAGAGGCTCGTTAACCAAACCCGATGAAAAAATAAACTACCTTTCATGACGAGACATCGCCTGCTTGTCTAGATTTAAGAACTGTGTATACATGTTCTACAAACAAGGCAGCCCTTTCCGACATTGCGAAAAATCGCAACATATGCAACACTACTCGATATTGCCAATGTCTCGCTGCAAAAGTGTCTATACCTCACCAGGACCTAGTGTTGTCTGGTGAATGATTTGGTCTCTTTTGGGATCACAATACATCATGCGCAAAAAGATGTAGTTAAGATGCTTGCAGGGAACCCATTTCCCTCTCTTTCCTAGAGCTTACTCACGCATGCACACGAAGTCGGGACAGGTACACCCCGAAAATTTCCCACCGTCACCTGATAAGCCCTGTCGTGCAAAACGGACCCAGATGTGACCAAAGTATAAACCCGTCCATACCCATGTGAAGGTACTTCCATAGTTCTTGTTACCCGAGCCTGAAGTAGTCTGGCCGATTCCACCTTCGCATCGTGATCAGGCCCCGAAGCCACCCGATGCAAGGCCACCAAGAGTCGACGCCACAGATCGGTGCAGACGAAAGCCGACGTCCTCCAACTTGCCAATCTCCAGTTCGTCAATGATCATCCTTAAATCATGATCATGAAAAAATTGAGTGTGTTGACGCACTCAGTTCTCGGGAAGGGGGGGGGGGGGAGAGGGGGGGGTTCCCCCAAAACCCGTCGGGTACCCGGGGTGAAAATCCGGACCCGCACCTCTCGTCGATGATCATCCTGAAATCATGATCATGAAGAAATTGAGTGCGTTGATGCACTTAGTTCTCCCGGGGGGGGGAGGGAACCAAAAATAAATAAATAAATAAATTGGGTATCATACAATCTGTCACGATGAAATGTCGCCGGGAGCTGGCAAGCTACTTGAAAGCCTCGGGGATGCGGATTATCAAGACCTAGAACTGTGTCAACAGCCTATATCTGACGAAGGGGGATTGCCCAGGGCAGAAGGAAATACTTTGTTTTTATGCCTTCTCTGTTGAAGTTCCACTGTACTGACTGTTATGAAGTCATGTTGTTCGCACTGCCTGAATTGAGTGCTTCAGCGCACTCAGTTATGGCGGTGCATGAGCAATGACTCTGAACCAGTTCCATCCAGAATGGGTCTGCACTCCCACCCAGATGTGCTATGAAACATTCCTCACTAATTATTGTCCTCTTCATCGCAGACCCGTCTATTTGAGGCCGTGTGTCTCGTGAGGGTACATCCACTATTGACTCCCACCACAGTGGTGGAGTTCGAGCTTCATGGGGGAGGATGTTTCACGAGAGGTTCGATCCTGTCGTCGACGACATGCACTACAACTATGTCGACTCCAACGTATGTTTGCGAAAGCCAAATGGAACTCCTTGGAGAGGGGCCCGTGAAAAAAGCCCGGTTTTTATTCAAACGATCATTGAGAGTTGTTCTCGGCCAGGGGCCCGCATCATAGATCTCACTCTCGGCACAGGTTTCTCTTCTTGCCTTTGTCATCGATTTTTTTTCTTCTGCACCTTCTTTACTCAATATTCTAAAACTCTAATTCTTTCAATCTGTCTCTTGCAGGCGCTTTTTACCATGCTTGCAAGGCAGGTGGCAGGCACTTGTTTGGTATGGAAGGAGATGCAGATATTTTCATTGGCCTCCTTGCCGAGTTGCACGGGGGCGCGTCTACCTCCAATGTCAAGGATGTCACTGCGCAAATTGATATGCTCGACGAAGACGACAAGGACCTGGACAATGACTTTTCATGTGAGTAAGTTCATTTTCTGTCTATTTGATCCCTGTATATATGCTCTGTCGCGTCCCCTTCTGTTGTCTGATTGTTACCCAAATGGTGCATTTCTGATTGCAAGAATGTGAACGTACTCTCGTGGCCCCTGTCTTCCATATACTTGAGGGACTTGTGCTGGAGCCCACCTCCTAATTATGTCCTTCCCGATTACGCGGAAGGCATTGCTCGTGTGCAAGCAGCTATGCTTTCTCCCCTACCCTTGCATTGGAGTTCCAGGAAGACGCTCAGGCACCTCCGCGCAAAGGTCTTCATAGATGATAGTGCAGCAGTTTCAGGTTGTAGCAGTACTTCTAGCAGTTCAGCAGATTCAGATGGTAGCAGTAGCAGTGTTGACACCACCTACGGATGTACTTGAGGGCATATTTATGGAACATGAGGGGACACACTCTCCGTTTTCCGTTGTACCACCATTTCTCTTCCCACCATCCGTTGTAATGAGCACGGACTACAATGAAATTCACATCCCTGAATTGAAACATTCTCTCCCCCGCGTCCTACGAATTTGAAAGTGTTTTCCTTCTAAACATTGCTCTCCAATTCAACCGTGTGCATTCAATAAAAAAATTTCAACAGAGATGAATATGTGCATAGTCCAGTAGACAGTCATTCGACATATGCCATCACACCAATATTTGGTTGGATGGATGGAGGATGAATGTTTTTGGATGAATAAACCCCAATTGGATGTACACTGTGGATGAATGTTGCATGCATGGATGGTCCCATGGATGATGTCAGTGCGCAGTATCATGCGCAGGGGCGGGACGACGAGGTTCACTGTCGGGGTTGAGGTGGGTCCCTAAGGCTGACAAGGGTTAGGGTTTCTGTTTTGGGTTGCAGGGTTAATATGGATGAAGACGTGTTTCTGCAGTAATGGATCATCTTCCACGGAAATAGACGCCGCATCTTTCCCAAAATCATGCCACGTGTCCTAGGCTCACGCTAGGCTCCTGGGCTCACAGGCTCCTGGGCTCACATGGCTAGGCTCACACTCTAGCATCCCCTGCTATTTGGTTACGGAAGTTGCTTGGAGATTTGGATCATCTCCAATCACTACCTACGACTCTCTATTGTGACAATCAAAGTGCGATTGCACTAAGTCAGAATCCGAAGTATCATTCAAGGACGAAGCACATTGAAGTGCAACATCACTACATACGGGAAGTTGTATGCAAGGGAGAGATCAAGATGATCTATTGTGCTACAGGAGATATGGTTGCGGATGTTTTGACAAAGAGTCTACCACAAACAAAACACATGAAGTGTTCAGCCTTACTTGGTGTCTCTTCTCCAAAGACAAACGAAGTAGCTCAATGATATGGTTTAATTGAGTAGGAGTGTTGGAAGTAATTAAACATATCTAGAAGACTAAGAGTCTTGAAGGCCAAAGGTTTAGAAGTCTAAGAGACTATCTTGTTTAACTCACCTTTGGAAGGTGAATGGCTAGAAGGTGGATGGTCACCATAGTGGAAGTGGAAGTGACCAAGTAGGACTTTCTAGAGACCTTCTTGTACAAGCTCGGGGGTGAAGCCACTAGTCTTAGTGTAAGAGTATGATGGTGGCTTCTATGGTTGGGAGGAGAGCATTAGTTTTAGCTTTAGTCTAAGACTTTAGTTCTTGTTCATGTTCTTGCTCAATTCTAACAGTATTTACCATATTTTCACACACAACATCCACATTGTAGATGAGCTGCACAAAACCGGGACCACAGGAGCCCCATCAGCAATTGCGTTCTGCTGCAACCAAAACGGGCAAAGCAATAAGAGACACATATCAACCACAATTTGATATTGCCCAGAAAACTCCATGCTCTGCAAGAAGCAGACAATGCCCAATTCAATAGAGGGACTGGGGCTACTCCCATATATTGAAAGTCATTGAGAAGTTCATACTCAGAGTAAGCAAAAACCAACAAAACAAATCTGGTGGCCTAAGTACCCTTGAGCTATTTTATGATGCACGGCTCACCATGTCTATCAGGTACCCACAGACAATGCCAAAAGAGATGGGCCACCCAGGAGCTGTACCTAAACACTAAAGATTGCCTTGACCACTGTAGAGTTCCCATGTGCGACGTGACCAATTGTACCTACCAACATGACCACTTCGCTGTTAAAACCTCCTTGACTGATACAACCCAGGAGACATCTAAGACTTAACACGACAAGGTCCACACATCAGGAATGCATCCAGTCAGTGCCAAATCAAAAGGACGCGGAACCTGATGAAAATACGATCATGATCCTAGACGTGTGCAAATGTAAAAAACGTCACAAAATGAAACCTCCACCCACCATAATAGCCCCAAAAAAAGGCTGAATGGAAATAGTGAGACAGACAGTGCAGGCAACAAGGGGTTACCAATGTCCATGGTGACCTGCCGCCGAGATCTCGTGAGACAGCGGATGTCGAGCATGCACATCCAGCTTGCTAAGCCCTCCTCCATACCTCCTCTAAACCACATTGGCTCCCTACACCAACAAACTCCCTACATAATCAACGCCACATTCAGACGCCATGTCACTGCTAACTATGTTGGTCTGGATCCCTAGTGTAAAGCCAATATGACCACTCGTCTAATAGGATCATTGAATTTTGAGTTGGTCTTGGTCTTGGTCCGTACTCTAAAGATAGAAGGATGCCAGACCACTTCTAGACTTAAGTGGAAGAACGAGTTGCACATAGCAATAAAAGATTTAATAGTTTTATCTTCATATTTTAATCATTTTTTAGTTATTTTTAGTATTCATTTTTTTAGTCATAACCTAAACTTTTGAAGAATATTTGAAACAAAAAACAAGGATCGCGATGTAGGAGCTCCGTGGTTTGCGGTGAGAGTGAGCCCCCAACGGTCTCTTTGTCTCCCTCCCAGGCCTCTCCATCGCTTACATCGGCTACCTCCCTATCGTTTGGGGGAAAAACCAATAGCATAACCCAAACCTCAAGAGCCTCTGCTACGTTGGATACTAACTTTATTGATAACGTCTCAGTCTGGATCACAGAAATTCAAGTTTCCCATTTTACAAGCCCACCATCACTACAACAGATTGCGGCTTTTACGACCCTGTGTTATGACTGCAAATGCAGTTATAAAAGCCATTTACGACTTCATGACTCTACAGTCGTAAAACCCTAGTCAGTTGTGGCATGGCAGATATGACTCGCCAGCCTGGCTATGACGTGGCGCCTGAGCAGCTGTGGGGGTAGTCATACACGCTGGCTTTACTGAATGACTGAACGGGTCCATGTCAGCCGCTGTGTAAGAGAGACACGTGCTCTCTACAGAACACGCCACGTAAGACTGCGACGTCATCCCGACTGCAAAGGAGGGAATCAGACGTCAGCACGTGTCGCATCGCGATTTTGACACATGGTTCCTCATATCAATTGACACGCGTCGCTGTGGGGAGGGGGGTTGGGGATTTAATTTATTGTTATTATTAGTATTATTATTACTTTTGACCAACAGGGGACAGTGGCACATTATTAAATAACGAATTTTGAAATTATATTCTTAGATAAAATATTTATTCGCTCAGATACCAAAACACACCCTTACGGGGAAGGAGAGTTTGCCCTAGTGCCTATGCTGAATTGCGTCTGCTACTCTCTATAATCTAACAGGCATTCACCTTTTTGCCTCTGTTGTCCCACCATTGACTGGGGTCAGAAAAGTTCATTCCACAACTTCTCCTCATCTCTGTTTTTTTTGTTTATGGATACTTTCCTATTGTCACTTTGGCAGTATCATGTCAAAGTCACTCCAAACTATCTACCATCTACCCATGACCATCTACCCATGCAGGTTTCTTGTAGCTATCCTTCCACAGGGAATCATCGGTAATCTGGAGCTTGAAATCCGGCTCTCTTGGATGATCTGGACCCACACTCTATCCTTGCTCCTTCAGCTATCCATGCCTCTGCACAGATCATGCATATATCCTTGCATTGCTGTTAGCAGCTGACAATGACAGCCTACATTTGTTCCAGCAAACACCCAACTCAACTTATCACACTAGTTCTTATTCTCAATTGCATCTGCTACTCTCTGTAATCCAACAGACATTTACCTTTTTGCCTCGTTTGTCCCACCATTGACTGGGGTCAGAAAAGTATTCATTCCACAGCTTCCCCTCATCTCCGTTAACTGTTTTTCGATACTTTCCTGTTGTCCCATTGGCAATATCATGTCAAAGTCACTCCAAACTAGATTCACTCAACCAGCTAACTTGCAGACATTGAAATTTAGGGCCGCTTTTGATAAGAGGGAAAAACAGGGTGAAATGTGTTGAAGAAGGTGCCTTTATTAGCACACTCTATCCCTGCTCCTTCAGCTATCTATGCCTCTACACAAAATCATGCATACAACAATCATTCCAGCAAACACCCCCAACCCTACTTATCAATGAGCAACGAGCTAACTTACATAATTCAATATGCATCTCAGGGCCGAGTCTGATGAGAGGGCAAAACAGGCTGAAATAGGTCGAAGAAGAACCCATAGAGGATTTGACCGACCATCAACCCAAAAGGACCTCTTGTGTGTACTGCTTGTGTCTTGTAGTCAGGTAATGTCGGATTGGTCTGTGAGAACCAGCATGGTGCAGATGAGCAGGCAGAGATTGAAACACGGCCTGCTAAGACCAAGCTGACTCTCCCAAGAACCTTGAAACATCAGGAAGAATACCAAATCATGGTACTAACAGGAGCCAACAGTCCACATTTGCAGGATGGACAAACTTCTTCACATCGTACATTAAGGAAAAACCACACCTTGCCATTGCGGTTGTCGCACCATCGTGAAGGATCTTTAAAAATCTCATGCCAGCTCTGCTCCGTGCTGCAAATGAAGGGCAGAGTCTGATGAGAGGGAAAAACAGGCTGAAATAGGTCGAAGAAGAAGGTGCCCTCACCACATTGTCCTCGACCTTGTGTCATGACCCATGGAGGGTTTGGCTGACCATGAACCCAAGAGGACCTCTTGTGTGTGCTGCTTGTGTCTGTAGTTAGGTAATGTCGGATTGGTCAGTGAGAACCACCACGGTGCAGCTGAGTGGGCAGAGATTGAAACACGGCCTGCTAAGACCAAGCTAACTCTCCCAAGAACCTTGTAAACATCAGGAAGAATACCAAATCATGGTACTAACAGGAGCCAACAACCCACATTTGCAAGATGGACAAACTTCTTCACATCGTACATTGCGATTGCGGTTGTCCCACCATCGTGAAGGATCTTCAAGAAACTCATGCCAGCTCTGCTCCGTACTGTAAAATCAGAGCCGAGCGGGTAGAGATTGAAACACGACCTGCTAATACGAAGCTGACTCTCCCAAGAACGGCGAGCTCCCAGCCGAAACCTAAGCCCTGTCACGTCACTTGCTTCAAGAGCTCGCAAATTTCAGTTGACTTCTATTTGATTTAATATCATGTACGTTACAAGCTGGGAAAGGATCTCAAGTTAGAGGTTCAGAGGTTGCCTGCAGCAGCTAAGCTTGGGAGGTCAACACAAATGTATGATGACTTATACAAGCAAAAAGATGTGCATGGCAGTATAGTTGAAGCTGGAATGATTCCAAAGATCTTGGAATGTAGATAAGTACTCTACTCTTACTTCGGGAACGATTGTGATGGATTCGATGCACTAATTATAAAAATTCCCAAGAGTAAAGGGCGAAACAAACCTTCAGGAAGGTAGCATCTGCAGAGGGCATGCTCTCGAACATGTTTCCACCGACTAGCTTCACTCCCGCACCCATTACAACGCACCCATGGTTACCCCAGAATGCACTACGTAAATTGAACAATATGAGGAGCTTTTTGGTCACACTCGTAGAATCAAGTTATGATTGTGGTCCAAGCTCAGCTTCTCTCTCCGCCTCTTCATAACTATTCCAATGGTAATCCTGCTCTGAATACCCGAAGTTCTTTTCGCAAGTAACCTTCTCAGTGTCAATTCAACAGAACCGGTACATCTGATTCCACTTACGACTATATGTATACACGTTGTGTCATGGATTGTCCTTTGTTCGAAGTTCGAACACCCCCTAACTGCAACACCAGAAGAAGGCCCAGCCTGACTACAGAACATGGTACAGAATTGTTGGACACCAAAGAGGTCCGCAGTCTTCCTACTCATGTTGCAAAGCACAACTGGTGGTCGCTGAATCCAGGGGATCCTTACCGCAGCATTTACTGATTGAGCACATTTTTATTTTATTTTTTGCCTCGCATGGGAAAGGAAGAGATTTAGTCAACAGAACTAAGAACCCTCCGAGGAGGAAGACAACAAATTGAGCACATTTCACATTTTCAAATCAGTGAACTTGAAAAACCAAGGGAATACACGTATGCGACGGAGATACCAGGTAAGTGAGGAGCCAGCTCCACAACATGGGGTTGGTCAAAGTTGATGGCTTGAATGCTCGGATACTTTTTCACCAACATTTCCATGCACGCTCCCACACCTCCTCCAACGTCTACAATGCTTCCAAGTCCCTTGAACCCATTGTATGTGTTCAGAATATCCTGCATCGATGTGAGAGAAAGCGCCGTCATTGATCCATGGAACACTTTTCCATAATGTTGGCCAGCCGCATCCTCCATCCACTCGTAGAAGGATGTGCCATGAACTTTGGCAAAAGCACTTTCTCCCACACATACCCTAGCGTTTCTAGGGTTGATTGCTTCAGATGCGAAGGTTGCTCTAAGTGCGGGCCTCCCATGCATGTTTGCCCTCACTCCCGCTCGCTCGCTCTAAGTCCCAGCCCTCTCTCTCTCTCTCCCTCCCGCTTGCTCTAAGTTTGTTCACGCTACCGTGATGGGCAACTTTTTAAGTTTTTTAACCTTTTTGTAAACCCTAAAAGCCCCTTTTTGATTTATTTATTTATTCTTAAAGGAAACCACAGGCCCTTGAGGAGGGGGAAAAATTCACCCGCCTTCATTTAAGGGCCATAAGACCTACATGACGATCAACGCCCAGACATACCGTCACGAACAATCCAGATAAAACCCAAAGTGGTTGGCTATATCAGGGAGGTTGGGTAGATATTGATCTGGAATGAATGGGACTGATACAATTCTTGGTCCCCACAATTTGCTATTCCGGTTGCCCATGTTGGATGACCAAGGGAAGATATTGACGTTGAACCCATATAGGTGAGGATTAAAATTGAGGGCTTGTGCTGCAGCTGCCTGGTTTTCAAATGCAATTGAGAAAAAGCCCCTACCCTTGTAGTGGCAGAAGTGCTGCTTTAGCTCCCCTGCTCCCCCAAAGTGGCGAGTCGCCCAGTCTCGGACATATGCTCGGCCAACTTTTCTCCCTGGAAAGTGGGCCAGGATGCCTCTTTCTTCCAGAGATACCACTCTCTTGCGCATCTGAGGTACATTCATGGAGTTAAGATCCCATTCGCATGCCATCGCCTCCTATTATTCCAAATCTTCTTTCAACAAAAAGGCATGTTCGTCCAGGGGTGTATTGTCCATGGTTGGAGCGATTTCCCCCTAACGAGCTTGTACTTGCTGATGTGCGGGCTGTATCTTGCATACGGGGGTTCCCGGCCTCCTGGTTTGTAGATGGTGTAACGCGAGCATGGGGGAGTCTGACCTCCTGGGCTGGAGCTGATGTGGAAGGATCGCCTGAGCCTGGTGGGCCAAGAAGAATCCTGTTCCTGAGGATGGCTGGGGTCGGGTGATCAGCGGGGTTCTGGATGGGCCTGGATGGCACTGTTTCCAGGAGTTGGAGTTGCGACAGCACTGCGTGGCATTGAGAGGCCCATATCGGGGAGAAGAGAAACTTAGGAAGGAGAGTTAAGAAGAAGACACGAAAACAAGACTGTTCGCAGTGGGGGCAGTGAATAGAGTTTGGAGAGATAAGAGCTGAGACAGGATGACTTAGAGAGTGGGTGAGAAACGATAGTGAGAGTGTGGAGGGGGTTTAGCTGGTTTCGGCCACTGAGGGGCTCGACTAGGTGGTAGGGGCGAAGTTAAGCGTCATAAAGTTGACGGCGACTGCAGGGGCTTTGGAATCCCAATACGGATAAAATGCGCCACTTACTTGTGGGAGAGTTAGAGAGAGATCCAGGTTGAAGAGGTGATGATGCACTACAACAGATTGCGGCTTTTATGACTCCCATGGGTGCGCAGTCATGACAGATTTGTGGCAGAAATGCCATTTGCAATCGTAAAATGCTTTTGAAGTCATAATGCAGGTCTGGGGAAGACGTATATGCGACTGCATGGCTCCGGACTCTGCGCAACACAGGTCAAACATGTTTGACCACGAATATTGGCATGGCAAATATGACTACCAGTCACGGTCATGGCTAGACTGGAATGACGTGCACATATTGCTAGACAGACATATGACTTCATGACTCTCACTCTAATGCATTCTGCCAGATCATCACATGGATGAATCACTACATGACTGCACGTGTCGACACATGCTTTTCTGGTTATATATATAATATATGAGTATTTATATTTTGAAAAAACGGAGACTCTGACCACTAGAATGAATTAAAAAAAAACAAAAGAAAAACAAAGTGCAAAAAGATTTAAAAAAAAACACATCGGCTGGTAAGTGGCACAGTGTGTCGCCCTGGTGGTTTGGGGTTCAAACCCGCTGCCCTTATCCCGTCCTTCTGCCCTATGTCAGGCTACCAATTGATGAGGAAGGTAACTACTTCACCATCAGGCTTATTGAGGATACATCATCACAAGCGTGCTTCAATTGTGGAAAGCTGGGCCACATCAAAGCACAATGCAAAGCACAGAAAAGGAGAAGATCCGGTGTCAAAAACCATCATACAACCCCCCAATCGGCCAACGGGTATGATGCAAACACACCACCAAGGCAGTCTGCAAGCTTTGTAAGGAGGGAATAGCCAAAGGGCCTCTCCCCAACTGATCTGCTGCAGATGCATGGGTTTGCCGAGGAGGAAGCAACGCAGCCCAAAAGCACCAGCCCCTTACCCAGAGTAAACAAAAAGCTAAGACAACATGATGATCCTATGCGAGCGGAAGCATCACCAAAAAAGGCTTCTTGGAACTCCAAAGGGAAATGGATCCCAATGCAGAATGCACTGCCTTCTCCAACTCCACCTCTGGCGGACACAGGTATTCTCCCCAACGTGCCTCCGCCAAAAACCACAATCCTCACTGGGATTGCCAGCCACTCCGCAATTGCAAAAAATTTCAGAGGTATCAAATCCTTCCCACACCTCGCTCTTAATTGCTCCTCTGCAATCAACACCGATGACATCCCCAAGGCCTCATCCCCAACCCCCTTCTTTGCATACACCACTAGGAAGGCATACAAAGCCATGGCAGCCCCGGAACCCTTGCAGGATAAATGGAACACCAAATGGCAATCCTACGGCTTCAACAATGAGAACTGGAAAGCTATCTGGGGCTCTGTTTGGGGAAACACTAGGCCTGCAAAATTATCTGCATTCCTTTGGCAGATTGCAAACAGGGTGCTCCAACAGACTTCAACCCTCTGCACCCATTGGGGTCCCCCACCTCAGCTTGGGTAGCAAAAGAAAGGTTTGCCTGGATTGGAGGCCATCAACTGCAAAATCTGCAGTTTGACCCGGCTGAATGGCTCTGGAAATTCGGAACCTCCCCCCGACCCTTCTTTGCTTTCTCTTCGAAAAAGGCTTACAGGGCACTCAACAAAACCAGTCCCCTTTATGTCAAATGACGCAGGACAAGACACAAATGCCGCCATTGAAGCTTATCATGGAAATCTGAAGACACAGTTGAAATGCACAAAGACTAAACTGGTCAGCAGACGAGTCGATTGGCTCATTCATGAACTCACGGGTGATTTGCTCACTCATTACTGGTATATGTCCTATGCCAAAACATATGGCTTCATCCGTAATAAGCGACTTGAAGGCTTCGTCTGTAGCTCTATTTTGCTTGCCAAATAGATTCCGGATTGCAATGTCAACCTTTCACAGACAGAAGGGGGCATCGCAACTATCAAATGTATTTGGGATGACGGGACTACTTATACGGTTCACAATCCACAGTCCAACTGGGGGTGTTGCGCCCGCAAAGGGAATATGTGTGCGCATCAGGTGAAGGTTCTGCAAATGATGCACCCCAACTTGGAAGATGGCACCATAGCAAAATACTATGGAAGCCTTATTGGCAGCAGCAGAGGAGGCCTTCATAGCCTGTTTGCACCACCGCAATCACCCACATCAATGCGCTCCAAAGCGCCTCCCCTTCCTTCCACACACAACTCATCACCATATTCGTCTCAGAAAAGTCCAGGATTGCCATTGCTGGGAATGATATCCACTGAGTTCGAGCGGGTTCTCGACATGACCAAACAGAGCACGGTTTTGCAGCAACACCTTCTTGCTATGGTTCGAGTAGCCAAAGGGAAAATTTGCGATTTGACGTCCACAATGGAGGAGGGTATTCATCATCCCCAGGACGACACCACTCTCACTGAAGTTGACGATGGAAACACCAACTCACTTGTGAGATGGAAGGATTTTCTGGAGGCACGCGGTAGAAAGCGTCATCTGCCACCTGTGCCTGAACGAACGAATGTGAAGAGGCAATTGTACACATCCTGATGAGGATGGGGCAAGCGGAAATTCAGATGTCTTCTTATGACGATTCCATTTTTTCTTGCTTGGCCACAATGACATTGCAGTATGCTGAGTGTAAGAATGCGTCTGTTTTCATGACATTTCATGGCATTCTTCTTATGTAAAGACACTTGTTGCGTTGCACATGCAAATGGAATGAGCTCGCTCAGTGACTGAAAATATTGATGCATGCTGGATTGTCGCGAACTGTGAAGGGCCAGGCCTATTGAACCCCTAGGCCAAATAAACCGCATAGGCTGGAAGTTGAGGAAACTGCAAAGTTCTCTTGTTTTCTATGGAATGTATGGAGGGGTTCGTTCTTAAAGCTACATTGTACATTTTATGAATGCAGCAAAGTACATATCCATATTCCCTTCGCTCCATGCCTGCATTTCACCCTTGATTAATGTGATTTTGTATGCCAGGCGAAGTTGTTATGTTGCATGGAAATGGTATTACAGTATTCATAGCATTTCCATGGTGAAAGAAAACGCCATTTGTGAAGTCGCATCCCTTGCATTCAGTTTCAACTTTTGTAAGGAGATTTGGTGCGTTGCAATGACATGGAATGAGCTCCCTCAGTGACTGTAAACATTGCTGCATCCAAGTGGTATGCAAGGGGTTTGGTAACCATTTTCCATACTAGAACCTCACATGTATGTACAAGATACAACAACCATGACCCAAGCTATGGCACCTGGCAAAAATGCGAATGTTTACATAAGCCATACAGTCGTGGATGTCACGAAGCCATGGCCACACTTAACAAGAGTGTATGGAATTGGTGGTGCAGTAATGACATCAGTTCGTATGTGAAACTCCATCGACCTTTTCTTCTCGGAAATTTACATGAGATGCATAAATGATAGGTCATAACTGAACTGTGCTCGCATCCTGAACTTGAGGATGTGGGAACTCAAATTCATAGCAACCTTTGTGCCTGTGGATGATGTTCACGGGTGTTCAGGTGTGTTGTCCAACTGTATTGTATGAGGCCACCAAGCAAAACTCCCTGAACAGAAGGGATGAGCATATGAATCATAGCACAAATGACTCATAGCACTAGCAGGAGACAAATGAATCATAGCACTAGTATTTTATGTCATGTGCAGCTTGCCCAAAGTCAAGTACCCCTCATACTTGCAGTCATACGAGGTGAAACAGAGAGCGAGGACGTGAAGGGATGGGCATGGTAGAAAGGTTGTCATGCAAACTGGAGCGGTTTTTCATGTGGGTGCATCAGTCTATGCAAAGAAGACATTGAAGATGTAAAGACATCCAATAGTAACAAATGGAACAGTCAAAATAAGGAAAGCAATTTTACTTCCTCCCGCCCACACAAGAAGGAGCTGCATCGCCTTCATAGGGCAATGCTATGTCTGGAAAATGAAGCCTTACTTCATGACGGGAAGTTCTGAACAAAGAAAACATAAACAAAATGCTGCATAGCAAGATACATTGTTGATGACAATCGTAAGATCCAACACAATACTCCGTAAACCAGTCAATGCATTTGAAGTCCCAGTCATACTTTGGCACATCAACTTCATACACTTTGGATTTCATTTTCCATGATGAAAGTTGCACATTCCACTGGAACGTACGGACGACATGGTGGAAGTGACCCGTCTCCCAGTTCTCCAAGAAGACCCGCAGGAGTATGCTGGAGCTGTTCAGTTCCCCCCCCACCTCTGATGCGAAGTGAACGGACATGGTGTCCCCATTTACCGTCATGCAAAGGTCACCTGGACCACTCATAGGGTAGGTATGGGAGATATTCCTTCTCAACAACCGATAAATTGGGTTGGGGACGGGGTCTACCAATTTCTTGACATCCCATGAACCCTCCACCCATTGGAAAACTGTCAGAAGATAGAAACTTTCTTGCTCTTTGTCTAGGTCCATGCCTAGAGTCCAAGGACCCCACTCCTCATTTGGGGCCTCAAGGAACCTAGAACGCAAAACCAAAGTGTTAGACATCATGGCATCACCTGCATTGTTTGGGTCGTAAAATCCGCACCATGCCAACCTGCCAACAAACTCAAAAGCTCTCACAAGAATATCCCCTCGCATGGGTTTGGAATAGTCGATGCAGTGGTCCATCATCCAAATGCGTCGTGCGACGAAGGGAGTGAGGTTGCCACGCATACCTGCATTAGTCTGCTGAATGGAACGGAGGCCACGGCCATTGGATGAGCTCGCACTTGTGGGCATGGTGTTGGTTGAAGATGGTGTGCTACAGAGATGAAGGAATCAAAACAGGTTGAAACCAAGAGGGCGTCAAGAAATGAAGACAGGAAAGCAAGAGTGCTCAAAACCAGCAAGAAGGCTGAACCCTAAACTAGAATGAAATGGGGGTGCTTAAAAGGAAGAGACCTCAGGCTGAGGCTCAGGCTGATCCAAGGATGAAAGAGGACTGAAAGAAAGCATGAGAGGAAACAAGAGGGCTTCTTGTATGCATGAGAGGAAAGTAGGAGGGGTGCAAGAAAGCTAGAATGAAAGAGGCCTCCAAGAAATCCAGATCACAATGCAATAGGACTCAAAGAAAGAAACAATGAAAGAGGGCTCCAAGAAAGCAAGAGAGCAAAGCAAGAGGACTCAAGTAAATAAACAATGAAAAATGGATGAAAACAACCTAAACTTAAGTTCAATAGGCGGGAAACTGTTGGCATGTCATGGGAAGTCATGGCAAGTCATGCCTCATCCTTTTTTTATATAAGTATGCACCAACTTATGAACCCAAACTGGCAAGTCATAGAAAGTCATGGCAACTTATGCCTGTATGTGAATGCCTGTCATGGCAATTTATGGCATGTATGCGAATGCACATTGTATTTGAGGCGAACAATATTACCCAACCCTAATCCGTAGCATTTCATCCCTCATTCAACATTTCTTTCCCTCACTCTTCCCCTCTTGCACTCTTCCCCTCTGCCCCTCTTCCACTCTTCCCAGGTACCCATGGAGTATGTAGACATTTATGGAACAACAGAATGCTCAAGAGCACGCATTGCGCAGATTGTGGAGAGTGGGCTTTAGGTTTGCAGCAGAATGAGCTCCACGGATATGCATTGGCATTTGTTGTCCATGGTGGAGTCCTATGCAGGGCAAGACAAAGCATGGGCGTACGCTGTGAAAGAAGGGTACGCACCCTTACCGTGGAGTTGGGGTCATTGGAGTATGCATACACGATGGACGAGGACGAGCAGAAGGGTGTCATCATCCTCCATGTGCTTCTTGGCCTCGTTGAGAAGGTGATATTCCACACATTCAAGGAAATGCATTCTCGTTACGATGGCGTGTATTTGGAGTGGGGCGAGCACATTGCAATGGACTCACCATGGGTGCAGGACATCTTGGCATGGATTCCCCATTCCAGGGTGTTTGTGGACCCGTCTGCACCACATGCAGTGGAGTAGTGGCAGTGACCTTGCCATGCTTTAGGGTTCATTCCTTATGATGTAGAGACAGATTGACTGTGTGCTGATGAAGGCACGATTGTGTATGATTCACCTGTTTGTTGGTGCTTCAGAAATGGATTGTCATGTGTCTTGAACTCAGTTTCCAGATTTTGGTGAGTTCAAATGGCACTTCGTGAGGGTCACCATGCCATGCCCTTGGTGAATGACTTTGGGCCTTGGTGGCAGTACATATGCAATATATCTTTGTGGGTTCCGTGTCCTCTGATGCTAGCATGGCAGGAGAACTGGTGCGCATGCATTCGAAAATGGATGTGATGCGGATAGTTTTAAGAAATCCATTATGCCCAATCACAATTTCATAATGTGTCACAAAGCTCCCGAATGGATATTTCTTTGCAGAGTTTGCCACATGCAATCACATTGAAAACAGAAGGGATACGTTCTCACCACATGGATTAAACTGTTCCTTCTGCATCCTACGTACTGGCTGAGTGGCCATCACGAAGGCTGATAGACAGGCGGCTACTAACACGCATTTCTGCCATATAGAAAAGGCCAAGTCATCCACGGCAGTGCTTTCCGTGGTGTTGGTGTCATCAATAACGTAAACACGCACTGCCGTCATGCCCAGAGACCAAGGGCATTCCATAGCATCGCGTGTATCCGCAAACTGTTTTTTCAAGCGCATCTTGAAAGCTCCCTTGACCAGCAAGCTACTCCCAGCCATTTCCATGCAGTTCTTCATATACGTGATGCGTTGTTTGTAAAAGTGACCATGTGCATCATCCCTATTTGCGTCTGCACCATTCATCCCAACATCTTTCATCCAGTCCCTCGTGCCAACTACACTGTTCATGGCCCCAAGAGTCACGTCCTTCTCAGGTGGCAGTTGTGCCCACATCCCTTCTCCCCTCCTCCATGCCACGCCGACGCAATAGGCATAGAGATTGGGGCCCTGCCCTGCTACTAACCCCTCGGCACAAGTACGGTGACATGCTTCTTGGAGAATGATTATGTCTACGTCTGCTACAGGAGTATATGCTATTTGGACGTCAACGACAATTACCATTTGGTGCACAATTTACAGAGTTCCATGGCGTTTTTCTGAGCCATGTTGGGGTGAGAGTCTGGATTGTCCTTCCACATGTAAGATGCCCAATTTGCATGCTGCATTATCTATGGCCCACAAGGAAACATAAAGGGAATCACACCCTTGGATTCCAATGCACATGCATGCAAGCCCGGCGACCATGCAGATTTGCTACCTCGCTATGGCATGCACAAATGTAAAGCCTGGACACAGGGCCTTGCTCTCAAAACCATTCCACGAGGACACATTCCCCATGGTTGTTCACAGTGAAGTCATTGCAGAGAAAAAAATGTCATTGTAGAGTTAAAAATGTCATCATACATCACACAATTCCAGAACGTTTTCAAATGTCATAAAGAACTTCCTAAAAGAACCCTCCATCATTCAATGGTGCATGAATGAGCATGCGGGTCTTGTGGCATAGCCATGGAAAACATCGGGGACATCCTCATCGTCCCCAAGACAGTATGGTTCGCCATGGCTTCTTGTCTACAATTCCAGCAATACAACATCCCCAATTTCCTTCTTTTTGTTGACAGCCTCATGCAACGGAAACCAATGCTTGTTGAGCTGCAAAAGCTTTGCATGGTGGATTAGGATCAGAGAAGGGACAACAAACACAATGTCAATAATTGAAACACATACTATGAAAGACAACAAATTATATGGAGATGAACAATTAGAAACATACCGGGCCTGCACCTCCAGTCCGTGGATGTACAAATATTTGAGTCAAGTAAACATCTATGAAATGTGCCGTGAAACAACCACACTCCCAATTAGACTTCTGTTGGGGGACACGGGGATACAACTAGAGGCGGGGGGTTGTTGCATTCTTCCATTGCAGGCTAGGTGGTTGTAATCCTCTGCAAAGTGCCCAGAAACGTCCTAACAACGGCTTGAGCATCCTGTGAGTATGTAACCTTCTCACACTATTTAAATGAAGATACCGATTGCACTCCAGAATGACGACACTCCAATGCTGACTGCACATGACAAGTGCAAACGGAGGCGTAAGAACATGTTGTGAGAACAGCAGTACATTACAACAACAATATGTAATATAGGGTAGCATGCAGCAGAGTACGTACGTATATATAACAGGAATAATCACTGCCTCCACCCCATCACAATGAAGGTAGGGGAAACGTTGGTGCATCCACTGCAGAATAGAACGAGCGCCCCCACCAAATTCGTCGTAGTGGTCACAAAGGCATATCCACGTGAAACTGTCAAGAATCTGTATTTTGTTTCTGACATGGACGGGAAGGGACAGTATTTTCCCCCGCAAATAGAAATCCATGAATCTGTCACTTGTCCACCCCCTGGGGTTAAGCAACAGATTTGCGTCATCTAGTCTAAGATTGATGTGGGGGCCTACAGTTGTGCGGAAAAACCACAAATCTGAGGAGTTTTTGACTTGTGCACCACATGTTATCCTGAAGACAGCCAACATAACGATACATGTCAAAGAAGGGAGATTTCAACAATGAGGGTGCATGAGGTAATGATAGTGCGGAATGCAAAACAGTACCATTGTAAAGAAGGGAAAAGAGCACAATTTGTTGACTCACAAAGCTTCCTTGAGCCTTTCATGGACCCTACAATCACATACCAGACGTTCATGTCAGCAAGATGATGCCGAGGGGGCTGGGGCATTGGGAGAGGAAATTCCAAATTGACAGGTGCAGAAAGAGGGCATTCAGTACTGACGGGGACGAGCGACGAAGGGGTGGCTGGGAAACATTGTTCTTTTCAGGTGTGACTGATTTCCCATCTTTGACGCGATTCTCGTTTGTATCTTCGATGCTATGAGGTGGGGAGGGAAGCAAGAAGTCGCCAACATGCATGTCATCGTTGAAGCGTTTGGTGCGACATGAACTGTTGTCCCCAACAGCACTGCTTGATGCTCCCTTACTACCCAATTCACTTCCTCGGGCAGTACTCAAATGTGGCCAAGGGAGAGCCTTGGGGGACGGACCAAGGAGGGCGTTCCTCGCAGCAAAACCAAATTGAGGGTTGACATAATGCACAGGGGGTTTTGAGGACCTCACTCCTGTTGCTGCATGCATAGTAGAACGTGTGTCAGAATGAGGGGGTCTCACGCCCAAGGGGGCGGGGCTTTCAACTAATGGCTGGCTTGAATGCAGAACCATTTCCATTTGCGTAAATGCACCTGGTTCAGTGGCATGAATGCCCAGTAAAGCAAGGTCTGTGGCACAGGACTCCTGAATATGAAGAGGACCGTCGTCTCCATGGTCGGGCTCGTCTCCATGGTCGGGCTCCTCCCCATGAGTCCCAATGTGTTGCACAACAACCTTCTCTTGTGTAGGCTCACCATCTTGCAACAGCTCTGTGGGTGACCCGAACATAGGTGAAGTAGGCGTGACTGGAAGGGACTGTTTATGAGCTCGCTATAGGACATCCCAATGTACTTGATGAGAAGGCAAAGCAGGAGGGGGTGTTGTCGCATGATCTTCATGAATATCATCACCTGACTGTCACTGATTATCCAGGTTGCGTCTGCTATCCCCCAACAGTTGCACCTGGAGAAATGCTTCCATGTAGGCATCTTGCAATGTTGCATGGTCGATATCACCTACAATGTGAAAGAACCATAGCATGAGTTTAAGGGCACCACAAACAATGCAGACATATGGAAGGCAAGTGCATTCAGGGAAAAGCATGGAAACATCACCTTCTGTGAGTGAAATCCAGCCCATGTCAATGTTTTCACGATGCTTGAGGATATCCTGGAAGACTTGAATTGCTTCGTGTCTCTCAGAATGGCTGCTTGTATTAGTACACCACAATGTGTCAAAAACCTTTGGCTTCCACATGGCCAGATCCCCCAAAGCACGAGTCATTTCAATGAAGTCAGTCATCTCCTTCTTCATACCATCTCTATAACTCGCATCGGCATGTAATAAATCCTCCACGCTTCTGCTCGCCTCATGCACGAGATTTTGTGGCAGGTATGCAAAGAGAAAGCGGCCAACCATGCGGAAATTGGGTGCAGCATGTCTGAGCATGGCATTGCCCTCTTCGGTTCCAACAATTTGAACCAGCACGTCATGCAACAATGGGTTTGCAGGAGATGAGACCGCCTCAGTACTACTGGGATATGACATCCAGATAGTCCGCAACACCTGCAAAATTACCGGGCAGTTCACAGGTGGCCCTGCCTTGTGGTACCTTGCAAACACACCCCGTAGGAGGCTGGATTTGTCCTGCGAGTGTTTCATAAAAGTAGGAAGGGAAGCAGACACAATACCAACATGAACAATGCTGTAAACAGGGGACCAACCCCACTTACGCTCCTCCTGTTCACGATGGAAATTGGCATCCCACATAGCCAGCTGGTCTTCGACGTACTTGTTTATGATGACCTGCTGTCTGTCTTGCTATTTCTTTCGTTTCGCAGGTTGAAACGGCAGTCATGTACTTATGGTACTCTGTAATGGCTGTGCACTCCTTGTAGACAGCTGCATAACAAGGAATGCCAGGCTTCTTTGCCCACAGCGCCATGGTCTTCAAGGCAGCATCCTTCTCCTCCTGTGGTGCTTCATGCTGGTTCACATGCCAATTTGCACGTTCAGGTCAAGAACATTCATACAGTAAACCTTTTCAGTGATGCACTTGGGTTGCAAAAACCATCGTCATGAGCATGTCTCTTCAAAATGCACCTGCAAAATCAAAATGTGCATGAATAGATGTGGTATTTTGCTCACCTGTCTATTGAGCCACCACCTGCCGTAGGCTGCGCCCAAGAGAAGTGCAGCAAAGTCCTCCGCATCAACAAGCTGCCTGAGGGACTGTTGAAAGTGAGCATCTTCTATGCTTGGAAAGTCTTGAGGAAACAATCGGTGCTGTAGCAGGGTGAAAAGTCCAAGGCATCTCATATGTGGCGGTTTTTGGGGCACTTCAATGGATCCACACAAACTTTTGGACTTGTTGGTAAGGTAAGAAATTGCCTCCTCCCTGGAGCGAGGAAGTGGAGGATCAGGATGAACTTTGACAGAGCTCCCTTCGTTGCCTGCCATAGATAGCAATGCATGCACCTTCCCTGCCCTCAAACACCCTTTCTTGGAGTTGTCAGGAGGAAGAGTACCTGAAGTGAAGGCTTTGTCATGCCCTGGACGATGGGAGGAAGGGCCCTTAGTAGGGAGCTGAACCCTCCTGCATTTCGGCCCATCATCGAATGCCTCCATGTCGGAGTCATCCAGTTCAACTGCTGTTGTTTCTGTATGAACGCTGCAGTCCCCCTCAGAATCTGTCAAGACCAGCCGAACTTGACCCCTGTTCTTCCTTGATGATTTTCTCGGATAATCATCCATTTCTTGGGACACTGGTTCACCAGAGGATGCAGGCTTTTTCTTCTGTGTGGTTTTGCGAGGCAGCATCAAGTTGTGGCGCCTGAGCACATCCTCCATGATACCCCTCTGGCAGGGTTCAAAAACATGATACATTTTAAGGGCACCCTCATCTTGCCCATGCTTCCTACAACCATCTATCCTGTGCAAGTTCAGTTTTTTTTATCCCCAAAAAGCAGATGACAATATATGCATCAGTATTGTCGTCTGTTAGATGCACCAGGTTCATGCACCCTCGCCTTGGAGTAGGCCTCGCATATGAAGTCCTCGTATTCATCAGTTTCATATGTCTCGCGGTATTCCCTTCGGTTCTCTATCATTTTGCTCTCCTTCATCATGATTGCTGCGTCTCCCAACACTTGCAGCACCGTGCAAACCTACACAGCCAATGCCCACTGGAAATCCTAAGTAAGGTATAAATCATGCAAAGGCCAATTGCATCCATGGCCCATGAACCCAGCCAATATACCTTAGACAATGATATGCATGTCATTAATAGTAAACCCTAAACCCCAAAACACCACGAATGGACTGCAGTTCATATGACAGCCATATATGGAGATGGAGAGTGAAAATACAGCAAAATGCGGAAAGAAGCAAAGAATGCGATAGCTGGTATGTGCGCGTCTGTAGAGGGAGACAGTGAATTATGGAAAGTGATGCCGTCACCTTGAATTCTTTCGGAATACAACATCACAAATTGCAAAATAGGTAGGTTTATGCCTTACCAGGCTTCCAAGGATCAGCAAAGAATCAGCAAAGGAACGAACTCCTCACCTCAGCTCCATATGAAACAATGTGTTCACCTCACCTCCATATGAATGCTTGCATGAAGTGGTTTGAGGACTAGCAAACAGGCCCACTTGTCCACTTTGCTAACTAGTGTACTGATAAAATGATTGTTGAGTATGGGTATGGTGCATTTAGGGCAAGAGAGTTGTTGTTCATACGCAGTAGTTTCCCTAAACCCATGCCCCGTTCCGTCATTTTTAGTATCCCTAGTTGTCGACCGAACAAAACCATGTTTCATTTACGATCCAGCAGGTGAATCTATGCATGCATTTGTAAAGAACCAACAAAGAAATGAACATGGTAGAGATGTGAGGGTTTCGGATGTTCATTGCAGAAATCACTCACCCGCAAGGTATAAACTGGACGAAGAGAACAATGAAAATCCAAAGAAGCGCAATGGTACTGTTGATCGTTCTGGAGCGATAATAAGAACCTGCATGCAAGATCCGTTTGTTGCGCAAGCGTTGCAACCTTCGAACACGGCGAATACATCCTGCATCGTAACGATTGCCCAATGTTGTCCACCCAATTGACGCATGACGGGACGCGGTACGCCAACAATAGAAACGAAAGCGAAAGCTAGTACGTGTATTCTCCACCTACCCTAGTCATTTTAGATGCATGGGGTCATATGGATGCAATGGCATGCATGGGGAGTGTGAAGGCATGCATGGGGGATGGACGACGATGGCATGCCCAGGATGGGAGGCGGGATGGGGATGCGGGTGAGGACAATCTCATGTCCCCGCAGCGGGCACATGAGGCGCGGGAAAAGCCGCGCGCGGTGTGCGGGCGACGGAGGCGGGGGTGGGCATGGGGTGGCGGGGTTCCACGCCGGCTGAACTGGCTCCCTCGCATTCAACTCCAGGGCCCACCTAATGCTTGGCGTTTCATTTGCCTTGACATTGAATATTTTTCAATTTCAAGTTGTTGACACTTCCACTTGGTAGCTCACTTGGATTGAGGATTAAGTACCATCCAGGTGATTTTGGGTTCAAATCCTACTACCTGGTTGGGTGTGGCATGATCTGGTATGACGTCCCCGCTTCCCTTGGGCAGGGTTCCCTTGTGAAGTTTGGTGCCACATGGCGAGGTCACTTTATAAGAGATTTCAGGGCTAATTTGTGAGTTGATTTGGAACAAATTTCCTCCTCTCACTATAATTAGGTGAGGGGCCTGTTTTGTGAGCGGTCGCTTTGGGGGTTTCCCTTTCTAAGCAAATGAAAAATTGACCAGAATAAATATACCTTTATTTAGGTGTCTTGCATAAAATGAATCTAGCTTTTTGAAATAGTGAGATACCAATTTAAAAATTATAGTAGGCATGTATAATATGTATATCCCATATAATTAAAAATACAAAGTATTTTGTTGTGATGTAACCCTTATGGTCTATGGCAAATTGTTTTTCAATAGGATGTCCAGGGCGTCTGTAAGAAAAAAAGCCCCCCCCACCACAAAAAGAATAAAAAGTAAAATTTGGACAAGCTTTCAGAATTGTATATATGGTTCATCAAACACATCATGACAATGCTTGATGATTTCTGCCCTGGAAATATACGCAGACTGCACAATTTAAGAGCACATTGCCTGCATTCAGGCTACTGCAGATCTCCCTATCTTTCATTGGAGAGTTCAGCACCCTGCTAACATGCAGCCGAACATTCCCCACAGGTCCACTCCACTGGGAAAGGCCTAAACAATGATATTTCCTGTCTACCAGTTCGCTGGGAAATATTGGGCTGTTGAGGCCCACACTGCTCCTGACAGGCCAGGCCTGATTGATACATTGATACATGTCACAATAATTTTAAAAGCAATTGTGGGTCACACGCCCCCCAACGACAGTCAGCTTGTATAATTGCATAGAGAGCACTTTACATCACTCATGATGGAATATTTTCCCCGCATTTATTTGAGTGCGTTCCGAGAGCATGGGGTGTGATATGGTGTATTGTGGACCTGAAGAGCTTCACATGATTGAAGCTTTCATGGCTTCACGTTGTTCCGTAGATCTTGTCACGGACAAACCTCAAGAGCTACATCATGATCATCATTCCTTCCCAACTACAAGGTTAATTCCCGCATCATAGTGAGGCAGGTTGGATCGCCAACAGCACTGACGTAACCATCTATGGTTCTTCACTATGGCGTCTTTCCATCCTCACTTGAATAACATATTGTTGGGCCTTTTCCTCGCAGGTTTGTTAATGAATCAATGATAAAATATAATAAGAAAAAGTATGATTCAGGTGCCAGTCCACGTTCGAGCGAGCAACCCACTGACATGAACTCTTATATACAACATGCAAAGTTTGGAGGCCCACCTCCGCAGTGAAGTTGTACTCTCTCTTCTCCGGAGTAGGTTCAGTAACCGACTACAGCGATATCGCAACAGACTTACTTATACACACCAAAGTCGAACAGATCAAATCAGTTGATTTGAAGCTTTTATAGGAAGGGAAATCATCAGTAGTCTGTTCTTCAGGGCATCTAGTAAGCTCCACATGCGGGATGCAGGAGCATTTCCATGGTTGATTCCCCTCAATCTTTCCGTGGAAAGATGCAATAATGATGCGGTCGCTCCGTCTGGCCTCAATTATTTTGGGCTCAAAACGCGTGACTATATTTTGACAAATCGTGGTACTGGCGTCAGTTTTGGTAACGGTGGATCGTAGGCGAAGGGTGTCCGTTAAAGGAAAAAGTCGGTTTCCGACACTCTTCGGACTTGTCTGGGGTCCTCCACAGCATTTGTCTCTCCCTCTCTGCCAACCCCAATAATTGACACACTGATGTCCCTGGGTTGGACAGATCTTCTTAGCTGTCTGAACTGAATGGGTCGTTGAGGTCGTGATTATTGCGCCCTACTTATCAGCAATGGGGCTCATTCAGTCATTTGCACATAAACCATCCCTCCTCTCTCTCTCTGGGTCAAGAAGGCTAGGCTAGTGTATCTCCGAGGTCCGATATCTGAGCGCTGAAAAGCCTCTGTTTCCTTGTTCGCACTCGTCCCTGCATTCTTCCCAAATTGGTCTCGACGTATCGTCATTCGTTTCGTGTCTCTCATGCACTGGTTCTCGTAGCTAGCTATCTGCAGCCAGCTAGCTAAAAAATGAAGGCTTTGATTCTGGTTGGGGGATTCGGCACCAGGCTGCGCCCACTCACTCTGAGCGTGCCCAAGCCGCTTGTAGACTTTGCCAACAAGCCTATGATTCTCCACCAGGTGCGTGACCGTTTTGAGGTTTCGTGATTTTGGACAGGAAACTGTTGCTACAAACTTGCTTTCGCCATTGATACATTCCTGTCTCTCAATGCAATTCTCCGAGGGCTTCTGGCTCATATAGTTCGAACACGGTTTAGTGGTGACCAGTGTTGCTGTTTGACAAAGGTTTTCAATATACAGTTCGGCCTCTAATAAGGGTAGTGGGAGAGAGTAAGTCTCCGACATCAATTGAGTGGAGAGTTCCGATCTTACAAAGTTGTGCACATGCATGTGCAGATTGAAGCATTGAAGGCAGCTGGAGTGGTTGAAGTTGTTCTGGCCATCAATTACCAGCCTGAGGTAGGGATAAAATTACAAACTATCAGTTTTTCGAAGAGACACAGAGGAAGGGCACTGTTAGACTTTGCGGGAACGAGGGATGGCATATATTTGACAGACTCAGTCAAACAAAACTTGATCCAGCTTTTAAAATGCTGTACCTGTCAACAGATTGGAGACTCTTCTAAGTGATAATTTGTACATAATTAAAAAATTCAAATCCATGTACCATGCAACGGCATCGTGGTTGTACTGATTGTACTGATGGGGACAGGTGATGATGAATTTTTTGAGGGACTTCGAAAAGAAGTTGGGCATCAAGATTACATGCTCGCAGGAGACAGAGCCCATGGGCACTGCAGGTCCTTTGGCCTTGGCCAGAGAGAAGTTGGATGATGGATCCGGTGAGCCCTTCTTTGTGCTGAACAGCGACGTCATCAGCGAGTACCCCTTGAAGCAGATGATCGAATTCCACAAAAAGCATGGAGGCGAAGCTACCATTGTGGTCACCAAGGTATTTCTCCAATTCCAATTTTCGTTCATGATTCTTTGCCAGCCATATCGGTCCACAGGGCCTCAATCTGATCTGTCTCAGAGGAAAATCTGTCTCTGATCTGTCTGTAGCTCCTTTGGCGCTGGAAACTTTCCCCCTATCAAAGCACACAAAGTCCATCATTTGCTGCTGAATGTAGACAATGGCTATCAAACAGCCTGCAAAAGTTGAGGTATTTTTCTTTTTACCGGGATGTTCATTGAATGTTGGACAGATGGGTTGAAACAAAGCCTTGAATCTTGTTCTCTGTACTCAGGTGGACGAGCCCTCGAAGTATGGAGTGGTGGTGATGGAAGAAGAGACAAACATGGTACAGCGCTTTGTTGAGAAACCGCAGAAATTTGTGGGGAACAAGATCAACGCGGGCATCTATCTTTTGAGTGCGCAGACGCTGGATAGAATCCAGCTCCGTCCAACCTCAATGGAGAAAGAGGTTTTCCCCAGTATTGCTGCTGAGAAGAAGCTTTTTGCCATGGTGCTACCAGGCTTCTGGATGGACATAGGCCAGCCTCGGGACTACATTACAGGCCTTCGTCTCTACCTGGAATACCTTAGAAAGTCTTCCCCAGGACTGTTAGCATCTGGGTCATCGTACATGGGAAATGTAATGGTGGATGAAAGTGCCCAGGTTGGGGAGGGGTGTTTGATTGGGCCAGATGTTTCAATCGGCCAAGGGTGTGTGATTGAACCTGGGGTTCGGCTCTCCCGCTGCACAATCATGCGCGGGGTGAGAGTCAAGAAGCATGCTTGCATCGCAGGGAGTATCATTGGATGGCATTCGACTGTTGGACAATGGGCCAGGGTGGAGAACATGACAGTGCTGGGAGAAGATGTCCATGTTTGTGATGAAATATTCAGCAATGGAGGCGTGGTTCTCCCCCACAAGGAGATTAAATCCAGCATCCTGAAGCCTGAAATCGTCATGTAAATCACTGAAGGAGACAACCCAATCTGTGCCCAAAACTCGTCATGCTGTTACACTAGAAGATAGGAGTACTGTGTAATGAAGCTACAATGTCGGTATTAAGGACAAATTACCGATCCGGCGGTCAAACTGAAGATAGAGACTGCGCTGTAACGTCGACAATCCTGATATGTTGTCTTGAGCTCGTGAATTATAGGATATAATTTCAACATAGATGCACTCCATGAGCCCCTGTTTTCTTAACATGGTATAGGTTTCATGATCTGCGGAGACTAGTCAGCTTGAGGGCTCAGAGTCATACAGCGGAAGCGTGTATTGGTAGCTTATGGTACAGAAAGTACTCTTACCAAACTCTAGTGAATAGTACCTCATGAGACCTTAACAGAGAGACCCTTCGTGTCTGTAGCTGTATCTCAATAATGGCACAGTATTGGATCTCTGCAGTCTACCGACGATTTTGCCTTCTGGGTTTGTAAAGACCGCTCGCTTACTTGAAGATTGAGCCTCCAAAAAAACATATGAGTTGGCAGCTTCGTGATACCATCGCTACCAAATGTGGTCTAAGTTTATAAATACAACTATTCCAACCTCCCCTGCCCACAAGGATCTCATGCGTAATCAAGCCAAGAGTGGCCACCTTAGTCTACAGTTAACATAGTTAAATCGACAAGTACTCCTTCGATGATATAAAGCATGTACATTCGCCTGAAACGATCGCCAAGACAAGAAGATGCAACTAACAAGAGTGCGTGCTCCTTGATCTTTATCCAACTTCTTGACGATTGTGAAAAGCAAGCAATGGAATTGCAGCGCTTGTAATGAAGCTTGGAAATTCCCTTTGGTTGTAGGTAGCCGAAATAGTTCCCCACACTTGGTCGCTTTCCGGCTCGCTTGCACGCTTCATCGTCGAATTTCTCTTTTTTTTTCTTTCTTTATGGATAGGAGTTGTTCCTTAGTTTCTACCAACTGCACATCCCATCGATACACTCTTTTTCTCCTCTCTCCTCTCTCCCTCGTGCATCAACATTGTGTTTTCTAGTATGCTATACACTTTCTCACTAAAAGTGTAAAAGGGTTTTGATGCAACTGTGTCCTTCGACGTCGTAATTTTCTTTAGGTCGGCCTTTCCCTCTTTTTCCACACGCTTCCATTGCAACTGCGCTCATGGTGGTGTCGTACTTCTCCATTCCTCGCTGCTGACCCTTCGTAGCTCCTATGTGTTACTCTGCACCCTTCGTACCTCACTACACTATTTACATGTTGTACCTTGCTGGCTGTGGTACGCTGGTATAGTCCTCAGGCGCTCCCACTAGAATGTGCACTATTCTAGAATGTTCGCTTGGGCATAATATTCTAGAATTTTCGCTTGAGCGTGTACTCCATATAGTCCCGCATCCATTAACCATGTGGGGCCCATGCAACAAAACCCTTAATGTCATCTCCCCTTTAGTCGATTTGATTTTTCCAGTGACTGGGGTACATTTTGTGGCAGTCAAAGCAAATTTACAAAAATTAAAAATAAAAAAACATGCGACTACTAGAGTTTTGGCGATTGCATGTAATTCTTTTTTTCAAAAATTCAGCGATTGCCAATTCTAGCCGCGGCATGTAATTTTTATCTTTTAATTTGGTACGTCCACTAGAGTTCCGGCCGTCGCAGCTAATTAGAAAATACTGAAAATGTAAGCGAATGCCAAATTTTGGCAGTCGTAGCTAATTAAAAATACATGATATTTAAGTAACCAGTAGTATTTGGCGGTCACATGTAATAAAACAAAACTTAATAACTGCCACTACCAAATTTCAGCAGTTGTAGCTAATGAAATATAAATAAAATTGAAGCGACCACCATAATTTCGCAATTACATATAGTTAAAAAAAAATTAATAGCTGCAACCGCCACATTTTGGTGATCAGAGCTAGTTAAAAAATAAATTAAATTCAAACAATTGTCAATATTTGGTGGTTGCATGTTATCTAGAAAAAACTTAATAGCTGCGATTCCAAATTTTGGCAGTCGTACCTAGTTAAAAATACATGCGGCCAATATCTGATGGTCGCATGTAGTTTATTTAAAGAAAAATAGATGGGACTGTTGGCTATCAATATATGAAGGAAGCCAGTTTGTTTGTTTGTTTTGTTTTGTTTTGTTTTGTAGCGTTGAGATGTCCCGAACCGCGAGGCCCCAGCCCTGGTGCTTGGTACCGTTGGAAAGCCCTCGAGGTGGACGGGTGCACGGGCTTGGTCTCATGACTTTTGGACCTGCGGTGTGGGAGATGTGGAATTCCAAGTACTTTTGGTCGCTGGAAATTCACAAAAAATAGCAAAAATGGTAAAGTGGGCATTCATGGGACAATGGTGGGAGCCTCGTTGCATTTGGGCCTCGACATAGGAAATTCCTCAACGAGGGGGGTGCACCGCCTTGGCCTCATGAGTTTTGGACCTGCGGTGTGGGAGATACGGAATTCCAAGTATTTTTGGTCGCTGGAAATTCGCAAAAAATAGCAAAAATGGCAAAGTGGGACAATGGTTGGAGCCTCGAGGGGAGAGATATCAAGGGAAAGGTCTCCGGTCCAAATCTGGTCGTAGGCTCTGTCGAAAAAAACTTACTTAGATGACATTGGACACTTGGGCCAACGGCAAAGGCTACCCTAGAGGTTGCATTTGGGCCTCGACATAGGAGACGCACTTTGATACATAGGGGATTGCACTTGGACTTAAGATGACACTGGACACTTGGGCCAACGGCACAGGCTACCCTAGAGGTCGCATTTGGGCCTCGACATAAGAGACCCACTTGGATACATGGGATATGCACTTGGATACATGAATAGAAGATTGCACTTGGGATTAGATTTCAATTCTTCACACATGGGCCAATGGCATAGGCTACACTAGAGGTTGCACTTGGGCCTCGACATAGAAGACCCACTTGGATCCATAAGAAATTACACTTGGGCTTAGATTTCAATTCTAAACACATGGGCCAATGGCGCAGGCTACCCTAGGCCTAGATCTCCCAAACAGGAGGGTCTCTAGATACATATGGGATTGCACTTGGACTTAGATGACACTGGACACTTGGGCCAACGGCACAGGCTACCCTAGTCGTGGTTAATTAACACAAACATAAAATTCAAATGACCGCCACATATGTGGCGGTCGCATGTAATTAAAAGATCAGATAATACATGCAATCGCCATTATTTGGCGGTCGCATGTTAAAAAAAAAAATCGTAACTGCGATGGCCCAGAATTATGCGATCATAGCTAAATTGTCAATTGAATTAATATAATTTGAATCAATAAAATATTATAGTAAAATAAATAAATTCCACGTGTGCAGTCCAGGGTCCACCCGGGGGTTCCACCTCGTTATCTAAGATAAAAATTAACTAATGACAAAAACACAACAGAAAAAATATAGAACGGTTATTATCCTTCAAGTACAACTCAGATATGAGTCCATTCAGTTCCGATGTATATATATATATATGATAGAGAGAAGTACAAGGACGGTAATAAGGACGCAAAAGGTACACACACGCTGGCATGCGATATCCCTTGATCACTTGTGAACCACTAGGAATTGGCGGTTATCTTTTATTTTTAATTAATCCTTTGTCCTCTTGAAACCCTTTTCTTCCTAGTAAAGAGCCAAGACTCACAGAAATTTTTATCTATTTAGAAGGGAGAGGAGACTCACAAATTTTTATGCGTTTTCTTTCTAGCAGGGAGGCAAGACCAGTGATTTCTTTTGAAATTTGGAAAATAACAGAATTGGCTGCTGAGTTTTGCAGGAAATAACCATATTTTATGTTCATCCCCTGAAATTTGGATAGAATCGTTTCGCAATACATGTTTGGACCACTGTTTGACAGATATAGAATCATTAGTATCAACAGTATGGTATTAGCCCGGTTATCAGGATATTTAAAAATAATAATATTTCCCAACATTCTGGACATGACTTCATAATACGCCACGTCGCGTCCATATATGCAACTAGAATCTAAATATTCCCGAAATGTGTTGGAAAGTTGCTGGGATATTTTCAAGACCGAAGGGCATGACGTTGTATTCAAAATGTCCATATCTTGTACGAAAGGTTATTCTTCATTTGTCTTATTCTTTATCTATAGAAGGTTGTAAGCTTCTCTCAAATTGATCTTTCTGAAAATATTTGATCGTCTAAGTTGTTCGAGAAGTTTGGAACTCAGCAGTAAGTTGGTAACGGATTCTTGATGCTAATTTTGTTGAGCCCACGGTAATCTACACACCTGGGGAGTGCACTCCAGCCAATATATATGTACCAGCCACGTGTGTGCACAGGAAGGGGTATTTTCACTACAATACAAGCTGGGCTTTTCGACTCTGTATTTGACTCATTTTTGAGTCGTTTGCAACATTTTTACTCCCAGCCTCCATAGTCGAACATGCATGACAAAGGTCAAGTCGTTTTAGTCAAGCAGTCGAATCCAGATGTCAGGTTCTGACAGTGAAATGTGACAGTAAAACCTAGGGGCGACGTGTAGGCAGTACAGTATGACGTGGATGTGACGTGGATGCGATGTGGCTATGACGTGTAGTAAAGTGGTTTAACTGAATTATAAGGTGGATGCATGACGTGTAGTGAAGTGGTTCTACAGTCGTATGACGTGGATGAATGACGTGTAGTAACGTAGTTTAATTGAAGTATGACGTGGACGTATGACGTGTAATAAAGTGGCTTAACCTCAGTGTGAGGACATCAAGTAAAGTGGTTTAATTGAAGTATGACGTGTAGTAAAGTACGGGATGACATGTTTGACTTTAAGTGATTGTAATCTACTCAAACTACTGAAATTATTACTATTTTGCGTGGAAGGCTACGGTATATAGTAAAGTGAAGTACTGTGGAGTAGCATGGTATATATCTATCTCACAGTCGAACCGTATACTAAAAATCATGGCACACAGTCATTATGTTCCACTGATACAGTTCGCTTGACTATGTATAATGTAGTATTTTAATGTGAAGCAGTAAAATAGGACATATTTTAATAAATATATTTCACTCTGGGGCATATACATAAATATTAAAATTATATATATATAGAAATTAGGGAGACTTTTTGTTTAATATTTGTTTGTTTTTGTTTTTGCGGACTTTGTTTTTTTTTTAATTTTATTTATTTATTTTATATGTATATATATATGTGAATTAGTGGGTTTTGTATTTAAATTTTTTGATTCGCTGCACTGCATTGAAAATATCTTGCAAATACAACAAAACATAGAATACAAATACATGGCAGGAACCCGGAACATTTGGATGGCTCAAAACTGGCTTATATCAAGAGTATTTTGCAAAACAAGTTTTGGCCACATCGAGCATGGCGGCCCATGTTGCCATATCCATAGATCACTGCCCAAGTTAAGTCATTGAGTAAGGAAAATTTGCTTTTCAGCTAGGTCCAACACTATTGTGGACATGTCAAGAGACCATCGGAATCATTTCGTGAATGAATTCAGGAACTTGTAGTTCCACAGAACGGTGGTGCCTACCATGTCACTATCAGAAGCCTCGGTGTTGCAAGAAGGTATAAGGTGCGTTGGCTCAATAGCATTTTCAACTTCAACACTATAGTACCCATCTAGCAACAAGCCCACTTTGCCATAAACCCCAACAATCTTGCCCCAACCAACAACCAGACCTGCTTTCTTAAAGCTGCGCAAATAGACCTTGTATCCTCTCTTAAACTGCATGCCAACACACCAGCAGTTCAATATCGACAATTCAGACTTCAAATCAAACCAACACATGAAACGAAAAGTCTAGTCTCCGCAATACGTACTTGCAATAAAACCAATGTTCGCAAACTACAAACATCAAGGAGAGATCAAATTACCGCTGCGGGTGGGGCACTCTCAGCCCAAGCAGCACTGGCATGTCCTCGAGTTGCAGGCCGGTTGGTTGTTGGCCGTGCATCACACAGTTCCTTGCATTGTAAGTCAGATCTCTGCCCCCAAAAAAACACGTACCCATGAGTCAGACAGCATGGTACAAAGCGCAAAATGCTACCGTTCACATCAACCCACTTTGTAGCCACCAAGGCTCTCACTGCTGCAACCATCCAGGCTAATGTCATCAGTTGTCATGAGCTCCAGCAAAGGCAACCAACATACCTTTCCGTTGTTTCAAGCCAACATTAAGAGAGGAATGCGTTGAGGTAATAAATTGATGGATAGGAAGAAATATTACCTCTTGTTCTGAATGGTGTACTTTGCCAGGTGAGGAATGTTTGTTCTCCATACTGTGGGTGCCCTCTAGAGTGGGGACATCTTCACCACCATCAGACGGCAGCTGCTGGGCTTTGCCACCTGTTTTCCTACCCCCCCCCCCCCCCCCCCCTTACCCTTTCTTCCCTGACAACTCTCCCCTTGTGCAACATGACCTTCCAAAGCAGTTGCAGATGAGGAAAGGTTCAGAGTCTGCCCTGCTTTCAACTTCACCGGGACCCCGCCTCTTCTTTTACCTTTTCCTTAGCTCCTCCCTTCACCCTCTTGTTGTTGTCCATCTCTGCGACCTTTTCCTCACATTGTGAACCAGAATCTTTGGATTTACTGGGATCATCAGACGTTGTATGTGTCCCACCAGGCGTTGCGCGTGCCACTTCACTTTCCCCAGAGCATTTTGTAAGGGCTTCTCCCGTTTCCTTGCCTCCTCCCTTCATCCCCTTGCTACTCTCCAACTGTACAACCTCTACTTCACGTTCTGAACCACATTCCTTGGACTCGAGCGGAATTACTTTTGCGTTGGGTGGCTCAGCAAGGCCCCTAGCAGGTGATCCCCCCCCCCCGCTCTTCTGCATCTTTAAATGCAGATCCTAGACTCTTCCTAGCAATAGTTGAGGCAGGAGGTAATTTATCGGTGTCTGTAGGAGCTTCTTGCCCACAGGGAGGCGATGCTTTAAGAACCATGGCAGCATCACTCATTGCTTTGAGCACCAATGCCATCATGTCCTTAACCTCTCGTCGACTCTCAACTATCTCTGCTGACATGTCATTCAGCCGTGAATCCACTCCACTTCTCCAACTGGTGATTCCCTCCAGCTGCTGTGACAGCGCACTCCCGGACCCCTACAGACATCCCAACGTCATCAGCAATAGAACCTGCATGTGGTTTGCCCAAGAGAAATAGAGAGGTAGAGACAGAGGGAAAAACAAAACACATGAAGAGACTTCCACAGGTTCCCAAGGGCTCAGGTTGCACAATACAACAACAGGGACCACATGTCAAAGAGGCACCAAAAGCCAAGCAAAGTCGACATTGTATCTTTGACAATTATACAGCAACGGCCACGAATGATGGTCAGCAGCCATGGCCACCAATGAAGAGATGTGTACAAATGAATGCAACTGCATTCGAGTATGTAAAATAACCAGCCTTGCCACGACCCATAAATAAACTCTTAACCCCTTGTTTCCATGACTTCCAACCTCCCAGCACTCAAACATCGAGGAGAACAAGAACAGATGTTACTCTGGGTGATGCGCCATTCATGATGAACCCAAACTAAATCCACACGTTCCCCCCCTTCAGATGCAGCTCGTGTTCAATCACGACAACAATAGTCTACCTATTCAGCTCCCGGTCAGTCATTACAAACAGCCACAACAACTAAATATCAAAACGACACAAACAGCTACTACACTTAATGGAAACCCATCTTTAAGGAACCAAAAGAAAGCGTACAGATTAATTTCCCCTACTTCAGTTCATGGTTAATTGCTGCAGAGGTCTGAGCCTTTCCACAAAGCATATAGCAGCGTCCACAAAATGATTGACCTAACGTGGAGATGCTACAAGTTAGTGACTGACTAAATACCCAAAGACATGTACTAGACATCAGGGGCAGGTTGCAGCAGTTACACCCCAATGCCCATCATCACCAGATACCTCAAACAGCTGCTAGCTCCGTGTTTCATTCTCTCTCCTCCATATTCTCCAAGCCACTATCAGGAAAAAATAAAATGTGCTCCAAGCATGAAGCCCCAAACCTGAGTTTGCTTCATTCGCTTTCTTTCCCCTGTGTACAGCCACAACAATACCCATTAGATGAACGCAGACATTGAAGTGGCAAAATTACAAATTGCGTCAACCCATGCAATATACATATAAGTCATCTTACCAATTTGGCTGCTGTCCCTGCAATTCCAGCCCGTCCAACATGGCTTTCATTTTTTACTGCAGCACGAGATGCAGCCCTGTCTTCGGCCTCCTCCTGCCCCTCTTTCAATGACCACCATCCCACCAAGCTCTTTCACGCGTGTGGAGGACAATCATCGGGCCTGGGATTGTGTGCAGTCCATTCTCTCTTCCAGCGAGATCTCTCACTCTTCATGAAATTCGTTATGTAAGTACGAATTGCGTTTGCCTCAGAGGAAATGGTGCATACCGAAACTCAATTTGCATCTCCTTGACAATGAAATTTATCTTATCCTCATTCTGGTGTTTAATTCTTGTGTAGACTGACTGACCTTCTGAGGCACTGCGCTTTCACTGCTCCTGCAAGTCCTTATCGTCTTTCTTTGCTTCCCGTCGAAGCTCTACCCTCCGCGCACTACAGCAAATGGGGGGGTTTTGCGACGCCAGCTGCGCCCCCACGCCCCGTGCGGCGCCGAACGTGCGACGCCAACCCCGTGGAGCCTGTTTGCGACGCCGGGCCGTCGTAACCAAACCCCACGGGTCGCCACCTGGCGCCGAGGCCAGGCGGCGACGCCTGGCCGTCGTACGGGCGGATGAAGGGCAGAAGGCAGCCCTTCCATGTGACGCCCAAGCGTCGCCCCCCAGCGAAGGGCAGAAGGTAGCCCTTTCTGGCGACGGCCGGTCGTCGCAAGCCGGAAAAAACAGCCATTTCATCGCAGCCATTTCTTGCGACGCCAGGCCATCGCATTGTGGCATGAAGGGCAAAAGGCCCCTGCGACGACAAAAAAACAGGTCACAGTTTGCGACGGCTTGCCGTCGCCATTTGCGACCCCCGGCCTCATAAATCCAAGAAAACGCGTCGCAGTTTGCGACGCGTGGGGTCGCAGGTAGCGATGGCAGGGCTTTCTAGGTTTAGGTTTAGGGCCTTTGGGGGTTCTTAGTTTTTTTTTTTTTTTTTCATATGGTACTGGGGTAGGGTGTTTGTTTTTCTTTATGATTTAGCTTGTTGTTGTGGACCTTCTTATAGATTGTGACATTCATTTTGATAATTCTCTTGATAGCACATCTGTATGTGTTGCTCCAGCATATTCATTGTCTCTGCCTTCTTTCTTGAAAGACTACCAGCCACAGCCATATTTGATCAATCATAGAAATAAGCGACAATATGCATGTACATATACAATCAATCGAAGGGATGGGTACAGTTTGGTGCGAGAATTGTTATGTAGCTTTGATTTTGTGTCTTATCAACTTGAACATCATCATCCGGAGCTTCTTCATCCTCATCAAGCTGCAAGTCTTTTTGGTCATCGGAGTCATCGTCATAAATGGCCCGGCCCTCAAAAGGCACCTCCGAATCATCCTCCACCTCGTTGTCAATGGCCGTGTCTTCGTCTCTTTCTCCAACATCCGTATCTCCTGAAGCTTCATCATATAGGATCTGGGATACATTGTCCGGGGTGTCATCATCCTCTCTACCCCCTCTACCTAACCTCCATCATCAGCATCATTATGACCAGTCTCTCCGTCCACCGCAATTGCCTCACCCCATAGAGATCCGAGACCATGATAGATATGTCTTCCTCTTGGCTGAGCATGCACAACCACCTTCCAATTCCCCCCTCTTGTTTTGTCATCAGAGAAGAAACTTGCTCCATGTCTAAAGGCCGTGAAAAAAACTCATCGGAGGGACGATGAGTAGGGTTGAGCCTATCTGCATTGACGCGCATGAAACCACAATCATCTTGCACTAGTGTTGCGGAGGGCCCCACAAGATGTGGCTGGAACCACCTTCCCTTGAAGAGAAGAGGTCGGTACCTTGTATACTGAAGTTGGAGTATGTTCTCAAGCTCTCCAATGTACTCAAGTTTGCTCATAGCAGGTCGTGTATCTCCCTTGCCCCACACGGAGTCTTGCCAATATGTGGCACACAAGCCAAAATCAAAGGTTGTTTTGCGTTTCATGTCAAGAGCACAAATGCAGAAATAACGACCGTGAACCCAAACCGCCGTGTATGAGGTCGCGAATTGAGAGGGCCCCTTGCAATGTCTTGCACCAAATCTGAAACCACCTCTCCTTGAGCAACGACGTCATAAACTGAAGTCCAAAGCCACTGTTGGAATGAACTTAGAGGCTGAAATTCCATGGGCAAATTTTATGAATGAACATTCCGACGGCCCGCTCTTCGTCGTGGCCGTCTAGTAACCGGCCTTGGATGGTTCTGCCTCCATGCAAGCTTCTCCTCTTCTCGTTGCCGAACAAGATTATTATATCTTGCCTCCCACTCATGTATGGATGGGGTGGAGACCCTACCCCGACCAGGGACGGACCGACAAGGGCACGATCGTGAGGGTGGAGCTCCGCCCTCTTGCCATTACCGTCGCCAGAATCTGTAGTCATGACTTATATCTAGGGTTCTGCTATATTATTTAGCGTCTATGTGTTATTTTATAATTTCTCTAGCGGCTCCGCTACTCTGCCACGATCTCTGCTTCTAGCTGTGGCCACCGCCATGGCCAAGTCTTGTGCTCGCCACGCTGCTACGCAGCGTTGTTGTCCTGCTAAGGATAGTTGTTACTCTGCTCTATAATGCCTGACTCTTGCGCTTCTTTTAAGCTATGCATCGCTAGATTCTGTTAAGTTTTTCACCCTCAAGCTCAATACTGCCACTCCCGATATCTCTGCCTATGACAATGACCCGCTGCGCGGGTGGAAGTCTTTCCACCCACCCCCTCTGTATCAGGATAGGATCTATGCTTCTTTGTGCACTCGAGCTCCTACGCACCAACTACATTGGCTTACTACGAAGGTTGAAGCTACTAAGCCCCAGTCCGAGTTGTTCCGAGAGCTCCCATTATACTACGATGGTGCTGCGGGCGCCCTTACAAGTTTCGTTCTCCCCACCCCGTATTCACTATGTATCTTCTGCGATTTTGTGGAACGAAGTGCGGGACACTATGATTATCCTAGAACTATGCAGGGTGCCCATTTTCCCGTCTACAGACTAGTGCCTACGGTGGGCTATATACAAACCCACTTGCTTGAAGATCTCTTCGCACGATGCTTGCTACATGTTTTGAAGACCTTGCACTACACCATGTTCGATCTCCATCTAGAGTGGTACAAACGACATCCCCTGGTGTTTCCAATCGACTGTTTTACATGCCTGGCTGTACCGTGTTCCCAGCAAAAGAGGTCACAAAATGGACCAAGGTGTGCAACGCTAAATCTGCAGCTTATGAGTACACCGCAAGAGCCCTCACAACTGGTGTCTGCCATGCAACCTGCCCCCAGAGCTCTTCAACAACAGATAACCACCGAGGACCTAAGTTTGGCGCCGTTGCAGGGCAACTCATTGCCAGGCAGTGGCGGGGTGCTAAGCTTTCTGGCAACGCAACCCATCAGGGCAATTTTATTTCAGACTGGCCCCTTTTGGCTTCAAGGCATTCCATGCGACGATTCTCCCCCAAGGTCGCCTCCTTACTTAGTACCTCAGCTGTGATTCCCAGGCTGATGGATTGAATGCTAAAACCAACATGCAGTTTAGTGCTGTTTCAGGAGTGGTATCTGGCAGATCTGGCGGAGTGATCCCTAACCTTGCACGCCACAGATCTGGCATGAATGAGCACAAGGTCGTAGGGGAAGGCTCTTGGATACGAGCCTGGGCAGATAGGCATGGTGGCTGGCCAGGCTGGTGTTTTGAACAACAACAATATGAGTGGCATTAGTGACATCATAATCTGCCTCCACCCCCACAAACAGTTTCAGTACAAGTACGACAACAACAGGAAGGAAGGGGCAGTGATGGAAAGGTACGAAGCACACCCCGCTCGACCTAGAATCGGAGCCAGCGTATTTCGTTACCCGGCTGCTGTACCATACGATGGCAAATTTCTCGGACGTGACGCTAACGCGTCAACGCCACATCACGTCCAAATTTGCAACTAGACTCTGCAATGACTCTACAAACTCCACGGCAGTGATGGCGGAGGTACCACCTGCCTGCTTATGAAGTTTCCTAGGAGCCCTCCTCTAGATCTTTGATGAATGGCGGCGTCTTGGTAGAACAAGGAAGTCTCTCTCCCTCCCTTTATAAACCCTACCTTTTGAGACCAAGCTCTTTTTTCTTGTGCTTGGCAAGAGTTTGCTTTGGTTAAGGTAGCAGTGTTGTGGTGTTGGTGGAGACCTCCCTGCACGGTTAGGCTTGTGGAGAGATGACGACTCTTCCCCAAACAGTAAAAAATGTTTTTTTTCTGTTTGTCTTACTTCCCTGCTTTCTTGATTCTCTGCGCTTAGATGGAAGTGTATTTGACCTCGATAGCAAGTGTGGAAGCCTGCTACTCACCTCGTGCATCCTCACTAACTCACAATGCGTTGTGGTTGTTTTTGGGATGAGCATAGGTGAGGGATTCCACTTGATATACTGATGTCTAGGTGCTACTGGATGCCAAGGGGGATTGCAGAGCAGGGGAAGGAATCGCTTGCCAGGGACTCATCTTAAAATGTTGAAAAACTAAACTAGTCTATGGTTTTTCTTGATCCTTCCTCTTTCCTTCCTTTATTTATGAAGAACAAGTGTAATGCTTTCTACGATGGGCTATTTCGGCCCAGCCAGTGGAAAACCTTTGCTTTGTTGTGACAGCCGGGTTTATGATGGCTTGTGTGAGAGACACACATCTGTTTTCCAGGCCCTAGTTTGCTTTGCTTACCTTGTGGTAGTTGGAAATAAATTGAGAGGCTGCAAGGAACTGTTTGCTGCAGCTACTCGGGTACCCATGTTGGTAAAATGCCCCTGTTATGTTCCAACCCGGATGGCCTTGTTAGCTAGATGCTTAGGCCAGGGTATGGTGAAGATTCTGCCTGTGGCTATTCGGCTGACACTGAAATATGGCAGCAATATAACTAGTAACTGGTTTTTGAGGCAGCCAGGGTGGTCAAGTGGAAATACCCCCTGGACATGGTCAAATGTGGAATGATGTGAATAGGGTGTACTTACAGTATCATATACTGTCACAAGATGTGTATGCAGTCCTTTATCTTTACTTTGCTGTGTCATGAACTTTGATTTTCAGCTGTAGCAAGAAATAAAGGTATAGGGGTATTCTGGAAAACTTACCAGACATATCCACCTCCCCTGTGGGGGCAAGCTGTGCTGCAGACCAGCCTAAATAAATACTGGCAGGGCAAGGTATTCAAATCTGTGATGTCCAAGTGTTCTTTTTTCTTTCTTTAAAAAAACCCTCCATGACACCCATGCGGTTTGAGTAAGTATGCTTGGATTACAGCTTGCGGATAGTAAATCTGTATGACCATTTGACCTGCAACACATCAAGGCCAAAATATGGCCAAGTACCCGCCATCCCACCCAGACCTCTGAATGTGTATCATGATCATGACTGGTGGTCAATCAGCATCAATGGCATACTCTTTGGGTTATGAATAATACTGACATGAACACAATACTGTGCATGGATGTAATTCTGGATTTTCTAAGCTTGATGATTGATGGATGGTGCCACTGTTAAGTGGTTGATATGTATGATTATTCTTTCATGACAATGACCCTAGGGGTCCTGTCTTTGTCTTGACATGACAAAAAGTATCTTCCCTCTCCAGGGATGCCTCGGCGTGAGCCTGGTCACGTGAGCGCGTGAGCGCAACTGCGCTCACGCCACGTCACCTTGCGCCAATGCCACATCACGGGGTTCACTCCACGTCATCACACTTGAAGGCCGCGTCACCACGTGCCCATGAAGAAGTGGAGTGTATTCCCGCGGATTGGCACCCTTTACCGCGGAAACAAGCTGGACGACATAATAAAAGGCAGTGGTCATTCCCACCTGAAAGCAACAGATGAATAAATGATGGATGAATGTACAGTTGGATGATAAACAGATGGATGAGTGTGAAAAATGAATGTAGATGGATGAATGAGGGATGGATAAGAGTCAAATGGATGAATGTATAATGGATGTTGAACAATGGAAAACATTCATGAGAGGAAGATGCATGACTATAACTTTAGACGAATGCACAACGTATATGACATGAGTGTGGTAGGTTTGTGGGGTGGATTAAAGAGTACAGAGGATGAATGTACAATGGATGTTGAACAAAAGAAAACATTCATGAATGGAACATGCATGAATACACTGTAGATGAAAGCACAATGGATATGACAAGAGTGAGGGAGGTTTGTGAGATGGATTCATACATATTGCAATTTAAATGGTAGTTGATTCTTTGATTATTTTTCTTTCCAAAGAAACAACTACGGTGGAGGAAGGGGATTCAACGTTTTCCAAAGAGGATGAAACAGAATATTAAAAGAACATAGTTCAGTCTGACTCAGAGTCAGTACAATGTATCCCCGCTTCCTCTGCATCTAAGTCTAAGTATTTAAGAACTCCGGATCTACGCTGGCTACACCTACTGACGGGCAGTAAAAAGTTAGGGAATAGGGACTCGGCCGCGTGAAGTGCCATTGCTTCGGCATAATCAGGAAGCAGAAAATTGGAAAGGGGGCTGTCGAAAACAGACTCGCCACAAATGACTGTATCTCCTGAAGATCCACTGCTGCCTTTCCTGAAAGACAGCCTGAAAAAGTTATTATTGTAACTTTGATGTTATTGAGAAATTGAGTATGGCTCCCAAAGTGGGTTTAGCACTTACTCACATGAAAAGTCGTTGTCGACCTGCTTATCTCCGGGATCGTCATCATTTCGAATTTGAATCCGATCAGTCTGTGTGCCTGAAGTGGAGCCAGGCAAAAGGGGGAGGAACACTGTGTTGTAGAGGTCAGAATCACCCTCCATGCCAAAAAGGCTTTTTCCGCCTGCCTTGCATGCATGGTAAGTTGCTCCTGCACTAGACAGGAGGACATGAACAGTTTGGTGGGGGGGATTTAAGCAGATGGAACTGGTGAAAGAAAATCAATTTGGAAGGGAGAGAACGAACCTGTGGACACAGAAAGATCGACCACCCGTGCAGAGTGGTGGCTGCATGACTCCAGCAGTATTTGCATGAACGCTGGGGATTTTTCCTTTGCACCTCTCCAGGGAGTGCCATCTGGTCTCTTGAGAGTCTGACTGGACTGCATGAAGTTGTACAAAATGTCATCGACATGTGGCTCATAGGGGGGGTTGACGAAACAACCCTGGTCAAAAATCTCAAAGCTGCGGATAGAGGATGGTGTCTTTGAGGTGCGAATCCTCCGCAGGCAGATTGCCTCGAACATCCTCGTCTGCCAAAGATAGCAAATTAGTGTGGTAAACACAATCTATAGTGGAAGTGTGTACATCGGCTATTCAGAACTCAGGCATAAAACAATCATTTTTATCACGAATCGGTGATGATCGGTGTCGATCATGACAGATTCTTCTAGAGTGGAGCTGCAGAGAACATTGAAACTCATCATGAAAGCACAAGCAGAAGGGAGACGACATACCAGCTAACCAGGGAAACCCCCTTTCACAAAGTAGAGGCTGTTCACACAATTCCATGTGCGCAAAACTTCAAACCCTGAAGACTTCAGGTATGATGCCAATGCCCGACGACTATCTTTGTCACATGACTGAAAAAACAGAAGTGTCCCTGCATCAAAGAGGAAATTATTACAGAACCCGAACACCCAACTCCAGTAGTTGTCCTCGAATTTGTTCCAGCCTGACGTCTTGCCCTTTGGAAGAACTTCTGGCACAGCCTGGCCATCCGGGATGTCGAGAATGACAATGTCAGCCGCATATGTTTTCTGCACACCGCACACGAAGGTGGGACCAGTGCTCACCTGCAACAGACATGTTTATTTTAAGAACGATGGCAAGAATGTTTTCAAAGAACCAGACTGAAATACTGCCAATGAAACTTTAAGAGAAAAAGGAAAAAAGCTGGAATTCTCACCAGATTGAGGAATGAGATTATGTTGTCCTAGGTAGGTGAAGGCACCCCAGTGTATCCTCTCTTTCGACTCTGCATCATCGCCAGCCAACCCTCATTGACAATTTTAATCTCTCCTGCCGAATCAGAACGGGAAGGGTGTGGCTTGGCATCGAACACGCACTGAATTGTGCGGGTATATCTTCCAACAGTGAAGTCCTGCCCACTCTCCTTTTCCTTCTCCATCTCCTTTTCTTTCTCCTTCCCCTTGTCCTTTTCCTTCTCCTTCTCTTTGGACTTGTCTTTGTCCTTTGGCTTTGCTGGTGAGATGGCTATGACATCAGGAGCCTTGTCTTTTGGTTTGCGGCCCGCCTTCTTTCCCTTCTGCGGCGTTCCCTGAGCATCAGGCTCCTTGGCAGCCAATGTTGCTATGTTTCTTTGGTACTGCTCGTCAGTCAGAGGCGCCAACATCTCAGCATTATTGTTCAAATATTTCATGTGCTGTTCTTGAAAGGTCGTGTACTCCGGTGGGCAGTCAAGGTACCAGCCACAGTCTCTGAAGTGAGAAGGACTCCAGTCCTTCAATATCCTTGCAGTATACATGGTTGGATCGTTTGCTGGGTCCGACCACATGTCAAGATAGTCTGGAATACCGCTCAGGTGATTTCCTTCCATAAGCACATATTTCGTGTACCTGTTAAACAGGAGATAAATCCCAACCCACCAAATCGCGAAGTGAGTAAGATGCAAGTAGCACAGAATGAAAAAAACAAGAAATGAAATGGCTCTGAGAACTGCTCCAAGGAGCTCTCAGGACCACGTGACAGCTCTGGATGTGAATGTCATCAACGCCATTCAAAAACTTCCATTCAATGATACTGCAAATACACCCTAATCCACGTGAATGCAAACTCTCGCTTTGGAATGACACAGACATAGAAGTGAATGTCGTCAACGTCATTCACTTTGGATTGGTGAATACACTGCTAATCAAGTCTAATGATTTCTCAAAAAAGGCAAAATCATTGGATGGAAACTGAATGTCGGCAACGACATTCAGAAACTCAAGTAAGGAACCCTCCCTAAAAACTCAATGGACATTCAAAACGTACATAACACTGAGGACCTCATAATAACACTGGATATGAATGGCGTCAACCCATTCACAAAATTCCGAACAAAGAACCAATAAATACACCCTAAGCTCCTAATCCATGTACATTCAAATTGTTGCTGGTGAATGACACAGACATAGAAGTGAATGTCGTCAACGACATTCACTTTGGATCTCTGATAACACAGCTAATCAAGCCTCAAGATTTCTCGCAAGAGGCAAAAGCATTGCAGAACAACTGAATGTCTGCATTGACATTCAGCAAACTGGAGTGAGGAACCCTCACTGTAAACTCTTTGGACATTACAAAAACTTACATATCTTTGAGGACCTCTTAACAACTCTGGATGTGAATGTCGTCAACGCCATTTCAGGGACATTATCAATTCTAATCAGGGACACTATAAATACACCCTAAGCTCCTAATCCAGGTGAATTCAAATTCTCGCTTAAGAATGACTCAGACAAAGAAGTGAATGTCGTCAACGACATTCAATTTGGATCTATAATTACAATCCTTATGAAGCCTAATTATTTCCCAAAAAGTGTAGTAGAGTTTCCAGTATGATATTGCACCTGTACACAACTCGCATCATGGCCCACTCTCCTCCAACTTGACTGTCAAAGTCGTTGGACCGTAAAATGTTACCATCTTTGGAGAACTCTCGGAAAAAACAGTATCTCCAGGTGAGACCTCTCCACTTCCTTATGTATGCCTCCAATGACATTTGGGGAGGGGAAACAATCGAAATGTTCAAATCCTTCAAAGTCTGATCCAGCACAATGACGGCGCGTTTTTCGAGCTGCAAATTCAGTATTGCAAATAAGATATTCATCACATAATTGAAGAAAAGAAAACTGCTTATTTGAATACACACCTGACTCCAAGTAGCCTTGTGGAGCCAGTTATCAAACACCAAACCACTGATTCCTTCCACCTTTGTGCCAGGTTGTATGGTGCTCTTTGGGAACTGATTCAAGTCCTTTACTGTCTGATTTGAGTTCCATATCTCCAGCCACCTTATTTTTGTTTGTGGGTCGACCATGGATATGGCCAGCCGGTTCAATTTCTCCTGCTGCATCTCCGGATGCACATGCTTGTCATAGTGAGATTTGATCTGCTGAAGGAACTCAGAACCAAGTCCAGGATCTACTGTTCTAAGCTGCTTTCCGAAGGCGGACATCAATTTGGTTCTTCGCATTTCAAACTCCTTCTTTATTGCTGCTTCCACACCCTTTGATGTCCTTAGTTTCTCTAGTGTAGTGCGGTAATATTCGGATTTTCCCTTCTCAGCTGCCTCTGCCAGTTCTTGCTGCATTGATTCAAATAGTGATTAGCACCGAAGGAACTATAAACATGTATTAAAAAAGTAAACTGAGTACAGACTCGGGCTTACCGCATACATGTACTCCAGAAACGCCTCTCGAGTCAAAGAATACCAAGTGCCTGCAGCTCTTCCTGTTTCGCACTTCTTGATTATATTGGGGCGGAGTACTGTCCGAAAATCATCCAGCTTCATCAGACCAATCCTCTGAATTCGGAATAGTGTGTGGACCAAGCTTGTTGTCACATGCGATTTCTCTGTCGATCTGCAAAAACATTGGAAACATTGCATTCCTTAACACTGTTTTTTTGGGATTAACAAGACACTACAGAGGGAATGAAATCTCTAGGATGACTTACTTGTTCACGTCGTGCATAGCTGTAAGAAGCCTAGCGATGTCGTTTCCAGGATCCAAAACCATTGCCTCCACAGCAACATGCTTGTCTTTGTCTTTCGCATGATGTTTCTGAATGTATCCCATCCATGCCAGCAATCGTGGTTGCCGTCCCAGACGTTAGAACATGTGGTTGCAGAATTGCTGGGTGTTCTTTCCCATCATGAGGCCCAGCTCAAACTCCTCATTAGCATCTTTCCAGCACTCATCCCAGGTATCACTGATCTCTGGAGACACTAATGTGCTTTTTCCATTTGTATCCGTCAGTGACACATAAAAAACTTGTGCACCAAGTCTGTATCCATGCACGAAATCACTCTCCAATTTGTTATGTCATGGGAAAGAGGTGGACGCACAACAGACATAGATATCATCCGACATAGAGGGATGTCCAGACGCCCTCCAGATACGAGCATGTCCCTTATAACCTCCTGAGAGTTTACCTTCTAGAATGACATGAGTTCTTTCACCTTGTCAAGGTAGTGCACTTCAGATTCATCTGCTTCATCGCTATTCTCTGAGCTTTTTCCAGACTCGTCCCCATCTCCAGATCCTTTCCCCTATGATCCTGTAGGCTTGGACCTCACAGTTTTCTGCACGATGCCATTCAAATCTGACTGAGTAATGTGCAAATAGTGAACGGCAGTAACGACCATCACTCTGTCTCGTCTCAACTCACAATGAATGGTGTGAAACAAATTCAAAACCATCTACACAAGCAAAGCTAATCCTGCCGAATTCAAAACAAAACACTATGATTCTAGGGACACAGGAACAGAAAGGTTTTGAGCAAGAGCGAACGGCATTAACGACAATCACAAAAGAGTGGGACCTGCCGGATCGGTGTTGTGCAATGACATATATGTGTAAGTGATTGGCGGCAACGACACTCAGTATAGTTTAGGGCGGACAGTAAGTGCAGATTATTCAGATTGACTCCATTGTGATGAACGTCGCAAGCATTCACTGTTTCTTGTCTATGTCGAGAGTACTTTCCAATCGATACTCTGCCTGAATCTACAGTATGGTCTTCAAATCTTTGATTGGCGGTACCGCCTTTCCACTTCTCTATCTTGTCAAGTTAAATAAATATAGTGTGAAACTAACTAGAATAAATCTAGTTATTTGTATGTCAAGTTAAATAAGCACAGTGTGAAAACAACTAGAATAAAGCTAGTTATTTGTATTTAACACTTGGATTTAGGTCAAGTGTTAAATCAGGTGTCAAGTTTAGTTTGACACCTGAACCGCCTTATCTTCACGAGAGCGGCAGTCGCGTAGCTCATCTCTCTCGAGTTGAGCCTGCGCGACCGAGCTCCTTCATCGCTTTCAGATCTGAGTGTGCTTATGATGGGAGTGTAGGTTGTTGTGGGGTGGAGTCCCCATAGCTTGGGGTGCCCCTGGCTCGACTATTATCTTAAAGAGTGATGTTGAGGGATTGCATATTTCTTGTGTTGAGAGTATGTGTCCTTTCTAGCTTGTTTATCACTCGAGAGAGATGATATCTTACCTGTGAGTGCAAGGTAGGAGTTGAGGGTTAGCACTTGCAAGATTACCTGTGTGTAAGTAGTGCTTAGTTTGAGAAGCATATCATTGAATGTGACCACAAGATTCAGCGTGCCCTGAAACGCCTGGAGGATGACGATGCCGGAGCCGCCACTGTTACTGTAGTCGCTGAAGCTACCAAGTCACCAGAGGCTTTGGAGCACACAAGGAGAGACTTAAAAATGCAGCAGCAAATGCTAGTTGGCACCTATGCGTGATCCTTGAAGCTGGATGATTGTTTCCCCAGTAAGCTTATAGAGAAGCTCTACCATGCAGCATGGAGCAGCGCTGGCAAGCTGTGAACGCTGATATCTGCACTACCACAACGTCCCTAGGATGAATACAAAGTGCCTGGAGTGAAATGGATAGCTGGAGAGCTGCTCAGGCCCATACATTTTGGGAGTTAAAAGTCACATCTGTATGTTGTAGGCCCGATTCGCGCCCTCACAAAACCCTGGAGAGTTCAAACAGCCCATCTCCTCGCGACATCTTCCTCACTGGCTATGCCGGAGAAGGCCAAGGATAAGCGCATCAAGGAATTGCAAGTGGCTCTCACAAAGGCTCAATATAATGCAATTCATTTGGAAGAGGCCATTGCAAGAAGCAGCAATGCGTCAACTGAACAACGGCGGGAGGCTGAGAATCTGTCCGAAGAGCTCAACCAAACCCATGAGAGTGTCAAGTCCTTGCAGCGGGAGAGTGAGAGACTTCGGCAGGAGGTTGCAGTCTTGGAGTCCAAGCTAGGACACGGTGAATATGACCGGTCAACAACCAAGGTGCTGCATTTGATCAACAATCCTGAAGCAGAGGCCCACAGAGAAGACCGACAGGAAGCATTGCAAGCTGAAGTGGAAGCACTGCATGAGAAGCTCGATACACTGGAGCGAGGCCGCAATAGCCTGGGCGATGGGAGTGCAAGAGACTTGGGGTCTGCCAAGGGGAGTGGCAACGTTCAGGCCATGGAAGTTGCCGAGCTCACTCAGTGGGTGACATCACTTGAGAAGCGTTAAGCTCGGTACCGGCAAGTCTTGCAGACAAGATCTCAATTTTCAGGGAGGCCTGCTATCTTTTATTTGGTTATAAGGTACACATGAACGAGGAAAGGGATTCATCGACTGGAATTCCTGTTACTGTGCTCACCCTGCAGTCTATCTTTGCACAAACTGATGATGAAAAGCTTCTTTTTCAGCTTAACTCAGGCCATATGGATATGCTGGCAAATGAGTACACCACATCATCAGAGATTGAACGACAGTTGATTGGATGTTCCTGCAAGGGCTGGCAGGGTGGGACATAAAGTGGAGTTTTGAGTTCAGGACTGCTACTGTAGGCCTCTCCCTAAACAGAATATGGCACTGGCTGCTGTGTTTGTACTCTGTCCCACTAGAGTGATAAAAGGTCAGAAGTAAAGGAACAGCAGTGAATTTGTGGGGCAGATGGGGGAAAAAAATGTTACAGCCACAAGAGGCAAAGAAGACGGGGCCCATTGCAGAGCAGGGGAGCTCCCTGCTATGAGTCAGTTCTTGCCTCGTCCTGCTGCCGCTCATTGTTGCAGGCTCCATCCTCAGCCGCAGCGTGCAGGCCCAGTTCGAGGAAGAGGAGCAAGAGCGCAGGAGCAGATCCGCCATCGCCACAGCTCAGATGCCCCCGCCATCGGAGAAGATTCACAGGCTAGTTGATGAAATTTCCAGCCTCACTCTACTTGAAGTTTCGGATCTCACAACGCTGTTGAACTCAAATGAAACGGAGGGGAACAGCACGCACGTGGCCAGGGAACCTAGGAAACCATATAGAACTTAGGGAACCGGGAACCAGTTACCAGATATTTTGGGTGCAACTTTAAATTTTTAAATTTGAAAACCTTAAAAAAAAATAAAAAATGGCCTTTGATCTAATTTGAATGATTTAGAGCCAAATTGGTCATATCTTTGTCAAATGGGCTCTGTTTGACTCAGTTTTTGGGGGAATAGCTGCAGAAAGGGGAAATCTACCAATCTAGATCTGATTTTTGTTTTTAGGACTCTGCTAAAAATCTATGGAATTTTTAGAGTGTGAGTGTGCCATGAAAGATCCACAATTCTGTTTCTAGAACCTGTGCTGGTCTATATGAGAGACAAATCTGTGGATGTACTCCTTGTATGGTTGGGGGAAATGAGGACGTAATTGAAGGGCAGGTCTCTTCTCTTAGCCTGTGCACACAAGGGGACAAGATTTATGTTCCCAAGGAACTCAGACTGATTTGAGTGGAGAACAGTTGGACGAGTTGATTGCATACTGGGAGTCAGGCATTAGCAGTAGACAACAGACTGCTGTAGTCGGCATTGAGGGCCTCAATATCGCCTTGGACAGTCAGAACTCTGTTGGAGCCAGCAGTTCTGCAGCTGTAGGTGAAATACCAAAGTGGGTGAAAGCTAGGCTTGGAACACAGCCAAAGACAGCCCCGGGGACCAAGGTGTTCAGCCACAAGGCCGTGGTGTGCTGGAGCAGAGGAGCAGGAGCTACACAAGTTTTTGCAATCAGAAATGGTTGCAGCCGGATACGCTCTGCACAGGGCAACCACGAGCGGGGGTTCATTAGCAATGACATGTTTGTTGTGCATGAAGGAGATGCAGTCATTCGCAATGAGGACACCCGCAACCGTCTCAAAGCTTTCAAGTTGAGAGACTATCAGACCCTACCTTTGTTTTCTTTAATGGTTAGAGCGAGCTACTGTAGCTTGGGACAAGGTTAGTGGCAGGTTTATGGATATAGATATACCTCATACACCTTACCATCATGCAGAGCGAGGCACTTTGAGAGAAGTCTGGCAGTTGATAGCATAGATCAGGATTATATCTTGCTTGGTCGGGCTTCTATTCTTCCCCTCCATCTCTGTACTATTTTCATTACCTTGTACTTGTAGTTGCCAAAGCCTCTCTTGGTGGAGGCCAGTCAGTCCAGGGTTTTGGGCTGGGCTATTCTGCAGGATCAGCATTGCAGCTGGATTTTGGTGTGGGGGTGTTGATGTTTTGATTTCTTGTGTTTGGATCCCCCCCAACACCTGCATGCTTGACTGTGCGCCATGTTGGTTTTGTGTGGGCGCTTGCTTTCATAGGGATTAGGCCGGATTTGATCACCGGTCAATCCTAGAGTATGCTGTCGGTGGTGAGGCTGGAGTGATGACCAGCAAGACCACCAGTGTTTCTTCTATGGTGAGGCTGGGTTGATGACTAGCCAACCATAGGAGTTCTTGCGGTGGATGCAGGTGCAGGTGCAGGTGCCCTGAGCCATTGGGATATGACCCTTAAACTGCAACAGGTGCCCACCCGTGTCACCATTAGAAATAGTACTAGAGCCTTATAGTGTCACGTGGGGGAGGTGCGGGTTGTGAGTGTCATCACGGAGTTACCCAAGGGTTTTGAGGGGAGTACGGCTACAGGCAGTAACAGTGAGAGTGGGTTCACAAGACGAGGGATTCGGTTCAGACCACCTTCACCGCCACCCTCAACTACTGTAGAGTCTGACACAGACCCGGAGGTTTCGTCAACAAGTGTGCAGTTTTCTTCGCCATTGTTGTGGGACGACATGGAGGAGATGTATGGAGCTACCAAGGGACCTCGCAGGTACTCTGGAGCTGTGGGCACAATTGAGCTGGATGACTTTATCCAGGAGTTCGACAGTTGGTATGATTTGCAGCAGATGCGCAATCCACAGCTGTTCACCCCATTCATGGCGTGGAAGGGATTGTTCCAGCATTTGGAAGGCCCGCCTATGGACGATTACCACGAATTCAGGCGAGGACATGAAGCAGAGATTGAGGAGTGGAGGATGTATTGGTCACCTGACTACGTCTCCGTTACTCGAGGCACGACGCGACCAGTAGCTGCATCAGCACCAATATCTCCCACTGCCAGCACTAGTAGTGGAACAAGTAGTGTCGGTACTTCTGCAAGTGGTACCAGTTCAAAAGGTGCTACTACTCCTCCTGCCACGACTACAACACATGTGCCTAGATTCAACCCGGTGGTGGAGTTCTTCCAGGAGTTGCGGACAAACTACCAAGGCGTACGGACAGAGAAGCTGCGAAGTTTGCAAGACTTCCAGCGCAAACCCAGTGAGAGCTTGCGAGAGGCCTACACTCGTATGAGGCGCTTGATAAGTGTGACCCAAGGGGTTACTGAAGCTCAGGCAGTCCAGTTCTGGTATGGAATTTTGGACAAGGAGCTCAAGAGAAGGGTGTGGGATGCAACCCTGTTACAAGCAGCCCAACCCACATTAGCAGATGTGTTTCTGCTGGCTGAGCGGATTGAGCTCAACATGGTGGAGGAGCGAGTTGTTACCATTGGATTTGGCAAGGACATGCCTGCACGAGGCGCAGCTGCCAGCCAACAGGTACAAGGGACTACCCAACAGCGTGGTCAGGGGGGGCAAGGTTGCCTAACCCAAATTCCATGGAGTTTACAAGGGACCTCAGGTACAGAGGCCAGTAGCTTCTTTTGCAGGCCAACAGCAACCAGGGGTGGTATGTTGGACATGTGGAGGACCCCATGTCAAGAAAGATTGCCGAGAGAGTAGCAAAAGGCCGGCACAAGCACAGCCTGCACAGTTGCAGTGTGGGCATTGTGGCAAGTATGGGCATGGAGATGCCCAGTGTTATGACTTGCACCCTGAGTTGCGGCAATGCCAGTTCCAAGGGAACAATGGTGGCCGAGGGTGAGCTGAAGCACCTCAGAGAGGACGAGGTGGTCAGGCACGAGGTGTAGGACGAGGGCAGGCACAGTATGGCCAAGGACGTGGAGGTCAGGGCTTTGACCAAGGCATGGCCAACCGGCTTCAGCAACTAGAGCAAAAGCTTGCTGCCATGGCCACAGCTCAGGTGGTACCAGCTCCAAGACCTGAGGGTCCACCTCATGTTCCTCCTCAGTAGCGTCATCCTGACGGAGGAGACATGGGAGGCATGGGATTTATGTGTGGGGCAGTACTTCCACTAGTGCAGGTGGAGTCTACTGCAGCCGTCACTCGAGGAGCAGCACGAGTTCCTGAGCCACGAGGTGCAGAAGTAGAGTTAGATCCACACCGTGGGGAGGCAAGCCGTCAGGCTAGGTTGCCTCAATCATTCATCTTGGGGGAGACAGTGTCAACGACATCCATGGCACCTAGTTCTCGTCCGACAGATACAGAGGTCGTTATTGTGCCATTGGGGAGAGCTACACGTGCAGCACTGACGCCTGCTGCCAAGGCTAGTGCAGCCAGTGTGTTGTTGGGGGTAGCCACCTCTGTGTGTCAAGCCCCACTATTCTCGGCAACCATGATTATGACGCCGGGGGTAAGACCAGCTGTAGTGTTCAGACTAGCAGCAACACTCTGCGAGGATCCTCGGATTTGAGGGTCAAGACTGCCACGGCTGCGCCATGGCAAGCTGCAGCTGCCAGGTTGACGGAGCTGCCAGCTAGACCAGCATTTGAGCACGCCATGGTGACACCTGGAGTTGTCTTGTTAGACAACCAGGATGACATTTTCTCTTTGAGTGGACCGGCAGACAAGAGGTACCGGCCACTGCGGGTCTTGTTGGACTCGGGAGCTCAGCCACTGATGTTGGGCAGAGCTGCTATTGCAGGTTTGGGCCTCATGGAGGCGGACATGGAGCCTTGTCCTTTCCAGATATAGACATCTCTAGGAGGATCAGAGCAGGCTCAGGGCATGACACGGCGTGAGTTGGCCATTAGACTTCAGCCAGATCATCCTATAGATGGCTTAGTGATGCGAGCCAAGGCCATTGTGACAGACGCGGTCTCTTACGATGTCCTCGTTGGTGGGGCAGTGTTGTATCCCATGGGCTTCACCCTGGATTTTTGGGAGGAGTCAGCATCCTACAGGCCTGGATGGCAGTCAGGGGATGGTCATCATGTACAGCTCCCTGTGTTGTTCATTGTGGGTGTTGCTGCTGTCCAACGGGGCAAGATGCCAACACTAGCAGCCTTCACAGCTACAGTTAGTTGGCCTAGAGAGTTGTTGGAGGGCAATGCCCATGCAGAGGATGTGCCACCTTTAGCAGAGCAGGATAACATGCATGATACGGCGGAGTTGCCTGCCATGGTTGCTCACACTCCATTGTGGCTGCAGCTTTCCTCTTCCTTCTCACATTTGATGGAATTTCTGTCTGCTCTAGGGTTTCTGGACCTTCTCCCGGTTCAGCGTTCCCCGTACTTCCACCTCCTTCAGTTTCCTTGCGAGTCATTTCTGCATCCACAGGCTGGTTTCCAACGCGCACTGTTATCGCCGACTGTGTCACAGCCGCTGCCTCAGTCTCGGTCTGCTCTTGTGAATCAGTCTCCGCGTTCACCTGTTGCCTTGGCCCTATGTTCTCCAACAAACGACGCCTCGTCATTTGCTCTTTTGCTCTGCGTCTCTCTCTAAGGGAAGTAAAATAAAGAGACTTTCTTCTCTTTCGTATTGTAGAAGGAACCCTCTCCAGCTTGACTACCACTCTCCCTCTAAGCGCGAAAAGTAGAAAAACGAAGTGACTCCCGATTTCTTGCGGGATTGCGTGCGTTGTGGCTTGTCTCTAGAAGCATCGGATTCCCTCTCGCGTGACCGTTACACATAGTCATTCCCTTATTAGTGCACATGCCAGCAATTAGTGTACAACTGTTCGTATTCAATATAGTTATCGATGTTTGACGTGTGTCGCCCAAAATAAACGACGTGTTCTTTATTAGAACGGTTTCAATATTTAAAAATAACAGCGAATCCCAGAAATCTTGGTGCACAGTCTTAGACAAATATATGTAAATGAACGAGAGTTTGATGACAAATTTTGGGATATCATACACGTTCATCCTTGTTAGCCAACCCCACGTTCGTTTCACATTTTGAACTTTCCATGTGCGCATGATCATTGGTAGTAGTATAAAGATGCATTTACTTAATCTGCAATCCCACCCTCAGATCCTGTGGCATGCTTCCAGGAAGTCGGCTTGTTATTGTGTTTATTGATGAGGTTCTGATTTACGGTTTAGCAGCTGCCGACATTGCTCCTAGGGATACTCTGACCACAAGGCCCACAAAAAAAGTAATTAAAATGAACGGCTACATATCTGGAAGGAATAACAGAATATGCAGAGTCGTCGTATGAGCTTTCTCCGCCATATTCTCTGCTCATTCTTCAACTATGTTATGGAGACATCAGTAAACCGATTTACACTGAAGGTCTGCGATAGGAAGGTATCAACGTACGCGAGGAAGGAAGATGGCTTCCTCTGAAGCGGAGTTCTTCTCTAACGACAAACCAGTGCCATTCTCCCAGGAAGTCCTTGACAATGGATTTGCAATTGTTCTGGAACATGTCTTGGCTACCCGTTTTCAGCTTCAGAATGGCTCCATCTTTTTGGAGAAAGAGGTGTACGATTTGAAAGGGAAGTTGTTGAAATACTCTTTCCAAAACCGTGATGAGACGGCTCATGTCAGCCAGTGGAGAGTGCGCCCTGGTCGATACAAAGTACTTGGAGAGCCTCGGCGAAAGTCCCTTGGATCATATGTGATGCCCGGGACTGCTGCTTCGGTCGTTGAAGACAAGAGGGAGGTGGTGGTGGAAAAAGAACAGACGTCCTCCACTCCAATCGTTGAGCTTTCGGATTCGTCCGATAATGACATAAGTGAAATTCCAAATCCAGTCCTTCCTATTGTGGTTGGAGAAGCTGATGAAGAAGAGATTTGTAGTATCATTCCAAAACTACGGGCGATGGGAGGAATGGTTGGATTCAAAAGTGAGTTGCGAGGAATTGATTGGGAATCTTTGAAGCATGTGCCTGTGAAGTTCTTGCCAGAGACTTTTGATGGCGATATCCTATTCGAGCTGCCTCCTCCTCCGCGAGTTGGAGGTGTAACAGTCATGATGCATGGAATGGACAAGAAACACGACGGGCACCCGTGGTGCAGAACAAAAACATCCAATATTCAGAATGATGACAAGCTTGTTTTCAGGAGAACAGTTTGCAATGGACACCTTAGGTGTGATAATTTGAATTGCAGACACTTTCTTCAGTCTGGGGTTCATAATCAAAGCGAATGGGAGGGTCTGGCGGAAAATCCATTTCAGCCTGGGACTGCCCCACCACCGGCAAACACTTTCATCTGCAAATTCTGCAAACTTGTGCCATCTTGCTTGGCGCTCTGCGAAGCAAGAATGTACTATGTTGTCCACCGTTTGAAAACAATGACAAGAGCTTGTGTGCATTTCGGATTCCATAACCATCCTGTCTCGAAGGGGGATTACAGGGAGAGTGTTGAGACGATATCGAGGTTGATTAAACAGGAGTTCGGGAGAAACCCATCCGCAACAACATCTGCAATTGCTCTTGGTGCAAGCAAGTCCTTCTTGGAAAGCCATATTTTGAGTGAAGGGGATTCTGTGGGGACTAAACTTGACGGTGCAGCGACCTGGTCATGGATCATTTCTCCACTTTGAGTTCACCTAACATTCGGCATCAGATCAATGCATTAAGAATGGGCTCTAGTATCAGAGGCTACATAGACAACATTTTGGAGTTGAAACGAGTGAGCAAGTACGATTACATCCAGGACAATGTATTCCCAGGTCAAGGTGCCATCAAAGTTTTTCTTTTCAAAATGTCGACTGTTGGGGAGGGCAGTGGGGTTAGCCTCGTGAAGCGGATGCAGAAGACTAGGGACTTGCAGAACTGTTTTCTTATGTTTGATCATGTGAAACGAGTGAAGGATTGGACGACAATGGCTTGTCATGTCTACGATGCAGTGTACCAACAAGTTATGACAATTGCAGTTTGTGACATGCAATCCGAGGATACGGACGGAATCCCAGAAGCTCATGTGGAATTCCCTGATACGTGTCATGGGCTGCCATGGGCTGCCATCTCCAAATTTCACAGGTTTCATGGCGGATAGTGCTCAAGCAAATTTCAATGTTGTTCGTATTGTCTTCGGATCGGGCGACCCAAAAGTGCCAATGCGAGGAAGAGAGCGTACATGTCTATTCCATTGGACACAATCTCTAGAAAAACATACAAAGTCGGACATCAAACCAGAGATGCAGACTCAGCACCGTAAATTGTGCAAAGAGTACAAAGATGCTAGAACAATGAAGGAGGCGGACTCTTTGTTCCAGACAATTCGTGCCTGGTGGTTCTCTTCTGGAGCTGCATTACTTGAGAGTATGAGAGCATTGGAAGATTGGCTAGCGTTTTGGCACTTCCGGTATAGACAGTGGGGAGCAGCCATGGCAGTGGTACGAGGCTTATATTTCTTGCTTTATTCATACATTTACTTTCTATTTTATTGTCTCCTCGTTTTCTTTATGTTGTTTCCTGTTCACTGTTTTGAAGTGTGGTTCTCCACTTTGCAAAACATGTCCATTGAGGAAATGACGGACATGCCATCTTACAATTTGGCAGAAACTGTGCACAACGCATGGTTGTAGCAGTCTGGGAAACGAGGTCGGGATTTGTATGTGGCAACAACATATGATTTGATACGTGCCTTGCAACAACAAACCCGATACCGTGATTTCTTGCGAGGTGGGGGTGGTGGCAAGGGTCCGGACAAATGGGAGTTGATGTTGCGTGCTGCAAACAGATCTGGGGATCCAATCAAGATAGCACGGGCGGTGAGCATGTATGCCCAGGGAACGCCACTTTTTTCTAGAGTTCCACATCTTGAAGGAGAGGAGAGATTCGGCTCCTGTAAGAGGAAATTGAACACTCCACCTGGTTCGGATTCCGATTCGCACAAGGCAGACCGTGATAACTTCTCGAAGCCTCGTGTTCCCCTGCATGACAGCTCCATGTCCGGAACCTCCAACACGACGGCAAGCTCCAGCATCAAACAGTGCCACTGAAATGGTGCAAGAGAGAAACAACCCCCTTGATGTGCTTGAGTCCGCATGCCCCGACCACGTTTGGCACATAGAACGCACAAGTGCAGGGTCTCGTGTGAAATGTACAGCGATCAGGGCAACTAATTTCAAGAAGTGCACTTCATCTATATCCAGAGGTGGTGCCCGAACTCCTGCTCCGACTTTCACGGGTTTGATGCGTCCATACGGTCAACCAGAAGCCAAGAACCACAATTCTGGTTCTGCGCAGATGATTGTGCCAGATGTGTGCATGGAACTGTGCGTCCTTCCGTAGTGATGAAGCCATCTCCTCCAACCGTTTGGCCCGTGAAGGTGGGAACACATCTCAGATTTTAGGAGATTGAAATGCTGGAGGAGGCAGGCTTTTCCCTTGCGAGACAACCCCAACTCCATGCATGTGCTACTACTTCTGCGTCCTCTCGGGTCCCCCCAGCAAATCCTGACTTGTGGCCAACCAAACGAGATGGAAAGCTCGTTCGGCGTTTCCCTCCAACCGCTGAACACTTTGGCAAAGTGGAGTCCGCAAGAATGCTCCAACCTCGTGTTGGAAGCACCACGGAAGTGCCCGATCTAGGATATGGTCGGGTATTCACAATCATCACTTCCACATCTGTTGTTCATGACAGGACCTACGACATCACGGTTTCCAATTTCCCCAATTCCACATGTTCTGATTTTGTGAATATGTTATCAACCAGTTTGGGCAAGAGAGGTAAATTCATACCCTGCAAACATTTGTATTTCATATTTTTGAAGAGGATGGTTTGCGATCCCAAACGTGACAACTTCATTCACCAGGCCACTATGAGTTTCAACGAGGTCGATACTCTATTGCAGCGGGATACAACACATGGGTAGCATCAACTATGCAATGTGGTATGTGGACGCCCATGATTTGAAATGTGTAATTCACATCAATTCGTCGGCAGTGCAATGATATGGCCTCCAACTATACTGAATGAGCTCTGAGTGACAACTTTTAAAAGCACATTTGTCATTGCACCGTTCGAAGTCTACATGTCTTGCTGTCGCTATGCACTACAATCATCTTTTGAAGATGATCCTAACTCTCATTGTTATTTGAGGAGGGATGAAGGTCTTCCCGTGGCAGCCTCTATGGCGCACACTTTGTGAGGATATTTTCTCGTCCTCGTAATTGTAAAAGTGAAACAAGCATTTGTAATTGCACAATGTTGGATGCTACAATTGTAGGCCTCATGGTAGTCTTGATTCTATTTAGGCAAGATTCCTTGCATTAATTCCACGGTCATAGGACCATCCTCGGTTATAGGCGGCGCATGTTAATGCTGATGTGGCAGATGATGGACAGTGCCACGTCATCATTTGCCGCCACATCAGCATGCTGACATGACGCTCACGCCACGTCAGCAAGGGTGCAGGCTCACGCCACGTCACTCCTGCGTGAGCGTACGCTCACGCCATTGCGTCGTTGTTCCCTCTTTCTCTCTCTTTTTAACTTTTTCTGTAGAGGGGTCAACTCTGAGGTTAAGAAAACCATGCTTTGTCGCATTATTAGACCTGCCTTGGAGTACGGATCTGCAATATGGGTTGATAAATCTGACTTAGAGGCTGTAGTGTCCAAAGCCATGTCTGTTGCCATGAGATTGTCTGATGAAAATGAAGTTAGGCAGAAAACTTCCCTGAACTTGTTTCCAGTCATTGACATGAGGGAGGACATCTCTGGATGACCTGAAGGGTCTACCCACTCTTGGCACTAGATTGAAATTTAAACTCAGGGCAGGAAGCCTACCTTTGAACAACAAACAGAAGCAGAGAGGAAAGGGAGAGTGCAATTGCCCGTTGTGTGGGCAATCTGAAGACAGTACTCATTTTCTGATACACTGTCCGGGGTTCTCTCACCAAAGAGACGCTCTCTTCAAATCTATCAAGGGAATTGTGCCTGTACGTCTGTTTACCAACTTTGAAAGTCTCAAGGCTGAGCCAAAAGCCCAAGCCCTCCTGAGGCCTAGTTATTGGGAAAATCACATACAACAGATTGATGCTTGTGTGAAGGGATTTCTAGAGGATATATGGAAAACCCGGATTAATTCTATATATGAAGGTAAGTCTTACTACCAACGTCAGCCCCTGA